>LR738714.1:268679167-268775797 GCA_902687465.1 Secale cereale | reverse complement strand
AGACACTCTCACCTTCTTCGCTCCCTCATGTTTTTAGAGTCCGTATGTTAGGGGAAACAAAAGTTACGATTGGTTTCAGACCCCTCCTCCAAGGGCCACGAAATTCCCCCCTCTTCCTCCATATATACAACCCTTAGGGCGTCGTTTAGACTTTGGGTTTTGTTTAGATTAAAGTTCGCCATAGCTGCAACTTCGCGTACTTCGTTTGTGTTCAACGACCAGACAAAGACGTCACAGAACCCCACCTTGATCATTTCCTTTTATATTCGTAATATCCATATTGCAATCTTAGTTTCTTGCTTGTTCTTTGTATGCTTGCAGGAAATAGACCCTCGTGGTCAGGTTGATCGTGCTCCGGCGTGGTCAATAACCTCTCGAAGCTGGTTTAGCGATTGTTAAGACGCGACGTCCTCACACGTTCGTAGTCGGATCTTCAAAGTCTACTCCACCAAAAACGATAGCCACCATCTCATCGAAAGACGGGACACCTTTGCCTCTATCAGTTATGGAAGTTGGAAATCTTCTATAATGCATATTTGTAGTTCTTGTTTTCTTTGGTCTTGCTATTCTAGCAAAGATTTGGTGATGTCTTTTGTATCCAATGTTAATAAAGCAAATCAATGCAATATGCTAGATCAAATTAAGTTGCAAATTTAAGTTTTGCGGGTCAAGAGGAGCTGCGCCAGATCAGACGCCGCAACCCCAACCCGTAAAAAAACATATTCCAGGAATATCCTTTTTTACGAGTCCATTATGCGAGGTCTGCAACTGCGACCGTCCGCACCGGCCCGCAAAGGCGTTTTTCCGCGAACTGCAAAAACGTTTTACGGGTCGGAAGGATGCGGGATCTGCTAGAGTTGCTCTTAGGTGCTTTTACCTCCTCTTTTAGGATAGGATAGGGTCTTCAATACGGTGATTTGACCAATAATTTCTATGTAAAGCGTTTATGTCACGTACAAAAATACTACATTATAAATGTACATGTCATGTTACAGATGCTGGTAGTTCTACCTTTATAGATGGTTAAACTTAGACTAGTAAAATTTTAGAAGAGTTGCATTTTGGATTAGTGATAGTACATAGACAGACAACTATCACAAACTCTTCGGGTTGATCACCACTCACCTAAACATAGGTCCAATAGCTCCACCATAGAACCAAAGCTGCCCACCTGTCAAACAGCTCATGCCTCAAACCCATCCTTCCTCCAAGGATTACTAAATCCATTGCGAGTGTTGAAATATATTGCCCGCCTCTTCATGTGTTTAGATTTTTGATGAGTTGGCTAGAGCATGAATTAATATGATATCAAAGCCAAAAGGTCTTGAATTCAAGACCTAACCAACGCAATATTAAATAAACATGATTTTGCGGCCTACATCTTTTTTTCAAAAAAAAACTTTCAATCTATTATTTTTCAATCATGACAGTACAACAAACATCAGAAATAATAAAATTGCATCCAGATCCGTAGACCACCTAACAACGACTACAAACACTGAAGCAAGCCGAAGGCGCGCCGCCTAAGGTTGTCAGAATCGTGATTTTGAATCGAATCGGACCTCAGATGGTAGGATCGCAAATCATAGAATCTTCAATATCAAGATCGTAGAAACGTAAATTCTATGAACTAAAATCGTAAAATAATAGGGGTTAGTTTGGATCGTAAAGTCATAGAATCATATAACAGAATCGCGATTCTGACAACCGCCGCCATCATCGCCCCTCACTCGCTGGAGTCGGACACAACTTATTGTAGTAGACAGTCGGGAAATCGTCGTGCTAGGACCCCACAGGACCAGTGCATCAGAAAAGCAACCATTGCCGATGAAGAATAACTTAGATCGAAAGAATCCAATCCGAAGACACACGAACATATACGAACAACAACCAGCCCACGTCGAAGAACTAAAATAGTCTAGTCGTGAGGAAGAATGTTGAATATATTACCCGCCTCTCTTTATCGGTTCTGACTTTTGGATGAATTATCTGAAGCATGAATTCAATAGCGAGCTATCCTCCCAAAGTAACACACCTGCTCAATTTATGTTGAGCTACCGTTGAAGGTATTTGGCACATCAGAGCCTAAATTCTTAATTGGATTCAAACTCAGTGCACCACAATTATCGAAACCAGATGCAGTGCAGCAACCACATACCCTCCTCAGTGCAGGTTCACATCCTCTGCATATTGCCTGACAGCGTCGCATCTAAGATCCGCTCCTTGAACTCATCATCGCTACTCGTGAGCATTTCCTGTAGTGACATATCAAGGCCCCTCAGCCTCAATGCTTCGTGCCTCGGCCTGATCCTCCCCTGCAAGCTGAACGCGAAGTAGTGTGGGAACACGGTGAGCTCCGCGGCTGGGTCCATGCCCATGCCGTCGGCGAGGAACTTGAGCTTGGGCGTGAGGTTGGTCTCGATACCATAGGAGAGAATGGCGGGGGCGCGGCGAATAATGGTGCAGATGGCGGGGTCTGGGAGCCCAGTGGCTTTGCCAAGGAAGAGGAGCTTGGGGAGGAGTGTGCGGTCGACGGAGAAAGCGAGGAGCAGGGCAGCAGCGAGCGGAAGGGGTCTCCGTCGCAGGGAAACGCGGTGGCGAAGGAAGTAAAGCGCGGGGCGGAGGGTGTCCGGGATGGACGCTGCGAGGAGGCGAGGGGAACGGACCACCGCGGCGCGGAGGAGAGGAGGGGGCAGCGGCGCGGCGGCGGAGAGGAAGCGGAGGGACTCCTCAGGAGGAGAGGTGAGGAGCGGCGGGAATGCCGAGAAGACGCGGGAGGCGTCGCCGGCGGAGAGTCCGTGTGAGAGGAGGAGGCGGAAGGAGGCATGGAGAAGCGCGAGCGGCGCGGAACGGAGCTCAGGATGAAGGGCGAGGAGCGTGAACGGGTCGAGATGGAGCTCGGCCGAGAGGAAATGGAGCTTGCGGCGGAACTCCACACCGCCGCCTCCGGCGAGGCGAGCGGGCAGGATTTGGGCGCGATGCGGAGGCGGAGGCGGGAGGCGCCTGTGGGCGAGCATCACGGGGCCAGAGTTTGGGTTTCTCGGAGGCGAGTTATCCACTGAAGAACTAGTGTGTTTCTTCCTATTGTTTTAGAGGTAGGTCCCCACTGTCTTTCTTTATACATCTCCAATATATAATGTAGATGAAAAATAACTAACTTTTACATCTTTGAGACCCAAAAATCCCACTCCAATAAAAAAATATTACATCTCTATCTTTCGAAGATGTAAAATACAACACATCATGATGCAAATTTACATCTTCACCTATAGGAGATGTAAAAATGGTGGTCACGCATCAACCGTTCAACATCCTTCATTCGTCTTCCGCGGGACCGCTGCCTGTCCACCCGACGGCCCGCCGCCGCCATAGCCGACGCTGATGACCCCGCCGCGTCCTCCATCGTCGTTGGTCTGACCCACTTCGCCGCAGCAGCTGTCGGCGCAACCATGGTCCCCAATTTGGCCTCCGCCTCCATACCGCCGCCCCGGATTTGCCCCACCTCGGCCGGTCGTCGTCGCGCCGGAGCTGCGTGCGAAGAAGCAGTGGCCAGTGAAGCCACGCGATGGAGGTGTGAAGTGGCAGATGGCGCGGCGGCGCAACCCGGTGGCGAACCAACCTCGGCCGGCCAAAATTTCGAAGTCGGACGCAGCTGTCACCGGGGATTGGCTGGCGGCGGCAGCCGTGGCTTCCTCCTCTGGCCAAAGAGGCCTGTCGTGGTACTAGGCTTGACAATTAGAGTAGGGGGGTACGTAGGAGGAGGCAAGGTCCTAGCTACGGCAAGGTTGTACACACGAGTTTTACGAGTTCAGACCCCTCTCGGAGGAGGTAAAGGCCCTACGTCTCGGTGCCCGGAGGCTGTCGACTGGAATATGGGTGTGTGTGTGTTACATGGGGTGCGAACCCTTGCACCGGAGGAGGGGGTGGCTTATATAGAGTGCGCCAGGACCCCAACCACCCCACGTTACAGAGGGTTCAATGTACATAAAGACAGGGCGTTACTAATAACGCCTGCAATAAAGAGTTGTAATGGCCTTTAAGACTACGGAGTGAATGCCCGACCGTTGCTAGTCTTGTGCGACCTTAAACCTTCTACGCTCCGAGTAGTTTCTTGCACGATCGAGTGACTTCATTTTGGTCGAATGGAATTGGGGTATCCTAGTGAGATATATGGTCGAGTGGATTGCACTCCTTGGTCACTTCAGTCGGTACCTTTTGTCATCCTTTGAATGTTTTTGATCCTAGAGTAGTGATCTTGGGTAGGGCATCTAGGTCAGGCCTATGACCCTACCCTAGGTCTATGTTATCGTCAGTACGATGCGGAGCATCCCAAGGTCATCCCCATGGACCATCAATCGCCTCACCAAGTGCTCCAAGGACCAATGACACGTGCTCGTGCTAGAGCACTTGAATCCGAGGTTAACTCTTTCCTTGTTGAATTCCCATTTGACCACCTTGAGACATGGCTACTACCTCAAACGGAGACACTTCGTATGCTTAGGTGCCAAGGAGATGTTACGGTGCAAGACGGATGCCAAGAGCATGAACCAGGATTCTCCCAGCGCAGAGAAAGAGGTACTACCGGTCCAACTACCGGTCAACTACCGGTCTACCTTCTGTGATCGACCGGTGCAAGGCCGGAACTTCCGCTAAAACCGCAAAAACCGGTACTACCGGTCCCAAGACCGGTACTACCGCCCTGCATGCGTGCAGATGAAGGGGTTTCACCCCATGTATCCCCCAACTTACCCCTAGACTATAAGTACTCCGTCCCTTCCATCTTTTAGGGTTAGCTTTTGGATAGCTCATCATAGACCTTTGTGGTTCCTTTCCTACGAGACCGCGGCCTCTTCGGAGAAGATCCACCTCGGATTCAAGACCTCCACACCGGAGAAGATCCCAAGGGATACCCCAAGACCTCCTCCGGGAGAAGACTATCTTTGTACCACCATTGTTGACTATGGATCATGTATCTTGATGTGTATCGTGGATCTAGCACCTGTGTGACCGTATTTGTGTTGATTTGAGTGTTACCAATCGTGTTTTCCTCCGTATCTTCCTTGTGTTCTCCGTGTTCATCGTGGGATAACCTCCTTTCGTGAAAGATCTGCCGATTAGGGTTCCACCATACATCATTACGGTATCATGAGCATAGGTTGATCACGAATTTGGAGCCCCACACCTTGTTTTCTAGCTTGTTTTTGTTGTGTTCTTCCCAATTTCGAAAATTCCCCACAAAAATAGCCCCAATTTTTTTGTGATCTGTTGATTTGGGGAGATTTTGTTGAATTTGTTCCATGGATTTGCTGTGCCACGAGTGGATCTAGCATTTCCCCCAGTTTCACCACTTTCCATCCCCGAAATCCATCCAATTTCGACCCCGAAATCATCCATTTCCGCCCATATTTCGCCCCGATCCAGTTTTGAGAATTTTCCCGACACCAGCGGTACTACCGGTGGCACTAGCGGTACTTCCGCTGAGCACCACAAGCGGTACTACCGGCCTACCAAGCGGTACTACCGCCCCACCCAGTTTCAGCCTTCCGAGTTTCACCGTTTTGACCGGAACTTTCACTCCCGAACTCCGATTTGAGTGTTCTTTGGCTCGTTGAAAAGCTAGCGATGTGCCTGAGCTGCTCATCTTGGTTTTACCACCATTAGACTCCATCAATTTTTTTAAAATTTGGAAAGTTTGCTTAGGCCCTCCACCATATACACCTTCCGCATACCACCACCACTTCCGCAACCACCATCGTTTTACCATTTCGATTTTGACAATTTTGTCTCACTTTGCCTTGGATACTTGAGTTGTGGTTTCACCGTTTCCTTGGATGTTTCGGCTACCTTGGAACGGAACGATATCGACAACACCATCGCTCACCCTCGGTAAGGACGGTAACATCGACGACACCTTGTTCATCCTACCTTGCAATTGCATTGTCACCCTATGGACCATCTTTGCGTAGCTTTCCCATTCAGACTAGCCATTTGAGTATTGCTGGGCCACGACACTTGTGCACATTAGTGATAGTTATAGATATTGCATACTACATCATCATATCTCCGTGCGACAAAAGAGTGTCCCGCATACACAATAACTACCTTGATCCGAGAAGCATGCATAAGTGCCCAAAGAAAGAGCTCACAAGCTTTTAAGCAAAAGAGCCAACCAAAGCTTATAAGCAAAAGAAAAATAGCATCATACGCCTTGCATCAAAAGAGATCATATGACATAGCAATACATCATCTTGTGCTCAAGCATCGGCACATCATACACTCATAGCATACTTGTGATAGGAAGTCGTTTCGTTTGCCTCTTATAGGTTGTGCACAAGTGCGTATCCGCCTATTAAGCAATCGGCTAGCGTCTCTCTAGTGTTGTGCAACACGAGCATTTTCCGTGGATTCCACATTTTCGCTCACCCTTGGTTGCACAACCACATTTATCTATCTGTGCGTGTGTTCCGTGTGCTACTTCTTGCTTGTGATCTACTTGTTGCATGAGCAAATTGTGAACCATTTTCAACATCATTGAGTCACTTTGACAATTGCATTGAATTTGTGCCACCATCCTAACCAAGCTCCTCTCAAAGCTTTACTTGTGTAGGTGTGAGAATAAACACGAAGTGGTACCAATAGTGCTATTTCCGGGTTACATTATTGAGTGATCATTGGTCCATTTTCAACTTCGGTTAAGGTACATTTGGTATTGTCTTCTCCTTTCTCCCACTCACATACTTGCTTGTGATGATGGATAGGCCAAGTACATCTTCGAACCCGATCTTCGACGATCCTCAAGAAGCGAAAAACTACGTCACCAAACTACATCTCTTCGGTGTTCAACGAGCTCTCCATCAAGAAAGTGAAGCTATGCGCGAGTACATTGGACAAGTCGCCGCCGACGCACGCCAATTTGATGCACGAACGCGAGAGCAATTCGACATTATCAACACCAACATGTCTACTCAATTTGACGAGCTCCGGACTTTGATAGTCAACCGACGTTCTTCTTCCACATCTTCTCAAAGACGAAGCCGCTCAAGTCAACATACCGACTCCACGGATGGCTCAAGTACCCCCTACATCAAACACTCTTCGTCAAGCCACACATCAAGCTCGACATGACAACCGGAATCCACTTCATGACAAGAGTTCACAAGAGCTATTTGAAGAGCAAGAGAGTCGACATCGTCAAAACCAAGCTACACTTGACCAAGCGCAAGAACGGCAACGACTACGCCAACAACAACAAGAGCGAGCACGTCAATACCAAGAAGAACAAGATGCCGAGGCTCATCGTCAAGCACAACAACGTCGTGAAGCTCAAGCTCTTGAGGCGCAACGAGCATTATGTTATTCACATCGCAATGTGGCAGCTCGCACTCGACACACTCGTCAAGAAGAGGATTTCCTTCGCGATGAGATGCAAGAGAGGCGTCACCAAATGCAAGAAGAAGTTCCTCCTCAAGCGCGACAAGAGCATCAACCCCAACAAGAACCACAAGCTCGGCAAGTACACCATGACAATGAACATCTACTAAGACAAGAGCAACATGAGATTGCCAATCGACCCAATCAAGAACGTCCTCCCAATAGGCAAGGAAACAATGAAGAGGATCGCTACGGCAAGCTTAAGTTCACCATGCCAAAGTTTTTCGGAAGCATTGATCCCGAAGACTACCTCTCATGGGCATTGAAGGTTGACAAGATCTTTCGCCTTCACAACTTCGATGAAGAGAAGAAGATTGCAATGGCCTCCCTTGAGTTCCAAGACTATGTTCTCATTTGGTGGGAGCAAATCATAGAGAGAAGAGAAGCAAAAGGCGAACCTCCTATCACCACTTGGGCTCAAATGAAGGAAGTCATGAGAGCACGCTTCGTGCCAACACACTACAACCGTGACTTGTTCAAGAAGCTACAACTCCCCAAGCAAGGTACCAAGTCCGTTGAAGAGTACTACAAGGAGATGGAGATTGCCATGATAAGAGCAAACGATGGCGAGATTCTTGAATGGACTCAACTATCCTATCAAGAAGATTGCGGACTTTCAACCCTACACGACCCTCCTTGAGCTAGCAACCAAAGCGGAGCGACAAGTTCAAGAGGACTACAAGTACTCCAAGTTCACCTCCAAGAACTTCGGCTCCTACAACCAAGCTTCAACGACTTCGGCTCCTCCTACCTCTACCAAGCCATCTACAAACTTCGGTGACAAGTCAAGCTACAAGAAATCGACTACATCGAGTCGCCCACCTTCTACGAACAACTTCAAGCCAAGAACTTCATCATCTACAACTCCAACCGAGGACAACTCCAAGACGAGTTCCATCAAATGTTTCAAGTGCCAAGGGCGAGGCCACAAGTCATTTGAGTGCAAGACCGTTCGTACCATGATCATCAATGATGACGGATCCTATGACTCAATGAGCGACGATGAGATGGAAGCCCTTGAGCATGTGGCTATGCATCGCCAAGTGAATGAAGAAGAAGACCATCAAGTGTTTTGCGACAATGACTCAAGTCCCAATCTTGTTGTCTCCAAGGTCTTGACACTCCAACACCAACAAGATGACGACCAACGATGTCATCTCTTTCATACCAAGGCCGGCATCAATGGACGCTCCGGCAAGGTTATCATCGATGGAGGAAGTTGTCATAACTTGGCAAGCGAAGAGCTATGCGATAAGCTTCAATTGGTCAAGACAAAGCATCCTCACCCTTACAAGGTCCAATGGCTTAATGACGCCAGAATTCTTCGAGTCAAGCACACCGTGCAAGTCTCCTTCAAGATAGGCGCCTACGAGGACACACTTGAGTGTGATGTGATCCCCATGTCCGTGTGCCACCTTATTCTTGGACGACCATGGCAATATGATCGTGGAGTCAAACACAATGGACGGACCAATCACTATAGCTTCAAGATGAAGGGCAAGGAATTCGTGCTACGTCCCATGGCACCAAGTCAAGTAGCCATCGACAAACACTTACCTACCAACCGTTGTGGAGAGATTGGTGAGAGAGTGAGCCACCAAAAGGAGAGTGAGAGCCACAAGCCAAATATGAGCGACTCCGCGATGAGGGACAAGAAGCAACTAGTGATATTTCCACCAAAAGTGAGATGAGAGAAGTGTGTGAGAACCCATCGAGTGTCTTTCACCTTGTGCTTTTATGCAAAGGGGAATCCAAACCTACTAACACTTCACCACCTCCACCTTTAGTGTTGTCTCAATTGTTGCAGGAATTCTCGGACGTCTTTCCCGATGAGCTACCTCCGGGTCTACCTCCACTTCGCGGAATCGAACACCGCATCGACCTCATACCCGGCGCACCACATCCAAACAAGGCTCCTTACCGCGTCAACCCCGAGGAAACCAAGGAGATACAACGGCAAGTACAACAACTCATCGACACAGGTCATGTACGTGAAAGCTTAAGCCCTTGTGCCGTTCTGGTTATTCTCGTGCCTAAGAAAGATGGAAGTTTTCGCATGTGCTCTGATTGTCGCCCGATAAATGCTATCACCGTTAGATAATGTTACCCTGTCCCACGCTTAGACGACATGCTTGATGAATTGTGTGGTGCCACCATCTTTTCGAAAATTGATCTTAAAAGTGGCTACTACCAAATTCGCATTCAAGAGGGTGATGAGTGGAAAACGGCTTTCAAAACCAAGTCCGGGTTATATGAGTGGCTTGTTATGCCAATGGGTTTATCGGAAGCACCCGGTTCATTTATGCGTCTTATGCATTTTTGTCCACGACCCTACATAGGCGTCTTTGTAGTGGTCTACTTTGATGACATCCTCGTTTTTAGCAAGTCGCTAGAGGACCATGTGACACACATCCGTATGGTTTTACGAACCCTTCGGAAAGAGCGCTTATATGCTAATATGGAGAAATGCACTTTTGGCGTTGACAAGGTCGTCTTCCTAGGATTTGTCGTTTCTTCACAAGGTGTTCACGTTGATGAAAATAAAATTGAAGCAATTAAAACTTGGCCTCAACCAACGAATCTCATGCAAGTGCGTAGTTTCCTTGGTCCAGCCGGTTTCTACCGACGCTTTGTGAAGGACTTTAGCACTATTGTTATGCCTCTACACGCCTTGAGCAAGAAGAACACACCCTTCATTTGGGGTCCTTCACAAGACACCGCGTTCAATGAGCTAAAAAGCTTGCTTACACACGTACCAGTCCTAGCCCTACCAAACTTTGATAAACCATTTGAGATTCATTGTGACGCTAGTGGTACCGGCATAGGTGGCGTGCTCATGCAAGAAAAGCGCCCAATTGCATACTTTAGCGAGAAGCTATCCGGAGCGCAACTTAACTACCCCATCTATGATAAAGAGCTCTATGCCTTGGTGAGAGTTTTACGTGTTTGGGAACATTATCTTAGACCTCATGAATTCATTCTTCATACGGACCATGAGACTCTGAAGTATCTCAAGGGTCAAACTAAGTTGAACAAGCGTCATGCTAAATGGAGTGAGTTCATTGAGTCTTTTACCTATGTCATCAAATACATCAAATGATGTGGACATGACTACCTTGGATACGACCAAAAATATTGCATACATGTATATTTGTGAGGTGTTTTCTAATACAAACTAAGCAACAATTTATTTATGTCATCCAGGACAAAAATACTTCACAGACTTTTGTGCCATGTCTAATTCCAGGTGTATGGGACATTTGTACAATCCACATATGAAGATAAGGGAAAAAGAGAAGTTTAGGTGCTGTTCGAAAAGTTCTCTCACGTCACTTTTGGGCCAAGAGAAGATAGAGTCCAAGTCTCTCACGTTTTGCATCCAGATTCGGACTGCACAGACATACCTGACTCAAAACGGCAAGAACTCCTTAATACGGTGATGCGGAGCATCCTATGGACATCACCATGTCAAGAGTCCGTTTGGCAAGTGACACGTGTGACCTCTACTTCTCATACTTAAAGGTGAATCATCTCCTTTACACGTGTTCACTTGACCCCTTCGAGGATGGTATACTACTTGACACTCCACTCGTGTGCATGCATAGGTATTGTCGGAGCTTCACGGATGACGAGGAGGAGTGCAAGCGCCAAGGATCACCTACACCATCCGCGAGGGAAGCGTGGAAGAGAAGACGGAAGAAACGGAGCTGCTGCAAGCTACAGGCTCCGGACGACCGGCGTTTACCAGACGTCCGACGCGTCCCAGGCGACCGGACGACCGGCAGCCACCGGACGTCCGTGACATCCTTCACAGAACCAAAATAGCAGAAGTCCGAGAGCTACCAGACGTCCGGTCCCTCCCGAGCCACCGGACGTCCGGTGCCGAGCGGACGTGCGCTCCCTGCCTATGCGCAGCCGCGGGCCTTTTGGCCATGTACCCCTTTCGCCCCTCACTTACCCCTTCGTGGCCCTAGACTATATATACTCCTCCACCTCCACCATTTTAGGGTTAGCATTGATTTAGCTCATATGTGAGATAGAGCTTTGCTCATCCATTACGGATCTACTCCACGAGAGAGACCGCGGCCCCTCTACGGAGAAGATCCACCTTGGATTCAAGACCCCTAATGGGAAGATCCTTCACGGATTCAAGACCTCCTCTCGGAGATGAACTTTACCTTGTATCTTTCCCTTTGTTATTCATGTACCTTGTGATCTTGTGTGTTTGATTGTCTAGTGGATGTGTGATTGGACTTGTTCTTGAGTGTTTTCCCTCGTGATTCCTCTTTGTGTTCTCCGTGTTCATCGAGGGATCCCTCCATTTCGTGAAAGATCGGCCATCTAGGGTTCCACCCTACATCATTATGGTATCAAGAGCCACGGTTTCTCACGAATCTGGAGCCCCCTCCACCGTTTTCTAGCTTGTTTTTGTTGTGTTCTTCCCCAATTTCGAAAATTCCCCACCAAAAATAGCCCCAAAATTTTTTGTCATATGTTGGTTTGATGATATTTTGTTGATTTTGATCCATGGATTTGCTTGGATTCAAGTGGATCTAGCACTTCCCCAAGTTTCCCCATCTTTCATCCATGAAATCTCATCAATTTTGACCCCAAAATCTCCATTTTCCGCCCAAAATCGTGTCCCGAAACTCAAATCTCGTGTTGACCCCGACCCGCTGGACGACCGGCGTTTTACCGGACGTTCGGACCCTCACGAAGCACCGGACGTCCGGAACTCACCGGACGACCGGAACCACATATACAGAAGATAATACCGGATTTCCGGCCTTTACTGGACGTCCGGTACCTCCAGATTTTTTACTTCGGCTGATTTGTGTTTTGGTCATAACTAATTCATACGAACTCCGATTTGGACGTTATTTAGCTCATTTCGAAGCTCTTGACATTCCCCATACCATAAAAATACCACCATCATCATTTTACTCCATCAAATTTTGTCAAATTTGGCATGTTTGCCTAGGGCCTTCACCACATCATTCGCTATACCACCATCGACTTCCGCAACCTAACCCTTTTTATACCCATAGCATCGTATAGCATAATCCTACTCGGCGATCCTCCCGCACATCACCCTGTGAGAGAGCAACCACCGAGTTGTATCTAGCACTGGTAAGGGTGTGTTTTATTAAGTATCCGGTTCTAGTTGTCATGAGGTCGGAATACAACTCCGGGTCGTCCTTTTACCGAGGGACACGGCTATTCGAATAGATTAACTTCCCTGCAGGGGTGCACCACATAACCCAGCACGCTTGATCCCATTTGGCCGGACACACTTTCCAGGGTCATGCCCGGCCTCGGAAGATCAACACGTCGCAGCCCTACCTAAGCACAGCAGAGAGGTCAGCACGCCGGTCTAAGTCCTAGGCGCGCAGGGGTCCGGGCCCATCGCCCAATGCACACCTGCACGTTGCGTACGCGGCCGGTGAGCAGACCTAGCAACCTCCATTACTAAGGAAGTTGCGTTACGCGGTCCAACCCGGCGCGCGTCGCTAAGTCGCTGACGTCAAGAAGGCTTCGGCTGATACCACGACGTCGAGTACCCATAACTATTCCCACGTAGCTGGTTAGTGCATATAGACCAAAAGGCCAGACTCAGATCAAATATCCAAACTCGTTAAGCGTGTTATTATGAAAATCACCGCGGACAACGACCAGGGCCAGGCCACCTCTCCACTGGGTGTCTCAACCTGCCCCTGTCGCTCCGCCACAAAGATCCACTCGGGGGCCGTCGGGAACTTAGGCCCACCACTGCCTGGATGGAGCCACCTGTCCTTTCAGCCCCCACATCGGAATCACTTGCGGGTACTCAATGAGCCGACCCGACTTTAGTCACATCATGTATCATGTAAAGTGTATGTAGTATAAACCCGTGATCACACCCAAGTGATCACGGCCCGATAGAATAGAAGGGCAGACGGACAAGGGTGTAGGGCCACTGGTGGAGTACTAGCATCCTATACTAAGCATTAGGATGGCAGGTAAAGTATCAACAGTTGTAGCAACAAGGACAGGCTATGCAGTAGAATAGGAGTAACCGAACAGAAACATGCTACACTACTCTAATGCAAGCAGTAGAGAGAAGAATAGGCGATATCTGGTGATCAAAGGGGGGGGCTTGCCTAGAAGCTCTGCAGACGAAAGGAATCTTCGGAAGCGTAGCCGTAGTCGAACACCGAAGCATCAATGGTCTCAGGGTCTATCACAGTATCGGAGTCTACCGAAAATAAGCAACGAAGGGGAAACAAATAAATAACAGAGCAAACAATAGCATCACAAAATATAACAAGGCAATACGCGGCGCACGTGTGATCTAACGCGGTACTGAGTGATGCTAGCGAGGATGGAAAACATCCGGGAAGGTATTCCCAGTGTTTCGCGTTTTTGGACTGATGAAACGGAGGGGGAAAGTTATAGGTTCGGTATGAAAGAGGTGTGTGGCGGACGAACGGACCGCGTATTCGGGTTCGTCTCGTCGTTCTGAGCAACTTTCATGTACAAAGTTTTTTCATCCGAGTTACGGTTAATTTTATATTAATTTTCAAAGTTTTAATCATTTTCTAGAATTGATTTAATTAAATTAAATCAACATTATCCAGAATAGTAAAAGGTGATGTCAGCATGACATCACCATGACGTCAGCAGGTCAAACCCGGTTGACCGGAGTCAAACCTGACTCGTGGGGCCGTGCTGTCATAGACTAGTTTTAAATAACTAGGTTTAATTAGACTAATGTGTAATTAGGTTAATTAAACATAATTGATTAGTGTTAATTATCAAGATTAATTAAGTTAAATATTAATTAATTAATTAATTAACTTTTAAATTACACATTTAATTTTGTTCTACTTATTTATTTATTTATTAAAAAAAAGGGTTCAGGGGCTGGGCCCCTAGTGTCATTGGCCCAGAGGGGCCTAACGGGTTCTGGGCGCTTAGCGGGCGCAGGGGAGCGGACGCCCGGCCCGAGCGAGGGCCGAACGGGTGCTGCCGGAGCGAGCGGCAGGGGCCGGCCGTAGTGGCCAGCGCCGGCGCAGGGAGTTGTTGCTGCGGGCGCGCCACGGCAGCGGGAGGCGACGGTGGCGCGGGCGGTGAGCGCAGTCGCGCGTAGACGGCAGCGGCGGCGGACATCAGCAGCAGCGCCGGCGAGGCGACGCCCCAGGGAGAGGAGGCCAGGGCGGGCGCCGGGGATGGTGGCCAGAGGCGACTGTCAGCGGGCGGCGGAGCCGAGCGTGGGGGCGGCGTGCGCGTTCGCGAGGAAGGGTGAGCAGAGGCGGGAGCTGCGGCTACGGGAGGTGGCACGGCCAGATCGGGCCGGGGGGTGCGCCGGGGCGACGCGGGCGGTGACGACGGCGCCCATCGGGAACGAACCTACGGGGCGCGAAGGGGATAGAGGAGAGGGAAGAGGCCAAGGGGAAGCCGGATGCTCACAACAATGTAGAGGAGGGCTCGGGGAGGCGGTCGCGAGGCAGTCCGACGAGGGGGGAACGACGTGTGCGACGACGGCGAAGCTCCCCAGCGTCGATCTCGTGGTGGGGGTCGATGAAGCGGTTCACACCCATCCTCCAGGACAGGTCGGTGTAGCTCGAGGCCACCGGTGCGCGGTGATTCGCGCCGGCGTGCTCCTGCCTGGGTGTCCGGCGAGCGGGAAGGAGCAGGGGGAGTGGGAGAAGGCGAGGCGTCACGGTCGGCGGCGAGGGGGCATCTGCGAGGCGAGTAGGCTACAGGGCGGCGACGCGTGTGGTCGGCGGGGATCGGCGGCAAGCGACGCAGGCGTCAGGGTCGGGGGGGTGAGCGCCCCCGATCCAGATCGGTTCCTGGAGGGGGGAGCGAGGGGAAGGGGGAGTAGTGGTTAGGGTTTCGGTCGGGTGTGGGGAAAATAGGCCATATAGGGCACGGGCAATGGGGTGGGCCGGCTGGCTGCCGGTTGGGCCGAGAGGCCCAGGGAGAGGGGGGTGTTTCCTTTTTCCCTTTATATTTGTTTTTAGTTTTCTTACTTTTCCTTTTCTTATTCTTTTATGTTTTCATTTATTGTTTCTTTTATTTTAGTTTTATAAAATACAAAATTAGTACCTAAATTATTGCAATATTTTTAGCCCTCTCCTACAAAAGTTTTGACTCCCAATTAAAATAGTTTAACAATTTATAAATTAAAAAAGACATTTAATTAATCATCTTTGATGTTGTTTTAATTATTTTAGGATATATAAATTTTTAATAAATGTTGATTTCTTCACCACTATTCTGTAAGGATTATTTGCCACATTTAGAACATTTTGTTTTTTAGCTTTTGAGAACTTTAATTATTTGACTTTTTTTTTAAATTTGAAATTCGAATCGGTTTGGATCATCGTGAACTTATCAATAGTAATTGAGGTGATGTGGCATCATTAGAAGAGTTTTATTGTAGCTTGATTACCCGGGCGTCACAATTCTCCTCCACTACAAGAAATCTCGTCCCGAGATTTAGGAGCAGAAGAAAGGGGGGGGGAGGGATTTGGTTACGAAATTCTAACGAGTCTTCTCGGTCTTGGCTGCCCTTTCGAAGAGGTTGATCCATTTTGTTGATGTCTTCATTTATCTGCTTCAAGTCATCGTGATCAAGTCGTCATCCTTTCTTCGGGGTCTCCATCGTCCTACGAACGCGACCAGGGGGGAAACTCCGGAAGAACGCATCTCTACAAAGTTGGGCATCTGACGGTGAACTGAATGAGAAATACACGAGGTACCCCACGAGTTGTATTTCAGTGAATTCGTTGAGTGCAATAAATGATGGTACCATAGTTTCAAATGGGTAGGCAATCATTCGATGCCTAGACAGAAGCTGGAATTGGGGCTCGAACAATGAGAATACCATGGTGTTTGATTCCAGGATGAATAATGGTATTGAATTTAGCTCGTGAATCACATACGAAGCCAGGTGCAAAGGATACTTTAGAATCCGGGTTGTAAAGAAGAGTCAGGTTTCGATCCAGTGGACCTGTGGGTTATGGGCCCACCATGTGTGTTGAAAATAAGAAGGGTGGTGACATCTTGCACAGTCGAGACAGGGAGGCATGTGAGTGGATAGCCTGTCAGCTATGTCGGCATCAATGTCGGAACCAAGGACAGGGAACGAAGAGAACCATCTTCTTGCTCATTGTAATGAGGCGGACCAATAGGAAAGGTTCTCGTTCACCGGCATTTAATGGAATGTTACAACAATAGAATCAAGGTCTTACTGACAGAGTTGTACACCAAGGTGTTTACATAAGCAGAAAATTATTACTGCTTAGATTATATGTAGATCAAAGAAAGGTTAAACAAACAAATGGAAAGAAAAATTGTGATTACACACAATTATTAGGAGTATATCCTTCCATGGACAAGCAGAACACAGCATACAGGGTAGGAGAGTAAGTACCCAACCATTCAGATAAAGAGGCCAGGATTAATCAAGATGTTACCCATACAACGATGTTTGGATAACTGACCAAGAAACATTTAGCATTGGGCTTCCAATGCTCTTGTTGAAAATCGGAGTACCACAGACATGCTTCGAGATAGCATTGGCATGGTCTTGAGGTAAAGGTCGGACTTGGATACCCAACAGATTCATCAGGAACATCTTATAGAATAAGTCTTAAAATTTCCTCCTAGAAAAATGGTTATCCTTGCAACAGAGATTATAATGATAGGTCCTCCAGCCAGGGGTGCTAAGCATGACATCATATTACCGGGTCATCAAAGGACCAACATTATAACTCCTGGAAAGTTGTCACAACCATCATATCTGACCGAGATTCAGATCCGATTGGTGTCATGATCCCTCAGACTCAGGATGTTCGAGAAGAAAAGGTGCCACACAAATCGACGAAATTACATTGCAAGATTCTCGGGAAATGAACTATGGGAGGGGGTTCCCGAAAAAATATAGTTCATCATTAAACCAAGGAGAGGATGAGGAGGTGGCTGATGGGCTCAGCGACAATTCCTCGATTATTCCAAACAGATGGATTTCCACAATAACGTGAACAAGAAGATGACACTTGTCAATTCAATTGATAATAATGTTGTATGCTCGAGGAAAACATACACCATTAATCATCAGTTGAAAGGTGTGCCCGAAATATGACCTTAGGCAGCAAGATCAATGTTAGAGTGATGATTCAATAACCAACAGTCTAAGAACGAACTGTCGATCGTTAACTTCAAAGCAATAGGTTGCTAGAAGTACAGAACTCAAGTAGCATCTTTAGCATATTGGTATCCTGGTTGAAAACAACACGAGGACCAAGGAAGAATGGTGATGGGGAGTAGTATCACTATACCAAGAATTCTGATGCGGTGGAGCACTCTCGCAACATTCTTGACATAAAAGATGGTAATACTTCAAGATAGAACATATTACAAGTTGGAGAGTAAGTTTTAATCATAATGTGGACAAGCTCGCGATGAAAGAAAGTCAAGGGTGTTGTCGATGATAATAAAAATCATCAAGGACAAGGAGGGTATTTCTCATCATAAACTCCGTTGATGTCTCAAAAGGAGTCAACGTATTGAAGGTGATCATGACACATTTGTCGGGAGGTTTCAAGAGGATGCAATCGAAGATCGGCTGCGTCAAGCAAGGGAATGATGAAGTGGCAAGTTATTGGATCAATATAAAAGATGCAAGCTCAGGATCAAAGTTGCCTTACTGAACAAGCAACCAGATGCTGAAGGCTCGACGTAAGTTGTGCTCAATCTCTGAAGAATTCGTGCACCAAAGAAGGACGAGGTAGCACAGTCAAAGATAGCTAGACAAGGGATGTACCCGATAGTCTAGGAATAAACCAGATTGAGTTTAAAAATCTCCCAGTAACATCTACTAGGGGTGTTGAATTTTTAGAGCAGATTTGATTTACTAAACGGTGTCCTCGGTTGATGGCAACCTAGAACCCTTAGCGTGAGTATGACGAGGAAGTTATTACTTCAACAAAGTTAGTAAGATGAAGTGCAAAGGCATGATATCCTCGAGATACCGGAGGGTAAAACTCAAAGGCAGAACATGATAGTAGTAGAACTGGGTCGTTGACCGACGACAGAAAATATTTTAACCTTGTCAAAAATTGACAAGGCACGGGAATGAATTTCTTCCAGATATATTGAATAAGGATAGCATGGTCGGAACCATAACTGCAAGTGATCAAATTTATTGACACCGAAAGAATTATTTAGATGTAAAATCATTTTGCAAGAAGCTCCAGAGACGGTCTACATCGTTTCCATGGGCATGAACAAAAGCTCAAGGTCGACTCCCATTTCTCCAATGCATACGTTTCATTTACCTCTTGCTTTGATAAAACTGTAGTGTTGGAATTTTATCTGGTAGAACACCGGAAGAGTATGACTTGTGAAAAACTTTCGGGTTCTCACGGATTAGGGGGAAGGCATAGGTTCAGCCCATCGGGCATCTTAGTAACATATACCAGAAGTTTCAAAAGTAAATACACCAGCTCGAAAGCAGAGCATGGTTGGCCAAGCAGAGGATACAACTTACCCAAGGCATTATGTATCAGGGGAAGAAATCACAAGGTGATTGAATAGGATGGACACTGTCGGATAACAATCCAACAATGGATTGGGCGATCCACAACGGAATTGATGTGAGTATCGGTACACACTCAGAGGAAGAAAGAATGCAGAGGCATCAGATTCAAGAATCACCTTACTAGTCTGATGCTTAAATAGAAAGAAATTATGGTTTCCAAAACAAAGGATCAGAAGTAGACGCTCTGATCAAGGATGGATAAGTTGAAAACACTTAGTTGGACAATCAATAAAGGTTTGAATTGCCGAGAACCAACTCATGTCCGGAATGACGTCTGAGCTGGAAAGTTAATTTTAAAAGGATAACCTAATGACTTCGTGCATACGCACACATTGAATTAATAGGCTCAAAAATGGCTAAGACAAGGGATATTAACAAAGACTATAAGTCATATGGAATTAACCATAATGCAAGCAGGCAAGAATTTCAAGAGTAACCGGCTGCAGAGGAATTTTGAAAGATCGAAAAGTATTCAAAAAAAATTGTGAGACACATGATCAATTGAGAAAAACGGATCCTCGATAAACGTGAGGAAATAACCGTAAGGGTTTTCATGGTGAATAAAACTGCAAGACAGTAAACTCAAAGGATTCTTGGGACTACGGAAAATATTTTGAGGCATCTTGTAATGACAGGAGCGACGAGGAATGATCATGAGAATGCCATGTGCATGCAGATATCCATAGGGATATATCGGTGGCAGTGGATTGCAAAGGTGATGAGCACAAGGGTGTCGGGAAATTATCGAGGAATATCCTCATAATTCTTCTGATGAAGCAGGTGACCTTCCGGAATGGGGACTCTCCGGGAGAAATAGTTACGAGAACCTAGAGTCAGAGTTAGTAAAATCTTTTTACCCGAATAGAAGAGAGATCAGAGTCCCAGAGTATAGACGAGGAGTAAAAGATCCTAATACCACCCATTGGTGTTGTGGGCCCGTAAGCCACACAACAAGTTAGTAAATTTATTTTTCAAAGACTAGACTCAACTTCGGCCAAGGAGTTGGAAAGGGGGATTCCTACAGGCAGTCGGCTCTGATACCAACTTGTGACGCCCCCGATTTGTCCGTACACTAATCATGCACGCAAATGTGTACGGCCAAGATCAAGGACTCACTGGAAGATATCACAACACAACTCTAGACAAAAATTAAAATAATACAAGCTTTATATTACAAGCCAGGGGCCTCGAGGGCTCGAATACACAAGCTCGAAAACACAAGAGTCAGCGGAAGCAATAATATCTGAGTACAGACATAAGTTAAACAAGTCTGTCTTAAGAAGGCTAGCACAAAGATAGCAACGATCGAAAAGGCAAGGCCTCCTGCCTGGGACCTCCTAACTACTCCTCGAAGCCGAACTCCATGTAGAAACATCATCGGGATCTTCTGGGTCCGGGACTCCACCATCTGGTTGCGTCATCCGAGAAGAAGGGACAAAAGGGGAAAAGAGGGAGAAAAGCAACCGTGAGTACTCATCCAAAGTACTCGCAAGCAAGGATCTACACTACATATGCAATGAAATATGTGTAATGGGGCAATATCTGTGGGCTAAACTGCAGAATGCGAGAATAAGAGGGGGATAGCTAATCCAATCGAAGACTACGCTTCTCGTAACCTCCATCTTGCAGCAGAAGATAAGGGTAGCTGGAAAGTAACAAGTATCATCGCTTCTCGCATCCTCCGTCTTGCAGCAGTAGAAGGGAGTAGATGGTAAGTTCACCAAGTAACATCGTATAGCATAATCCTACTCGGCGATCCTCCCGCACATCACCCTGTGAGAGAGCAACCACCGAGTTGTATCTGGCACTGGTAAGGGTGTGTTTTATTAAGTATCCGGTTCTAGTTGTCATGAGGTCGGAATACAACTCCGGGTCGTCCTTTTACCGAGGGACACGGCTATTCGAATAGATTAACTTCCCTGCAGGGGTGCACCACATAACCCAGCACGCTTGATCCCATTTGGCCGAACACACTTTCCAGGGTCATGCCCGGACTCGGAAGATCAACACGTCGCAGCCCTACCTAAGCACAGTAGAGAGGTCAGCACGCCGGTCTAAGTCCTAGGCGCGCAGGGGTCCGGGCCCATCGCCCAACGCACACCTGCACGTTGCGTACGCGGCCGGTGAGCAGACCTAGCAACCTCCATTACTAAGGAAGTTGCGTTACGCGGTCCAACCCGGCGCGCGCCGCTAAGTCGCTGACGTCAAGAAGGCTTCGGCTGATACCACGACGTCGAGTACCCATAACTATTCCCACGTAGCTGGTTAGTGCGTATAGACCAAATGGCCAGACTCAGATCAAATATCCAAACTCGTTAAGCGTGTTATTATGAAAATCACCGCAGACAACGACCAGGGCCAGGCCACCTCTCCACTGGGTGTCTCAACCTGCCCCAGTCGCTCCGCCACAAAGATCCACTCGGGGGCCGTCGGGAACTCAGGCCCACCACTGCCTGGATGGAGCCACCTGTCCTTTCAGACCCCACATCGGAATCACTTGCGGGTACTCAATGAGCCGACCCGACTTTAGTCACATCATGTATCATGTAAAGTGTATGTAGTATAAACCCGTGATCACACCCAAGTGATCACGGCCCGATAGAATAGCAGGGCAGACGAACAAGGGTGTAGGGCCACTGGTGGAGTACTAGCATCCTATACTAAGCATTAGGATGGCAGGTAAAGTATCAATAGTTGTAGCAACAAGGACAGGCTATGCAGTAGAATAGGAGTAACCGAACAGAAACATGCTACACTACTCTAATGCAAGCAGTAGAGAGAAGAATAGGCGATATCTAGTGATCAAAGGGGGGGGGGCTTGCCTGGAAGCTCTGTAGACGAAAGGAATCTTCGGAAGCGTAGCCATAGTCGAACACCGAAGCATCAATGGTCTCGGGGTCTATCACAGTATCGGAGTCTACCGAAAATAAGCAACGAAGGGGAAACAAATAAATAATAGAGCAAACAATAACATCACAAAATATAACAAGGCAATACGCGGCGCACGTGTGATCTAACGCGGTACAGAGTGATGCTAGCGAGGATGGAAAACATCCGGGAAGGTATTCCCAGTGTTTCGCGTTTTTGGACTGATGAAACGGAGGGGGAAAGTTATAGGTTCGGTATGAAAGAGGTGTGTGGCGGACGAACAAACCGCGTATTCGGGTTCGTCTTGTCGTTCTGAGCAACTTTCATGTACAAAGTTTTTTCATCCGAGTTACGGTTAATTTTATATTAATTTTCAAAGTTTTAATCATTTTCTAGAATTGATTTAATTAAATTAAAAGGTGATGTCAGCATGACATCACCATGACGTCAGCAGGTCAAACCCGGTTGACCATAGTCAAACCTGACTCGTGGGGCCGTGCTGTCATAGACTAGTTTTAAATAACTAGGTTTAATTAGACTAATGTGTAATTAGGTTAATTAAACATAATTGATTAGTGTTAATTATCAGGATTAATTTAGTTAAATATTAATTAATTAATTAATTAACTTTTAAATTACACATTTAATTTTGTTCTACTTATTTTTTTTTATTTTTTTTAAAAAGGGTTCAGGGGCTGGGCCCCTAGTGTCATTGGCCCAGAGGGGCCTAACGGGTTCTGGGCGCTTAGCGGGCACAGGGGAGCGGACGCCCGGCCCGAGCGAGGGCCAAACGGGCGCTGCCGGAGCGAGCGGCAGGGGCCGGTCGTAGTAGCCAGCGCCGGCGCAGGGAGTTGTTGCTGCTGCGCGCCAAGGCAGCGGGAGGCGACGGTGGCGCGGGCGGTGAGCGCAGTCGCGCGTAGACGGCATCGGCGGCGGGCATCAGCAGCAGTGCCGGCAAGGCGACGCCCGAGGGAGAGGAGGCCAGGGCGGGCGCCGGGGATGGTGGCCAGAGGCGACTGTCAGCGGGCGGCGGAGCCGAGCGTGGGGGCGGCGTGCGCGTTCGCGAGGAAGGGCGAGCAGAGGCGGGAGCTGCGGCTACGGGAGGTGGCACGGCCAGAGCGGGCCGGGGGTGCGCCGGGGCGACGCGGGCGGTGACGACGGCGCCCATCGGGAACGAACCTACGGGGCGCGGAGGGGATAGAGGAGAGGGAAGAGGCCAAGGGGGAGCCGGATGCTCACAACAATGTAGAGGAGGGCTCGGGGAGGCGGTCGCGGGGCAGTCCGACGAGGAGGGAACGACGTGTGCGACGACGGCGAAGCTCCCCAGCGTCGATCTCGTGGTGGGGGTCGATGAAGCGGATCACACCCGTCCTCCAGGACAGGTCGGTGTAGCTCGAGGCCACCGGTGCGCAGTGATTCGCGTCGGCGTGCTCCTGCCTGGGTGTCCGGCGAGCGGGAAGGAGCAGGGGGAGTGGGAGAAGGCGAGGCGTCACGGTCGGCGGCGAGGGGGCATCTGCGAGGCGAGTAGGCTACAGGGTGGCGGCGCGTGTGGCCGGCGGGGATCGGCGGCAAGCGACGTAGGCGTCAGGGTTGGGGGGGTGAGCGCCCCCGATCCAGATCGGTTCGTGGGGGGGAGCGAGGGGAAGGGGGAGTAGTGGTTAGGGTTTCGGTCGAGTGTGGGGAAAATAGGCCATATAGGCCACGGGCAATGGGGTGGGCCGGCTGGCTGCTGGTTGGGCCGAGAGGCCCAGGGAGAGGGGGGTGTTTCCTTTTTCCCTTTATACTTGTTTTTAGTTTTCTTACTTATCCTTTTCTTATTCTTTTATGTTTTCATTTATTGTTTCTTTTATTTTAGTTTTATAAAATACAAAATTAGTACCTAAATTATTGCAATACTTTTAGCCCTCTCCTACAAAAGTTTTGACTCCCAATTAAAATAGTTTAACAATTTATAAATTAAAAAAGACATTTAATTAATCATCTTTGATGTTGTTTTAATTATTTTAGGATATATAAATTTTTAATAAATGCTGATTTCTTCACCACTATTCTGAAAGGATTATTTGCCACATTTAGAACATTTTGTTTTTTAGCTTTTGAGAACTTTAATTATTTGACTTTGTTTTAAATTTGAAATTCGAATCGGTTTGGATCATCATGAACTTATCAATAGTAATTGAGGTGATGTGGCATCATTAGAAGAGTTTTACTGTAGCTTGATTACCCGGGCGTCACAATAGCCAACCAAACTTAACCCAATTTTGTGTGATTTTATTTGAGTTGTGGCTCGTGTCTCCTAAGATGTTTCGGCTACTTAGGGACCGTGACTTCAACTCCGACATCGTGTATAGCCCATCATTCAACTTCCGCAACCACCACGGCATTGCCGTTATCACCATTTGACATTTGTCCTTGAGATTTTGAGTTGTGTTTTTTTCCTAAGGTGTTTCGGCTAATTAGGAATGGGTTTACATCAAGAATACCGCCTCTCATCATCGACTCGGACGGTAACTTCGATGACATCTTTGTATATTCCCCTTGCATTTGCATTGTTAACCCCTAGCCCATTTTGTGTCACTTGCCTATCGATACTAGCCTTTGAGTATTGCCGGCAACGTTACTTGTGCACATTAGTGATCATCTATCCGCCCTTCCATTGCATACATACCATATCATCTTGGTATCATCATATCATCTCTTGTGTCACATAATTGTTCCCGCATATACACAATTGCTATCTTGGTTTGTGCATCGTGGCCATGATGAGAACATGACTACCTTGGATACGACCAAAAATATAGCATACATGTATATTTGTGAGGTGATTTCTAATGCAAACTATGCAACACTTTATTTATGTCATCCAGGACAACAATACTTCACAGACTTTTGTGCCATGTCTAATTCCAGGTGTATGGGACATTTGTACAATCCACATACGAAGATAAGGGAAAAAGAGAAGTTTAGGTGCTGTTCAAAAAGTTCTCGCACATCACTTTTGGGCCAAGAGAAGATAGAGTCCAAGTCTCTCACGTTCTGCATCCAGATTCGGACTGCACAGACATACCTGACTCAAAACGGCAAGAACTCCTTCATACGGACTCCGAATAGGGTGTTTCTTTTTTGTTGAAAACTAGATTTCGTACACTTTCCAACCCAATTGGATTCACCTTCAAATTCGTCCGAGCGTTGAGATATCGACGAAACAATCTGACGCTGCAGTAGAATCCGAGTCAAACTACAAGTCCAAAGGTGTTGCATCACCACCACTTGGGCCCATGAGCCTTGTACGACCTAGGGTTAGTTTTAGGCTGCCTTGGGACGTCCTTCCACCTCCTTGGCCGCCACCCCTTGCTCCTATATAAGTAGATCCATCTAGTAGTTTTTTCTTGGGGATTTGTTTAGTCAAAAGTTAGCCATTGCAACTTTGTGTACTTTGTTTGTGTCCAACGACCAGACCAAGACCACTTACAGATCCCCACCTTTATCAATTCTTCATCTATATTTGCAATATTCAGATTGCTTTATCATATTCTTGCTTGTTCTTCGATTGCATGCAGGAATAGACCTTCGTGGTCAGGCTGGTCTTGCTTCTGGCATCGTCAGTAACCCCAGGAGATTGGTTTAGCGATTGCTAAGGCGCAACGTCGTGCACGTTCGTAGTCGGATCGTCAAAGTCGACTCCACCAAATCGTTAGTTATCATCTCATTGAAAGATCGGGCCCCTCACCACTATCAAGTGGTATCAGTTTTCAGGTTGCTCGGTGAGAATTTCCAGTTAGTCCTAGATTAGATTTATTTTCTTACCTATTGTCCAAGGAAAAGCCACAAAAAAGTTAGATCTATTCATCATTTGTCCTAGCCAGTCTGAGCCTTTGCAATTTTCTTTTTATTGTTTGCATTATTGAATTATCGGTTGCATCGTCGTGTCGAGTTGCTGGTCTTAGTTTCTAGTTCGTTAGAGTTTCGAGTTCTGTTCACATTAGTCACGTCGCCGCTCCATCGTTATCCCTTCCGCTGTCCACCACCTCATCCATCAATTTCCACCTCGTGCTACCCATCGTTCATTGTCACAATCATACTTGAAGTTGTTGGCATCTTTGCGTGATCCAATCTGCATCTTATCTAGTTTGTCTTGGAGAGAGGGAGAAAGAAAAAAAAGAAAGAGAAAAAAGTAAAAAAATGAGAGGAGAGAAAGAAAAAGAAAAAAAAGTGTGAGAAAAAAAAAGAAAAAGAAAAAAAAGAAAGTTGGAGAGAGAGTTGTTGTATATTCTGCTTGGCAGTTGTTTTCAACATTATCTTTACTGCCGTTGTGATCTTCACTTATATCTTGCTGTTCAGAGCTACTTCGTATCCTTTATTGATGCTAGTTGTGTTACACCGTGACCTCATTAGTTTCTAGGCTCGCGTCTCTAGTCCGGTCTAGCCTTGGACCAGCACAGTACCGTCGTTGAGCATTTATTCAACATTGCATCTCTGAATTGATTATTGCTAATCTTTTGCAACCATATATAGCCAACCCAGCTCCACATATTTCTACACCATGCATATTTACGTTCACCTGGCAATCCCTTTACTCAATCTTTGGAGTTATTTGACACCGCTGGTTGCCTATCACCACCTGCTGCATGGTAAGAACTTGAAAGATATTGATATTTGCTTTACTGTGAGCGCTTTACCACCACATCCTAGTAGTTCATAGGAACATCATTCTCGAATTTTGTTTCTTGTTTCTACTAATCATGACAGGTACCGGAGACAGAAGTTCTTGGACGACGGATACATCTTCACCATCACGAGACGTGGGACAACACACACAAGCACATGGTCAAGTTATTTCTTTACCGTCATTTGAGGGTAGATTTAATCCTGCTATTTATCTTGCTTGGGAGTTTGAGGTCGAACTAATTTTTGCTAGCCATGATTTTTCTGAACTTGAGAGAGTACGAGCTGTCACTAGAGCATTTATTGGTTTTTCTTCTGTTTGGTGGAGTGTGCATTGTAAGAAAAATTATTGATAACCAACCCACAACTTGGAAAGAATTGAAGGCTGTAATGAGAAAACATTTTTTTCCTCCTTACTATCGCCGTGAATTGCTTCGCAAATTGGAACAATTAAAACAAGGCAGTAACATTGTTCATGCTTACTACCAAGAGTTCAAATCTTATATGCATCATTGTGACATAGAAGAATCTGAGGATGATACAATGAAAAGATTTTTTGGTGGTTTAAACCATTATATTCGCGCAAGATTTCAGTATATTCCTCGTTGCATTACTGTTATGTATGTTCGTGCTTGTACCTTTGAGAGACAAATACATGAGGATGCATTGTGTGACTACAACAACTACTATTCCAGTTCATGCTCACCACCACTGGTTGGTTCCTCCACCATTACACCTACTAGAGCAGCCACACCTCTGATTGTGAGCGTGACATCATCTAAAGTGTATGATACATTGTCATCGTTCGTACTTACATCAACTACGTCTTTGCAACAAGGTAACAGTAAAATCAATGATGATATAACTTCATATGAGGATGATGCATATCTAGTTAACAGTAAAATCAATGATGATATAACTTCACATGAGGATGATGCATATCTAGTTAACTTGAATACATCATGTATTGAATTACCTGTTGATTTGAGCACACCACCTAGTTTAGATAATCATGTTACTGTCATGAATGCGTCATATGATCAAACAACTGAAATACCAACAATTTTGAGTGCACCCATTGAATTAACTGTTGATGCAAAATAATCATGTGAATCGGAGAATAAATCAGATTTGGATAAAATACATTTGAAAATAATTGTGCAAATGTTTAATCATTTTGATATGACCTCTAATCTTGGTGACGATTCTATGTCAAATGCCTTATTGCATGTTTGCTTATTTAGGCATGTTGTAGCCTGTGAATTTCATGCAAGTAAGGTTTATTCGCCAATGTTGGGATGGTTTAATGATGAACATTGTCAATCTTTGGATATGAATAAGAGCTTCACTTATTTGTGCAAACTGAGTTGCAATATTTTCCTGCCTTCTACTTCTTGTGATAATATTTTGGCTTTATATTTTATGAACCACGAAAGTTACTCATCTATATATGTGTCATATGTGCAAAAATTAAGGGAAGTAAAAATGGATGACATATACATATACAACATGTACACCTTGTCTATTTTCTTACCCACATTTCAGATTAAGCAACGCCGAGAATAACTTTATTTACAAGAAAGGGAGGATGATGAGAACATGACTACCTTGGATACGACCAAAAATATAGCATACATGTATATTTGTGAGGTGATTTCTAATGCAAACTATGCAACACTTTATTTATGTCATCCAGGACAAAAATACTTCACAGACTTTTGTGCCATGTCTAATTACAGGTGTATGGGACATTTGTACAATCCACATATGAAGATAAGGGAAAAAGAGAAGTTTAGGTGTTGTTCAAAAAGTTCTCGCACGTCACTTTTGGGCCAAGAGAAGATAGAGTCCAAGTCTCTCACGTTCTGCATCCAGATTTGGACTGCACAGATATACCTGACTCAAAACGGCAAGAACTCCTTCATACGGACTCCGAATTGGGTGTTTCTTTTTTTTGTTGGAAACTAGATTTCGTACACTTTCCAACCTGATACGTCCAAAACGTATCTATAATTTCTGCTTGCACCATGCCTCTTTTGGGTGATATTGCTATGATATTTATACACTTCCGTACACTTTTGATCATATTTGGACTAACCTATTAACTCAATGCACCCCAGTGTCAGTTTCTGTTTTCGGCTATTTTTATATTTTAGGTTTTCACATTACTAGAACTGCCAGGAAAAATCCAGAAAAATTATATAAAAAATCAGCGTTCCAAAAACTACCGTGCGCCCGAAGGACAGCGGGGGGGGGGGGGGCACCAGGGCTCCAGGCGCCCTGGCGGCGCGCCCCCCCGGGCCGCGCCGGGGGGGCGCCTGGGCCCCCCGAGGCTCCTCCGATGCCCCCCTTTGGCATATATTTAAAGCGTCTCACAGAAACCCTGATTCCAGACCCCTTTTCTCCAGACGCGATTCCGATCTCCGCCGCCATCGCCATCAAGCTTCGGGGGACCAGAATTCCTGCGACGGCACCCTGCCGGGACAGGGAAGTGCCCCCGGATTCATCTCCATCGACGTTGCTTCCTCCCTCCATGATGCGGGAGTAGTTCCTCCTCGGGGCTGAGGTTCTTACCAGTAGCTATGTGGTCAATTCTCTCTCCCATGATGTGATCTTCGTTGTGATCATAGGCTATGTTAATCTAGGGTGATCCCATGATATTTCCCCTTCCTCTATGTATTGGATTGATGTACTCACTTGTCTTTATCTAGTATAATCCCCGAGACCAAGGTGACAGCGGTCTATTGGACATGGATTAGAAAAGTATTTTCATGAGTGATTTCCTCTCTTGTGTGTTGATTGAAGATTGAGAGTCTCTTGGTGCTTGTCTTTGACTATCCTTTAGATATGTTGTGGTGATTGTGGGACTCTCTTTGGATGGCCGCGGTGACATTGGGAAATCCTTAGATTGAGAACTACGAACTTTGAGGTGTGCTTTAGTAGCCCTACATAATTCTCGTCCTCTCTTGACCATGAAGGAATGACCTCCGAGTGTGTCCCCTTTGCATGTTTTATGGGAAATATCATGTGATTCGATTATGTTAATGTTGTTGGGAGTTGTCACTAGTGAAAGTATGAACCCTAGGCCTTGTTTCCACCATTGCAATACCATTTGTGCTCACATTTACCACTTGTTTGCTTGCTACACTTTTTATTACATATTTATATTACTTTGCTTTGCCACTCCTATCATCCATATTTTACCATCTCTTCGCCGAACTAGTGCACCTATACAACTCCTAGTTGTATTAGGTGTGTTGGGGACACAAGAGACTTCTTGTATCTTAGTTGCAGGGTTGCTTGAGAGAGACCATCTTCAACCTCTACTTCCCTGAGTTCGATAAACCTTAGGTCATCCACTTGAGGGAAATTGCTGCTATCCTACAAACCTCTGCGCTTGGAGGCCCAACATAGTCTACAAGAGTAGAAGCGTGTGTAGACATCAAGCTATTTCTGGCGCCGTTGCCGGGGAGGTGAGCGCTTGAAGGTATATCTTTAGATCTTGCAATTAAAATTTTTTGTTTCTTGTTTTTATTTCACTAGTTATGCTTATGGACAACCTTGCTATTGGATCGTTGCTTGTGGGAAGACGCCCCACACCTATGGTGGTTGCTCCTCCCCCTACTGAAATTGTGCCCTATAAAATACCAGCTGGTATTATCGATTATGTTTTGGCTAATCGTTATGCAGGAGACAGACATCCCGGTGAACACTTGCTATATCTGTCACAATTATGTTCATTATTTAAGCTTGCAGGTGTATCAAGGGAGTTTTCATGAGGAAATTGTTCGCCGTATCACTTATAGATAAAGCTTCAGATTGGTATAAGAGTCTCGATAACGCGCACTTGCTTGATTTGCAAGAGCTTATGTCTCTCTTTTATACTAAGTTTTATCCTCTTCATGAAATTCATCGAGACAGGAACTATATCTATAACTTTAGGTCTCGTGATGGAGAAAGCATTGCTCAAGCTTGGGGGAGACTGAAAACGTTAATGCTAAAAAGTCCTAACCATGGGCTCCCCAAAGATGCTTATGTGGAGAGTAACAGTACCTTTTTGCATGTGATCATGGTAACAATGCTTTATGTGATGCTTATATTGTTGAGTTTATTCGTGATCCCATTGAAAATTATTATGAGAAGGGAACATATGCTTATAGATATTTCAATAATATCAAGTTCCCTCTCTTTATGTTGAAGGTTTTGAAGCTGCACTTGTTTTGTCTTCCTATGCTTATTGCTTTGTGCTTCAATAAATTATTCTATTGCAATATTCCTATGCATAGGAAGCATGTTAGGCTTAAATGTGTTTGATATTTGCTTCTTGATGCTCTCTTTTGTTCTTCAACTCCTATTCCTACGAGAGCATCATTAAAGTCTTATGCCTAGCTTAAAGGCATAAAAGAAAGCGCTTTTGGGAGGCAGCCCACAATGAATAAAATTTTATTTTTCTTTTGTTGTGTCTTGATGTTGTTACTACAGTAGCATCATCATTGTATCTTTACTTTTCAGCTTTGTGCCAAGTGTAGCCTCTGATTGCAAGAAAGTTCAAAAGTTGTGACGTGCTGTCCAGGAAACAGATTCTGTACTTGGACAGAAAAATTCGTATAAAATCACCAGATCATATTTTTGGTCTGAATTTTTTCTACAGCGTGCTCTATACAATTGGCTTTCGGGCGTCTGTTCTGAGTTTTTTGATTTGAGTTGCAGAAGTGCCCCGAAAAAATTATTTACTACCTGCTGGTCTGTTTTTCACAGATTCTGTCCTGTTTTGCCTTTCCTTCGTTTTGCAAACCTTGAGCTTGCTTTTTCTTTGCAAAAACCTTTTGCCAATCTTGAGAAACAGTAGACCTTCAAGAATATCCTTATTTCCAGCAAGGAAAAATTATTTTATTATGGGCACTAACCTCGCTAATCAGATTATGATGAGTTATGTATGAAGGGAGTTTTCAAGTGTGCGAGGGAAGATGATAAAAAGATTTAGGAGTGTCAAACGCTCAAGCTTGGGGAAGCCCCCATGCACCCCCAAGAAATATTCAAGAAGACTCAAGCGTCTAAGCTTGGGGATGCCCCCGTGCATCCCCTTCTCCATCAACAATTATCAGTTCGTCTTTCGTTCCACTATATTTTTATCACTTCATGTGTTATGTGCTATGCTTGGAGCGTCTTGCTTTTAGTTTCCTTTTTAGTTTTCTTTAGCTTTGCTTGCTGTTCATAACGAGTTGGAACTCAACTTTCTTTGTATGGGAGAGAAACACGCTCCACTTCAACCTAGAACATAACATAGAATTTTCATGTCTATCCTTGCTGTGTGTGTTCTTTGTCTTTTAATAGCTACTATCATGTTCAGCTCTTAGCTTTCGTGCTTATCTTTTCAAGAGCTTTTGTTTAGTTGGTTGCTTGAACTCTCTTTAATTATCATGCTCACCTTATTAAGAGAGTTTGCTTCCGTTGCATTGGTTGATATGTCTATGATAAAGATGCTTCGTGCATGATGGCGCTTAGTAGTTCATGTTTTCTTATGGTTAGTCTCAAATAGCTGGAGGGTTCCCAATGTGTTATTGGAGTACCAACATGATTTGTTTGCCTATGAAGTGGTATGGTTTAGTAATATCTTCCTTCGAGAATTTATTTTGATTGACTTGGCGTATGCTCACGCATATTTAAGACTGTAAAGAAAGTCTATCAAGCCTTGATGATCTTTTGTTTCTGAGTAGCGATATAACTACCATGCCTGATTCAATGTTGCTTTGTCGCTCTGCATGATTATGACCGTCATTGCTCTCTTAGTTGGTCGCTCCTAGTCTTTTGCTAACCTTCGCCTGTACTAAGCGGACTGACTGCTTGTGCATCCACATCCTTTAATCCAGTTATGCCATATGAGTCCACCATACCTTCCTACATGGTATTTACCTGCCATTCCTAACGGAGACTTTCATGTACCATCTCGAAATTATTCAAAAAAAGCATTTCTCTTTTGTGCCTCTGTTTTAGCTCATGAGGAAGTAGTAGTTAATTCATGATCTTTTTAAGTTGGACAAGCTTCACCCCGGGATTGCATGTCTAATGTGCAAACCCATAATACGAGAAGGAACTGGCATTGAGTGCGCCCGGCTCAAAAAGATAATATAACAAACAAACCCTCCTTCAAGCTTTGTTCATGAGAAATCAGAAAACTTTGGCAGTGATAAACAAAGGAGATTAAGAGGATCTGATCGTCCTCATTCGGGAGCCGTTCCTCGAAACTTGTCCATCTCGAAAAGTGATTGAGTTGTCTGCAAGCATTCGTTGACGAAACATGCATGATCTAAAATAAATTATTACCTCTGTTTTAAAGCCAAGAGCTCTGGTACATGTTTTGTCTTTGTTTCCGACTACAGGTTTTCAACCTTGCCAACAAAAGCCACGGTTCGAGAGTCTCCACCTTCTTTTAAAAGCACCAACTACTGAGAGCATGATTGTCATTCTGAGTGTAATATGCATTGTCCCAAAGTAGCATTGTCTTTTGCATGATTGTGATATCGTTTATTTTGAAATCATTGTATCTAGTCATCACTTAAACCTTGGAGGTGCCCCTGCATTTATGTTTTGCTTCACTAAAGGGGGCAAGCTAGATATCACTTTATCATATTTGCACATCATGTTCATTACAAATCTATTTGATGTTTCAGTATCATATTGTAAAACTTTCAGTCCTTTGTGAATGAGGCAACTTAATTACTATAGATTCATTGTCTCAGTAAGCTTTTGTCATATGACTATGAAAAATTCATATATGGTTAATAGCATGTCACCACAGAAATTATTCTTGTTATCATTTACCTACTCGAGGACGAGCAGGAATTAAGCTTGGGGATGTTGATACGTCCAAAACGTATCTATAATTTCTGCTTGCTCCATGCCTCTTTTGGGTGATATTGCTATGATATTTATACACTTTCGTACACTTTTGACCATATTTGGACTAACCTATTAACTCAATGCACCCCAGTGCCAGTTTCTGTTTTCGGCTGTTTTTGTATTTCAGGTTTTCACATTACGAGAACTGCCAGGAAAAATCCAGAAAAATTATATAAAAAATCAGCGTTCCAGAAACTACCGTGCACCCGAAGGACAGCCGGGGGGGGGGGGCACCAGGGCTCCAGGCGCCCTGGCGGCGCCCCCCCCTAGGCCGCGCAGGGGGGCGCCTGGGCCCCCCGAGGCTCCTCCGATGCCCCCCTTTGGCATATATTTAAAGCGTCTCGCAGAAACCCTGATTCCAGACCCCTTTTCTCCAGACGCGATTCCAATCTCCGCCGCCATCGCCATCAAGCTTCGGGGGACCAGAATTCCTGCGCCGGCACCCTGCCGGGACGGGGAAGTGCCCCCGGATTCATCTCCATTGACGTTGCTTCCTCCCTCCATGATGCGGGAGTAGTTCCTCCTCGGGGCTGAGGTTCTTACCAGTAGCTATGTGGTAAATTCTCTCTCCCATGATGTGATCTTCGTTGTGATCATAGGCTATGTTAATCTAGGGTGATCCCATGATATTTCCCCTTCCTCTATGTATTGGATCGATGTACTCACTTGTCTTTATCTAGTATAATCCCCGAGACCAAGGTGACAGCGGTCTATTGGACATGGATTAGAAAAGTATTTTCATGAGTGATTTCCTCTCTTGTGTGTTGATTGAAGATTGAGAGTCTCTTGGTTCTTGTCTTTGACTATCCTTTAGATATGTTGTGGTGATTGTGGGACTCTCTTTGGATGGCCGCGGTGACATTGGGAAATCCTTAGATTGAGAACTACGAACTTTGAGGTGTGCTTTTGTAGCCCTACATAATTCTCGTCCTCTCTTGACCATGAAGGAATGACCTCCGAGTGTGTCCCCTTTGCATGTTTTATGGGAAATATCATGTGATTCGATTATGTTAATGTTGTTGGGAGTTGTCACTAGTGAAAGTATGAACCCTAGGCCTTGTTTCCACCATTGCAATACCATTTGTGCTCACGTTTACCACTTGTTTGCTTGCTGCACTTTTTATTACATATTTATATTACTTTGCTTTGCCACTCCTATCATCCATATTTTACCATCTCTTCGCCGAACTAGTGCACCTATACAACTCCTAGTTGTATTAGGTGTGTTGGGGACACAAGAGACTTCTTGTATCTTAGTTGCAGGGTTGCTTGAGAGAGACCATCTTCAATCTCTACTTCCCTGAGTTCGATAAACCTTAGGTCATCCACTTGAGGGAAATTGCTGCTGTCCTACAAACCTCTGCGCTTGGAGGCCCAACGTAGTCTACAAGAGTAGAAGCGTGTGTAGACATCACAACCCAATTGGATTCACCTTCAAATTCGTCCGGAGCGTTGAGATATCGATGAAACAATCTGACGCTGCAGTAGAATCCGAGTCAAACTACAAGTCCAATGGTGTTGCATCACCTCCACTTGGGCCCATGAGCCTTGTACGACCTAGGGTTAGTTTTAGGCTGCCTTGGGACGTCCTTCCACCTCCTTGGCCGCCACCCCTTGCTCCTATATAAGTAGATCCATCTAGTAGTTTTTTCTTGGGGATTTGTTTAGTCAAAAGTTAGCCATTGCAACTTCGTGTACTTTGTTTGTGTCCAACGACGAGACCAAGACCACTTGCGGATCCCCACCTTTATCAATACTTCATCTATATTTGCAATATTCAGATTGCTTTATCATATTCTTGCTTGTTCTTCGATTGCATGCAGGAATAGACCTTCGTGGTCAGGCTGATCGTGCTTCTGGCATTGTCAGTAACCCTAGGAGATTGGTTTAGCAATTGCTAAGGCGCAACGTCGTGCACGTTCGTAGTCGGATCGTAAAAGTCGACTCCACCAAATCGTTAGTTATCATCTCATCGAAAGATCGGGCCCCTCACCTCTATCAGGCCATATACAAAAAAGAAAAGAGAATAAAGCTTTTAAGCAAAAAGAGAAAGACAAAGAAGCTTGTAAGCAAGAGCCATAGCATCATACCACATTGCATATAAGATTGCCATATCCGATCATCTTGGATCATCTTGTGCTAAAAGCACCGGAACATCATACACATAGCATACTTGTGATAGGAAGTTGATACATTTTGCATCCAATAGGTTGTGCACAAGTGTCGTATCTGCCTATAGAGCAATCGTGCTAGCATCTCTCTAGAGTTGTGCAACACGAGCATTTTCTGTGGACTCCACATTTTGTGCTCATTCCTTGGTTGCACGACCCCATCTATCTATCCGTGTGTGTGTTTCCGTGTGCCACACATATTGCTATTGGTCTACTTGTTACATTTGCGAATTTTTGAATCTCTTTCAACATTATTGACTCTTGCTAACATTTTGCATCAAATTTTTGTGCCACTTATCCTAACCAAGCCACTCGAAAAGCTTTACTTGATAGGTGTGAGTGAACAAGTCCGGTACCAATTCCACTATTCTTTCATTTCACATTGAGTGAAACGGGTTACATCCTCAACGTTGGGAAAAGGTAACTTGGTATTGTTTATCTCATTTCCTACTCATCTTTGCTCGAGTCTTGTGATGGATAGGCAAAGCATTTCATCTCTGGTCTACACCAACAACGACAAGTTCGATGCCATGACGAACAACTTGTGTGCCAACATGGATGCTCAAATGAAGGAGCTCAAAGCCCTCCTCAAAAACCACAAGAGGTCTCCCTCATCTTCGAGAAGACGCTCTAGTGCACATCCTTCCGAGCTACCATCTTCGGCAAGATCTCATTGGCATCGACACCATCAACGACAAGAACATGAAGGTCATGAGCTCAACACCAACAACTGCTCAACGACTTCACCATGTACCTTGGCATCTTCGCCAAGAGACTTCAAGGCATCTTCGCCTTTGGACATACGGCATCTTCGCCAACAAGCACCCCAAGCTTATGCTCCAGAGAAGCTCCCCAAGCTCAAGTCCATTACTTCCACGAGCTACTACGACCTCGACAACGACTACGAGATTCCTTTCTATGGGACTCAAGAACCCGAGGAGTATCTTGAGTGGGAACGCTTGATGGACGACTACCTCATGCTACTTCAAGTTCCTCCCCAAGATCAAGTAAAGTGCGCCACAAGAAGCTTCCATGACTTCACATCGACAAGGTGGTTTCACACACCTTCGGAGGACTATGACATGAGTTGGCCCAAGACGATGAGAGCTTTGCGGTGAGAGTTTGTGCCTCCCACCTACACGGAACAACTTCTACGCCAATTAGAGAACACCATACAAGGATCCAAGTCCATCGACAAGTACTTCAAGGAGATGAAGATGGCCTTGCGATGAGCCGGCGTGGACGACCCCATTTTGATGAAGCTCCACTTCATGATGGAATTGCACAACGAAATCTACAAGACTATATTCTTCGAGAACTACAAGTCCCTCGACAACAATTACATTGGTGCTCTCAAGGCGGAACAAGAACTCATGAAGGCCAAGGCTTCTCCACCGCAAGCACACTTCTCGAAGACCAAGCTCCAAGACAGCGACCATGAGGGTAGTACCACCACGATGTCCAAGCCCAACGAGCTCTAAGACGACGCTCCCAAGTTCGACTCCACCGCCATCCCTCTTTGTGGCATTGATGATGCCGAGTCCACTTCGACTCTTTTTCAAGACGATGCGGTGACGACTACGACTACGGAGCCATTCGAGGATCAAGCTTTGAAGGCGAACGACATGGTGATGAGCAAGGATTATGCTTCCACCTTTGGAGGCGAGAGTGATGATGTGCCATCTTCGGCCTTCATCCACGGCGACGGTGACGAGATGGTTGAGCATGGGATTTTCCCTTCGACCACGGCGGCGTATGATGACTTGAGTGACTTGCGCCACCATATTGAGAGTGAGAGCGAGTTCACCACTAGCCCCATATATGATGGGCTGCCCCGATTCCCATGTGAGGAGAGCCACAACCGCCACCACTTGAGTGAGATGAGTGACTCCACCATATGTGAGTTTGAGTGCACCTACTTTGAGGGAGTGAGTGAGCCACCACATAGAGAGAGTGAGATAGTTGACACGACATGTGAGGCCACTTTCAACGCTAACGACTTGACCTCTACCTCTATTGTGTCTTCTCATTTGGTGCTAGGTCCCATTTATGATGACGCGCCGATCCTTGACGACTTCGTCCTACCATTGGACAACACGATGGCCATGGTGGAATATGATGCACCCCCCACATGGTTCCATCAAGATGAAGATGATGACCACCTTTTGGTCTTTCCCACCTTAGCTACACCACATGAGTGGAATGAGAAATGTAACAAAGGTGAAGGTGATGCTCTCGTCCCAATAGTGGACTATGTTAACATTGATTGGTTGCATGATGTTGATCCACCTATTGCCATGCTTCATTCTAGTATGATTTCCCCATGCGATTATTTACCTATTTATGATGAGTTTGATGATTGCCATGTGGAGTCTATTAGTTGTGATGCCATGTTGCATAGGATTTCTTGTGATAATTCTATTGGTCACATCATGTTTGACATCCCACTTGACTTGCCATATGCTATGCATGAGATCAATCATATGTCATATTTGCAATCTCATCGTAGTAACTATGCACATGCCATTAAGATAAACCCAATTTGCACTTATGGCATAGATGACAAGCCCATGGTTATTGGCATTTGTTTTTCTTGTGATGATATTGACATGCTACCTTTGCATCATTTATCTCATATGCCATGCCATGACCACCTAGCTTCGGATATGCATTGTTTCGGAGATTTTTCCACTTCTCCATATTATGCTTTCGATATTGCTCATGAGGAGACCCCCATAGTTTCCTCATACAATTTAGGAGATTTTGATCCATCCCATCCATTGCATGATCCCCATACTTGTATGCTCAATTTGCATCAACATCATGCTATACACAATAACTATTCATTCATGATGGATGACATGTTCTTATACCATGCATCAAATTTCTTTGAGCGATGCTTATCTTGTGCTAACTCACACATGCACATACACATCATGATGGATGATGTGTACATTTACCACACGCACAATTTCTTTGGTTTTTGTCTCTTTTGTGTACGTACACATGCATACTCGTCAACCTCGCAAGAGCACGAGTTGACGAAAAGAGCTCTAGAGAGCAATGATGACTTGGGATTCCGTGGATTATCTTTTCCACCGCTCCCTTCGCGCAAAGACTTCGCGTATTTCTTCTACATGGCACTCACATGGTTATGGGTTATTGTCTATTATATCTCTTATGCCCACCTTGCCATGTTCACTTTGCATGATATGCTCATTTATATGCCTTTTCCATGCATTTGTGAGCCATGCTTTGCATTACACATGATGATTGATTCTCATACTTGTATGTGTATTTGCAAGCTTGGTGGAGATATCACTAGTTATTGCCATGATTCCTTTGCTTATCATGCCTAATATGATGCTTTGACCTTGATTTGTGATCGTGCTTGCGATATGTCATGTGCATTGCCTATATCCAATATTTGCTCACATGACATGATTGCCATGCCTTCTCCTAGTGTGTTGCATCTTCGCTCCACTAGTTTGCACAACTTGATGACCATGCTTGCTTATGTTACATCACCGATGATTCATACTTGCTCCTTTCATGCGGTTGATGACAACCATTGCCATGCTTTGCACATGATTGATATTGCTTGTTGTCATATGTCTCCACATGTTGCCTCTCTCATGCTACCATGTATTGAGCGCAACCATGATTTTAGTCTTACCAATGAGATTGCCCCCATAGCATTCTCGCATATATTTGGAGATTATGACATCATTCTTGTGAAGCATGCTTGTTTTACCTCCTTGCACCATATGCCTAGTGCCATGAATATAGCTATTGTTGCATCATATTATTCATGCACTTTTGCTCCTAATGGTTATGTGCAAGAGAAGAGAACCATCATGATGGATGATGTGTTTATCTACCATGCGCATACGTTCTTCCTTTTGTTGTGTGCATGTGTAGGATACTTGGACTATGTGTCGACTTCCACTACACATGAGTTGACCATTCGAGCTCTTGAGAGCGAACCACTTTCTACCACGACGCTTCTACATCGCACTTGCTTGTGCTTCGGCATTGTGAAGAATGCACAAGGACATGCTTTCAAGGTGATATCCTTCTCTTTCGAGAACCCAAAAACCATGAGCATGAATATTGTGGATCATACTACATGTGTTGCTTGCACCATGAGACTTATTTGTCATCTTGGACCCCTTGATCGCGCACATGTTAGTGATATTGCTTTCTTTCACGATAGCTACATTGCCATGCCTCATGTTATATATGCCTTGTGTGTTGCATCCGACTTGTGGATTACTTGCTCCTATCATATGCTTGGTTGCAACAATATCATCTCTTCACATATGCCATGTCCCATTGCTTGTCACATGATTGACTTGTTTGCCTCACACATGATGAACAATTGCTATTTCTATTGTGTTGAGTGCCACTCGATTTTCACTATACCCTATGCACATTATGCTTGGATTGTCTTGCACTTGACCCGTGTGTTTAGACACTTCATTTTCTTTGGTGTTGTCAATGATTCATATGCCTACCATAGACCTTTCATTGAGCGCTTTATGCATGCTTGCTATGACTTTGAGGTAGATGCTTATTCTCTTGTCACACATATGCGCATCTCTACCTCACATTTACATGCTTGTTTCCATGATGACCTTGATTGTGCTCAATTGATGTGCTTAAATGCCATGCCACAACCCTTTGTCACATCCTATGCTATGCTTGATGACAACACCTGTTGGGTGAATCACCTCTTGAATGCTTGGTTTTGCACTAACGCTAACCACATTTGATTTTCCAAGTGTTTGTTGTCCTTGCTCCTTTTGAAGGAATCACTAGACGGTGAGACATTGGAGAGCGCCCATTTCAAGCTTCAAGATGATGAGAACTTCATGATCGTCCACATATGCACAACGACGCCACCTCTTTCCCATGGTGATTTGGTTTTCGATCCGAGGTCGGATCTTTCCCAAGGGGGAGGGGATGATGCGGAGCATCCTATGGACGTCACCATGCCAAGAGTCCGTTTGGCAAGTGACACGTGTGACCTCTACTTCTCATACTTAAAGGTGAATCATCTCCTTTACACGTGTTCACTTGACCCCTTCGAGGATGGTATACTACTTGACACTCCACTCGTGTGCATGCATATGTATTGTCGGAGCTTCACAAATGACGAGGAGGAGTGCAAGCGCCAAGGATCACCTACACCATCCGCGAGGGAAGCGTGGAAGAGAAGACGGAAGAAACGGAGCTACTGCAAGCTACAGGCTCCGGACGACCGGCGTTTACCGGACGTCCGACGCGTCCCAGGCGACCGGACGACCGGCAGCCACCGGACGTCCGTGACATCCTTCACAGAACCAAAATAGCGGAAGTCCGAGAGCTACCGGACGTCCGGTCCCTCCCGAGCCACCGGACGTCCGGTGCCGAGCGGACCTCCGCTCCCTGCCTGTGCGCAGCCGCGGGCCTTTTGGCCATGTACCCCTTTCGCCCCTCACTTACCCCTTCGTGGCCCTAGACTATATATACTCCTCCACATCCACCATTTTAGGGTTAGCATTGATTTAGCTCATATGTGAGATAGAGCTTTGCTCATCCATTACGGCTCTACTCCACAAGAGAGACCGCGGCCCCTCTACGGAGAAGATCCACCTTGGATTCAAGACCCCTAACGGGAAGATCCTTCACGGATTCAAGACCTCCTCTCGGAGATGAACTTTACCTTGTATCTTTCCCTTTATTGTTCATGTACCTGGTGATCTTGTGTGTTTGATTGTCTAGTGTATGTGTGATTGGACTTCTTCTTGAGTGTTTTCCCTCATGATTCCTCTTTGTGTTCTCCGTGTTCATCGCGGAATCCCTCCATTTCGTGAAAGATCGGCCATCTAGGGTTCCACCCTACATCATACAGACTCCGAATTGTGTGTTTCTTTTTTGTTGGAAACAAGATTTCTTGATAGAGGCGAGGGGCCCGATCTTTCGATGAGATGATAACTATCGATTTGGTGGATATGACTTTGACGATCCGACTACAAACGTGCACGACGTTGCGCCTTAGCAATCGCTAAACCAATCTCCAAGGGTTACTGACGATGCCAGAAGCACGATCAGCCTGACCACGAAGGTCTATTCCTGCATGCAATCAAAGAACAAGCAAGAATATGATGAAGCAATCTGAATATTGCAAATATAGATGAAGTATTGATAAAGATGGGGATCCGTAAGCGGTCTTGGTCTGGTCGTTGGACACAAACGAAGTACACCAAGTTGCAGCTATGGCGAACTTTTGACTAAACAAATCCCAAAGAAAAAGCTACTAGATGGATCTACTTATATAGGAGCAAGGGGTGGCGGCCAAGGAGGTGGAAGGACGTCCCAAGGCAGCCTAAAACTAACCCTAGGTCGTACAAGGCTCATGGGCCCAAGTGGAGGTGATGCAACACCTTTGGACTTGTAGTTTGACTCGGATTCTGCTGTAGCGTCAGATTGTTTCGTCGATACCTCAACGCTCCGGACGAATTTGAAGGTGAATCGAATTGGGTTGGAAAGTGTACGAAATCTAGTTTCCAACAAAAAAAGAAACACCCAATTCGGAGTCCGTATGAAGGAGTTCTTGCCGTTTTGAGTCAGGTATGTCTGTGCAGTCCGAATCTGAATGCAGAACGTGAGAGACTTTGACTCTATCTTCTCTTGGCCCAAAAGTGACGTGCGAGAACTTTTTGAACAACACCTAAACTTCTCTTTTTCCCTTATCTTCATACGTGGATTGTACAAATGTCCCATACACCTGAAATTAGACATGGCACACAAGTCTGTGAAGTATTTTTGTCCTAGATGACATAAATAAATTGTTGCATAGTTTGTATTAGAAATCACCTCACAAATATACATGTATGCAATATTTTTGGTCGTATCCAAGGTAGTCATGTCCTCATCATCCTCCCTTTCTTGAAAATAAAGCCGTCCTCGGCGTTGCTTAATCCAAAATTTGGTAAGAAAATAGACAAGGTGTACATGTTGTATATGTATATGTCATCCATTTTTACTTCCCTTAATTTTTGCACATATGACACATATATAGATGAGTAACTTTCGTAGTTCATAAAATATAAAGCCAAAATATTATCACAAGAAGTAGAAGGCATGAAAATATTGCAACTCAGTTTGCACAAATAAGTGAAGCTCTTATTCATATCAAAAGATTGACAATGTTCATCATTAAACCATCCCAACATTGGCGAATAAACCTTACTTGCATGAAATTCACAGGCTACAACATGCCTAAATAAGCAAACGTGCAATAAGTCATTTGACATAGAATCGTCACCAAGATTAGAGGTCATATCAAAATAATTAAACATTGGCACAATTATTTTCAAATTTATTTTATCCAAATCTGATTTATTCTCTAATGCACATGATTCTTTTGCATCAACAGTTAATTCAATGGGTGCACTCAAAATTGTTGGTATTTTAGTTGTTTGATCACATGACGCATTCATGACAGTAACATGTGATAGAGGCAAAGGTATTTCGTCTTTCGATGAGATGGTGGCTATCGTTTTGGAGGAAGTCGACTTGGACGATCCGACTATGAACGTGCGTGGACGTCGCGCCTTAGCAATCGCTAAACCAACTCCGAGAGGTTATTGACCACGCCGGAGCACGATCAACCTGACCACGAAGGTCTGTTTCCTGCAGGCAAACGAAGAACAAGCAAGAAACTGATATTGCAATCTGGATATTGCGAATTCAAGAGGAAAGCTTTATTGATCAAGTGGGTTTCTATGACGCCTTTGTCTGGTCGTTGAACACAAACGAAGTACACGAAGTTGCAGCTATGGCAAACTTTTAATCTAAACAAAACCCAAATTCTGAACGACGCCCTAAGGGCTGTATATTTGGGGGAAAGAGGGGGAATTTTGTGGCCCTTGGTGGAGGGGTCCGAAACCAACCCTAACTCTTGTTTCCCCACACATACGGACTCTAAAAACAGCCTATACTCAAGTATTTCTAAATTACATGGGCCTGGCCCAATAATAAGGTGACGCAACACCTATAATAGCCTCTGGATGAAATTTATGAAGTGGCATCTTGTATATTTCGTCCAAGGCTTTATGCACTCATTATGGTGGCTTCAAAGTCCTGAAATCATCACTTGTAACTCCATTCTTATTCCCCTTGCGCATGCCATCATCTCCATGCTTGATCTTGCTCCAATGTTCATCCTTCTTGTCCAAGCTAGGCCCTTCATTTGTAAGCAAGACAAATATATCCAATTTAGGTAGCATCATATTCTCATGAACATTAGATTCATTACCAAGAAACGAAAGTACCTGGTAATTTAATTGGCGTGCGCGAGCTCTAGTAATTGGTCCTGTATATGTGTCAGTTGGAGCTGTGGGTGTAACCTTGTTAGTGATGTCCTCATCATCCTCCACTTCTTGAATTGAAGTCGTCCTCGAAGGAAGCTCATCTTCCTCACCCAAGGCTTCAAATCTGCAATGTTAAATGTGGGACTAACCCCAAAATCTGCAGGCAACTCAAGTTTATATGCATTATCATTTATTTTCTCTAACACCTTGAAAGGACCATCAGCACGTGGCATTAGCTTTGACTTGCGCAAATTAGGATACCTATCCTTACGCAAATGTAACCAAACAAGATCTCCAGGTGCAAAGACAACACGTTTTCTACCCTTATCTCCAACAAGTTTATATTTAGCATTCACGCGCTCAATATTTTCCTTAGTTAACTCATGCATTTTTAAGATCAATTCAGCACGTTGTTTAGCATCAAAATTAACCTTCTCCGAAGATGGAAGAGGCAACAAATCAATAGGTGCACGAGGTAGGAAACCGTAGACAATTTCAAAAGGGCACATCTTAGTAGTAGAATGCAACGAACGATTATAAGCAAATTCAATATGAGGCAAGCATTCTTCCCACATTTTCTTATTATTCTTCAAAACATCCCTAAGCATAGTAGACAAAGTTCTGTTGACTACTTCAGTTTGACCATCAGTTTGGGGGTGACAAGTAGTACTACAAAGCAGTTTAGTCCCCAACTTAGCCCATAAACATCTCCAAAAGTGGCTAAGAAATTTAGTATCACAATCTGAAACAATAGTATTTTGCACACCATGCAAGCGAATAATTTCACGAAAGAACAAATCAGCAACATTAGCAGCATCATCGCTTTTATGACATGGTATAAAGTGTGCCATCTTCGAGAACCTATCCACGACAACAAATATTCTATCCCTCCCCTTCTTTGTTCGAGGTAAACCCAAAACAAAGTCCATAGATATATCTTCCCAAGGAACAGGCAAAGGCATATATAAACCATGAGGATTGAGTCGTGACTTAGCTTTTTGACATGTAGTGCAGCGACCAACAAAACACTCAACATCCCGTCGCATCTTTGGCCAAAAGAAATGTGTAGCAAGTACGTCCTTCGTCTTCTTCACGCCAAAGTGTCCCATTAATCCTCCTCCATGCGCCTCCTGCAACAACAAAAGACGAACAGAGCTAGCTGGAATGCATAGCTTGTTAGCACGAAACACAAATCCATCATTAACGACGAACTTGTTCCATGTTCTCCCTTCTTTGCAATTCTGCAATACATCTTTAAATTCAGCATCATGCACATATTGATTTTTGATGGTCTCCAAACCAAATATTTTAAAGTCAAGTTGTGAAAGCATAGTATAACGGCGAGACAATGCATCGGCAATAACATTTTCTTTTTCCTTCTTGTGTTTAATAACATAAGGGGAAGTCTCTATGAATTCAACCCATTTAGCATGTCTACGGTTTAGTTTTTCTTGACTTTTAATGTGCTTCAAAGATTCATGATCAGAATGTATAACAAATTCTTTGGGCCATAAATAATGTTGCCATGTCTCCAAAGTCCGAACAAGAGCATATAATTCCTTATCATAGGTAGAATAATTTAGACTAGGCCCACTCATTTTTTCAGAAAAGTACGCAACAGGTTTACCATGTTGTAATAACACACCTCCTAACCCAATTCCACTAGCATCACATTCAAGCTCAAAAGTCTTATTAAAATCAGGAAGTTGGAGTAAAGGAGCATCTGTCAACTTATCTTTCAATACAGTGAATGCTTCTTCCTGTGCAGTACCCCAAACAAAAGGCACATTTTTCTTTGTAAGCTCATTGAGAGGTGTAGCAATGGTGCTGAAATCTCTCACAAAACGCCGATAGAATCCAGCGAGGCCAAGGAAACTCCTCACGTGTGTGACCGTTTTGGGCTGCGGCCAACTCTCAATAGCTTCAATCTTGGCTTTATCAACCTCAATTCCCTTTGGAGTAACAACATAGCCAAGAAAAGAGACTCGGTCGGTGCAAAAGGTGCACTTTCCAAGGTTACCAAACAAACGTGCATCACGTAGAGCAATAAAAACAGCACATAAATGTTCCAAATGTTCCTCCAAAGATCTGCTAAAAATCAATATATCATCAAAGTAAACTACCACAAATCGTCCAATGAAAGCACGTAAAACTTCATTCATTAATCTCATGAAAGTACTAGGTGCATTAGTTAACCCAAAAGGGATGACTAATCACTCATATAATCCAAACTTAGTTTTAAATGTTGTTTTCCATTCATCTCCCAATTTCATACGAATTTGATGGTATCAACTACGCAAATCAACTTTGGAGAATATTGTAGAGCCACTCAATTCATCAAGCATATCATCTAGCCTAGGAATAGGATGACGATAACGAATAGTAATATTATTAATGCCTCTACAATCAACACACATACGCGATGTACCATCCTTTTTTGGCACTAGAATAATAGGAACAGCACAAGGACTAAGGGATTCACGTATATAACCTTTGTCGAGTAGCTCCTGTACTTGACGCATAATCTCCTTCGTCTCTTCTGGATTGGTACGGTATGGTGCGCGGTTGGGTAGCGATGCATCGGGAATTAAGTCAATCTGATGCTCAATCCCTCGAATAGGTGGTAATCCCGGTGGCACGTCTTGTGGAAAGACGCCGGCGAACTCCTGCAAAATGTTAGTGACAGCAGGAGGCAAAGAGGAAGGCACGTCCTCGAATGAAAATAATGCCTCTTTGCATATAAAAGCATAGCAAACAGATTTGCTTAAATCTAGATCATCGATATCAGATTTGGTGGCAAATAAACATCCACTCTTTAATTTAATTTCAGATGCAACATGATATGATGGTGTGTTATTAGGCTTCATTTGTTGCTCAAATTCTTTTGCCACAATCTGATTTTCACTCTTATTTTGCTCCTGTTTTGCTTTATTAGCTCTATTAATATCATCTTTCAAAATGGAATCAGGAGTCATAGGAAGCAAAGTAATATTTTTATCCTTATGAACAAGAGTATACTGATTGTTTCTACCATGGTGGACAGAATTTTTATCAAATTGCCATGGTCTACCAAGTAATAAGGAACATGCTTGCATAGGTACCACATCACAATCAACATAATCAGCATATGTAGAGATACTAAATTGCACACGAACAGTACGTGTTACCTTAACCTTGCCGCTGTTGTTGAACTATTGGATGTAGTAAGGATGTGGATATGGTCTTGTGGTGAGAGATAGCTTCTCCACCATCTCCATGCTAGCCAAGTTGTTGCAACTCCCTCCATCTATGATCACGCGAACAGAACGTTCCTTCACAACTCCCTTTGTATGGAACAAATTATGCCTCTGATTTTGCTCAGCTTGTGTAACCTGGACACTCAAAACACGTTGAGCAACTAAACATTCATACCTGTCAGCATCTTCAGGAGCCATGTATTGCGTCTCATGATCAGAATCGTCTCCACCGTGTTCTTCACGTGTAATAGGAGCCAAAGTCTCCTCATCATAGTCACTAGCGGATTCATATCCACCATCCTGAGTAGAAATCATCACACGCTGAGATTTGCATTCTCTCACAAAATGTCCTCTTCCCTTACAACGACGACAAATAATATCATTGGTGTGCCCTGTTGATGCCATGGAAAAAGAAGAACTCTGTGCAGACCCAACAGGTGTGCTCTTGGTAGATAATGGTGGTTGTGCCTGCTTCCTTGTATCACGGCTAAAGGTAACAGCTGATGGAGGTGTCGGCGCAGTAGAATGTGTGGAAGTAGAGGATGCACGCGGTGTCCATGATGAAGGTCGACCTGCAGAAAAGTTAGTCCGCGCCAATTCCTGTCAATCCTGCACTTCACGTTGAGCTTTACAAGCAAGATGGAATAAATGAGTGATATTATTATAATCCTTATACTCTAGAATGGTCTGAATCTCTCTATTTAATCCACCCATAAAACGTGCAAGCATAGCTTCATTCTCCTCAACAATACCACATCTAATCAGGCCAGTTTGTAATTGCTGATAATATTCTTCTACAGAATTTTTTCCTTGTCTTAAGCGCTGCAATTTTTGAAGTAATTCATGTTGATAATATGGTGGAACCCAACGAGTACGCATAGCAGTTTTCAAAGCAGCCCAAGTAGCTGGAATAGGATATAATCTACAATGTTCAGACCACCAAACACATGCAAAACTATTGAAAGCACAAACAACAGCAGGAACACGTCTCTCCTCGGGATATTGTGAACATGTAAAACGTTGTTCAGTTTCTAACTCCCAAGTAAGATATATATCAGGAATATATCTACCCTCAAATGGTGGAATATTCCATTTTTGTTTAGGAAGATGGTCATGTACCTCACGTGGTGGTGCAGCCCTACCGTTGCGATGATATGCATGACGACGTCCTGGTGCTTGTGGTGCTGGTGGTTGCACGTAGTTCTGATTTTGGTCAACCTCATCCTCGTAATGGTCCTCCACCTCTACAGTAGCAGCAGGAGCTACAGAAACATCAACAGCGGCACCAGAAGCTTGACCAGGCTCAAGGGGAACGCGCTGTGCTCGTCTCACTTGATTTGGAAGGCGATGTTGTTGTTGTTGTTGTTGTTGTAGAGGTGGGACAGCTGCAGCAGCCGGTGGTGGTGAAAAACGCGAAATCAATTCAACAAACTTGTTATCGAGCTTTGTTTCAAACGTCTTCTCCATGCCATCTATCTTCTCCATGGCCTCGTCAAATCTGTTTAGCACATCTTGCACCTGTTCACTCATCATTTGCTGAAACTTATCATGAAGCTCCTTGTTCGTCAAGTTCTCCCAGTCAGTTTCGTCGGCTTGTGATCCTGGCATGGTTAGCAGCAATAGAAACACACAAGAATATGATCCTACAGACTACTAGAAAATGGTGGTGGTCGGGCGTCACAAATCCGTCAAGCAAATCTCAAATTCTTACCAGTTCTTACCCAGCAGCAGGTGGTGATCGACAACCGTGGTAGTCAAAACTCTCAAAGGTTGGATAAAGCGATTACCAAGGAGAGTCAAAATGCACGACGTAGATGTATGTGGAGCTGGGAAGGCTTATAAGATGGTAGGAAAAAGGGTCAGCAATAATCAATTCAGAGATGCAACGTTGAATAAACGCTCAACGACGGTACTGTGCTGGTCCTAGGCTAGACCGTACTAGAGACGCGAGCCTAGAACACTAACAAACTCACGGCGCTGCATGTAAACAAGGGGAAAGCACACTTTGAAAAAAAATTCGCCAATTTTTTTTTGCGCTCCTTTTTTTTTGCCGAAAATCACTATAATGGGGAGTGTCTCAAAACACTTCCCAAGTCAAACTAAGATGATAGGCACGAAAAGTTTTTGACGATTTTTTTTCGGAATTAGGGCAGCGACGACGAAAAAGTGCGGTAAAAAATAGTATGGTGGCACGTGTCTCAAAAGACTCCGAAAAGCCCAAAAATAGGATAGGGAAAAAATATTTTCACCTGTCGATTTTTTTATTTTTTTTCCGAGACCTACTCAGGCAAGGAAACACGAAACCGAAACTAGATGGATCTCGAAAGCCAATCTAAAACGAAAAGAACTCGGATTGGTGGTGGATATGTGGTTGTAGAATATGGCAGCGGTGGTGGTATATGGATACGGATTGGTGGTGGTATATGGATACGGATCAGTGGTGGTATATGGCAGTAGCGATGAAGATGTTGCGGCGGCGGCGTGACAACTTATGACCAGAACTCGAAACTCTAAAAGCCTAGACGCTAAGACCAGCAACTTGACACGACGATGCAACCGCAAATTCAACTAAGCAAACATGGAAAAGATTATGCAATGGCTCAGACTGGTTCGGATATGATGAACTAACCCTAATTTTTTTTGGCTTTTTCGTGGACTGTAGGTATGAAGAACAGACTCGATCTAATCTACAAAAAACTGTAAAATCTCATAGAGCAACCTGGAAATCTGATACCACTTGATAGAGACAAAGGTGTCCCGTCTTTCGATGAGATGGTGGCTATCGTTTTGGAGGAAGTCGACTTGGACGATCCGATTACGAACGTGCGTGGACGTTGCGCCTTAGCAATCACTAAACCAACTCCGAGAGGTTATTGACCACGCCGGAGCACAATCAACCTGACCACGAAGGTCTGTTTCCTGCAGGCAAACGAAGAACAAGCAAGAAACTGAGATTGCAATCTGGATATTGCGAATTCAAGAGGAAAGCTTTATTGATCAAGTGGGGTTCTGTGACGCCTTTGTCTGGTCGTTGAACACAAACGAAGTACGCGAAGTTACAGCTATGGCAAACTTTTAATCTAAACAAAACCTAAAGTCTAAACGACGCCCTAAGGGCTGTATATATGGGGGAAAGAGGGGGGGAATTTCATGGCCCTTGGTGGAGGGGTTCGAAACCAACCCTAATTCTTGTTTACCCACACATACAGACTCTAAAAACAACATATACTCAAGTATTTCGAAATTACATGGGCCTGGCCCAATAATATGGTGACGCAACACCTATAATAGCCTCTAGACGAAATTTATGAAGTGGCATCTTGTATATTTCGTCCAAGGCTTCATGCACTCATTATGGTGGCTTCAAAGTCCTGAAATCATCACTTGTAACTCCATTCTTATTCCCCTTGCGTATGCCATCATCTCCATGCTTGATCTTGCTCCAATGTTCATCCTTCTTGTCCAAGCTAGGCCCTTTATTTGTAAGTAAGACAAATGTATCCAATTTAGGTAGCATCATATTCTCATGAACATTAGATTCATTACCAAGAAACGAAAGTACCTGGTAATTTAATTGGCGTGCGCGAGCTCTAGTAATTGGTCCTGTATATGTGTCAGTTGGAGCTGTGGGTGTAACCTTGTTAGTGATGTCCTCATCAACATGATTATTTAAACTAGGTGGTGTGCTCAAATCAACAGGTAATTAAATACATGATGTATTCAAGTTAACTAGATATGCATCATCCTCATGTGAAGTTATATCATCATTGATTTTACTGTTACCTTGTTGCAAGGATGTAGCTGACGTAGGTACGGACGATGACATTGTACCATACACTTTAGATGATGTCACGCTCACAATTAGAGGTGTTGCTGCTCTAGTAGGTGCAATGGCGGAGGAACCAACCAGTGGTGGTGAGCATGAACTGGAATAGTAGTTGTTGTAGTCACACAATGCATCCTCCTGTATTTGTCTCTCAAAGGTACAAGAACGAACATACATACCAATAATGCAATGAGGAATATATTGAAATCTTGCACGAATATCATGGTTCAAACCACCAAAAAATCTTTTAATTGTATCATCCTCAGATTCTTCTATGTCACAATGATGCATATAAGATTTGAACTCTTGGTAGTAAGCATGAACAGTGTTACTGCCTTGTTTTAATTGTTCCAATTTACGAAGTAATTCACGGCGATAGTAAGGAGGAAAAAAATGTTTTCTCATTACAGCCTTCAAATCTTTCCAAGTTGTGGGTTGGTTATCAATATATTTTTTTACAATGCACACTCCACCAAATAGAAGAAAAACCAGTAAATGCTCTAGTGACAGCTCGTACTCTCTCAAGTTCAGAAAAATCATGGCTAGCAAAAATTAGTTCGACCTCAAACTCCGAAGCAAGATATATAGCAGGATTAAATCTACCCTCAAATGACGGTAAAGAAATAACCTGACCATGTGCTTGTGTGTGTTGTCCCAGGTCTCGTGATGGTGAAGATGTATGCGTCGTCCAAGAACTTCTGTCTCCGGTACCTTTCATGGTTAGTAGAAACAAGAAACAAAAATCGAGAATAGTGTTCCTATGAACTACTAGGGTGTGGTGGTAAAGCGCTCACAGTAAAGCAAATATCAACATCTTACAAGTTCTTAACATGCAGCATGTGGTGATAGGCAACCAGCGGTGTCAAATAACTCCAAAGATTGAGTAAAGCGATTGCCAGGTGAACGTAAATATGCACGGTGTAGAAATATGTGGAGCTGGGTTGGCTATATATGGTAGCAAAAGATTAGCAATAATCAATTCAGAGATGCAATGCTGAATAAATGCTCAACGACGGTACTGTGCTGGTCCTAGGCTAGACCGGACTAGAGACACGAGCCTAGAACACTAATGAGGTCACGGTGTAGCACAACTAGCATCAATAAAGGATACGAAGTAGCTCTGAACAGCAAGATATAAGTGAAGAACACAACGGCAGTAAAGATAATGATGAAAACAACTGCCAAGCAGAATATACAATAACTCTCTCCAACTTTCTTTTTCTTTTTTCTCACACTTTTTTTCTTTTTCTTTCACTCCTCTTTTTTTTACTTTTATTCTCTGTCTTTTTCTTTTTCTTTCTCCCTCTTTCCAAGACAAACTAGATAAGATGCAGATTGGATCAAGCAAAGATGCGAACGACTTCAAGTATGATTGTGACAATGAACGATGGGTAGCACGAGGTGGAAATTGATGGATGAGGTGGTGGACAGCGGAAGGGATAACGATGGATCGGCGACGTGACTAATGTGAACAGAACTCGAAACTCTAACAAACTAGACACTAAGACCAGCAACTCGACACGACGATGCAACCGATAATTCTATAATGCAAACAATGAAAAGAAAATTGCAAAGGCTCAGACTGGCTAGGACAAAGGATGAATAGATCTAACTTTTTTGTGGCTTTTCCTTGGACAATAGGTAAGAAAATAAATCTAATCTAGGAATAACTGGAAATTCTCACCGAGCAACCTGAAAACTGATACCACTTGATAGAGGCGAGGGGCCAGATCTTTCGATGAGATGATAACTATCAATTTGGTGGATATGACTTTGACGATCCGACTACAAACATGCACGACGTTGCGCCTTAGCAATCGCTACACCAATCTCCAAGGGTTACTGACGATGCCATAAGCACGATCAGCCTGACCACGAAGGTCTATTCCTGCATGCAATCGAAAAACAAGCAAGAATATGATGTAGCAATCTGAATATTGCAAATATAGATGAAGTATTGATAAAGATGGGGATCTGTAAGCGGTCTTGGTCTGGTCGTTGGACACAAATGAAGTACACGAAGTTGCAGCTATGGCGAACTTTTGACTATACAAATCCCAAAGAAAAAGCTACTAGATGGATCTACTTATATAGGAGCAAGGAGTGGCGGCCAAGGAGGTGGAAGTCTGTCCCAAGGCAGCCGAAAACTAACCCTAGGTCGTACAAGGCTCATGGTCCCAAGTGGAGGTGATGCAACACCTTTAGACTTGTAGTTTGACTCGGATTCTGCTGCAGCGTCAGATTGTTTCGTCGATACCTCAATGCTCCGGACGAATTTGAAGGTGAGTCCAATTGGGTTGGAAAGTGTACAAAATTTAGTTTCCAACAAAAGAAGAAACACCCAATTCGGAGTCCGTATGAAGGAGTTCTTGCCGTTTTGAGTCAGGTATGTCTGTGCAGTCCGAATATGGATGCAGAACGTGAGAGATTTGGACTCTATCTTCTCTTGGCCCAAAAGTGACGCGAGAGAACTTTTTGAACATCACCTAAACTTCTCTTTTTCCCTTATCTTCATATGTGGATTGTACAAATGTCTCATACACCTGGAATTAGACATGGCACATAAGTCTGTTAAGTATTTTTGTCCTGGATGACATAAATAAATTGTTGCATAGTTTGTATTAGAAATCACCTCACAAATATACATGTATGCAATATTTTTGGTCGTATCCAAGGTAGTCATGTCCTCATCATCAAAGGCAAAGAAAATGTTGTGACGGATGCGCTTTCGCGCAAATGCATGCTTGTTACACAACTTGAGTTGAATGTTATTGGCTTTGAGCACATCGAAGATTTATATGAGCATGATCCTTTCTTTGCACATCCTTATGCTAAGTGTTTGACTCACGCTTCTTGGGAATGCTATTACATAAAGGATGGACATCTCATGAGAGCTAACAAACTTTGTATTCCCGAGTCTTCGCTTCGTTTGCTCCTTTTGCAGGAATCTCATGGAGGAGGACTCATGGGACACTTTGGACGCGACAAGACATTTGCTACACTCTAAAAGAACTACTTTTGGCCCAAGATGCTCCGTGACGTCTCACGCCTCACCAACGGATGCTCTACATGTCGCAAAGCTAAGTCAAAATCTCAATCTCATGGTCTTTACATGCCTCTTCCTATTCCATATCATCCATGGGAAGACATAAGCATGGACTTTGTACTTGGATTGCCTAGGACTCAAAATGGAAAGGATTCCATGTTTGTTGTCGTGGATAGATTCTCCAAAATGGCTCATTTCATTCCTTGTAACAAGATCGACGATGCTTCACATGTTGCAAATCTCTTTTGTAGGGAAATCATTCGTCTACATGGAGTGCCCAAGACGATCGTGTCGGACCAGGGCGTCAAGTTCTTGAGCTACTTTTGGAAGACTCTATGCGCCAAACTGGGCATCAAGCTCCTTTTCTCTTCGGCATATCATCCACAAACCGACGGCCAAACGGAGGTGACGAACTGCACACTTTCGACGCTTCTTCGCGTGTTGATCAAGAAGAATATCAAGGAATGGGAGCAATGCTTGCCCATCGCCGAGTACGCCTACAACCGCGCAAGACATTCAACTACCAGCAAGTCCCCTTTCGAGGTCGTCTACGGTTTCAACCCTTTGTCTCCATTGGACATCCTACCTCTACCTCTACAAGAGCGCACGAACATGGACGCAAGTGCACGAGCAAGCTATCTCAAGAAGGTGCACGAATATACATGGGCAACGATCGTGCGACAAGTCCATCGCATCACCACCAAGCTCAACGTCAACAAGGCACCAATGGTGTTCCAACCGGGAGATCTTGTTTTGCTTCATCTTCGCAAGGACCGTTTCCCACACGAGCGCAAGTCCAAACTACTACCTCGCGCCGACGGACCCTTCAAGGTGCTAGCACGCTACAATAACAACGCCTACAAGATCGACATCCCACGAGACAAGTACAACGTGAGCGATGCCTTCAACGTCAAGGATCTCTCTCCTTTCCATGGCGATGAAGATTTCGATTCGAGGTCGGATCTTTCCCAAGGGAGGGGAGATGATGCGGAGCATCCCAACGTCATCCCCATGGACCATCAATCGCCTCACCAAGTGCTCCAAGGACCAATGAAACGTGCTCGTGCTAGAGCACTTGAATCCGAGGTTAACTCTCTCCTTGTTGAATTCCCATTTGACCACCTTAAGACATGGCTACTACCTCAAACGGAGACACTTTGTATGCTTAGGTGCCCAGGAGATGTTACGGTGCAAGACGGATGCCAAGAGCATGAACCAGGATTCTCCCAGCGCAGAGAAAGAGGTACTACCGGTCCAACTACCGGTCTGCCGATACTACTGGTCCAACTACCGGTCTACCTTCCGTGATCGACCGGTGCAAGGCCGGAACTTCCGCTAAAGCCGCAAAAAACGGTACTACCTGTCGCAAGACCGGTACTACCGCCCTGCCTGCGCGCAGATGAAGGGGTTTCACCCCATGTATCCCCCCAACTTACCCCTAGACTATAAGTACTCCGTCCCTTCCATCTTTTAGGGTTAGCTTTTGGATAGCTCATCATAGACCTTAGTGGTTCCTCTCCTACGAGACCGCGACCTCTTCGGAGAAGATCCACCTCGGATACAAGACCTCCACACCGGAGAAGATCCCAAGGGATACCCCAAGACCTCCTCCGAGAGAAGACTATCTTTGTACTACCGTTGTTGACTATGGATCGTGTATCTTGATGTGTATCGTGGATCTAGCACCTGTGTGACCGTATTTGTGTTGATTTGAGTGTTTCCCCTCGTGGTTTCCTCCGTATCTTCCTTGTGTTCTCCGTGTTCATCGTGGGATAACCTCCTTTCGTGAAAGATCTGCCGATTAGGGTTCCACCCTACATCACAGTAGCCCCCGAATGGATTGAGGTCTGAGTGAAAAGAGAGTTGATGTTGATTCCGACCCGATTCTTATGCTCCGGAGGCATTCTCTTTGAACCTGAGAATCAAGCTGGTCCTCCAACCTTATTTCAATCGCCTTGATCAATTCAGAAATCGTCGAGTGAACTATGCGAGTAATCTTCGAGTGTTGATGGCGCGGGATCTTCGACGCGATTGGCTGCTCTGTGGTTCCTGGATTTAACGGGATTCGAATTTCGGGGAAGCGTGCGGGACGGAGCGAGCCGCAGTAATCGGACCGGATATACACGGACGCCTCGATTCTCGCACCACCTTTTCCGCCATGTATCGGGTATGCGAGTGTTGCGGGATTTGACAGGATTGCTCGGGCCCACAAGTCAGTCACTCGACCGCAGGTCCATAAAAGGGCGTCGGGGAGGATGCGTAGGCACTGTGCGCTTCGTACTTCTTCTTCCTCCTCTGCTTCTGCACCGCACCTCTGCCCCTCCGCCCACCGCCGTTCTGCCCATGCGCAGCTCGCCACCATGGGTAAAGACAAGACGACGGCCCTGGAGCGCGCGGAGAAGGCGCCGGCGACGGGGAAGGGCAAGAAGGTGAGCTGAGGGTCGACGTCGAGAACTGGGCTGCCGCCCGGTTGGATCCAGGGGGACTGGATCCAATCTTCGATGCGGCAGGAGGACATGGAGGAGATGGTTGATGGGGGCCTGATTGCCCACAAGTAGACCGAGCCGCATCCGTAGGAGGGCGATTGTGTTCTCCTTGCGACCCACGTCGACCGAGGTTTCTCCTTGCCTCCGCATCCTTTTTTCCGGGGTTTTCTGAACTTCTACGGCGCCCAACTACACCACTTTTCTCCCAACAGTATCACAAATCTCGCTGCCTTCATCTCTCCGTGTGAGAATTTCTTGGACTGTCAACCGCACTGGGGTCTGTTCAAGCACATTTTCACTTGTCGCTCCCAAGCCGTCAAGAAGGCAAACTCGACTGACGAGAAGACACACGTGATCCAGATGTGCGGCGGCCTAGGTATACAAATTAGGGGTAGGAGCACCTTTCCCACCATGAATCTTCCTGAGTCAGTCAGAGGGTGGCAATCGACCTGGTTCTACTGCAAGGATATTTCGACCCCGGGTCAGTCGACCAGTCTTCCTCCTTTCACCTTAGATCGAGTCAGTTAGCCTTCTTCGTGGTTGTGAGTCGGGCTAAGAAAGTAGAAGTGGATATGTTGGTCGAGCGAGTGGTCCAACTAGTCCGCGACGGTGTGACTGGGATGGACCTGCTGGAGGTATTTCTCAGTCGACGGATTCAGCCTCTCCAAGCCCGTGATCATCCGATGTGGATGTACTCGGGCACCAACGACACCGCTCGGGTCCACCCGAAGGAGGTTACCGGGAAGACGATGGAGCAGTGGTTGCGTAGCATCACCGGGAACAAGGACAACCCCAGGGGGACAAGGAGAGTCCGTCCATTCGATGCAGCCTGCGAGCCGGACAAGGTTCGACTTCCATTTCCGAGTGAATTTACTGTTTCAATATGTAGCTGTCTTTGAATCCGATTGATGCTTGATCAACCCTTTGCCCTGCAGATTTATATTGAGATGTACTCAGTGCCTAACGGAGAGCAATTCCAGGAGGGATTGGAGGGTGTCGGCAAGAACACCGACTCGAGGTCTGATGTAGAGACCGACGAGGAAAGTGAGGACTCGAGCAATGGTGAGGAGGTCGAATCGCCGCCTCGCACCGAGAGGCGCTCCAAACTGACACACGATCCAAAATATGCGCGCGCCAAGGCAGCTCCCTACAATACTCAGGTACATAAACGCACTCGGACGACTTCACCTGATCCGACTAAGAAGGCCCCTAAGCAGCTTAAGGTTGTGCCTTTAAAGCCACGGAAGGCCCTGCCTAAGATCAAGGTGGACATTCCGATTGCTTCCATGTGAGTGTTATTCTTCTCTGTTCTTCTCTTGTTTGAGAAATCTTATTCATCTCGTCGATTCATCTGCCTATTTGATCGAGTGAGTTCTGAAACTTCTATTGTTGCTACTTCTGGGACCTCTATGGAGATTGACAAGGGCCACAATGATGAGGAGACTGCGGACGTGGCCACTTCCAGCGCATGTATAGTTCTTCGGCCATGTCTTTATTTTGTTGATCGCTCTGTCAGTAGACTGAGTGTTCTTCTTGGTCAAATGTTTTGCAGCACCACCCAATGTTATCGAGCTGCCGGATGATGATGATGAGTATGTATAAGTGCCTCGGAGGACCACAGGAAGGAGGGGCAGGAAGGTGCCTGCTGCTTCAAATGCTCAGCAACAGGGCGACACCGTTTGGGCTGTTGTTTCTTTTGTCGTTCCTGTGTCGACTGATCATCCTTCAGCGTCGACTGCCCAAGTTCTTGCCTCGCCCGTGCAACCCCAAGCTTTGGATCCTCTGGCTGCTCCGACTGCTCCATCGTCTTCGCTCTTTGCTACCCACCATGTCCCGGAGGACCCAGTGAATGCAGCTAAGGAGGCTATACGCCAAGCAGGTCTGATGATGGAACAAACAAGAGAAGCGTACAAGGCTAGCATGGCTGCTTATAATGCCAGTTCAGATGATGTAGGGTGGGACCCTACGTGGCCGATCTTTCACGAAAAGGAGGGATCCCTAGGAAGAACGCGAGGGGCACGAGGAAAAACACAAGAGACAAGGAGAAAACACTCAAATCAACAAGCTTAGGTCACACAAATGCTAGATCCGGGTACACAAAGTGCGATACACGATACACGATCAACTAAGGACGATACAAATGGCGGTAGTCATCTCCGTGAGGAGGTCTTGATGTTCTTCTCCGTATAGGAGGTCTTGAATCCGGTGGATCTTCTCCGAAGAGGCCGCGGTCTCATAGGAGAGGAACCACTAAGGTTTTTGTATGAGCTAACACAAAGCTAACCCTAGATAGTTTAGGTAGAGTGATATATATAGGCTAGGAGGGGCGAAGGGGTACATGGGCCTCGGCCCAACATCATGCACGTAGGCATTGTCCGGATGATCCGGGCTTTGGGGGTCCGGATGATCCGGGGCGGTGTCCTGATGATCCGGACAGGCCTCATCTGCTGCAGGTGGCCCGGATGTCCTGGTCTTCGTCCGGACGTCCGGGTGCGTCCGGATGATCCGGGTCGGGGTCCAGATGATCTGGCTTCGGCGTGGAGCTTCGGTGTTTTCGCGCACATTTGCCGGATCGTCCGGACGTTTGTCCGGATCATCCGGGCTTCGGTCGGATCGTCCGGGACATCGTCTGGATCGTCCGAGCTGGCTGAATCTCGGTTGTTTCTCTCCTCCTTCTTCCTCCTTCGATCCTTCTTGTTCCTTGACTTCCCCATGGTTGCTCTCGAGGTGCCTGAGTATGCAAAGAGTCTCTGATGAGGGTAGCAGCCGTGTCTCATGTGAATCAAAGTGACGTAGAGAGAGGAGTGAAGTCACCTCGGCCTCGAGAGCTCGTGCTCGAGCACGTGTCATGGGTCCACTTGGCACTTGGTGAGACGAAGGTAGGTCCATGGGGATGACCTTGGGATGCTCCGCATCATCTCCCCTCCCTTGGGGAAGATCCGACCTCGGATCGAAATCTTCATCACCATGGAAAGTGGAGAGATCCTTGATGTTGAATACATCGCTCACGTTGTACTTGTCGCGTGGAAGGTCGAGCTTGTATGCATTGTTGTTGTAGCGTGCTAGCACCTTGAACGGTCCGTCGGCCCGAGGTAGTAGTTTGGACTTGTGCTCGTGGGGGAAACGGTCCTTGCGAAGATGTAGCCATACGATATCTCTCGGTTGGAACACCATAGGCTTCTTGTTGGCGTTGAGCTTGGACGCTAGTCGATGTACTTGCCTCTCGATCGTTGCCCTTGTATCTTCATGCGCCTTCTTGAGATAGCTTGCTCGAGCTCTTGCGTCCAAGTTGATGCGTAGAGGTAGGATGTCCAATGGGGACAACGGGTTGAAGCCATAGACAACCTCGAAAGGGGCCTTGCCGGTAGTCGAATGTCTTGCGCGGTTGTAGGTGTACTTGGCGATGGGCAAGCATTGCTCCCATTCCTTGATGGAAGCGTCGAAAGTGTGCGGTTCGTCACCTACGTTTGGCCGTCGGTCTGTGGATGATATGCCGAAGAAAAGAGGAGCTTGATGCCGAGTTTGGCGCATAGAGTCTTCCAAAAGTAGCTCAAGAACTTGACGTCCCGGTTTGATACGATTGTCTTGGGCACTCCATGTAGACGAATGATTTCCCTGCAAAAGAGATTTGCCACATGTGAAGCATCGTCTATCTTGTTACGAGGAATGAAATGAGCCATTTTAGACAATCTATCCACGACAGCAAACACGGAATCTTTTCCATTTTGAGTCCTAGGCAATCCAAGTATAAAATCCATGCTTATGTCTTCCCATGGGTGGTATGGAATAGGAAGTGGCATGTAAAGACCATGAGATTGAGCTTTTGACTTAGCTTTGCGACATGTAGAGCATCGGTTGGTGAGGCGTGAGACGTCATGTAGCATCTTGGGCCAAAAGTTGTTCTTCGAGAGCGTAGCAAATGTCTTGTCGCGACCAAAGTGTCCCATGAGTCCTCCTCCATGAGATTCCTGCAAAAGGAGCAAATGAATCAAAGACTCGGGAATGCAAAGTTTGTTAGATCTCATAGTATATCCATCCTTAATGTAGTGATGTTCCCAAGAAGTGTGAGTCAAACACTTAGCATAAGGATTTGCAAAGAAAGGATCATGCTCATATAAGTCTTTTATGTGCTCAAAGCCAATAACATTCAACTCAAGTTTTGTGACAAGCATGCATTTGCGGGAAAGCGCATCCACCACAACGTTTTCTTTGCCTTTGATGTACTTGATGACGTAGGGAAAAGACTCAATGAACTCACTCCACTTAGCATGACGCTTGTTCAACTTAGTTTGACCCTTGAGATACTTGAGAGTTTCATGGTCCGTATGAAGAATGAATTCATGAGGTCTAAGGTAATGTTCCCAAACGCGTAACACTCTCACCAAGGCATAGAGCTCTTTATCATAGATGGGGTAGTTTAGTTGCGCTCCGAATAGCTTTTCACTAAAGTACGCAATTGGGTGCTTTTCTTGCATGAGCACGCCACCTATGCCGGTACCACTAGCGTCACAATGAATCTCAAATGGTTTTTCAAAGTTGGGTAGGGCAAGAAGTGGGGCGTGTGTGAGCCAGTCTTTGAGCTTAATGAACGCGGTGTCTTGCGAAGGACCCCAAACAAAGGGTGCGTTCTTCTTGATCAAGGCGTGTAGAGGCATAGCAATTGTGTTAAAGTCCTTCACAAAACGTCGATAGAAACCAGCTAAACCAAGAAAGCTACGCACTTGTTGGAGGTTCGTTGGTTGAGGCCAAGTTTTAATTGCTTCAATTTTTGTTTCATGAACGTGAACGCCTTGAGAATAAATGACAAATCCTAGGAAGATGACCTTGTAAACGCCAAAAGTGCATTTTTCCATGTTAGCATATAAGCGCTCTTTCCGAAGGGTTTGCAAAACCATACGGATGTGTGTCACATGTTCCTCAAGCGATTTGCTAAAAACGAGGATGTCATCGAAGTAAACCACTACAAAGACGCCTATGTAGGGTCGTAGAACAAAATGCATGAGACGCATAAATGAATCGGGCGCTTCCGATAAACCCATTGGCATGACAAGCCACTCATATAATCCAAACTTGGTTTTGAAAGCCGTTTTCCACTCATCACCCTCTTGAATCCGAATTTGGTAGTAACCACTTTTAAGATCAATTTTCGAAAAGATGGTGGCTCCACATAATTCATCAAGCATGTCGTCTAAGTGTGGGATAGGGTAACGGTATCTAACGGTGATAGCATTTATCGGGCGACAATCGGAGCACATGCGAAAACTTCCATCTTTCTTAGGCACGAGAATAACCGGAACTGCACAAGGGCTCAAGCTTTCACGTACATGACCTTTGTCGATTAGTTGTTGTACTTGCCGTTGTATCTCCTTGGTTTCCTCGGGGTTGATGCGGTAGGGAGCCTTGTTCGGAAGTGGTGTGCCGGGTATAAGGTCGGTGCGGTGTTTGATTCCGCAAAGTGGAGGTAGCCTGGAGGTAGCTCATCGGGAAAGACGTCCGAGAATTCCTGCAACAATTGAGACAACACTAAAGGTGGATATGGTGAAGTGTTAGTAGGTTTGGCTTCCCCTTTGCATAAAAGCACAAGGAGAAAGACACTTGAGGGGTTCTCACATACTTCTCTCAACTCACTTTTGGTGGCGAAGAGCACTAGTTGTTTCTTGTTACTCATCGTGGAGTCGCTCATATTTAGCTTGTGGCACTCACTCTCCTTTTGGTGGCTCACTCTCTCACCACTCTCTCCACGATGGTTGGTAGATAAGTGTTTGTCGGCGGCTACTTGACTTGGTGACATTGGGCGTAGCACGAACTCCTTTCCTTTCATCTTGAAGCTATAGTGATTGGTCCGTCCATTGTGTGTGACTCCACGATCATATTGCCATGGTCGTCCAAGAAGAAGGTGGCACACGGACATAGGGACCATATCACACTCAAGTGTGTCCTTGTAGGCGCCTATCTTGAAGGAGACTTGCACGGTATGCTCGACTCTAAGAATTCCGGCGTCGTTAAGCCATTGGACCTTATAGGGATGAGGGTGCGTCGTCTTGACCAATTGGAGCTTGTCGCATAGCTCTTTGCTTGCCAAGTTATGATAACTTCCTCCATCGATGATAACCTTGACAGAGCGTCCATTGATGCCGGCCTTGGTATGGAAAATGTGACATCGTTGGTCGTCATCTTGTTGATGTTGGAGTGTCAAGACCTTGGAGACAACGAGATTGGGACTCGAGTCATTGTCACAAAACACTTGATGGTTTTCATCTTCATTCACTTGGCGATGCATAGCGACATGTTCGAGTGCTTCCATTTCATCATCGCTCATGGAGTCATAAGAACCGTCATCATTAATAATCATGGTACGAATGGTCTTGCACTCGAATGACTTGTGGCCTCGCCCTTGGCACTTGAAGCATTTGATGGAACTCGTCTTTGAGTTGTCCTCGGTTGGAGTTGTAGATGATGAAGTTCTTGGCTTGAAGTTGTTTGTAGAGGGTGGCCGACTTGATGTAGTCGCATTCTTGTAGTTGGACTTCTCACCGAAGTTTGTAGATGACTTGGTAGAGGTAGGAGTAGCCGAAGTCGTTGAAGCTTGGTTGTAGGAGCCGAAGTTCTTGGAGGTAAACTTGGAGTACTTGTAGTCCTCTTGAACTTGTCGCTCCGCTTTGGTGGCTTGATGTACTAGCTCGAGGAGATTGGTGTATGGTTGAAAGTCTGCAATCTTCTTGATAGGATAGCTGAGTCCGTTCAAGAATCTCGCCATCGTTTGTTCTTCATCTTCCGTGATGTTTGCTCGTATCATGGCAATCTCCATCTCCTTGTAGTACTCTTCAACCGACTTGGTACCTTGCTTGAGGAGTTGTAGCTTCTTGAACAAGTCACGGTTGTAGTGTGTTAGCACAAAGCGTGCTCTCATGACTTCCTTCATTTGAGCCCAAGTAGTGATGGGAGGTTCGCCTTTTGCTTCTCTTCTCTCAATGATTTGTTCCCACCAAATGAGAACATAGTCTTGGAAGTCAAGGGAGGCCATAGCAATTTTCTTCTCTTCATCAAAGTTGTGGAGGCGGAAGATTTTATCAACTTTCAATGCCCATGAGAGGTAGTCTTCGGGATCAATGCTTTCGGAAAAGTTTGGCATGGTGAACTTAAGCTTGCCATAGCGATGCTCTTCATTGTTCGCTTGCCTATTGGGAGGGCATTCTTGATTGGGACGGTTGTCAATCTCGTGTTGCTCTTGGCGGAGTGGATGTTCATTGTCATGGTGTACTTGCCGAGCTTGTGGTTCTTGTTGATGTTGCAGCTCTTGTCTCGCTTGAGGAGGAACTGCTTGTTGCATTCGTGCTTGGTTGCGCCTCTCTTGCATCTCATCGCGAAGGAAATCCTCTTCTTGACGAGTGTGTCGATTGCGAGTTGCCACATTGCAATGTGCATCACGTAATGCTCATTGCGCCTCAAGAGCTTGAGCTTCTCGGTGGTGTTGTGCTTGACGTTGAGCTTCGGCATCTTGTTCTTCTTGGTGTTTACGTGCTCGCTCTTGTTGTTGTTGGCGTAGTCTTTGTCGTTCTTGTGCTTGCTCAAGTGTAGCTTGGTTTTGACGATGTTGACTTTCTTGCTCGTCGAGTAAGTCTTGGGAGCTCTTGTCATGAAGTAGATTCCGGTTGTCATGTCGAGCTTGACGTGCGGCTTGACGAAGAGTGTTCGATGTAGGGGTACTTGAGCCATCCGTGGAGTCGATGTGTCGACTTGAGCGGCCTCGTCTTTTAGAAGATGTGAAAAGAGAGCGTCGGTTGACTATCAAAGTCCGTAGCGCATCGAATTGAGTAGCCATGTAGGTTTTGATGATGTCGAATTGCTCTCTTGTTCTGGCTTCAAATTGTCGCGCGTCGGCGGCGACTTGCATAGCTTCACTTTCTTGATGTAGGGCTCGTTGGACACCGAAGAGATTGATGAGGACATGACTACCTTGGATACGACCAAAAATATTGCATACATGTATATTTGTGAGGTATATGGGACATTTGTACAATCCACATATGAAGATAAGGGAAAAAGAGAAGTTTAGGTGTTGTTCAAAAAATTCTCTCACGTCACTTTTGGGCCAAGAGAAAATAGAGTCCAAGTCTCTCACGTTCTGCATCCAGATTCGGACTGCACAGACATACCTGACTCAAAACGGCAAGAACTCCTTCATACGGACTAAGAATTGGGTGTTTCTTTTTTTGTTGGAAACTAGATTTTGTACACGTTCCAACCCAATTGGATTCACCTTCAAATTCGTCCGGGCCGTTGAGATATCGACGAAACAATTTGACGCTGCAACAGAATCCGAGTCAAACTACAAGTCCAAAGGTGTTGCATCACCTCCACTTGGGCCCATGAGCCTTGTACGACCTAGGGTTAGTTTTAGGCTGCCTTGGGACGTCCTTCCACCTCCTTGGCCGCCACCCCTTGCTCCTATATAAGTAGATCCATCTAGTAGCTTTTTCTTTGGGGATTTGTTTAGTCAAAAGTTAGCCATTGCAACTTAGTGTACTTCGTTTGTGTCCAACGACCAGACCAAGACCTCTTACGGATCCCCACCTTTATCAATACTTCATCTATATTTGCAATATTCAGATTGCTTTATCATATTCTTGCTTGTTCTTCGATTGCATGCAGGAATAGACCTTCGTGGTCAGGCTGATCGTGCTTCTGGCATTGTCAGTAACCCCTAAAGATTAATTTAGCGATTGCTAAGGCGCAACGTCGTGCACGTTTGTAGTCGGATCGTCAAAGTCGTCTCCACCAAATCGATAGTTATCATCTCATCGAAAGATCGGGCCCCTCGCCTCTATCAAGTGGTATCAGGTTGCTCGGTGAGAATTTCCAGTTATTGCTAGATTAGATTTATTTTCTTACCTATTGTCCAAGGAAAAGCCACAAAAAAAGTTAGATCTATTCATACTTTGTCCTAGCCAGTCTGAGCCTTTGCAATTTTCTTTTCATTGTTTGCATTATTGAATTATCGGTTGCATCGTCGTGTCGAGTTACTGGTCTTAGTGTCTAGTTCGTTAGAGTTTCGAGTTCTGTTCACATTAGTCACGTCGCCGCTGCATCGTTATCCCTTCCGTTGTACACCACCTCCCATCGTTCATTGTCACAATCATAGTTGAAGTCGTTCGCATCTTTGCTTGATCCAATCTGCATCTTATCTAGTTTGTCTTGGAAAGAGGGAGAAAGAAAAAAAAGTGTCGGGACCCCGATCCTAAGTCACACCGGTCTAGCATGTAACACACCATATCACTTTGCGGCCTCACGCACGATATCCCCACGGGTGCCACCTTACCTGGCCCGGGACCGTTTGCGCATTTTGGCTCACGTATATGATAGTGTCGCTAGCATCCATATGACAGAGAACCCGGGCCGACATGACCAGTTATAAACCAAAAGTGGCACTAAATTACAGTGACAGGCATCCGTGACCCAGCAACGAACGTGTCGGTCATCAACGTATGAACCCAAGTCGTAGCAAGCTACAAGGACTTAAAGGAACAACGCGTGACATTTCCCCTAAGGGACAGACACAGGAACGAAGAAGGACACATGCCGGTCAGCCTAAGTGTTCCGGAGCAGTAGCAAGCTACCAAGGCTCAGTGGAAACACTAGGAGACATTTCCCTGTAAGATAGGCTACCAAGGGTAAACAACTAGGTGTCGGATCCCACACATACCAAGCATTTCAATAACATACACACAATATGCTCAATATGTGCAAATACAACATGGCATCACAACAAGACTCTAATAAACAAAGTATTTATTCATTAGGCTCCGAGGAGCCAAGTATTACAAACATGGGTCTCATGACCCAACATTCAGAGCATACAAGCAACAAGCGGAAGCACTACATGTCTGAGTACAGACATCTACAAATGAAAAGGCTGAAGAGCCTGACTATCTACAACACTCGGCCAAGATCGTAGCTGAGGTATCAAGCTACTTGTCGAAGTCCAAGCGGAACTACTAGGGAGACATCAATCCTATCTGCAAAACATAAATTAAGCAAACATGAGTACAAAGGTACTCAGCAAGACTTACATCAGATCCTATCATACATGCACTTGTATCAAGAAGGCAAGTGGGGTTTAGTTGCAGCAAGCCAGCTTTGACTCAGTGGCTATCCTATTCTACGATTGTTGGCAACTCTTTGAGGTGGCGCACACGAGTCCACTAAGCACCACACAATACACCACTATGGATTCATTCCCGTCTCCCTACGAGAAGGCCATCCATAGCACTCACACTTGTCTTGAGAATTTTAGAGTATCCACTTCAAGTTGTCTATGTACCACGTAAGCATCCAAGAAGTCCATATCCGCGGACCCGGCTATTTGAATAGATTATGATAACCCTGCAGGGGTGTACTTCTTCACACACGCTCTCGCCACTTACCGCCAGGTACACGTCGTGTATCTCGGCAACCTTCAAGCGGAAGCCTGGCGAGGGTGTCGGCCACGACCTGACTAACCACACATGTCTCTCGTCCAGGTTTATCGCCTATTCGGGTTCCATCCGCAAGGGAGTCCGGCCGAGGTTTCCATCACGGACCCAAACGATGTGTACAGGGTTCCCGAGCCCACCATCCGGGTGCCACTCGGTACACCGGGCCACGTGTGCCTAGTCTGTCCCAAGCCCACCCTGCCGGGTGCCACCTGGTAGAGAAATAACACTACCTACAAACACCAGAAACTAGTCGCAACTCCTGGACAGAGATCATGTTGATTAATAAGTCGAGAGTGGTCGAGTTACCGGAACCCAATGTGTGGTAGTAACTAGTCATTGGACAACATACTCGGAACTCAGTTCTTAGGGACAGTTCCAGTGAGACAACCCACCATGTACTCCTACATGGCCTCTCACCACTACCTTTACCAAATCGTGTTCACACACTTAACCCTCAGCATCAGAACATATCATTTCACTCCAATTCATTCCCGATGAATCAGACCTGACACACTCTAAGCAATAGCAAGCAAGGCATGGTAAGATCACAACATGGCTTCAATCAACTCCTACACATGCTAGTGGGTTTCAACTATTTACTGTGGAAAGACAGGTCATGCAGAGGAATGGGTTCAACTACCGCAGCATAAAGTAGCAGTTGAAATCGTTGTTGTCCTAATGCAATAACAGGGAGCAGGAGCGAGAGAGTAGGATTGTATCGGAATGAACAAAGGGGTTTGCTTGCCTGGTAAAACAACGTGCAGAGCACTGCTCCTCTGACAGGTACTCTGGATCGGTCTCCGGAGCTGGACCTATCGAGAAGAACGGTGCCGACAATCAAACACAAGCATATGCAACAATATGATGCATGAATATGGCATGAAGTTATGATGTTGTTTGAGCTAGTGCTGCTAGCATTTTGTTTGGTTGAATTCCATTTGAACCAAGGGTTCAAATGCAACTCTAAGAAAAAGCATTTTAAATGTCATTTATGTGTTTTCATACAATCAGTAGGTATAACTTCATTTGTCATGCATGAAAATGGTACAGATGGATAGATTGAATTTTTCTGATAATTTTTCATATATAAATTATTTCATTCTGAGCTACGGTTGAATTTCTGTGAATTTTTGAAGTTTAGGCCAATTTCTGAAATAAATAAATCATTTAAGATTTATTTAAATGCCAGAATTGGAATACTGCGTCAGCATGACACAAGCATGACATCAGCAGGTCAAAGGGGTTGTCCAGAGTCAAACCTGACAGTGGGGTCCCACTGGTCAGTGACTCAGTTAATTAACTAAAGTTTAAAACTAAACTAAACAGACAAGGGGCCCACATGTCAGTGTCTAATTAGATTAATGTCAGTAATTAAAACTTAATTAAACCCTAAACTAAAAATTAGTCAAGGTGGCCCCACATGTCATAGACTCAGGGGAAGTCAAACCTGGTGGGTTTGGGTCAAAACCCACCGGCGGTTAGCCGCCGGCGAGGCCGAATGCGGCGGAGGGCGTCGGAAACTCGCCTCCGTCGACCATTCGAGCGGCGGAGGGCACCTACAGGATGCGCAGACTCTTGCGCATCCAACGCGCTAGGCGGCAGCAGCTGGAGCGGCCGGAATCGTCGCCGGCGTCGAGCCCAGCGGCGGCCGGAGTTCGGGCCTCGTCGGTTTAGGTGCTACGGTGCACGAGAAGGCGAGGCAGTGAGTGCATTGGGTTCCTGGGGGTTTCCTGAGCATGATGACGTGCTCCGTTGTGAGCTCGTGCGGCTGTGGCCACGGCTACACCATGGCCGGCGGCGAGAAGCTCTCGGTCGCGGGAGGAATCGGAGCTAGAGGACAGGCGCGAGCACGAGGGAAGGGGGGAAAGGTAGAAGAGCTCACGGCGATCTTGATGGCGTCGTCAGCTAGCTCGGGGACGCGTCGGAGCGGGCGCAGGGTCGCCGGTGATCTTCACGGCCGCAGGTTGAAGACGAGGTCGTCGACGGCGCTCCAGGGGCTTCTGGCGTCGGGCAGCTTGGCGAGGAGAAGGAGAGGAACGGGGCGGAGCTTCTGGGCACTCCGGCGAGGCGAGAGGGGGACGGTGGCCACGGCTACGGCGAGCGGCGGCGACGGTGGCGTTCGGGCGTTCGCGAGGAAGAGCACCAGGAGAGGGGAGAAGGGACCGAGGGGGAGTGAGAGGGTCCAGGGGGTGCGTGGCGTCGTCCAGAGGCTGCTAGGCGCGTCGGCAGCGGCAGAAGTAGGAGGTGGCCGTGGCGCGTGGCCGCGGGCGCCGAGCACGCGCTCGTCCTTCTGTCAAGGAGGAAGACGACAGGGAGGAGCGGGCTGGGCTGGCCAGCTGGGCCGGCCAGGCCGTGCTGTGCTGGGCCAGCACAGGTAAGTCTGTCCTTTTTATTTTTCTTTTCTATTTTCTTCTGACATTTGTTTTGATTTAATTTCTAAACTAAATCATTTATTTTCTTCTGACATTTTATTTTGCAGGGACCTAGGAATTAACCCAAACCCCTAAAAATAAAGAACCAGAATTTTGGACATATATAAAATATAATATATATATATATATATATCCAAGCAAAATAGCTATTGCATTAATTCCAAAAGCCCAAAACAAATGCTTATGGGCTTCTAATAATATTGGTTTGATTTTTATCTCTGACCAATATTTTTAGAGGGCCACATGAACATTTTCTTGGACCTTTTTGGAGCAACTTTTGTTTGGGTCATTTTCAAAAGGGTTTCTGAGGGTTTCACAAGTCCTCATTTCAATTTCATTTGAAATTTAAACATGATGCAAACCACAAACTAACCTAGAGCATACCAGAACTAGGGTTGTGACAACTCGCCTCCACTCGAAAGAATCTCGTCCCGAGATTCAGGAGTAGGCGGAAAGAAGGTGGGGTACTCCAGTCGGAGACGATCTTCTCGCTCCCAAGTAGCTTCTCTCTCGGAATGATGAGACCACTGAACCTTGAGAAACTTGATGTTATGACGTCGAGTGACACGCTCTGCTTGATCCAGAATGCGAACGGGATACTCTCGATATGTGAGGTTATCTTGGAGATCAAGCGTTTCGTGGTCCACTCCGCGGATGGGATCCGAGAAGCAACGCCTGAGTTGAGAGACGTGGAAGACATCATGAACTCGAGAAAGATGTGGGGGTAGTTCCAATTGGTAGGCAACCTCTCCTCGTTTAGCAAGAATGCGAAAAGGACCAATGTAACGAGGAGCCAACTTGCCCTTGATACCGAAACGATGGGTACCCTTCAAAGGAGTAACCCGAAGATAAGCTTTGTCACAAACCTCGTAAGCCACTTCCTTATGATGACGATCATACTGGCTCTTTTGACGAGACTGGGCTGTTTTAAAATTCTCACGAATGATACGAACTTGCTCTTCTCCTTCCTGGATCATATCCGGTCCAAAGAATTGTCTTTCGCCGGTTTCTGACCAGTTCAAAGGTGTTCGACATCTTCGTCCATAGAGTATCTCAAAAGGAGCTTGCTTGAGACTAGATTGCTAGCTATTGTTATAAGCAAACTCGGCGAAAGGAAGACATTTCTCCCAATCCATACCGAAAGAGATAACGCAAGCTCTAAGCATGTCTTCGAGAATTTGGTTAACCCGTTCCACTTGACCACTTGACTGAGGGTGGAAAGCGGTACTAAAAGAAAGATGGGTGCCCATGGCAGTCTGGAAACTCTCCCAGAAATGAGAAGTGAAAAGACTACCACGGTCTGAATTGATCTCTAGTGGAACACCATGAAGTGACACTATTCGAGAAATATACAAGTCAGCAAGCTGGCTAGCAGTGATACTCTCTCGAACAGGTAGGAAGTGAGCCACTTTGGAGAGACGATCAATGACTACGAAGATAGCATTATTCCCTCTCTTGGTCCTGGGAAAGCCGGTGATGAAGTCCATACCAACTTTATCCCATTTCCACTCAGGAATAGCTAGAGGCTGAAGGGTGCCAGCAGGTCTTTGATGTTCTGCCTTAACGCGACGACAAACATCACATTTAGCAATGAACTCAGCAATTTCTCTCTTCATCCTAATCCACCAGAACCTTTGGCGTAGGTCCTGATACATCTTAGTACTACCAGGATGAATCGTGAGAGGAGATTCATGAGCCTCTTTAAGGATCAATTGCCGAAGATGTTGCTTCTTGGGAACCACCAGCCGGTTTTGGAAGAGAACAACACCTCGATCATCCATAGAGAAACATCCACCAACTCCCTTTTTAATGTTTCTCTTGATCCGGGTAATTCCGGTATCATGCTTTTGGGCTTCTATGATATGATCCACAAGAGTAGGTTTCGCCACCAAAGTTGAAAGGAATCCGTGAGGAGCAATGTGAAGGTTAAGCTTACATAGTTCCTCATGGAGAAGTGGTTGGCCCTGCTGCAACATGAGATTGTTGCAATAGGTCTTACGACTTAGCGCATCAGCCATGACATTTCCATTGCCTGGGGTGTAGGTAATTCCTAAGTCGTAATCTGAGATCAACTCCAACCAACGTCTTTGCCTAAGGTTCAAATATGGTTGGGTGAAGATATACTTGAGACTTTGGTGATCGGTGTAGATCTTGCAACGATTACCAAGGAGGTAATGCCGCCAGGTCTTAAGTGCATAGACTACAGCTGCAAGCTCTAGATCATGTGTAGGATAATTCTCCTCATGTAGATGCAACTGTCGAGATGCATAGGCAATCACACGACGATCCTGCATAAGAATGCAACCTAGTCCCTGTCGTGAGGCATCACAGTAGATAACAAAGTCCTTAGTGAAGTCCGGTGGCACAAGTATGGGAGCAGAGGTCAGGCGTCTTTTCAGTTCCTGAAAACTGTGCTCACACTGTGGGGACCACTCAAACTTTTTATCTTTCTTAAGAAGTTCCGTGAGAGGTTTGGCCACTTTCGAGAAGTTTTCAACAAAGCGGCGACAATAGCTGGCTAGACCAAGGAAACTCCTAACTTGTTTAACTGTTTCAGGCGGAGTCCAATCAAGGACGGCCTGAACTCTCTCAGGATTGACAGCAATGCCCTTCCCTGAGATTACGTGGCCGAGATAGGTCACTTCTGGCAACCAAAATTTGCACTTGGAGAACTTGGCATAAAGGCGGTGCTCTCTGAGTTTTTCTAGAACAAGTCTAAGATGTTCGGCATGCTCTTCCTCGTTCTTCGAGTAAATAAGAATATCATCGAGGTAAACCACGACGAACTTATCCAAATACTCCATGAAGATCGAGTTCATCAAGCGGGAGAAAGTGGCTGGAGCATTGGTTAGACCGAAAGACATGACGGTGTACTCGTACTGGCCATAACGAGTGACAAAAGCCGTCTTAGGAATGTCTCCATTTTTAATTTTGATTTGATGGTAGCCTAACCTCAAATCCATTTTGGAGAAGACTCAGGATCCAGCGAGCTGATCATACAGGTCGTTGATCCTGGGGAGCGGATACTTGTTCTTTATCGTGACCAAATTAACGGGACGATAATCTACAACCATCCGTTCTGTGCCATCCTTCTTCTTAACGAAGAGGACGGGGCAAGCCCTGGGAGAAGAACTAGGACGAATAAAACCCTTTTGCAAGGACTCATCAAGTTGTTTCTTAAGCTCAGCTAGTTCTAGGGGTGCCATCTTATAAGGTCTCCTAGAAATTGGAACAGTTCCTGGGATAAGATCTATGACGAACTCTACATCCCTATCAGGTGGAACACCGGGTAGTTCTTCTGGAAAGACATCCGGAAAGTCTCGGACTACCGGGATATCTTCAAGGTCTGGAAGGGGGCTGGCATTAAGAGAATAGAGTTGACGCTTTGCAACTCTAGTGGAGACAGTGACTATCTTGCCAGATGGGTGTGTAAGCTGAACAGACCTAGTGTAACAATCGATCTTGGCATGATGAGCTGTCATCCAGTCCATACCCAAAATGATGTTAATGTCTGAAGACTTGAGGGCTATGAGTGAAGCAAGGAATACAAGTCTGTCAACAAGGATTCCATTACCATGGCTTATTCTGTTAGTTTGCCATCTAGACCCCGGGGTTTGGATTTCGAGCGGAGTTGGCATGTCACAAAATGACATGTCGTGCAAACGAGCATAGCCTTCAGAGATGAAGGAGTGAGATGATCCAGTATCGAACAGAACCGAAGCCGGATGGCAATTGACAAGGAGTGTACCAAGAACGACATTTGGATCATCATCAGCGTCTTTAGCTGAGACGTGATGCACACGTCCATGTTTAGTGGGAGCTGGATTTGCAATGATAGTCTTGCGTGGTGTCTTACTACAAAGAACGGACTTCTCGGACTGGGGTGGAGCAAGACTGGCCTGAGAACAGTCACGTGCATAGTGTCCTGGCTTTCCGCATGTAAAGCAAGTCCCTGTGGTAGGTCGTGGACCTGTATTGACGAGCGGTTTGCCAATAGGCTTGGGTGGAGCATAAGACTGAGCTGGATAAGGTACCACACAAGATGGCATCGGAGGATAAGTGGGTGGAAGAACAGAGTTCGGAACCCAAATCCGGCGCTTCTGAGAACTAGTACCGAAGGAAGTTCCCAAATCAAGGGTGTGCTTACGAGACTCCTCGTAAGTGAGTTGAGCTGTCTCTGCATTGATGGCCTTGTTCACAAGAGCCTGGAACGTGTTGCAATGATGCAAGTGGAGATCACGACGCAGTTTGGGGTTGAGACCCTTCCGGAACCTAGCCTGCTTCTTGGCGTCCGTGGACACTTCTTCTGGAGCATAGCGGGCGAGGTACTCAAACTCTCGACTATAAGCATCAACAGCCATCTTAGCCTGTGTAAAACTACAGAACTCTTCTCTCTTACGATCGATAAGGGCTTGAGGGATATGATGCTCACGAAAAGCCTTGGTGAAATCTCTCCAGGTAGGAATCTGGCCAGCTGGAATCATGGCCTCATAGTTCTGCCACCAAAGACTAGCAGGACCTTCCAGGTGATAAGTGGCATAGATAACCTTGTCATCTTCAGCTACGTTCGCAGAACGCAGCTTGTGAGTGATACTACGGAGCCAGTCATCTGCGTCGAGTGGCTCAATGGGATGATGGAAGGTGGGTGGTTTCAGACGAATGAAGTCATAGATGGTTGCTGATTCCTTGCACTGATGTGCGGTGTTCTCCTCAATACGTGCCAACAAGCGGTTAGACTCACGCTTGTTTCTCTCCATCTCTAACATTAACTCCGCCAACGAAGGCTGGTCGGGAGGATCCTCCTCATCCCTACCACCTCCGGGGTTCTGTCTATGAGCAGCTGAGCTTCGCTTAACTGAAGACATCCTGAGAAGCGAAATCGAAGACGGAAACATCAACAACTATAGGATGCATAAAGGTAGAACAAGGATTTAGTATCTCTTGAACTACTAGGATAATTCCGGCAGCATAACGGCAGTAAAATGCTCAGAATGAGACATCCTGCCAGAAAAGGGTAGTACAACATCTCAACATCATCACTCAAGGTACTGTGATAGTACTAAACAAACTATACTGGAAGAACTAGAAACGGGAGTAGGACTCTGATCAACCAATCCTAGGGGACTACGGAGTAGTAACTCGTGATCCTGATAGACGGAAAAGAAAGCTTAGTTCCTGAACCCCGTAGGAAAGTAAGATGACTCAGATCAGAATACATGAGGTATAAGGAGTAAAAAGAGCCTTACGTTCCCTTCCACAATCAATTCCCTTATATAACTAAGGAATTTCTAGACTCAACTTCGACCATTTTGGCTTGGTAATCCTACAGGCAGTCAGGCTCTGATACCAACGCTGTCGGGACCCCGATCCTAAGTCACACCGGTCTAGCATGTAACACACCATATCACTTTGCGGCCTCACGCACGGTATCCCCACGGGTGCCACCTTACATGGCCCGGGACCGTTTGCGCATTTTGGCTCACATATATGATAGTGTCGCTAGCATCCATATGACAGAGAACCCGGGCCGACATGACCAGTTATAAACCAAAAGTGGCACTAAATTACAGTGACAGGCATCCGTGACCCAGCAACGAACGTGTCGGTCATCAACGTATGAACCCAAGTCGTAGCAAGCTACAAGGACTTAAAGGAACAACGCGTGACATTTCCCCTAAGGGACAGACACAGGAACGAAGAAGGACACATGCCGGTCAGCCTAAGTGTTCCGGAGCAGTAGCAAGCTACCAAGGCTCAGTGGAAACACTAGGAGACATTTCCCTGTAAGATAGGCTACCAAGGGTAAACAACTAGGTGTCGGATCCCACACATACCAAGCATTTCAATAACATACACACAATATGCTCAATATGTGCAAATACAACATGGCATCACAACAAGACTCTAATAAACAAAGTATTTATTCATTAGGCTCCGAGGAGCCAAGTATTACAAACATGGGTCTCATGACCCAACATTTAGAGCATACAAGCAACAAGCGGAAGCACTACATGTCTGAGTACAGACATCTACAAATGAAAAGGCTGAAGAGCCTGACTATCTACAACACTCGGCCAAGATCGTAGCTGAGGTATCAAGCTACTTGTCGAAGTCCAAGCGGAACTACTAGGGAGACATCAATCCTATCTGCAAAACATAAATTAAGCAAACATGAGTACAAAGGTAATCAGCAAGACTTACATCAGATCCTATCATACATGCACTTGTATCAAGAAGGCAAGTGGGGTTTAGTTGCAGCAAGCCAGCTTTGACTCAGTGGCTATCCTATTCTACGATTGTTGGCAACTCTTTGAGGTGGCGCACACGAGTCCACTAAGCACCACACAATACACCACTATGGATTCATTCTCGTCTCCCTACGAGAAGGCCATCCATAGCACTCACACTTGTCTTGAGCATTTTAGAGTATCCACTTCAAGTTGTCTATGTACCACGTAAGCATCCAAGAAGTCCATATCCGCGGACCCGGCTATTCGAATAGATTATGATAACCCTGCAGGGGTGTACTTCTTCACACACGCTCTTGCCACTTACCGCCAGGTACACGTCGTGTATCTCGGCAACCTTCAAGCGGAAGCCTGGCGAGGGTGTCGGCCACGACCTGACTAACCACACAAGTCTCTCGTCCAGGTTTATCGCCTATTCGGGTTCCATCCGCAAGGGAGTCCGACCGAGGTTTCCATCACGGACCCAAACGATGTGTACAGGGTTCCCGAGCCCACCATCCGGGTGCCACTCGGTACAACGGGCCACGTGTGCCTAGTCTGTCCCAAGCCCACCCTGCCGGGTGCCACCTGGTAGAGAAATAACACTACCTACAAACACCAGAAACTAGTCGCAACTCCTGGACAGAGATCATGTTGATTAATAAGTCGAGAGGGGTCGAGTTACCGGAACCCAATGTGTGGTAGTAACTAGTCATTGGACAACATACTTGGAACTCAGTTCTTAGGGACGGTTCCAGTGAGACAACCCACCATGTACTCCTACATGGCCTCTCACCACTACCTTTACCAAATCGTGTTCACACACTTAACCCTCAGCATCAGAACATATCATTTCACTCCAATTCATTCCCGATGAATCAGACCTGACACACTCTAAGCAATAGCAAGCAAGGCATGGTAAGATCACAACATGGCTTCAATCAACTCCTACACATGCTAGTGGGTTTCAACTATTTACTGTGGAAAGACAGGTCATGCAGAGGAATGGGTTCAACTACCGCAGCATAAAGTAGCAGTTGAAATCGTTGTTGTCCTAATGCAATAACAGGGAGCAGGAGCGAGAGAGTAGGATTGTATCAGAATGAACAAAGGGGTTTGCTTGCCTGGTAAAACAACGTGCAGAGCACTGCTCCTCTGACAGGTACTCTGGATCGGTCTCCGGAGCTGGACCTATCGAGAAGAACGGTGCCGACAATCAAACACAAGCATATGCAACAATATGATGCATGAATATGGCATGAAGTTATGATGTTGTTTGAGCTAGTGCTGCTAGCATTTTGTTTGGTTGAATTCCATTTGAACCAAGGGTTCAAATGCAACTCTAAGAAAAAGCATTTTAAATGTCATTTATGTGTTTTCATACAATCAGTAGGTATAACTTCATTTTTCATGCATGAAAATGGAACAGATGGATAGATTGAATTTTTCTGATAATTTTTCATATATAAATTATTTCATTCTGAGCTACGGTTGAATTTCTGTGAATTTTTGAAGTTTAGGCCAATTTCTGAAATAAATAAATCATTTAAGATTTATTTAAATGCCAGAATTGGAATACTGCGTCAGCATGACACAAGCATGACGTCAGCAGGTCAAAGGGGTTGTCCAGAGTCAAACCTGACAGTGGGGTCCCACTGGTCAGTGACTCAGTTAATTAACTAAAGTTTAAAACTAAACTAAACAGACAAGGGGCCCACATGTCAGTGTCTAATTAGATTAATGTCAGTAATTAAAACTTAATTAAACCCTCAACTAAACATTAGTCAAGGTGGCCCCACATGTCATAGACTCAGGGGAAGTCAAACCCGGTGGGTTTGGGTCAAAACCCACCGGCGGTTAGCCGCCGGCGAGGCCGAATGCGGCGGAGGGCGTCGGAAACTCGCCTCCGTCGACCATTCGAGCGGCGGAGGGCACCTACAGGATGCGCAGACTCTTGCGCATCCAACGCGCTAGGCGGCAGCGGCTGGAGCGGCCGGAATCGTCGTCGGCGTCGAGCCCAGCGGTGGTCGGAGTTCGGGCCTCGTTGGTTTAGGTGCTACGGTGCACGAGAAGGCGAGGGAGTGAGTGCGTTGGGTTCCTGGGGGTTTCCTGAGCACGATGACGTGCTCCGTTGTGAGCTCGTGCGGCAGTGGCCACGACTACACCATGGCCGGCGGCGAGAAGCTCTCGGCCGCGAGAGGAATCGGAGCTAGAGGACAGGCGCGAGCACGAGGGAAGGGGGGAAAGGTAGAAGAGCTCACGGCGATCTTGATGGCGTCATCAGCTAGCTCGGGGACCCGTCGGAGCGGGCGCAGGGTCGCCGGCGATCTTCACGGCCGCAGGTTGAAGACGAGGTCGTCGACGGCGCTCCAGGGGCTTCTGGCGTCGGGCAGCTTGGCGAGGAGAAGGAGAGGAACGGGGCGGAGCTTCTGGGCACTCCGGCGAGGCGAGAGGGGGACGGTGGCCACGGCTACGGCGAGCGGCGGCGACGGTGGCGTTCGGGCGTTCGCGAGGAAGAGCACCAGGAGAGGGGAGAAGGGACCGAGGGGGAGTGAGAGTGTCCAGGGGGTGCGTGGCGTCGTCCAGAGGCTGCTAGGCGCGTCGGCAGCGGCGGAAGCAGGAGGTGGCCGTGGCGCGTGGCCGCGGGCGCCGAGCACGCGCTCGTCCTTCTGTCAAGGAGGAAGACGACAGGGAGGAGCGGGCTGGGCTGGCCAGCTGGGACGGCCAGGCCGTGCTGTGCTGGGCCAGCACAGGTAAGTCTGTCCTTTTTATTTTTCTTTTCTATTTTCTTCTGACATTTGTTTTGATTTAATTTCTAAACGAAATCATTTATTTTCTTCTGACATTTTATTTTGCAGGGACCTAGGAATTAACCCAAACCCCTAAAAATAAAGAACCAGAATTTTGGACATATATAAAATATATAATATATATATATCCAAGCAAAATAGCTATTGCATTAATTCCAAATGCCCAAAACAAATGCTTATGGGCTTCTAATAATATTGGTTTGATTTTTATCTCTGACCAATATTTTTAAAGGGCCACATGAACATTTTCTTGGACCTTTTTGGAGCAACTTTTATTTGGGTCATTTTCAAAACGGTTTCTGAGGGTTTCACAAGTCCTCATTTCAATTTCATTTGAAATTTAAACATGATGCAAACCAGAAACTAACCTAGAGCATACCAGAACTAGGGTTGTGACAAAAAGACAGAGAAAAAAAAGTAAAAAAAAAGAGGAGAGAAAGAAAAAGAAAAAAGTGTGAGAAAAAAATAAAAAGAAAAAGAAGGAAAAGAAATTTGGAGAGAGTGTTCTTGTATATTCTGCTTGGCAGTTGTTTTCATCATTATCTTTACTGACGTTGTGATCTTCACTTAGATCTTGTCGTCCCGAGCTACTTCGTATCCTTTATTGATGCTAGTTGTGCTACACCGTGACCTCATTAGTGTTATAGGCTCGCGTCTCTAGTCCGCTGTAGCATAGGACCAGCAAAGTACCGTCGTTGAGCATTTATTCAACATTGCATCTCTGAATTGATTATTGCTAATCTTTTGCTACCTTATATAAAGCCAACCCAGCTCCACATATTTCTACACCGTGTTTACGTACGTTCACCTGGCAATCGCTTTACTTAATCTTTGGAGTTATTTGACACCGATGGTTGCCTATCACCACCTGTTGCATGGTAAGAACTTGTAAGATATTGATATTTGCTTTACTGTGAGCGCTTTACCACCACATCCTAGTAGTTCATAGGAACATTATTTTTGGATTTTGTTTCTTGTTTCTACTAATCATGGCAGGTTCAAGAGTTAATTGGGCTTCATCGATCGTGGGAGACGTGTCATCACCTCAGAAAATACAACCACCATCACAAGAGGTACAAAGACATCAGAATGCGCACAAACAGGTTCTTATTTCCATGCCACCTTTTCATGGTCGTTTTAAACCTGATTTATATATTGAATGGGAGTTCAACATCAATAATATATTTGCTTCCCATAGTTTTGATGAACGTAAAAAAGTTAAGGTTGCGGTTGGTTCTTTCACTGGTTATGCTTTAGTTTGGTGGAGTGAATATTGTCGGTTATACCCTAATCATGTACCTACTACTTGGGATGATTTAAAAATTGTGATGAGAGATAGATTTGTCGATGTTTATTATAGTCGTGGTATGATTAGAAAACTACAACATTTGAAACAAGGTAGTGACACCGTAACAAAATATTATGATTATTTACGAACTACCTTGTTGCACTCCTTTTTAGAGGAAAGTGAAGATGATTTTATGGATATATTTTGGGGAGGATTAAACCGTGATATTCAGGAGATGCTAATTCATGAAGAGTGTTATCCATAAGGAGAATAAGCGCCAGGTGCACATTCCAAGAGATGATACGGTTGTTCCTTCCACTACTAGGCGTACTATGACACACACATCCATTGTTGTGAGGACTACATCACCTCCACCATGTGACACATCACCTCCGACAGTGCCTACATCATCTGAGTTGATCATAAGACGTAATGACAAAGGTACCGATCTTCCACCTCCACATGAGTATGATGAATGCCTTGTCAATTTAAATGAACCATGCGATGAGCTATCCACTACTTTGATCACACCAACTATTTTAGAGGAATATGTTCATGATTTGACTTTGCCATGTGATCAAACAATTGTGAGTGAATCAATTGAATTAACTATTGATGCGAAAGAACCATTTGAATCAGGGAATAAATCAGATTTGGATCAAATACGTGTGAAAATAGTTGTGCCAATGTTTAATCATTTTGATATGACCTCTAATCTTGGTGATGGTTCATCAAGGTTGGGATGGTTTAATGATGAGCATTGCCAATCTTTTGTGACGATTAAGAGCTTCACTTACATGTGCAAATTGAGTTGCAATATTTGCATGCCTTCTACTTCTTGTGATAATATTTTGGCTATATATTTTATGAACTACGAAAGTTACTCATCTATACATGTGTCATATGTGCGAAAATTAAGGGAAGTAAAAATGGATGACATATAAATATACTACACCTTGTCTATTTTCTTACCCACATTTCAGATTAAGCAACGCCGAGGACGGCTTTATTTTCAAGAAAGGGAGGATGATGAGGACATGACTACCTTGGATACGACCAAAAATATTGCATACATGTATATTTGTGAGGTGTATGGGACATTTGTACAATCCACATATGAAGATAAGGGAAAAAGAGAAGTTTAGGTGCTGTTCAAAAAGTTCTCTCACGTCACTTTTGGTCCAAGAGAAGATAGAGTCCAAGTCTCTCACGTTCTGCATCCAGATTAGGACTGCACAGACATACCTGACTCAAAACGGCAAGAACTCCTTCATACGGACAACGAATTGGGTGTTTCTTTTTTTGTTGGAAACTAGATTTCGTACACTTTCCAACCCAATTAGATTCACCTTCAAATTCGTCCGGAGCGTTGAGATATCGACGAAACAATCTCACGCTGCAGCAGAATCCGAGTCAAACTACAAGTCCAAAGGTGTTGCATCACCTCCACTTGGGCCCATGAGCCTTGTACGACCTAGGGTTAGTTTTAGGCTGCCTTGGGACGTCCTTCCACCTCCTTGGCTGCCACCCCTTGCTCCTATATAAGTAGATCCATCTAGTAGCTTTTTCTTTGGGGATTTGTTTAGTCAAAAGTTAGCCATTGCAACTTCGTGTACTTCGTTTGTGTCCAACGACCAGACCAAGACCGCTTACGGATCCCCACCTTTATCTATACTTCATCTATATTTGCAATATTCAGATTGCTTTATCATATTCTTGCTTGTTCCTCGATTGCATGCAGGAATAGACCTTCGTGGTCAGGCTGATCGTGCTTCTGGCATTGTCAGTAACCCCTGAAGATTGGTTTAGCGATTGCTAAGGCGCAACGTCGTGCACGTTTGTAGTCGGATCGTCAAAGTCGTCTCCACCAAATCGATAGTTATCATCTCATCGAAAGATCGGACACCTCGCCTCTATCAGAGATGTAGTTTGGTGACGTAGTTGTTCGACTCTTGAGGATCATCGAAGAGCGGGTTCGTAGATGTACTTGGCCTATCCATCGTCACAAGTAAGAATGTGAGTGGGGGAAAGGAGAAGACAATACCAAATGTACCTTGACCGAAGTTGACAATGGATCAATGATCACTCAATAATGTAACCCGGAAATAGCACTATTGGTACCAAGTCTTGTCGATTCTCACACCTACACAAGTAAAGGTTTGAGAGGAGCTTGGTTACGATGGTGGAAAAATTCAATGAGAAAGTGCGTAACATTCAATGATGTTGAAAATAATTCACAATTGGCTCATGCAACAAGTAGATCACAAGCAATAGGTAGCACACGGAACACACGCAAAATGTGGTTGTGCAACCAAAAGTGAGCGAAAATGATAGAGGCAAAGGTGTCCCGTCTTTCGATGAGATGGTGGCTATCGTTTTGGAGGAAGTCGACTTTAACGATCCGACTACGAACGTGTGAGGACGTCGCGCCTTAGCAATCGCTAAACCAACTCGCAGAGGTTATTGACCACACCGGAGCACGATCAACCTGACCACGAAGGTCTGTTTCCTGCAGGCAAACGAAGAACAAGCAAGAAACTAAGATTGCAATCTGGATATTGCGAATATAAGAGGAAAGCTTTATTGATCAAGGTGGGGTTCTGTGATGCCTTTTTCTGGTCGTTGAACACAAACGAAGTACGCGAAGTTGCAGCTATGGCGAACTTCTAATCTAAACAAAACCCAAAGTCTAAACGACGCCCTAAGGGCTATATATATGGGGGGAAGAGGGGGAATTTCCTGGCCCTTGTTGGAGGGGTCCGAAACCAACCCTAACTCTTGTTTCCCCACACATACGGACTCTAAAAACAGCCTATACTCAAGTATTTCGAAATTACATGGGCCTGGGCCAATAATAAGGTGACGCAACACCTATAATAGCCTCTGGACGAAATTTATGAAGTGGCATCTTGTATATTTCGTCCAAGGCTTCTCACACTCATTATGGTGGCTTCAAAGTCCTGAAATCATCACTTGTAACTCCATTCTTGTTCTCCTTGCACATGCCATCATCTCCATGCTTGATCTTGCTCCAATGTTCATCCTTCTTGTCCAAGCTAGGCCCTTCATTTGTAAGCAAGACAAATGTATCCAATTTAGGTAGCATCATATTCTCATGAACATTAGAATCATTACCAAGAAACGAAAGTACCTGGTAATTTAATTGGCGTGCGCGAGCTCTAGTAATTGGTCCTGTATATGTGTCAGTTGGAGCTGTGGGTGTAACCTTGTTAGTGATGTCCTCATCATCCTCCCCTTCTTGAATTGAAGTCGTCCTCGACGGAAGCTCATCTTCCTCACCCAAGTAAGGCTTCAAATCTGCAATGTTAAATGTGGGACTAACCGCAAAATCTGCAGGCAGCTCAAGTTTATATGCATTATCATTTGTTTTCTCTAACACCTTGAAAGGATCATCAACACGTGGCATTAGCTTTGACTTGCGCAAATTAGGAAACCTATCCTTACGAAACAAGATTTACAGGTGCAAAGACAACACGTTTTCTACCCTTATCTCCAACAAGTTTATATTTAGCATTCATGCGCTCAATATTTTCCTTAGTTAACTCATGCATTTTTAAGATCAATTTAGCACGTTGTTTAGCATCAAAATTAACCTTCTCCGAAGATGGAAGAGGCAACAAATCAATAGGTGCACGAGGTAGGAAGCCATAGACAATTTCAAAAGGGCACATCTTAGTAGTAGAATGCAACGAACGATTATAAGCAAATTCAATATGAGGCAAGCATTGTTCCCGCATTTTCTTATTATTCTTCAAAACAGCCCTAAGCATAGTAGACAAAGTTCTATTGACTACTTCAGTTTGTCCATCAGTTTGGGGGTGACACGTAGTACTAAAAAGCAGTTTAGTCCCCAACTTAGCCCATAAACATCTCCAAAAGTGGCTAAGAAATTTAGTATCACGATCTAAAACAATAGTATTTGGCACACCATGCAAGCGAATAATTTCATGAAAGAACAAATCAGGAACATTAGCAGCATCATCGCCTTTATGGCATGGTATAAAGTGTGCCATCTTCGAGAACCTCTCCACGACAACAAATATACTATCCCTCCCCTTCTTTGTCCGAGGTAAACCCAAAACAAAGTCCATAGATATATCTTCCCAAGGAACACTAGGGACACGCAAAGGCATATATAAACCATGAGGATTGAGTCGTGATTTAGCTTTTTGACATGTAGTGCAGCGACCAACAAAACGCTCAACATCCCGTCGCATCTTTGGCCAAAAGAAATGTGTAGCAAGTACGTCCTCCGTCTTCTTCACGCCAAAGTGTCCCATTAATCCTCCTCCATGCGCCTCCTGCAACAACAAAACACTAACAGAGCTAGCTGGAATGCATAGCTTGTTAGCACGAAACACAAATCCATCATTAACGACGAAATATGTGCCAAATGTTCCTCCAAAGATCTGCTATAAATCAATATAAACAAAAGGCACATCCTTCCACACATTTCATCGTTAATGATGGATTTTAGTTTCGTGCTAACAAGCTATGCATTCCCGCTAGCTCTGTTCGTCTTTTGTTGTTGCGGGAGGCGCATGGATGAGGATTAATGGGACACTTTGGCGTGAAGAAGACGGAGGACGTACTTGCTACACATTTCTTTTGGCCAAAGATGCGACGGGATGTTAAGAGTTTTGTTGGTCGCTGCACTACATGTCAAAAAGCTAAGTCACGACTCAATCCTCATGGTTTATATATGCCTTTGCCTGTTCCTAGTGTTCCTTGGGAAGATATATCTATGGAATTTGTTTTGGGTTTACCTCGAACAAAGAAGGGGAGGGATAACATATTTGTTGTCGTGGATAGGTTCTCGAAGATGGCACACTTTATACCATGTCATAAAAGCGATGATGCTGCTAATGTTGCTGACTTGTTCTTTCGAGAAATTATTTGCTTGCATGGTGTGCCAAATACTATTGTTTCAGATCGTGATACCAAATTTCTTAGCCACTTTTGGAGATGTTTATGGGCTAAGTTGGGGACTAAACTGCTTTTAGTACTACTTGTCACCCCCAAACAGATGGTCAAACTGAAGTAGTCAACAGAACTTTGTCTACTATGCTTAGGGCTGTTTTGAAGAATAATAAGAAAATGTGGGAAGAATGCTTGCCTCATATTGAATTTGCTTATAATCGTTCGTTGCATTCTACTACTAAGATGTGCCCTTTTGAAATTGTGTGTGGTTTCCTACCTCGTGCACCTATTGATTTGTTGCCTCTTCCATCTTCGGAGAAGGTTAATTTTGATGCTAAACAACATGCTGAATTGATCTTAAAAATGCATGAGTTAACTAAGGAAAATATTGAGCGCATGAATGCTAAATATAAACTTGTTGGAGATAAGGGTAGAAAACGTGTTGTCTTTGCACCTGGAGATGTTGTTTGGTTACATTTGCATAAGGATAGGTTTCCTAATTTACGCAAGTCAAAGCTAATGCCACGTGCTGATGGTCCTTTCAAGGTGTTAGAGAAAATAAATGATAATGCATAGAAACTTGAGTTGCCTGCAGATTTTGGGGTAAGTCCCACATTTAACATTGCAGATTTGAAGCCTTACTTGGGTGAGGAAGATGAGCTTCCTTCGAGGACGACTTCAATTCAAGAAGGGGAGGCTGATGAGGACATCACTAACAAGGTTACACCCACAGCTCCAATTGACACATATACAGGACCAATTACTAGAGCTCGCGCACGCCAATTAAATTACCAGGTACTTTCGTTTCTTGGTAATGAATCTAATGTTCATGAGAATATGATGCTACCTAAATTGGATATATTTGTCTTGCTTACAAATGAAGGGCCTAGCTTGGACAAGAAGGATGAACATTGGAGCAAGATCAAGCATGGAGATGATGGCATGCGCAAGGGGAACAAGAATGGAGTTACAAGTGATGATTTCAGGACTTTGAAGCCACCATAATGAGTGTGTGAAGCCTTGGACGAAATATACAATTTGCCACTTCATAAATTTCGTCCAGAGGCTATTATAGGTGTTGCGTCACCTTATTATTGGGCCAGGCCCATGTAATTTCGAAATACTTGAGTATAGGCTGTTTTTAGAGTCCGTATGTTTGGGGAAACAAGAGTTAGGGTTGGTTTCGGACCCCTCCACCAAGGGCCACGAAATTCTCCCCTATTTCCCCCGTATATACAGCCCTTAGGGCATCGTTTAGACTTTGGGTTTTGTTTAGATTAAAGTTCGCCATAGCTGCAACTTCGTGTACTTCGTTTGTGCTCAACGACTAGACAAAGGCGTCAAAAAACCCCACCTTGATCAATAAAGCTTTCCTCTTATATTCGCAATATCCAGATTGAAATCTTAGTTTCTTTCTTGTTCTTCGTTTGCCTTCAGGAAACAGACCTTCGTGGTCAGGTTGATCGTGCTCCGGTTGATCGTGCTCCGGTGTGGTCACTAACCTCTCGGAGTTGGTTTAGCAATTGCTAAGGCGCGACGTCCTCGCACGTTCGTAGTCGGATCGTCAAAGTCGACTTCCTCCAAAACGATAGCCACCATCTCATCGAAAGATGGGACACCTTTGCCTCTATCATTTTATCCTTATGAACAAGAGTATACTGATTGTTTCTACCATGGTGTACAATTTTTTTATCAAATTGCCATGGTCTACCAAGTAATAAGAAACATGCTTGCATAGGTTCCACATCACAATCATCATAATCAGCATATGTAGAGATACTAAAATGCAAACGAATATTACGTGTTACCTTAACCTTGCCGCTGTTGTTGAACCATTGGATGTAGTAAGGAGGATGTGGTCTTGTGGTGAGAGATAGCTTGTCCACCATCTCCATGCTAGCCATGTTGTTGCAACTCCCTCCATCTATGATCACGCAAACAGAACGTTCCTTCACAACTCCCTTTGTATGGAACAAATTATACCTCTGATTTTGCTCAGCTCGTGTAACCTGCACACTCAAAACACGTTGAGCAACTAAACATTCATACCTGTCAGCATCTTCAGGAGCCATGTATTGCGTCTCATGATCAGAATCGTCTCCACCATGTTCTTCACGTGTAATAAGAGCCAAAGTCTCCTCATCAAAGTCACTAGCGGACTCATATCCACCATCCTCAGTCGCAATCATCATACACTGAGATTTGCATTCTCTCGCAAAATGATGAGGACATCACTAACAAGGTTACACCCATAGGTCCAACTGACACATATACAGGACCAATTACTAGAGCTTGCGCACGCCAATTAAATTACCTGGTACTTTCGTTTCTTGGTAATGATTCTAATGTTCATGAGAATATGATGCTGCCTAAATTGGATACATTTGTCTTGCTTACAAATGAAGGGCCTAGCTTGGACAAGAAGGATGAACATTGGAGCAAGATCAAGCATGGAGAAGATGGCATACGCAAGGGGAACAAGAATGGAGTTACAAGTGATGATTTTAGGACTTTGAAGCCACCATAATGAGTGCGAGAAGCCTTGGATGAAATATACAAGATGCCACTTCATAAATTTCGTCCAGAGGCTATTATAGGTGCTGCGTCACCTTATTATTGGGCCAGGCCCATGTAATTTCGAAATACTTGAGTATAGGCTATTTTTAGAGTCCGTATGTGTGGGGAAACAAGAGTTAGGGTTGGTTTCGGACCCCTCCACCAAGGGCCACGAAATTCCCCCCTCTTCCACCCATATATACAGCCCTTAGGGCGTCGTTTAGACTTTGGGTTTTGTTTAGATTAAAAGTTCGCCATAGCTACAACTTCGCGTCCTTCGTTTGTGTTCAACGACCAGACAAAGGCGTCACAGATCCCCACCTTGATCAATAAAGCTTTCCTCTTATATTTGCAATATCCAGATTGCAATCTTAGTTTCTTGCTTGTGCTTCGTTTGCCTGCAGGAAACAGACCTTCGTGGTCAGGTTGATCGTGCTTCGGTGTGGTCAATAACCTCTCGAAGTTGGTTTAGAGATTGCTAAGGCGCGACGTCCTCGTACGTTCGTAGTCGGATTGTCAAAGTCGACTTCCACCAAAACGATAGCCACCATCTCATCGAAAGACAGGACACCTTTGCCTCTATCAAACGGACTCCAGATGAATTAGTTATGGCCAAAACAAAATTTCAGCCGCGTCATTTTTAGGGTTATCTGGACATCCGGGAGAAAGTCCAGCTCATCCGGGCTATGTCTGGATGATCCGGGAGAACATTCGGATGATCCGGGTTCGTCAGCTCCGGTTCTGTTTTTCGGGTGCGCGAATTACACAGACGTCCGGGAGAAGGTCCAGCTCATTCGGGAGGTGTACGGATGATCCGGGACTTCGTCCGGATGATCCGAGTGGGTCAACTCCGCTCGGGATTTCCTCTCGGGGACGAATTTGGGGGTGGAAATGGATGATTTTGGGCTCAAAATTGAGAGGATTTCGTGGATGGAAACTGGGGAAACTTGTGGAGATGCTAGATCCACTTGAAACCAAGCGAGTCCATGGATCAAAATCAACAAAACATCATCAAACCAACAAATCACAAAAACATTTGGGGCTATTTTTCGTGGGGAATTTTCGAATTTGGGGAAGAACACAACAAAACAAGGCTAGAAAACTGGGGGGAGGCTCCAAATTCATGATGAACCAAGGCTCATGATACCATATGATGCGGGGTCAACCCGTTCTAGGCCGATCTTTCACGAAGAGGAGGGAAACCCACGATGAACACGAAGAACACAAAGGGGAATCATGAGGGAAACCACTCAAGAACAAGTCCAATCACACATCCTCTAGACAATCAAACACACAAGATCACAAGGTACATGAACAACAAAGGGAAAGATACAAGGTAAAGTTCATCTCCGTAATTGGTCCTGTGTATGTGTCAGTTGGGTCTGTGGGTGTAACCTTGTTAGAGATGTCCTCTTCATCGGGATGTCAAGTTCTTGAGCTACTTTTGGAAGACTCTATGTGCTAAACTCGGCATCAAGCTACTCTTCTCTTCGGCATATCATCCACAAACCGACGGCCAAACGGAGGTGACGAACCGCACACTTTCGACACTTCTTCGCGTGTTGATCAAGAAGAACATCAAAGAATGTGAGCAATGCTTGCCCATGGCCGAGTACGCCTACAACCGTGCAAGACATTCGACTAGCGGCAAGTCCCCCTTCGAGGTCATCTATGGTTTCAACACGTTGTCCCCATTGGACATCCTACCTCTACCTCTACAAGAGCGCATCAGCATGGACGCAAGTGCATGAGAAAACTATCTCAAGAAGGTCCATGAAGATACAAGGGAAACGATAGAGCGACAAGTACATCGCCTCACCACCAAGCTCAACGTCAACAAGGCACCAATGGTGTTCCAACCGGGAGATCTCGTATGGCTTCATCTTTGAAAGGACCGCTTCCCCAACAAGCGCAAGTCCAAACTACTACCTCGCGCCAACGGATCCTTCAAGGTGCTAGCACGCTACAACAACAATGCCTACAAGATAGACATTCCACGCGACAAGTACAACATGAGAGATACCTTCAACGTCAAGGATCTGATGCGGGGTCAACCCGTTCTAGGCCGATCTTTCACGAAGAGGAGAGAAACCCACGATGAACACGAAGAACACAAAGGGGAATCACGAGGGGAAACGGGAGAAAACACTCAAATAAACAAGAGATGGTCACACATGTGCTAGACCCTCAACACAACGAGATACACGGTCCAAATCCAACAAAGGAAAGATACAAAGGTAACTAGTTCATCTCCGTGAGGAGGTCTTGAATCCGCGAAGGATCTTCCCGTGAGGGGTCTTGAATCCGTGTGGATCTTCTCCGTGGAGGGGCCACAGTCACTCACAAGGAGATGAACCACTAGTGGATGAGCAAAGCTGTGTCTCAAATGAGCTAAACCTAAGCTAACCCTCAAATGGAGGAGGGGGAGGAGTATATATAGTCTAAGTCACGAAGGGGTAAGTGAGGGGCGAAGGGGTACACGGGCTCGGCCCAAGTCACGCGCACAGGCGGGGTCCGATGATCCGGATGGTGGCCCGGATGATCCGGGTGTTAGGGGTCCGAATGATCCGGGTGACCGTCCGGATCGTCCGGCTTCGTGAGGTTGCTTCGGGTGCATTTCCCGGATCATCTGGGTCGGGGTCCAGATCATCCGGGCTAGGGCCGGATCGTCCGGACGGCGGTCTAGATCATCCTGGCATCTTCTGTCTTGCCCTTCTTCTTCTCCGTCTTCACGTATGCTTCTCTCCTTCGACCGTACTTGCTCCTTAGCTGCTCCATGGTCTTCCTCTTGGTTCCTGGTCATCCATAGCACATATGTTTGAGGTAGTAGCCATGTCTCACATGTGGAAAGTGAAGGTTTGGAGAGGAGCGAGTTCACCTTGTGTCCACTGGCGTATGCTTGAGGTCGCATCGTATGTCCTCTTGGGGCTTGGGGAGTAGTCGTAGTGTACATGGGGATGACCATAGGATGTTCCACATCAGGATCTCTCTCCTTTCCATGGTGATGAAGATTTCGATCCGAGGTTAGATCTTTCCCAAGGGAGGGGAGATGGTGCGGAGCATCCCAAGGTCATCCCCATGGACCTACCATCGCCTCACCAAGTGCCCCAAGGACCAATGACACGTGCTCATGCTAGAGCTCTCGAGACCGAGGTGACATTTCTCCTAGTCCAACTTCCATATGAATCATCTGAGACATGGCTACTACCTCAGATGGATGTTTTTGTGTGCTCAGATATCAAGAAGACTCCATCGGAGAGGTGCAAGAAGATTGACAAGTCCCCAAGTTCCCGGATGAAGCATTGCACCGAGGGAAGTCGGAGAAAGTCCCAGGCCCCGGACATCCGGCCCCTGGACCAGCAGCTACAGAACTACCCCCGCAGCCGAAGCTACAGGGCCCGGACATCCGTCCAGGACCCGGACATCCGGCCCGGCAGGCCCCGGACATCCGGCCTTGGGCCCGGAAATCGGGAGCCCCCACCATAGAACCATACCCGTGGCTGGCCCCGTTAGCCCAGACATCCGGCGCCCAGCCCGGACATCCGGCGCCTCCCGACAGCCCGGACACCCGGGCCGACGCCCGGACATCCGGCCCCTGAATGCGTGCGCGCATCTCATCTGGGCCGTGGCCCATGTATCCCCATGCCCCTTAGACTATATATATTCCTCCTCCTATCTCTTTCTAGGAATAGCTTTGTGATAGCTCATTTGATACCTAGAGCTTTGCTCATCTAGTGGTTCATCTCCTTGAGAGTGACTGCGGCCCCTCTTCGGAGAAGATCCACACGGATTCAAGACCTCCTCACGGAGAAGATCCTACGAGATACCCTCAAGACCTCCTTCCGGAGAAGACTACCTTTGTATCGTCCTTTGTTGACCATGGATCGTGTATCTCGTTATGTATCGTGGATCTAGCACTTGTGTGACCATCTTCGTGTTGATTTGAGTGTTCCTCTTGTGTTTTTCCCCGTATTCCCCTTTGTGTTCTTCGTGTTCCTCATGGGATTCCCTCCTCTTCATGAAAGATCGGCCTAGATCGGGTTGACCCCTCATCAGATTTGCTTTTGAATGCAAATGCACAATCGATTAGGATCATGGGTTACTCTTCCATGTCACATACATCTTGGTGGAGCACTCAAAATGATAAGATTTAAGCAATAAGCACTCATCACCAAAATAACCAAGTGAATGATCATACACAATCAAATAAGCACACATTAAGCATTGTATGATATGATCAAGCACAAAAAGTATCTCACACACATAAGCAAATTGTAGCAGTAACCAAACGATCAAACAAAGTAGCAAGCATAAAGCAACAAAGAGAAGCAAGACACTCTCTCTCGAAGCCTAATGATCTATACACTTTCTCCCCCTTTGGCAACAAGTTACCAAAAAGCTCGAAAATGCATAGTGCTATACGACACTCTAGGCACGATCTCCGGGAGCTGCTGAAGAAGTCTTCTCGCTGGTGGCTCAGATGTACGTAGATGGCGTGGAGATAAGAGCATCTACAAAGGCTTCCGACAAAGTCTGTGGAACTGGAGGAGTTGAAGATCTTGGTCCTCTTGGGACTCTCTGAAAATCATTGGTTGTATCTTTGTCCTCAACATCTTCCTTGAGCTTCTCCACAACAGTCTGGATCTCTGTGACCTTCACATCTAGATCATAGAACTTAGTGATGCGGAGCATCCTACGGACATCACCATGCGAAGATTCCATTGCAAGTGACACGTGCGACATCTACTTCACATACACTGTGGTGAATCATCTCCTTTACACGTGCTCACTTGACACCTTCGAGGATGGTATACTACTTGACACTTCTTCCATGTGCATGCATAGGTATTGTCGGAGCTTCACCATTGTAAGGAGTGCAAGCACAAGAGCACACCAAGATCATCCCCGACGGAGGCATGGAAGAGAAGATGGAAGAAAGGAGAAGAAGAAGACGAAGCAGCTAATGGAGCCAGGCCGGACGTCCGGACCGCCGTCCGGATCATCCAGGCCGTCCCCCGGATCATCCGGGTAACTACGCCAAAGACACTCGAAGCTACACCGTGAAGCCGGATCATTCGGACCTGCTGCTGGATCATCCGGGCCGTCATCGCCCGGATCATCCGGACCGCCAACTGGATCATCCGGCCCTGCCTGCGTGCAATGTATCGGGCGGAGGCCCATGTACCTGTTTCGCCCCTCACTTACCCCTTCGTGGCCCTAGACTATATATACTCCTCCACCTCCACCATTTTAGGGTTAGCAAATGTGATAGCTCATTTTATACTAGAGCTTTGCTCATCCATTACGGATCTACTCCACGAGAGAGACCGCGGCCCCTCTACGGAGAAGATCCACCTTGGATTCAAGACCCCTAACAGGAAGATCCACACCGGATTCAAGACCTCCTCTTGGGGATGAACTCTACCTTGTATCTTTCCCTTTGTTGTTCATGTACCTTGTGATCTTGTGTGTTTGATTGTCTAGTGGATGTGTGATTGGACTTGTTCTTGAGTGTTTTCCCTCGTGATTCCCCTTTGTGTTCTTCGTGTTCATCGTGGATTTCCCTCCTCTTCGTGAAAGACCGGCCTAGAACGGGTTGACCCCGCATCACTTAGTCTCAATGATCCTCTCAAGACTCGCTTGATTCCGAGTCAAGTTGGCCAAACTCTTCTCAATCCTCAGAGTGGCCTCAAGCAGATAACTAAGATAATCTTGCTTGGTCTTGGGGACTTCAGAAGCACTTGCTAGCTTTGCTGCCTTTGCTTGTGCAATATTCTTTTGGCCTTCTATAGATGTAGGATGGGATGCATCCATGATAACTTCATTATCCTCGAATTCTGGCCTAAGGTGATGTAGGGTGGAACCCTAGATGGTCGATCTTTCACAAAATGGAGGGGATCCCACGAAGAACACGAAGAACACGAGAGGGAACACGAGGGGAAACACGAGTGAATCACTCAAACCAACAAGAACAAGTCACGCATATGCTAGATCCTCGAAACACAAAGAGGTACACAATCCACGGTCAACAACGGACGATACAAGTAGCGATAGTCTTCTCCGTGAGGAGGTCTTGGTATCCCATAGGGTCTTCTCCGTAGAGGTCTTGAATCCGTGTGGATCGGCCGCAGTCACTCCCAAGGAGATGAACCACTAGTGGATGAGCAAAGCTCTGTCTCAAATGAGCTAAACCTAAGCTAACCCTAACTAGGTGGAGGTGGAGGAGTACATATAGTCTAGGTCCACGAAGGGGTAAGTGGGAGAGGGATACATGGGCCTCAGGCCCGATACACTGTGCGCAGACAGGGGCCGGATGTCCCGGCCTTCCCGAGACGCCGGATGTCCGGGCGCTGGGGCCGGATGTCCGCGCTGGCATGGTCCAGCTTCTGTGATGGGCGCTGGATTTTCGAGCTGGCGCCGGATGTCCGGGTGGTCGGCCGGATGTCCGGCCGCTGTAGCTCCGCGGCGACTCCACTTGAGGCACTTCTTGATCCGCTTCTGTGTGGACTTGTCCTATGCTTCGAGCATCTCCTTGGTCGTCTCCTCGGTTCCTAAGCACATGTAGTGTCTTTGCATTAGGTAGCAATCAAGTCTCGCGTGAATGAAAAGGGGAAGCATAGAGGAACGGGTTCACCTTGTGTCCACTTGGGGCTTGGGTAGTAGTCGTAGTGTACATGGGGATGAACGAAAGATGCTCCGCATCATCTCCCCTCCCTTGGGAAAGATCCGACCTCGGATCAAAAACCTCATCACCATGGAAACGGTAGTCGTGAATGGACTTGTAGTTGGACGAAGTTGAGGGCATGTCGCAATCCAAGTACTCCAAGGTGTCTCCGGTATGTGGTACATGCAAAATGAGCAAACACAAAGTACACTTGGAAATACAATGGTTAGCGCACACAAAGTGTCCATCATGTAAGAATGAGTCCGTTTGACAAGGTACATGCAACTTAGCAAGATGATATAGTATGAGATGTAAAGCATTCATGTGAGCAAATTCATTTGTTGTGCACACAAAGGTAGGGTAATTGGCATGGTGCACAAAGCTACAATTTCTACCATTGTGCAAAATGATGTCATAGTGTGATGGTTTATCAAGAGCATGAACATGGCAATGGATGCTCAATATGTGTATGTTATCATGCAATTGATGGAGGACAATATGATCATGCTGTATGAATATGCCATCAAGAAAGATCACAACAAATTTGCTAAGGAAATGCACAAGCTCATATATCATGGATGACATGGGAATACACGACGCAACAAGGCAATCATAATGTGAGTCAATCCATGCATAAGATGAAAATTTGGTATGGGAATGATATGTCCATGGAGCATGGCAAGTGAGCACACAATCAACAAATATGAAGGTTTTGGTGCAATGTGCCAAAGGAGTTTTGATATACCAATGCTCGATGTCGTGGCATGAGTGAAGGTTCGAAGGTGCACCCAATAAGTCCGAGCGCTCCTCATCTTGAAGGTCCATCTCCAATGTACGTCCTCTCTCCAATAGATGTATCATGTAGACAATAAGAAGAAGACAACAATGAAAGAATGACCCATCCAATATGCGTATGTGAGGATGGCTCAAAGGGAAGGAGTGCACCTTAAGGAGATTCTCGCGAATGTTGGTGTTGCACATCATGTATGCCTTCGCATGACCAAGTAGTCGCATGACGGCACCGTCTTGTGAATCCTCCAAAATGAAAGAACATGACAAACACTCGGAAAAACAAATGAGGTTAGCGTGAATGCAAAACCTAGCATTCGTGAGGGAAAATACACAACAAGTGCTTGCATCATTCTTATCATAAGAAAGGACAAGGTAATGTGGCATGGCATGTAAGCATATGATGCGATAACAACCAAAGGCATTAGGCTCAAACAAGCACGCATGCATCAAAAGTATGGTGTCCAAGTCTCCAAGATCAACAAACATAGCATTGTTGCACTCAATACAAGTGAAGAGAGATGCAACTAGTGGAGACAAATGACAATGATCAAGATATATTGATGCGGAGCATCCTACGGACATCACCATGCCAAGGGAAAGTGACACGTGTGACATCTACTTCACACACACAAAGGTGAATCATCTCCTTTACACGTGTTCACTTGACCCCTTCGAGGATGGTTTACTACTTGACACTTCTCCCGCGTGCATACATAGGTATTGTCGGAGCTTCACAAATGTCAAGGAGGAGTGCAAGCGCCAAGGAACGACTACACCATCCGCGAGGGAAGCGTGGAAGAGAAGACAGAAGAAAGGAGAAGAAGACGGAGTGGCTGCTGGAGCCAGGCCGGACGTCCGGACCGCCGTCCGGATCATCCGGGCCGTCCCCCGGATCATTCGGGTAACTGCGCCGAAGACACCCGAAGCTTCACTGTGAAGCCGGATCATCCGGACCTGCTCCCGGATCATCCGGGCCGCTATCGCCCGGATCATCCGGACCCCCACCCGGATCATCCGGCCCTGCCTGCGTGCAACGTATCGGGCCGAGGCCCATGTACCTGTTTCGCCCCTCACTTACCCCTTCGTGGCCCTAGACTATATATACTCCTCCACCTCCACCATTTTAGGGTCAGCAAATGTGATAGCTCATTTTAGACTAGAGCTTTGCTCATCTTAGTGGTTCTACTCCTAGGAGAGACTGCGGCCCCTCTACGGAGAAGATCCACCTTGGATTCAAGACCCCTAACGGGAAGATCCTTCGCGGATTCAAGACCTCCTCTTGGAGATGAACTCTACCTTGTATATTTCCCTTTGTTGTTCATGTACCTTGTGATCTTGTGTGTTTGATTGTCTAGTGGACGTGTGATTGGACTTGTTCTTGAGTGTTTTCCCTCGTGATTCCCCTTTGTGTTCTTCGTGGGTTTCCCTCCTCTTCGTGAAAGATCAGCCTAGAACGGGTTGACCCCGCATCATATGGTATCATGAGCCTTGGTTTCTCATGAATTTGGAGCCCCCTCACCGTTTTCTAGCCTTGTTTTGTTGTGTTCTTCCCCAAATTCGAAAATTTCCCACCAAAAATAGCCCCAATTTTTTGCGATCTGTTGGTTTGATGAGATTTTGTTGATTTTGGTCCATGGATGCTCTTGGTTTCCAGTGGATCTAGCATCTCCACAAGTTTCCCCACATTCCATCCACGAAATCCTCTCAATTTTGAGCCCAAAATCATCCATTTTCGCCCCCAAATTCCTCCCCGAGCGGAAAATTCCGAGCAGTTTGACCTGCCCAGATCATCCGGAACAACACCCGGATCATCCGGATCCACCCGGATCAGCTGGACCATCTCCCGGATGTCCGGATACCCCCCCC
>LR738714.1:268619991-268679120 GCA_902687465.1 Secale cereale | reverse complement strand
CCCCGTGCACGAAAGAACATAACCGGAGCTGACAAACCCGGATCATCCGGACAAACTCCCGGATCATCGGTTTCACTTGAAACTGACGCGGCTGAAATGTTGTTTTGGCCATAACTAATTCATCCGGAGTCCGTTTTCGACGTTCTTTAGCATGTTTTGAAGCTATTGAGATCGCCCATACCACAAATATACTATCATCATAATTTGACTCCATCAAATTTTGTCAAATTTGGCAAGTTTGCCTAGGCCTTCCACCATATCATCCGCATAGCCACCATAGCCTTCCGCAACCTAACCCGTTTTGTCCACCATAGCATTTGTGGTTGCTTGAGTAGTGATTTGAGTCTCCTAAGGTGTTTAGGCTACTTAGGGACGATTGCTTCTTCATCAACCACCACCACCACTTCCGCATACACATTGCCCGCCATACATTTCCGCAACCCAAACCTTAACCAAATTTTGTTCGAGCTTGTTTGAGTTGTGGCTTGTGTCTCCTAAGGTGTTTCGGCTACTTAGGGACCATGACTTTAACCCCGACAACGTGTATAGCCCTTCATACACTTCCTCCACCATAACCCATTTTGATCGGGTTTCCACCAACAATTCCGCAACCACCACCGCTTGTCCGCTACCACCATTTGACATTTGTCCTTAAGATTTTGAGTTGTGGTTTTTCCATTTCCTAAGGTGTTTTGGCTAATTAGGAATGGGTCTACATCAAGAGCACCACATCTCATCATCATCATCGGACGGTAACCTCGACGACATCATTGTATATTCCCCTTGCAATTGCATTGTTAACCCATAGCCCATTTTGCGTCACTTGCCTATCAAGACTAGCCTTTGAGTATGCCGGCAACGTTACTTGTGCACATTCGTGATCATCGATCCGCCCTTCCATTGCATACATACCATATCATCTTGGTATCATCATATCATCTCTTGTGTCACAAGATTGTTCCCACATATACACAATTGCTATCTTGCTTTGTGCATTTCACATAAGTGGCCATATAAAAAAAGAGAATAAGCTTTTAAGCAAAGAAAAAGAGCAACAAAGAAGCTTGTAAGCAAGGGCCATAGTATCATACCACATTGCACATAAGATTTTCATATCCGGTCATCTTGGATCATCTTGTGCTAAAAGCACCGGAACATCATACACATAGTATACTTGTGATAGGAAGTCGCTACATTTTGTCTCATATAGGTAGTGCACAAGTGTCGTATCCGCCTATTGAGCAATCGTGCTAGCGCCTCTCTTGAGTTGTGCAACACGAGCGTTTTCCGTGGATTCCACATTTTGTGCTCATTCCTTGGTTGCACGACCCCATTTATCTATCTGTGTGTGTTTCCGTGTGCCACCCATATTGCTATTAGTCTACTTGTTTCATTTGCGAATTTGTGAATCTCTTTCAACTTTATTGACTCTTGCTAACTTTTTGTTGTAGGTTGGAACCCTAGGTGGAGATCTTTCACGAATTGGAGGGGAATCCCCAAGAACAAGATGAACACAAGAGAGGGAAAACACTCAAATTGACTAGATCCAATCACACATATGCTAGATCCAAGAACATGCAAGAGTTCACAATGATTCAAGAACAACAAAAGGGAAGATACAAGGTAACTAGTTCATCCCACTCCTAGAGGAGGTGAGGTCTTGCAATACACAAGGATTCTTCTCCCTTGTGAGGTATTGCAATCCACAAGGATTCTTCTCCCTTGGGAGGTCTTGATCTCCTAGAGGAGGGGATACAAGGAGCAAAGCTCTCAATGTCTATCAAAATACTTTGCTAACCCTTAGAAAGAAGGTGGGGGCGGTCTATTTATAGTCTAAGCCACGAAGGGGTAAGTGGAGAGGGATACAAGGCCAAAGGCTGTGGCTGCGCACAGGCAGGGCGGTAATACCAGACCTTGGGCGGTAGTACCGCTTGGGAGCGGTACTACCGCCTGTAGGCGGTAGTGCCGCATGGGAGCGGTAGTACCGCTTGTAGGCGGTAGTACCGCCCGTTCCGGACTGGACAAGCCCTTCTTCGCTTGTGTCGCTCCTTTCCTCCTTCTCGTACGTCTCCGTGTTGACTTGGTGGTGCTCCCCGGCTTCATGGAGGTGGTCGTCCTTGTACCTAAAGATGCACGATGTTCCGTGGTGAGGTAGTGACCAAGTCCAAATGATATTCATGTAACTCTCGAAGAGGAGCGAGTTCACCTTAAGTCCAGTAGGTTCACTTGGGGCTTGAGGAGCTATGACGGTGTACATGGAGATAGCCGTAGGATGCTCCGCATCATCTCCTCCCCCTTGGGAAAGATCCATCCTCGGATGGTGAACCATATCGTCATGTACACGGTAGGCATGGATGAACTTGGAGTTGGACGACTCCAAGATGTCGTCGGAATGGTAGACATGCAAAAAGAGCAAACACAAGGGACAATTGGAAATACAATGGTTAGCGGACGCAAGGTGTCCATCATTTAAGCATGAGTCCGTCCAAAGAAATCGGTAGTGGCAATGAGCATGAATTGTAGCAAAATGAAAGAGCATGGCATACAATGCATTCATGTGGTCAAGCTCATTCTGCAAGAAGTTGCAAATGCTACCATTGTGCAAAATGATGTCGTAATGGGATTGTGTATCAAAAGCATGAACATGGTAAATGATGCTCAATGTGAGTATGTGATCATGCAATTGATGCTTGGCGATGTGATCAATATGTATGAAGAGTCCATCAAGAAAGATCACAACAAATTTGCTAAGAAAATGCACAAGCTTGTATATCATGGATGGCATGGGAATACAATATGGTACAAGGCAATCATAATGGGAGTCAATCCATGCGCAAGATGCAAATTTGTTATGGGAATGATATGTCCATGGAGCATGGCATGTGAGCACACAATCAATAAATATGGAGGTTTGGGTGCAACGTGCCAAAGGAGTGTTGATATACCCATGCTCAAAGTCATGGCAATAGTGGTAGACCAATGGTGCATCCATGAAATCCAAGCGTATGTGAGGATGGCTCACTAGGAAGGAATGCACCTTGATGAGAATGTCGAAAACGGTGTTGTCGTCGCGCAACGTGTATGCCTTCACATGCCCAAGATGCCTCATGATGGTACCGCCTTGTGAATCCTTCAAAATGAAAGAACATGAAAAACACTATTCGTGTGGTGAGTCACCCAACAAGTATGTTCGTCATTCTTATCATAAGAAAGGACAAGGGGACATGGCAATGTATGGAAGCATATGATGCGATAACAACCAAAGGCATTAAGCTCAAACAAGCAAGCATGCATCACAAGTAAGGTGTCCAAGTCTCCGAGATCAACAAGTATAGCATGGTTGCACTCACAACAAGTGAATATGAGAGATGCAACTATTGGAGACAAGAGACAATGATCAAGATATATCATGTGAAATGCATGAACATATATGTCATCAACCCAAGAAAGCAAGTAAGAGTGGAACATGGGTGATGCAACAAAGCAAGCAATCATGGCAATCAAGTAGTGTAAGCTAGTAGTGCGAAGATGCAATCTACTAGAGGTAATCGTGGCAATCCTAGCATGTGGATAAATATTGGGCATGAATAATGCACATGGCATAGCACAATCATGAAAGCAAGGTATGAACAAAGTCTCATCAATAGCATGGGGCACAATGTAAACATGGCAATAGCAACAAGTATCTCCACCAAGCATGCAAATACACATAGAAGTAGCATAATGGGGAATCATGTGTAAAGGCAAGCAAGGGTCACAATTGCATAGCAAATTCATAGCAAGAGGCATAACATGCAAAGTGAACACGATAGAATGGGCATAAGATGACAAGTGGTAAATAGTCCATAGTCGTGTGAGAGCTAAGTAAAAGAGATGCGCGTAGAGGTTGCGCGAAGAGAATGGCGGAAAGGATAGTCCACGGGATCCCAAGTAGTCGTTGTTCTCTAGAGCTCGTTTCGTCAACTCATGAGATTGTGAGGTTGACAAGTATTTGTGGGTACCTACACAAAAGAGACACAAACCAAAGAAAGTGTGTGCGTGGTATATGTACACATCATCCATCATGATGTGTATGTGTATGTGTGAGTTAGCACAAGATAAGCATCGCTCAAAGAAATTTGATGCATGGTATAAGAACATGTCATCCATCATGAATGCATAGTTATTGTGTATAACACGATGATGACACAAATTGAGAATGCAAGTGTATGGCACATCAATGTCATTTTCATTCATGGGGAGCATATGGTGCACACAAGTAGCGAGATCATGCAATGGATAGGATGAATCAAAATCTCCGAACATGTATGAGGAAACTATGGGGGTCTCCTCATTAGAAATAGTGGAAACATCATATGGAGAAGTGGAACAACATCCAAAACAATGCATGTCCAAAGCTAGGTTGTCATGGCATGGCATATGATGGATATGATGCAAAGGAAGCATGTCAATATCATCGTAAGAAAAACAAATGCCAATAACCATAGGTGATGCGGAGCATCCCAAGGACATCCCCATGGACCCTCCATCGCCTCACCAAGTGCCCAAAGGACCAATGACTCGAGCCCGTGCAAGAGCTCTCGAGACCGAGGTGACTTCGCTCCTCTCTCTACATCTTTCGGATTCTCTTGAGACATGGCTTCTACCTTCATCAGGGACTCTGTGCATACTCAGGTACTTGGACGAAGGCCACGGGACAGCCCTGCACAATGGTCAAGACGACAGGCCCGACAAGTACACGAGACAAGAAGAAGGAAGGCTGAAGATGCTACAGGCACCGGACGTCCGGCCTGCACCGGACGATCGGCGACTTCCAGGCACCGGACGACCGGAAGACACGGGACGTCCGGCCTCTCCCAGATGACCGGACGACCGGAAGCCACCGGACGTCCGTGACAACGGCGACATAAGCTAAATAGCGGAAATCCGAGGATTACCGAACGTCCGGTCCCTCCGGAACCACCGGACGTCCGGTAACCAGCGGACGTCCGCCCCGACTGTGTCCATCCGTGTAATATATACTCGTTGACTTCCCTCCTTTCGAGGTAGCTGTTGGTTAGCTCATTTCTCAGACTTGTGTGGATTTCTCCCACGAGACCGTGGGCCTCTATGGAGAAGATCCACTACGGATTCAAGGCCTCCACATCGGAGAAGATCCTACGGGATTCCAAGACCTCCTCACGGAGAAGACTATCCTTGTACCACCGTCGTTGACTATGGATCATGTATCGCACTATGTATCGTGGATCTAGCGCTTGTGTGATTATCTTCGTGTTGATTTGAGTGTTTCCTCTTGTGTTTTCCCCGTCTTCCTCCTTGTGTTCTCCGTGTTCATCGTGGGACACTCTCCAAAACGTGAAAGATCCGCTGATTAGGGTTCCACCCTACATCATCTTGGTATCAAGAGCAAGGTTGATCACGATTTTGGAGCCCCACACACTATTTTCTAGCTTGTTTTTGTTGTGTTCTTCCCAATTTCAAAAAATCCCCACAAAAATAATCCCAATTTTTTTTGTGATCTGTTGATTTGGCAAGATTTTGTTGACTTTGTTCCATGGATTTGCTGTGCCACGTGTCGATCTAGCATTTCCCCACCTTTTCACCCTTTTCCCCCCGCAAATTCGACCACGTTCGACAATTTCTCCACGGATTCCACCAACCACAGTCCCAGACCTACCGGACGACCGACGTTTACCGGACGTCCGGCACCTCTCGAGAAACCGGACGTCCGCTAAAAACCGGACGACCGGCACCCCGCTTACAGAAGCTTTTACCGGATTTCCGGCCACTACCGGACGTCCGTCCCCTTCCGACCGACCGGACGACCGGTAACTTCCGGACGTCCGACAAAACCTGACGAAGCTGACTTTGTTCAGTTCCGTTCCACCTTCCGCTACCACCTACCTTTCCCCCCACCTTCCACAACCACCATCGCTTACCCGCTACGAGTTTGAAAAGTGTGTCTCCTTTTGCCTTGGATACTTGAGTTGTGGTTTCACCGTTTCCTTGGATGTTTAGGCTACCTTGGAACGGCAAGACTTCGACAACACCACCGCTCAACTTCGGCAAGGACGGTAACATCGACGACACTACGCTCATACTACCTTGCAATTGCATTGTCACCCTATGAACCATCTTTGCGTAGCTTTCCCATTGAGACTAGCCATTTGAGTATTGCCGGGCCACGACACTTGTGCACATTAGTGATAGTCATAGATATTGCATACTACATCATTGTGAGTACCACCACATCATCTTGGTATCTTGCATATCTCCGTGTGACACAAGAGTGTACCGCATACACAATAGCTACCTTCATCCGAGAAGCATGCATATGTGCCCAAAGAAAGAGCTCACAAGCTTTTAAGCAAAAGAGCCACCAACGCAAAAACACAATAGCATCATACGCCTTGCATCAAAGGAGATCATACATCATAGCAACATCATCTTGTGCTCAAGCATCGGCACATCATACACTCATAGCATACTTGTGATAGATAGTCGTTACGTTTTGCCTCTTATAGGTCGTGCACAAGTGCGTATCCGCCTATTAAGCAATCGGTTAGCGTCTCTCTAGTGTTGTGCAACACGAGCATTTTCCGTGGTTTCCACATTTTCGCTCACCCTTGGTTGCACAACCACATTTATCTATCCGTGCGTGTGTTCCGTGTGCTACCTTTGCTAGTGATCTACTTGTTGCATGAGCAAATTGTGAACCATTTTCAACATCATTGAGTCATTTTGACGATTGCATTGAATTTGTGCCACATCCTAACCAAGCTCCTCTCAAAGCTTTACGTGTGTAGGTGTGAGAATCGACACGAAGTGATACCAATAGTGTTATTTCCGGGTTACATTATTGAGTGATCATTGATCCATTTTCAACCTCGGTTAAGGTACATTGATATTGTCTTCTCCTTTCTCCCACTCACATACTTGCTTGTGATGATGGATAGGCCAAGTACATCTTCCAACCCGATCTTCGACGATCCTCAAGAAGCGAACAACTACGTCACCAAACTACATCTCTTCGGTGTCCAACGAGCTCTACATCAAGAGAGTGAAGCTATGCGTGAGTACATTGGTCAAGTCGCCGAGGACGCGCGCCAATTTGAAGCAAGGACGAAAGAACAATTCGACATCATCAACACCAACATGACTACTCAATACAATGAGCTCCGGACATTGATAATCAACTGACGTTCTTCCTCAACATCTTCTCAAAGACGAAGCCGCTCAAGTCGACACTCCGACTCCACGCAAGACTCAAGTACACCTACGTCCAACACTCTTCGTCAAGCCGCACGTCAAGCTCGACATGAACACCGGCAACCTACACATGACAAGAGTTCACAAGAGCTATTCGACGAGCAAGAAGGCCGACGTCGTCAAAACCAAGCTACACTCGAGCAAGCACAAGAACGGCAACGACTACGCCAACAACAACAAGAGCGAGCACGTCAATATCAAGAAGAACAAGACGCCGAGGCTAACCGCCAAGTACAACAACGTCGAGAAGCTCAAGCTATGGAGGCGCAACGTGCTTTACAAGATGCACATCGCCATGTGGCAGCCCGCACTCGACAAACTCGTCAAGAAGAGGATTTCCTTCGCGATGAGATGCAAGAGAGGCGCCATCAAGAAAGAATGCAAGAAGAAGCTCCTCCTCAAGCGCGGCAAGAGCAACAACCCCAACAAGAACATCTACATCCTCAAGAGCAACAAGATATGGCAAACCGCCAAAATCGAGATCGCCCTCCCAATAGGCAAGGAAACAACGATGAGCATCGCTATGGCAAGCTCAAATTCACAATGCCAAAGTTTTCCGGAAGCATTGATCCCGAAGACTATCTCTCATGGGCATTGAAGGTTGACAAGATCTTTCGCCTTCACAACTTCGATGAAGAGAAGAAGATCGCAATGGCATCCCTTGAGTTCCAAGACTATGTTCTCATTTGGTGGGAGCAAATCATAGAGAGAAGAGAAGCAAAAGGCGAACCTCCTATCACCACTTGGGCTCAAATGAAGGAAGTCATGAGAGCAAGATTTGTGCCTACCCACTACAACCGCGACTTGTTCAAGAAGCTACAACTCCTCAAGCAAGGTACCAAGTCCGTTGAAGAGTACTACAAGGAGATGGAGATTGCTATGATACGAGCAAACATCACGGAAGATGAAGAGCAAACCATGGCGAGATTCTTGAATGGACTCAACTATCCTATCAAGAAGATTGCGGACTTCCAACCATACAAAAATCTCCTCGAGCTAGTGCATCAAGCAACCAAAGCGGAGAGACAAGTTCAAGAGGACTACAAGTACTCCAAGTTCAACTCCAAGAACTTCGGCTCCTACAACCAAGCTTCAACGACTTCGGCTACTCTTCCTACCTCTACCAAGCCATCTACAAACTTAGGCGACAAGTCAAGCTACAAGAATGCGACTACATCGAGTCGTCCACCTTCTACCAACAACTTCAAGCCAAGAGCTTCCTCAACTACAACTCCAACCGAAGACAATAACAAGACGAGCTCCATCAAATGCTTCAAGTGCCAAGGACGAGGCCACAAGTCATTTGAGTGCAAGACCGTTCGCACCATGATCATCAACGACGACGGATCTTATGACTCCATGAGCGATGATGAGATGGAAGCACTTGAGCATGTCACTATGCATCGCCAAGTGAATGAAGAAGAAGACCATCAAGTGTTTTGCGACAATGACTCAAGCCCCAACCTTGTTGTCTCCAAAGTCTTGACACTCCAACATAAACAAGATGACGACCAACGATGTCACATTTTCCATACAAAGGCCGGCATCAATGGACGCTCCGTCAAGGTTATCATCGATGGAGGAAGTTGCCACAACTTGGTAAGCGAAGAGCTATGCGACAAGCTTCATTTGGTCAAGGCGAAGCATCCTCACCCCTACAAGGTCCAGTGGCTCAACGACGCCGGAATTCTTCGAGTCGAGCACACCGTGCAAGTCTCTTTCAAGATTGGCGCCTACGAGGACACTCTCGAATGTGATGTGATACCCATGTCCGTGTGCCACCTTATTCTTGGACGTCCATGGCAATATGATCGTGGAGTCACACACAATGGACGGACAAATCACTATCATTTCAAAATGAAGGGCAAGGAATTCGTGCTCCGACCAATGACTCCAAGTCAAGTAGCCGCCGACAAGCTTTTACCTACCAACCATCGTGGAGAGAATGGTGAGAGAGCGAGCCACCAAAAAGAGAGCGAGAGCCACAAGCCAAATATGAGCGCCTCCACGATGAGCGACAAGAAGCAACTAGTCCTATTTGCCACCAAACGTGAGATGAGAGAAGTGTGTGAGAACCCATCGAGCGTCTTCCACCTCGTGCTTCTATGCAAAGGGGAAGCCAAACCTACTAACACTTCACCACCTCCATCTTTTGTGTTGTCTCAATTGTTGCAGGAATTCTCGGACGTCTTTCCCGATGATCTACCTCCGGGTCTACCTCCACTTCGCGGAGTCGAACACCGCATCGACCTCGTACCCGGCGCACCACTTCCAAACAAGGCTCCATACTGCGTCAACCCCGAGGAAACAAAGGAGATACAACGGCAAGTGCAACAACTCATCGACAAAGGTCATGTACGTGAAAGCCTAAGCCCTTGTGCCGTTCCCGTTATTCTCATGCAAGTGCGTAGTTTCCTTGGTCTAGCTGGTTTCTATCGACGTTTTGTGAAGGACCTTAGCACCATTGCTATGCCTCTACACGCTTTGAGCAAAAAGAACGCACCCTTCATTTGGGGTCCTTCGCAAGACACCGCGTTCAATGAGCTTAAGAGCTTGCTCACGCACGCACCACTTCTAGCCCTACCAAACTTTGACAAACCGTTTGAGATTCATTGTGATGCTAGTGGTACCGGCATAGGTGGCGTGCTAATGCAAGAAAAGCGCCCAATTGCGTACTTTAGCGAGAAGCTATCGGGAGCGCAACTTAACTATCCCATCTATGATAAAGAGCTTTATGCCTTGGTGAGAGTTTTACGTGTTTGGGAACACTATCTTAGACCTCATGAATTCATTCTTCATACGGACCATATGACACTCAAGTATCTCAAAGGTCAAACTAAGTTGAACAAGTGTCATGCTAAATGGAGTGAGTTCATTGAGTCTTTTCCCTATGTCATCAAATACATCAAGGGCAAAGAAAATGTTGTGACGGACGCGCTTTCCCGCAAATGCATGCTTGTAACACAACTTGTGTTGAATGTGCTTGGCTTTGAGCATATTAAAGATTTATATGAGCATGATCCTTTCTTTGCAAATGCTTATGCTAAGTGCTTGACTCACACTTCTTGGGAACATTACTACATCAAGGATGGATATCTTATGAGAGCTAACAAACTTTGCATTCCCGAGTCTTCGCTTCGTTTGCTCCTTTTGCAGGAATCTCATGGAGGAGGACTCATGGGACACTTTGGATGCGACAAGACGTTTGCTACCCTCTCTAAGAACTATTTTTGGCCCAAGATGCTTCGTGACGTCTCACGCCTCACCAACCGATGTTCTACATGCCGCAAAGCTAAGTCAAAAGCTCAATCTCATGGTCTTTACATGCCTCTTCCTATTCCATACCATCCATGGGAAGACATAAGCATGGATTTCATACTCGGCTTGCCTAGAACTCAAAATGGAAAAGATTCCGTGCTTGTCGTGGTAGATAGATTCTCTAAAATGGCTCATTTCATTCCTTGTAACAAGATCGACGATGCTTCACATGTTGCAAATCTCTTTTGCAGGGAGATACTTCGCCTACACGGCGTGCCCAAAACGATCGTGTCGGACTGGGACGTCAAGTTCTTGAGTTACTTTTGGAAAACACTATGTGCCAAGCTCGGAATCAAGCTACTCTTTTCTTCGGCGTACCATCCTCAAACGGACGGCCAGACGGAGGTGACGAACCGCACGCTTTCCACTCTTCTTCGTGTGTTGATAAAGAGGAACATCCGGGAATGGGAACAATAGCTGCCCATCGCCGAGTACGCCTACAACCGCGCAAGACATTCGACCACCGGCAAGTCGCCATTCGAGGTTGTCTACGGCTTCAACCCGTTGTCCCCTTTGGACATTCTACCTCTACCACTACAAGAGCGCGTCAACATGGACGCAAGTGCACGAGCAAGCTATCTCAAGAAGGTGCACGAAGATACAAGGGCAATGATCGAGCGACAAGTCCAACGTCTCGCCACCAAGAGCAACGTCAACAAGGCACCAATGGTGTTCCAACCGGGAGATCTTGTTTGGCTTCATCTTCGCAAGGACCGCTTCCCACACGAGCGCAAGTCCAAACTGCTACCTCGCGCCGACAAACCCTTCAAGGTGCTATCTCGCTACAACGACAACGCCTACAAGATCGACATACCACGAGACAAGTACTCCGTGAGCGACACCTTCAATGTCAAGGATCTCTCTCCTTTCCATGGTGATGAAGATTTCGATCCGAGGTCGGATCTTTCCCAAGGGAGGGGAGATGATGCGGAGCATCCCAAGGACATCCCCATGGACCCTCCATCGCCTCACCAAGTGCCCAAAGGACCAATGACTCGAGCCCGTGCAAGAGCTCTCGAGACCGAGGTGACTTCGCTCCTCTCTCTACATCTTTCAGATTCTCTTGAGACATGGCTTCTACCTTCATCAGGGACTCTGTGCATACTCAGGTACTTGGACGAAGGCCACGGGACAGCCCTGCACAATGGTCAAGATGACAGGCCCGACAAATACACGAGACAAGAAGAAGGAAGGCTGAAGATGCTACAGGCACCGGACGTCCGGCCTGCACCGGACGACTGGCGACTTCCAGGCACCGGACGACCGGAAGACACCGGACGTCCGGCCTCTCCCAGACGACCGGACGACCGGAAGCCACCGGACGTCCGTGACAACAGCGATAGAAGCTAAATAGCGGAAATCCGAGGATTACCGGACGTCCGATCCCTCCGGAACCATCGGACGTCCGGTAACCAGCGGACGTCCGCCCCGACTGTGTCCATCTGTGTAATATATACTCGTTGACTTCCCTCCTTTCGAGGTAGCTGTTGGTTAGCTCATTTCTCAGACTTGTGTGGATTTCTCCCACGAGACCGTGTGCCTCTACGGAGAAGATCCACTACGGATTCAAGGCCTCCACATCGGAGAAGATCCTACGGGATTCCAAGACCTCCTCATGGAGAAGACTATCCTTGTACCACCGTCGTTGACTATGGATCATGTATCGCACTATGTATTGTGGATCTAGCGCTTGTGTGATTATCTTCGTGTTGATTTGAGTGTTTCCACTTGTGTTTTCCCCGTCTTCCTCCTTGTGTTCTCCGTGTTCATCGTGGGACACTCTCCAAAACGTGAAAGATCCGCTGATTAGGGTTCCACCCTACATCAATGGGCTTGTCATCCATTGGTTTTATTTTAATGGCATGTGCATAGTTACTACGATGGGATTGCAAATATGACATACGAGTGATCTCATGCATAGCATATGACAATTCAAGCGGATTATCAAACATGATGTGACCTAAAGAATGATCACAAGAGATCCTATGCAACATGGCATCACAACTAATAGACTCCACATGGCAATCATCAAACTCATCATAAATGGGTAAATCATCGCATGGGGAAATCATACTAGCACGAAGCATGGCAATAGGTGGATCAACATCATGCAAGCAATCAATGTCGACATAGTCCACTAGTGGGACGAGAGCATCACCTTCACCTTTGTTACCTTTCTCATTCCACTCATGTGGTGTAGGTGAGGTGGGAAAGACCAAATGGTGGTGATTATCGTCAGCTTGATGGAACCATGTGGGTGGTGCATCATATTCCACCATGGCCATGGTCTTGTCCAAAGGGAGGACGAAGTCGTCGCGAATCGGCGCATCATCATATATGGGACCTAGCACCAAATGAGAAGACACAATAGAGGTAGAGGTTAAGTTGTTAGTAATGCGAATGGCCTCACGTGCCCTATCAACTTCCTCACTCTCTCTATGTGGTGGTGGCTCACTCACTCCCTCAAGGTAGGTGCACTCAATGTCACATATGGTGGAGTCACTCAAATCACTCAAGTGGTGGTGATGGTAACTCTCCTCACATGGGAATTGTGGCAACTCATCATATGTGGGGCTAGTGGTGAAGTCACTCTCACTTTCGATATGGTGGAAAAAGTCACTCAAGTCAACATACGTCGCCGTGGTCGAAGGGAAAATCCCATGCTCAACCATCTCGTAGTCGTCGTCGTGGATGAAGGCCGAAGATGGCACATCATCACTCTCGCCTCCAAAGATGGAAGCATAATCCTCGCTCGCCACCTTGCCGCTCGCCTCCAAAGCTTGGTCCTCCAATGGCTCCATAGTCGTAGTCGTCGCCGCACCATCTTGAAAAAGAGTCGAAGTAGTGATGAGGACATGACTACCTTGGATACGACCAAAAATATTGCATACATGTATATTTGTGAGGTGATTTCTAATGCAAACTATGCAACAATTTATTTATGTCATCCAGGACAAAAATACTTCACAGACTTTTGTGCCATGTCTAATTCCAGGTGTATGGGACATTTGCACAATCCACATATGAAGATAAGGGAAAAAGAGAAGTTTAGGTGCTGTTCAAAAAGTTCTCTCACGTCACTTTTGGGCCAAGAGAAGATAGAGTCCAAGTCTCTCACGTTCTGCATCCAGATTCGGACTGCACAGACATACCTGACTCAAAACGGCAAGAACTCCTTCATATAGACTCTGAATTGGGTGTTTCTTTTTTTGTTGGAAACTAGATTTCGTACAATTTCCAACCCAATTGGACTCACCTTCAAATTCGTCCGGAGCATTGAGATATCGACGAAACAATCTGACGCTGCAGCAGAATCCGAGTCAAACTACAAGTCCAAAGGTGTTGCATCACCTCCACTTGGGCCCATGAGCCTTGTACGACCTAGGGTTAGTTTTAGGCTGCCTTGGGACGTCCTTCCACCTCCTTGGCCGTCACCCCTTGCTCCTATATAAGTAGATCCATCTAGTAGCTTTTTCTTTGGGGATTTGTTTAGTCAAAAGTTAGCCATTGCAACTTCGTGTACTTTGTTTGTGTCCAACGACCAGACCAAGACCGCTTACGGATCCCCATCTTTATCAATACTTCATCTATATTTGCAATATTCAGATTGCTTTATCATATTCTTGCTTGTTCTTCGATTGCATGCAGGACTAGACCTTCGTGGTCAGGCTGATCGTGCTTCTGGCATCGTCAGTAACCCCTGGAGATTGGTTTAGCGATTGCTAAGGCGCAACGTCGTGCACGTTTGTACTCGGATCGTCAAAGTCGTCTCCACCAAATCGATAGTTACCATCTCATCGAAAGATCGGGCCCCTCGCCTCTATCAAGTGGTATCAGATTTCCAGGTTGCTCGGTGAGATTTTACAGTTTTTTGTAGTTTAGATCGAGTTAGTTCTTCATACCTATAGTCCACGAAAAAGCCAAAAAAAATTAGGGTTAGTTCATCCCATCCGAACCAATCTGAGCCTTTGCATAATTCTTTCTGTATTTGCTTTGTTGAATTTATGGTTGCATCGTCGTGTCCAGTTGCTGGTCTTAGCGTCTAGTCCTTTAGAGTTTCGAGTTCTGTTCACAGGTTGTCACGTCGCCGTTGCCATATATCACCACCGCATCATCATCATCGCTACTCCCATATACCACCACCGCACCAACTTCATCACTGCTGCCATATACCATCACCACATATTCACCGCCAATCCGAGTCCATATAGGCCACCACATATCTGCTGCCATCACGCCAATCCGAGTCCACCTGCAACATATATCCGCCACCAGTCCGAGTTCCACCAGATTCATCTCCGCCACCAGTCCGAGTTCCACCAGATTCATCTCCGCCACCAGTCCGAGTTCCCCCAGATTCATCTCCGCCACTAGTCCGAGTTCCAAGTCCAGTATTTTGTTACTCTGTTTTGGATTTCCAGATCACGACATACTCCGAGTCGTGACGGAGAAGGACTCCCAAACATCCGTGCTACCCGTAGTAGAAAAATAGTTTCAAACTCAAAAAAAAAAAACTAAGTCTGGAAAATTCTGGCTAGGCAGATTTTAGACCATTTGTAGACTTATTCGAAAAAAAATTTGTTGCGGAGCAAAAAAAAAGAAAAAAGTGCAAAAAAACATTCAGAGTGTGCTCCTCCCTTGTTTACGTGCTGCGCCGTGATTTTGTTAGTGTTCTTGATAGAGGGGAGGGACCCGATCTTTCGATGAGATGGTAACTATCGATTTGGTGGAGACGACTTTGATGATCCGACTACAAACGTGCACGACGTTGCGCCTTAGCAATCGCTAAACCAATCTCCAGGGGTTACTGACGATGCCATAAGCACGATCAGCCTGACCACGAAGGTCTATTCCTGCATGCAATCGAAGAACAAGCAAGAATATGATAAAGCAATCTGAATATTGCAAATATAAATGAAGTATTGATAAAGGTGGGGATCCGTGAGCGGTCTTGGTCTGGTTGTTGGACACAAACGAAGTACACGAAGTTGCAATGGCTAACTTTTTGACTAAACAAATCCCAAAGAAAAAGCTACTAGATGGATCTACTTAGACAGGAGCAAGGGGTGGCGGCCAAGGAGGTGGAAGGACGTCCCAAGGCAGCCTAAAACTAACCCTAGGTCGTACAAGGCTCATGGGCCCAAGTGGAGGTGATGCAACACCTTTGGACTTGTAGTTTGACTCGGATTCTGCTGTAGCGTCAGATTGTTTCGTCGATATCTCAACGCTCCGGACGAATTTGAAGGTGAATCCAATTGGGTTCGAAAGTGTACGAAATCTAGTTTCCAACAAAAAAAGAAACACCCAATTCGGAGTCCGTATGAAGGAGTTCTTGCCGTTTTGAGTCAGGTATGTCTGTGCAGTCCGAATCTGGATGCAGAACGTGAGAGACTTGGACTCTATCTTCTCTTGGCCCAAAAGTGACATGAGAGAACTTTTTGAACAGCACCTAAACTTCTCTTTTTCCCTTATCTTCATATGTGGATTGTACAAATGTCCCATACACCTGGAATTAGACATGGCACAAAAGTCTGTGAAGTATTTTTGTCCTAGATTACATAAATAAATTGTTGCATAGTTTGCATTAGAAATCACCTCACAAATATACATGTATGCAATATTTTTGGTCGTATCCAAGGTAGTCATGTCCTCATCATCCTCCCTTTCTTGAAAATAAAGCCGTCCTCGGCGTTGCTTAATCTGAAATGTGGGTAAGAAAATAGACAAGGTGTATATGTAGTATATGTATATGTCATCCATTTTTACTTCCCTTAATTTTCGCACATATGACACATGTATAGATGAGTAACTTTCGTAGTTCATAAAATATAAATCCAAAATATTATCACAAGAAGTAGAAGGCATGAAAATATTGCAACTCTATTTGCACATATAAGTGAAGCTCTTAATCGTTACAAAAGATTGGCAATGCTCATCATTAAACCATCCCAACCTTGATGAACCGTCAACAAGATTAGAGGTCATATCAAAATGATTAAACATTGGCACAACTATTTTCACATGTATTTGATCCAAATCTGATTTATTCCCTGATTCAAATAGTTTTTTCGCATCAATAGTTAATTCAGTTGGTTCACTCACAATTGTTTGATCACATGGCAAAGTCAAATCACGAACATATTTCTCTAAAATAGTTGGTGTGATCAAAGTAGTGGATAGCTCATCGCATGGTTCATTTAAATTGACAAGGCATTCATCATACTCACGTGGAGGTGGAAGATCGGTACCTTTGTCATTACCTATTATGATCAACTCAGATGATGTAGGCACTGTCGGAGGTGATGTGTCACATGGTGGAGGTGATGTAGTCCTCACAACAACGGATGTGTCTGTCATAGTATGCCTAGTAGTGGAAGGAACAACCGTATCATCTCTTGGAATGTGCACATAGCGCTTATTCTCCTTATGGACAATACGTCGTTTTATTTCCTGTTCAGCACTACCTTGTTTCAAATGTTGTAGTTTTTTAATCATGCCACGAGTATAATAAACATCGACAAATCTATCTCTCATCACAAGTTTTAAATCATCCCAAGTAGTAGGTACATGATTAGGGTATAACCGACAATATTCACTCCACCAAACTAAAGCATAACCAGTGAAAGAACCAACCGCAACCTTAACTCTTTTAGGTTCATCAAAACTATGGGAAGCAAATATATTATTGATGTTGAACTCCCATTCAATATATAAATCAGGTTTAAAACGACCATGAAAAGGTGGCATGGAAATAAGAACCTGTTTGTGCGCATTCTGATGTCTTTGTACCTCTTGTGATGGTGGTTGTATTTTCTGAGGTGATGACACGTCTCCCGCGATCGATGATGCCCAACTGACTCTTGAACCTGCCATGATTAGTAGAACCAAGAAACAAAATCCAAAAATAATGTTCCTATGAACTACTAGGATGCGGTGGTAAAACACTCACAGTAAAGCAAATATCAATATCTTACAAGTTCTTTCCATGCAGAAGGTGGTGATAGGCAACCAGCGGTATCAAATAACTCCAAAGATTGAGTAAAGCGATTGCCAGGTGAACATACGTAAACACGGTGTAGAAATATGTGGAGCTGGGTTGGCTTTATATATGGTAGCAAAGGATTAGCAATAATCAATTCAGAGATGCAATGTTGAATAAACGCTCAACGACGGTACTGTGCTGGTCCTAGGCTAGACCGGACTAGAGACGCGAGCCTAGAACACTAATGAGGTCACGGTGTAGCACAACTAGCATAAATAAACGATACGAAGTAGCTCTGGACAGCAAGATATAAGTGAAGATTACAACGACAGTAAAGATAATGATGGAAACAACTGCCAAGCAGAATATACAAAAACTCTCTCTCCAACTTTCTTTTTCTTTTTCTTTTTCTTTTTTCTCACACTTTTTTTTCTCTCTCTCTCTTCTTTTTGTTTTTACTTTTTTTTCTCTGTCTTTTTTTTCTCCCTCTTTCCAAGACAAACTAGATAAGATGCAGATTGGATCAAGCAAAGATGCGAACGACTTCAAGTATGATTGTGACAATGAACGATGGGTAGCACGAGGTGGAAATTGATGGATGAGGTGGTGGACAACGGTAGGGATAACGATGCAACGACGACGTGACTAATGTGTACAGAACTCGAAACTCTAATGAACTAGACACTAAGACCAGCAACTCGACACGACGATGCAACTGATAATTCAATAATGCAAACAATGAAAAGAAAAATTGCAAAGGCTCAGACTGGCATGGACAAAGGATGAATATATCTAACGTTTATTTGGACTTTTTCTTGGACAATAGGTAAGAAAATAAATCTAATCTAGGAATAACTGGAAATTCTCACCGAGCAACCTGAAAACTGATACCACTTGATAGAGGGGGGGACCCGATCTTTCGATGAGATGATAACTATCGATTTGTTGGAGTCGACTTTGACAATCCGACTACAAATGTGCATGACGTTGCGCCTTAGCAATCGCTAAACCAATCTCCTCGGGTTACTGACGATGCCAGAAGCACAATCAGCCTGACCACGAAGGTCTATTCCTGCATGCAATCGAAGAACAAGCAAGAATATGATAAAGCAATCTGAATATTGCAAATATAAATGAAGTATTGATAAAGGTGGGGATCTGTAAGCGGTCTTGGTCTGGTCGTTGGACACAAACGAAGTACACGAAGTTGCAATGGCTAACTTTTGACTAAACAAATCCCAAAGAAAAAGCTACTAGATGGATCTACTTATATAGGAGCTAGGGGTGGCGGCCAAGGAGGTGGAAGGACGTCCCAAGGAAGCCTAAAATTAACCCTAGGTCGTACAAGGCTCATGGGCCCAAGTGTAGGTGATGCAACACCTTTGGACTTGTAGTTTGACTCGGATTCTGCTGCAGCGTCAGATTGTTTCGTCGATATCTCAACGCTCCGGACGAATTTGAAAGTGAATCTAATTGGGTTAGAAAGTGTACGAAATCTAGTTTCCAACAAAAAAAGAAACACCCAATTCGGAGTCCGTATGAAGGAGTTCTTGCCGTTTTGAGTCAGGTATATCTGTGCAGTCCGAATCTGGATGCAGAACGTGAGAGACTTGGACTCTATATTCTCTTGGCCCAAAAGTGACATGAGAGAACTTTTTGAACAACACCTAAACTTCTCTTTTTCCCTTATCTTCATATGTGGATTGTAAAAATGTCCCATACACCTGGAATTAGACATGGCACAAAAGTCTATGAAGTATTTTTGTCCTGGATGACATAAATAAATTGTTGCATAGTTTGCATTAGAAATCACCTCACAAATATACATGTATGCAATGTTTTTGGTCGTATCCAAGGTAGTCATGTCCTCATCAGTTCTAGGCTCGCGTCTCTAGCACGGTTTAGCCTAGGACCAGCACAGTACCATCGTTGAGCGTTTATTCAACATTGCATCTCTGAATTGATTATTGCTAATCTTTTGCTACCATATATAAAGCCAACCCAGCTCCACATATTTCTACACCGTGTTTACGTACGTTCACCTGGCAATCACTTTACTCAATCTTTGGAGTTATTTGACACCGCTGGTTGCCTATCACCACCTGCTACATGGTAAGAACTTGTAAGATATTGATATTTGCTTTACTGTGAGCGCTTTACCACCACATCCTAGTAGTTCATAGGAACATTATTTTTGGATTTTGTTTCTTGTTTCTACTAATCATGGCTCAAGAGTCAGTTGGCCTTCATCGATCGTGGGAGACGTGTCATCACCTCAGAAAATACAACCACCATCACAAGAGGTACAAAGACATCAGAATGCGTACAAACAGGTTCTTATTTCCATGCCACCTTTTCATAGTCGTTTTAAACCTGATTTATATATTGAATGGGAGTTCAACATCAATAATATATTTGCTTCCCATAGTTTTGATGAACGTAAAAAAGTTAAGGTTGCGGTTGGTTCTTTCACTGGTTATGCTTTAGTTTGGTGGAGTGAATATTGTCGGTTATACCCTAATCATGTACCTACTACTTGGGATGATTAAAAACTTGTGATGAGAGATAGATTTGTCGATGCTTATTATGCTTGTGGCATAATTAGAAAACTACAACATTCGAAACAAGGTAGTGACACCGTAACAAAATATTGTGATGATTTACGAACTACCTTGTTGCACTCCTTTTTAGAGGAAAGTGAAGATGATTTTATGGATAGATTTCGGGGAGGATTAAACCGTGATATTCATGAGATGCTAATTCATGAAGAGTGTTATCCTATGGACCATTTGTTTCATCTTGCTTGTAGTGCTGAACAGGAAATAAAACGACGTATTGTCCATAAGGAGAATAAGCGCCAGGTGCACATTCCAAGAGATGATACAGTTGTTCCTTCCATTACTAGGCGTACTTTGACAGACACATCCGTTGTTGTGAGGACTACATCACCTCCACCATGTGACACATCACCTCCGACAGTGCCTACATCATCTGAGTTGATCATAAGAGGTAATGCCAAAGGTACCGATCTTCCACCTCCACATGAGTATGATGAATGCCTTGTCAATTTAAATGAACCATGCGATGAGCTATCAACTACTTTGATTACACCAACTATTTTAGAGGAATATGTTCGTGATTTGACTTTGCCATGTGATCAAACAATTGTGAGTGAACCAATTGAATTAACTATTGATGCGAAAGAACAATTTGAATCAGGGAATAAATCAGATTTGGATCAAATACGTGTGAAAATAGTTGTGCCAATGTTTAATCATTTTGATATGACCTCTAATCTGGGTGATGGTTCATCAAGGTTGGGATGGTTTAATGATGAGCATTGCCAATCTTTTGTAACGATTAAGAGCTTCACTTATATGTGCAAATAGAGTTGCAATATTTTCATGCCTTCTACTTCTTGTGATAATATTTTGGCTTTATATTTTATGAACTACTAAAGTTACTCATCTATACATATGTCATATGTGCGAAAATTAAGGGAAGTAAAAATGGATAACATATACATATACAACATGTACACCTTGTCTATTTTCTTACCCACATTTAAGATTAAGCAACGCCGAGGATGGCTTTATTTTCAAGAAAGGGAGGATGATGATGACATGACTACCTTGGATACGACCAAAAATATTGCATACATGTATATTTGTGAGGTGATTTCTAATGCAAACTATGCAACAATTTATTTATGTCATCCAGGACAAAAATACTTCACAGACTTTTGTGCCATGTCTAATTCCAGGTGTACGAGACATTTGTACAATCCACGTATGAAGATAAGGGAAAAAGAGAAGTTTAGGTGCTGTTCAAAAAGTTCTCTCGCGTCACTTTTGGGCCAAGAGAAGATAGAGTCCAAGTCTCTCACGTTCTGCATCCAGATTCGGACTGCACAGACATACCTGACTCAAAACGGCAAGAACTCCTTCATACGTACTCTGAATTGGGTGTTTCTTTTTTGTTGGAAACTAGATTTCGTACACTTTCCAACCCAATTGGATTCACCTTCAAATTCGTCCGGAGCGTTGAGATATCGATGAAACAATCTGACGCTACAGCAGAATCCGAGTCAAACTAAAGTCCAAAGGTGTTGCATCACCTCCACTTGGGCCCATGAGCCTTGTACGACCTAGGGTTAGTTTTAGGCTGCCTTGGGACATGCTTCCACCTCCTTGGCCATCACCCCTTGCTCCTATATAAATAGATCCATCTAGTAGATTTTTCTTTGGGGCTTTGTTTAGTCAAAAGTTAGCCATTGCAACCTTGTGTACTTTGTTTGTGTCCAACGACCAGACCAAGACCGCTTACGGATCGCCATATTTATCAATACCTCATCTATATTTGCAATATTCAGATAGCTTTATCATATTCTTGTTTGTTCTTCGATTGCATGCAGGAATAGACCTTCGTGGTCAGGCTGATTGTGCTTCTGGCATCGTCAGTAACCCGAGGAGATTGGTTTAGCGATTGCTAAGGCGCAACGTCGTGCACGTTTGTAGTCGGATCATCAAAGTCGACTCCAACAAATCGATAGTTATCATCTCATCGAAAGATCGGGTCCCCCCCTCTATCAAGTGGTATCTGTTCTCAGGTTGCTCAGTGAGAATTTCAGTTATTCCTAGATTAGATTTATTTTCTTACCTATTGTCCAAGAAAAAGTCCAAAAAAAAGTTAGATCTATTCATCCTTTGTCCAAGCCAGTCTGAGCCTTTGCAATTTTCTTTTCATTGTTTGCATTATTGAATTATCGGTTGCATCGTCGTGTCGAGTTGCTGGTCTTAGTGTCTAGTTTGTTAGAGTTTCGAGTTCTGTTCACATTAGTCACGTCGTCGCTGCATCGTTATCCCTTCCGTTGTCCACCACCTCATCCATCAATTTCCACCTCGTGCTGCCCATCGTTCATTGTCACAATCATACTTGAAGTCGTTCGCATCTTTGCTTGATCCAATCTGCATCTTATCTAGTTTGTCTTGGAAAGAGGGAGAAAAAAAAAGACAGAGAAAAAAGTAAAAAAAAAGAGGAGAGAAAGAAAAAAAAGTGTGAGAAAAAAGAAAAAGAAAAAGAAGAAAAAGAAAGTTGGAGAGAGAGTTTTTGTATATTCTGCTTGGCAGTTGTTTCCATCATTATCTTTACTGCCGTTGTGATCTTCACTTATATCTTGCTGTCCAGAGCTACTTCGTATCCTTTATTGATGCTAGTTGTGCTACACCGTGACCTCATTAGTGTTCTATGCTCGCGTCTCTAGTCCGGTCTAGCCTAGGACCAGCACAGTACCGTCGTTGAGCGTTTATTCAACATTGCATCTCTGAATTGATTATTGCTAATCTTTTGCTACCATATATAAAGCCAACCCAGCTCCACATATTTCTACACCGTGTTTACGTACGTTCACCTGGCAATCGCTTTACTCAATCTTTGGAGTTATTTGACACCGCTGGTTGCCTATCACCACCTGCTGCATGGTAAGAACTTGTAGGATATTGATATTTGCTTTACTGTGAGCGCTTTATCACCACATCCTAGTAGTTCATAGGAACATTATTTTTGGATTTTGTTTCTTGTTTCTACTAATCATGGCAGGTTCAAGAGTCAGTTGGGCTTCATCGATCGTGGGAGACGTGTCATCACCTCAGAAAATACAACCACCATCACAAGAGGTACAAAGACATCAGAATGCGCACAAACAGGTTCTGATTTCCATGCCACCTTTTCATGGTCATTTTAAACCTGATTTATATATTGAATGGGAGTTCAACATCAATAATATATTTGCTTCCCATAGTTTTGATGAACGTAAAAAAGTTAAGGTTGCGGTTGGTTCTTTCACTGGTTATGCTTTAGTTTGGTGGAGTGAATATTGTCGGTTATACCCTAATCATGTACCTACTACTTGGGATGATTTAAAACTTGCGATGAGAGATAGGTTTGTTGATGTTTATTATAGTCGTGGCATGATTAAGAAACTACAACATTTGAAACAAGGTAGTGACACCGTAACAAAATATTATGATGATTTATGAACTACGTTGTTGCACTCCTTTCTAGAGGAAAGTGAAGATGATTTTATGGATAGGTTTTGCGGAGGATTAAACCGTGATATTCAGGATATGCTAATTCATGAAGAGTGTTATCATATGGACCATTTGTTTCGTCTTGCTTGTAGTGCTGAACAGGAAATAAAACGACGTATTGTCCATAAGGAGAATAAGCGCCAGGTGCACATTCCAAGAGATGATACGGCTGTTCGTTCCATTACTAGGCGTACTATGACATACACATTTGTTGTTGTGAGGACTACATCACCTCCACCATGTGACACATCACCTCCGACAGTGCCTACATCATCTGAGTTGATCATAATAGATAATGACAAAGGTTCCGATCTTCCACCTCCACATGAGTATGGTGAATGCCTTGTCAATTTAAATGAACCATGCGATGAGCTATCCACTACTTTGATCACACCAACTATTTTAGAGGAATATGTTCATGATTTGACTTTGCCATGTGATCAAACAATTGTGAGTGAACCAACTGAATTAACTATTGATGCGAAAGAACCATTTGAATCAGGGAATAAATCAGATTTGGATCAAATACGTGTGAAAATAGTTGTGCCAATGTTTAATCATTTTGATATGACCTCTAATCTTGGTGACGGTTCATCAAGGTTGGGATGGTTTAATGATGAGCATTGCCAATCTTTTGTAACGATTAAGAGCTTCACTTATATGTGCAAATTGAGTTGCAATATTTTCATGCCTTCTACTTCTTGTGATAATATTTTGGCTTTATATTTTATGAACTACGAAAGTTACTCATCTATACATGTGTCATATGTGCGAAAATTAAGGGAAGTAAACATGGATGACATATACATATACAACATATACACCTTGTCTATTTTCTTACCCACATTTCAGATTAAGCAACGCCGAGGACGGCTTTATTTTCAAGAAAGGGAGGATGATGAGGACATGAATACCTTGGATACGACCAAAAATATTGCATACATGTATATTTGTGAGGTGATTTCTAATGCAAACTATGCAACAATTTATTTATGTCATCCAGGACAAAAATACTTCACAGACTTTTGTGCCATGTCTAATTCCAGGTGTATGGGACATTTGTACAATCCACATATGAAGATAAGGGAAAAAGAGAAGTTTAGGTGCTGTTCAAAAAGTTCTCTCACGTCACTTTTGGGCCAAGAGAAGATAGAGTCCAAGTCTCTCACGTTCTGCATCCAGATTCGGACTGCATAGACATACGTGAGTCAAAACAGCAAGAACTCCTTCATACGGACTCCGAATTGGGTGTTTCTTTTTTTGTTGGAAACTAGATTTTGTACACTTTCCAACCCAATTTGATTCACCTTCAAATTCGTCCGGAGCATTGAGATATCGACGAAACAATATGACGCTACAGCAGAATCCGAGTCAAACTACAAGTCCAAAGGTGTTGCATCACCTCCACTTGGGCCCATGAGCCTTGTACGACCTAGGGTTAGTTTTAGGCTGCCTTGGGACGTCTTTCCACCTCCTTGGCAGTCACCCCTTGCTCCTATATAAGTAGATCCATCTAGTAGCTTTTTCTTTGGGGATTTGTTTAGTCAAAAGTTAGCCATTGCAACTTCGTGTACTTTGTTTGTGTCCAACGACCAGACCAAGACCGCTTACGGATCCCGATCTTTATCTATACTTCATCTATATTTGCAATATACAGATTGCTTTATCATATTCTTGCTTGTTCTTCGATTGCATGCATGAATAGACCTTTGTGGTCAGCCTGATTGTGCTTCTGGCATCGTCAGTAACCCCAGGAGATTGGTTTTGCGATTGCTAAGGCGCAACGTCGTGCACGTTTGTAGTCTGATCATCAAAATCGACTCCAACAAATCGATAGTTATCATCTCATCGAAAGATCGGGTCCCCCCCCTCTATCAAGTGGTATCAGTTTTCAGGTTGCTCGGTGAGAATTTTTAGTTATTCCTAGATTAGATTTATTTTCTTACCTATTGTCCAAGAAAAAGTCCAAAAAAAAGTTAGATCTATTCATCCTTTGTCCAAGCCAGTCTGAGCCTTTGCAATTTTCTTTTCATTGTTTGCAATATTGAATTATCGGTTGCATCGTCGTGTCGAGTTGCTGGTCTTAGTGTCTAGTTCGTTAGAGTTCGAGTTCTGTTCACATTAGTCACGTCGTCGCTGCATCATTATCCCTTTCGTTGTCCACCACCTCATTCATCAATTTCCACCTCGTGCTACCCATCGTTCATTGTCACAATCATACTTGAAGTCGTTCGCATCTTTGCTTGATCCAATCTGCATCTTATCTAGTTTGTCTTGGAAAGAGGGAGAAAAAAAAGACAGAGAAAAAAAAGTAAAAAAAAAGAGGAGAGAAAGAAAAAAAAAGTGTGAGAAAAAAGAAAAATAAAAAGAAGAAAAAGAAAGTTGGAGAGATAGTTTTTGTATATTCTGCTTGGCAGTTGTTTCCATCATTATCTTTACTGCCGTTCTGATCTTCACTTATATCTTGCTGTCCAGAGCTACTTCGTATCCTTTATTGATGCTAGTTGTGCTACACCGTAACCTCATTAGTGTTCTAGGCTCGCGTCTCTAGTCCGGTCTAGCCTAGGACCAATACAGTACCGTCGTTGAGCATTTATTCAACATTGCATCTCTGAATTGATTATTGCTAATCTTTTGCTACCATATATAAAGCCAACCCAGCTCCATATATTTCTACACCGTGTTTACGTACGTTCACCTGGCAATCGCTTTACTCACTCTTTGGAGTTATTTGACACCGCTGGTTGCCTATCACCACCTGCTGCACGGTAAGAACTTGTAAGATATTGATATTTGATTTACTGTGAACGCTTTACCACCACATCCTAGTAGTTCATAGGAACATTATTTTTGGATTTTGTTTCTTGTTTCTACTAATCATGGCAGGTTCAAGAGTCAGTTGGCTTCATCGATCGTGGGAGACGTGTCATCACCTCAGAAAATACAACCACCATCACAAGAGGTACAAAGACATCAGAATGCGCACAAACAGGTTCTTATTTCCATGCCACCTTTTCATGGTCGTTTTAAACCTGATTTATATATTGAATGGGAGTTCAACATCAATAATATATTTGCTTCCCATAGTTTTGATGAACGTAAAAAAGTTAAGGTTGCGGTTGGTTCTTTCACTGGTTATGCTTTAGTTTGGTGGAGTGAATATTGTCGGTTATACCCTAATCATGTACCTACTACTTGGGATGATTTAAAACTTGTGATGAGAGATAGATTTGTCGATGTTTATTATACTCGTGGCATGATTAAAAAACTACAACATTTGAAACAAGGTAGTGACACCGTAACAAAATATTATGATGATTTACGAACTACGTTGTTGCACTCCTTTTTAGAGGAAAGTGAAGATGATTTTATGGATAGATTTTGGGGAGGATTAAACCGTGATAATGAGGAGATGCTTATTCATGAAGAGTGTTATCCTATGGACCATTTGTTTCGTCTTGCTTGTAGTGCCGAACAGGAAATAAAATGACGTATTGTCCACAAGGAGAATAAGCGCCAGGTGCACATTCCAAGAGATGATATGGTTGTTCCTTCCACTACTAGGCGTTCTATGACAGACACATCCGTTGTTGTGAGGACTACATCACCTCCACCATGTGACACATCACCTCCGACAGTGCCTACATCATCTGAGTTGATCATAATAGGTAATGACAAAGGTACTGATCTTCCACCTCCACATGAGTATGATGAATGCCTTGTCAATTTAAATGAACATGCGATGAGCTATCCACTACTTTGATCACACCAACTATTTTAGAGGAATATGTTCGTGATTTGACTTTGCCATGTGATCAAACAATTGTGAGTGAACCAACTGAATTAACTATTGATGCGAAAGAACCATTTGAATCAGGGAATAAATCAGATTTGGATCAAATACGTGTGAAAATAGTTGTGCCAATGTTTAATCATTTTGATATGACCTCTAATCTTGGTGACGGTTCATCAAGGTTGGGATGGTTTAATGATGAGCATTGCCAATCTTTTGTAACGATTAAGAGCTTCACTTATATGTGCAAATTGAGTTGCAATATTTTCATGCCTTCTACTTCTTGTAATAATATTTTGGCTTTATATTTTATGAACTACGAAAGTTACTCATCTATACATGTGTCATATGTGCGAAAATTAAGGAAAGTAAAAATGGATGACATATACATATACAACATATACACCTTGTCTATTTTCTTACCCACATTTCAGATTAAGCAACGCCGAGGACGGCTTTATTTTCAAGAAAGGGAGGTTGATGTGGACATGACTACCTTGGATACGACCAAAAATAGTGCATACATGTATATTTGTGAGGTGATTTCTAATGCAAACTATGCAACAATTTATTTATGTCATCCAGGACAAAAATACTTCACAGACTTTTGTGCCATGTCTAATTCCAGGTGTATGGGACATTTGTACAATCCACATATGAAGATAAGGGAAAAAGAGAAGTTTAGGTGCTGTTCAAAAAGTTCTCTCATGTCAATTTTGGGTCAAGAGAAGATAGAGTCCAAGTCTCTCACGTTGTGCATCCAGATTCGGACTACACATACATACCTGACTCAAAACGGCAAGAACTCCTTCATACGGACTCCGAATTGGGTGTTTATTTTTTTGTTAGAAACTAGATTTCGTACACTTTCCAGCCCAATTGGATTCACCATCAAATTCGTCCGGAGCGTTGAGATATCGACGAAACAATCTGACGCTGCAACAGAATCCGAGTCAAACTACAAGTCCAAAGGTGTTGCATCACCTCCACTTGGGCCCATGAGCCTTGTACGTTCTAGGGTTAGTTTTATGCTGCCTTGTGACGTCCTTCCACCTCCTTGGCCGCCACCCCTTGCTCCTATATAAGTAGATCAATCTAGTAGCTTTTTCTTTGGGATTTGTTTAGTCAAAAAGTTAGCCATTGCAACTTCGTGTACTTCGTTTGTGTCCAACGACCAGACCAAGACCGCTCACGGATCCCCACCTTTATCAATACTTCATTTATATTTGCAATATTCAGATTGCTTTATCATATTCTTGCTGTTCTTCGATTGCATGCAGGAATAGACCTTCGCGGTCAGGCTGATCGTGCTTCTGGCATCGTCAGTAACTCCTGGAGATTGGTTTAGCGATTGCTAAGGCGCAACGTCGTGCACGTTTCTAGTCGGATCGTCAAAGTCGTCTCCACCAAATCGATAGTTACCATCTCATCGAAAAATCGGGCCCCTCGCATCTATCAAGTAGACTCGGCATCATCAATGCCAAAAAGAGGTATGGCGGTGGAGTCGAAGTTGGGAGCGTCATCTTGGAGCTCGTTGGGCTTGGACATCGCGGTGGTACTAGCCTCATGCTCGCCATCTTGGGGTTTGGTCTTCGAGAAGTGTGCTTGCGGTGGAGAAGTCTTGGCCTTCATGAGTTCTTGTTCCACCTTGAGAGCACCAATGTAGTTGTCGTCGAGGGACTTGTAGTTCTCGAGGAAGATAGTCTTGGAGATGTCGTTGTCCAATCCCATCATGAAGTAAAACTTCATCCAAATGTGGTCGTCCACGCCGGCTCGTCGCAAGGCATTCTTCATCTCGTTGAAGTACGCGTCGATGGACTTGGATCCTTGTATGGTGTTCTCCAATTGGTGAAGAAGTTGTTCCATGTAGGTGGGAGGCACGAAATCTCGCCGCATAGCTTTCTTCGTCTTGGACTAACTCATGTCATAGTTCTCCGAAGGTGTGTGAAGCCACCATGTCGACGCGTAGTCGTGGAAGTTTCTTGTGGCGCACTTCATTTGATCTTCGGGAGGAACTTGAAGTAGCGTGAGGTAGTCATCCATCAAGCGCTCCCACTCGAGATACTCCTCGGGGTCCTAAGTCCCATAGAAAGGAAATGCGTGGTCGTTGTCGAGGTCGTAGTAGCTCGTGGAAGTCGCGGACTTGAGCTTGGGGAGCTTCTCTTGAGTTGCGGGTCGGCGAAGATGCCGCAAGTCCGAAGGCGAAGATGCCTTGAAGTCACTTGGCGAAGATGCCAAGGTAGATGGTGAAGTCGTTGAGCGGTTGTTGATGTTGAGCTCATGACCTTCACGTTCTTGTCGTTGACGGTGTCGATGCCGATGTGACCTTGCCGGAGATGAAATGCCTTGCCTATCCATCACAAGACTCGAGCAAATGTGAGTCGGAGAAAGGAAACAACTAGACCAAATGTTCCTTTCCAATGTTGAAGATGGATCAATGGTCACTCAATAATGTATCAAGGAAATAGCACAATTGGTACCGGATCTTGTCAATTCTCACACCTACACAACTAAGGCTTATGGTGGAGCTCGGTGAGGATAGTGGCACAAAAATTTGATGCAAAATGTTAGAAAGAGTCAATAATGTTGAAAGAGATTCACAAATTCGCAAATGTAACAAGTAGACCAATAGCAATATGTGGCACACGGAAACACACACACGAATAGATAAATGGAGTTGTGCAACCAAGGAATGAGCACAAAATGTGGAATCCACGGAAAACGCTCGTGTTGCACAACTCAAGAGAGACGCTAGCTCGATTGCTCAATAGGCGGATACGACACTTGTGCACAACCTATAAGATGCAAAATGTATGAACTTGTTATCCCAAGTATGCTATGTGTATGATGTTCCGGTGCTTTTAGCACAAGATGATCCAAGATTATCAAGTATGATATGATATGATGCGATGCTATGGCTCTTGCTTACAAGCTTCTTTGTCTTTCTCTTTTTGCTTAAAAGCTTATTCTTCTTTTCTTTTCTTTTTTTTGTATATGGCCACGATGCACAAACCAAGATAACAATTGTGTATATGCGGGAACAATCTTGTGACACAAGGGATGATATGATGATACCAAGATGATATGGTATGTATACAATGGAAGGGCGGATCGATGATTACTAATGTGCACAAGTAACGTTGCCGGCAATACTCAAAGGCTAGTCTCGATAGAAAAGTGACGCAAAATGGGCTAGGGGTTAACAATGCAATTGCAAGGGGAATATACAAAGATGTCATTGAAGTTACCGTCCGATGATGATGATGAGATGCGGTGCTCTTGATGTAGACCCGTTCCTAATTAGCCGAAACACCTTAGGAAACGGAAAAACCACAACTCAAAATCTCAAAGGCCAAAGTCAAATGGTGGTAGCGGACAAGCGGTGGTGGTTGTGTATGATGGGGTATACACGTTGTCGGATTTGAAGTCACGGTCCCTAAGTAGCCGAAACACCTTAGGAGACACAAGCCACAACTCAAACAAGCTCAACAAAAATGGGTTAAGTTGGGTTGGAGGAAATGTATAGTGGGCAATGGGTATGCGGAAGTGGTGGTGGTGGTTGATGAAGAAGCAATTGTCCCTAAGTAGCCTAAACACCTTAGGAGACTCAAATCATTACTCAAGCAACCACAAAATGCTATGGGGATCCAAAAGGGTTAGGTTGCGGAAGTCGGTGGTGGTATAGCGGATGATGTGGTGGAAGCCCTAGGAAAAGATGTCAAAATTCACAAAATATGATGGAGTCAAATGATGATGGTAGTATTTTTGTGTTATTGGTGATGTCAAGAACTTCAAAACGAGCTCAAAAACGTCAGAATCGGACTCCGGATGCATTAGTTATGGTCAAAACGGTGAAACTCGGAAGGCTGAAACTGTGCGGGGCGGTAGTACCGTTTTGGGTGGGCGGAAGTAAAAAATTAGTACTGCTTGGAGGGCGGTAGTACCGCTTGGATGGCCGGTAGTACCGCTGGTGTCGGGAAAAATTCGCAGATCGGGATTGGGGCGAATTTGGGGCGGAAATGGATGATTTCGGGGGCCAAATTGGATGGATTTCATGGATGGAAAGTGGTGAAACTTGGGCAGATGCCAGATCCACTCGATACCAAGCAAACCCATGGATCAAATCCAACAAAACCTCATCAAACCAACAAATCACAAAAAAAATTGGGGCTATTTTTGGTGGAGATTTTTGAAATTGGGCAAGAACACAACAAAACAAGGCTAGAAAACACGAAGGGGGGCTCCAATTTCATGAGAAACCATAGCTCTAGATACCATGATGTTGTAGGGTGGAACCCTAGGTAGATATCTTTCACGAATTGGAGGGGAATCCCCAAGAACAAGATGAACACAAGAGAGGAAAACACTCAAATTGACTAGATCCAATCACACATATGCTAGATCCAAGAACATGCAAGAGTTCACAATGATTCAAGAAAAACAAAAGGGAAGATACAAGGAAACTAGTTCATCCCACTCCTAGAGGAGGTGAGGTCTTGCAATCCACAAGGATTCTTCTCCCTTGGGAGGTCTTGCAATCCACAAGGATTCTTCTCCCTTGGGAGGTCTTGATCTCCTAGAGGAGGGGATACAAGGAGCAAAGCTCTCAATGTCTATCAAAATACTTTGCTAACCCTTAGAAAGAAGGTGGGGGGCAGTCTATTTATAGTCTAAGCCACGAAGGGGTAAGTGGAGAGGGATAAAAGGCCAAAGGCCGTGGCTGCGCACAGGCATGGCGGTAGTACCGGACCTCGGGCGGTAGTACCGCCTGTAGGCGGTAGTGCCGCATGGGAGCGGTAGTACCGCTTGTAGGCGGTAGTATCACCCGTTCCGTACTAGACAGGCCCTTCTTCGCTTGTGTCGCTCCTTTCCTCCTTCTTCTCGTACGTCTCCGTGTGGACTTGGTGGTGCTCCCCGGCTTCATGGAGGTGGTCGTCCTTGTACCTAAAGATGCACGATGTTCCGTGGTGAGGTAGTGACCAAGTCCAAATGATATTCATGTAACTCTCGAAGAGGAGCGAGTTCACCTTAAGTCCAGTATGTTCACTTGGGGCTTGAGGAGCTATGATGATGTACATGGAGATAGCCGTAGGATGCTCCGCATCACTTTTTGCATCAAATTTTTGTGCCACTTATCCTCACCGAGCCACTCGATAAGCTTTACTTGATAGGTGCGAGTGAACAAGTCCGGTACCAATTCCACTATTCTTTCATTTCACATTGAGTGAAACGAGATACATCCTCAACGTTGGGAAAAGGTAACTTGGTATTGTTTATCTCATCCCCTACTCACCTTTGCTCGAGTCTTGTGATGGATAGGCAAAGCATTTCATCTACTTCGGTCTACAACAACGACAAGTTCGATGCCATGACGAACCACTTGTGCACCAACATGGATGCTCAAATGAAGGAGCTCAAAGCCCTCATCAAGAACTGCAAGAGTTCTTCCTCATCTTCGAGAAGACGCTCAAGTGCACATCCTTCCGAGCTACCATCTCCGGCAAGATCTCATTGGCATCGACAACATCCACGACAAGAACATGAAGGTCATGAGCTCAACACCAACAACTGCTCAACGACTTCACCATGTACCTTGGCACCTTCACCAAGCGACTTCAAGGCATCTTCGCCTTTGGATATGCGGCATCTTCGCCAACAAGCACCCCAAGCTTATGCTCAAGAGAAGCTACCCAAGCTCAAGTCCGTGACTTCCACGAGCTACTACAACCTCGACACCGACCACGAGATTCATTTATATGGGACTCAAGACCCCGAGGAGTATCTTGAGTGGGAGCGCAAGATGGACGACTACCTCAAGCTCCATCAACTTCCCTACGAAGATCAAGTGAAGTTTGGCACAAGAAACTTCCACGACAACGCATCAACATGGTGGCTTCACACATCTTCGACGAGCTTCAACGTGAATTGGCCCAAGACGAAGAAAGCTATGTGGCGAGAGTTCATGCCTCCCACCTACACGGAACACCTTCTACGCCAATTGGAGAACACCACCCAAGGATCCAAGTCCATCGACAAGTACTTCAAGGAGTTGAAGAATGTCTTGCGACGAGCCGGCGTGGACGACCCCATTTCGATGAAGCTCCACTTCATGATGGGATTGCACAACGACATCTACAAGACTATCTTCCTCGAGAACTACAAGTCCCTCGACGACAACTACATTGGTGCTCTCAAGGCGGAACAAGACCTCATGAAGGCCAAGGCTTCTCCACCGCAAGCACCCTTCTCGAGGACCAAGCTCCAAGAAGGCAAGCATGAGGCTAGTACAACCATGGTGTCCAAGCCCAACGAGCTCCAAGACGACGCTCCCACGTTCGACTTCACCGCCATCCCTCTTTGCGGCATTGATGATGCCAAGTCTACTTCGACTCTTTTTCAAGACGGTGCGGCGATGACTACGACTACGGAGCCATTCAGGGATCAAGTTTTGAAGGTGACCGACATGGTGATGAGCAAGGATGATGCTTCCATCCTTGGAGGCGAGAGTGATGATGTGCCATCTTCGGCATTCATCCACGACGACGACGACGATTTTCCCTTCGACCACAGCGACGTATGATGACTTGAGTGACTTGTGCCACCATATTGAGAGTGAGAGCGAGTTCACCACTAGCCCCATATATGACGAGTTTCCCCAATTCCCATGTGAGGAGAGCCACAACCCCCACCACTTGTGTGAGATGAGTGACTCCACCATATGCGACATTGAGTGCACCTATTTTGAGGGAGTCAGTGAACCACCACATAGAGAGAGTGAGATAGTTGATAGGTCATGTGAGGCCACTTTCAACACTAATGACTTGACCTCTACCTCTATTGTGTCTTCTCATTTGGTGCTAGGTCCCATATATGATGACGCGCCGATCCTCGACGACTTCGTCCTTCTTATGGACAAGACGATGGCCATGGTGGAATATGATGCACCCCCCACATGGTTCCATGAAGATGAAGATGATGACCACCATTTGGTCTTTCCCACCTCACCTACACCATATGAGTGGAATGAAAAAGGTAACAATGGTGAAGGTGATGCTCTCGTCCCACTAGTGGACTATGTTAACATTGATTGCTTGCATGATGTTGATCCACCTATTGCCATGCTTCATGCTAGTATGATTTCCCCATGCGATGATTTACCCATTTATGATGAGTTTGATGATTGCCATGTGGAGTCTATTAGTTGTGATGCCATGTTGCATAAGATTTCTTGTGATAATTCTCTCAGTCACATCATGTTTGACATCCCACTTGACTAGTCGTATGCTATGCATGAGATCAATAATATGTCCTATTTGCAATCTCATCGTAGTGACTATGCATATGCCATTAAGATAAATCCAATTAGCACTTATGGCATAGATGACAAGCCCATGGTTATTGGCATTTGTTTTTCTTGTGATGATATTGACATGCTTCCTTTGCATCATATCCATCATATGCCATGCCATGATTACCTAGCTTCGGATATGCATTGTTTTGGATGTTGTTCCACTTCTCCATATTATGCTTTCGATATTGCTCATGAGGAGACCCCCATAGTTTCCTCATACATTTTAGGAGATTTTGACCCATCCCATCCATTGCATGATCCCCATGCTTGTGTGCACAATATGCTCCCCATGAATGAACATGCTATAGATGTGCCATATAATTGTATGCTCAATTTGCATCCACATCATGCTATACACAATAACTATTCATTCATGATGGATGACATGTTCTTATACCATGCATCAAATTTCTTTGAGCGATGCTTATTTTGTGCTAACTCACACATGCACATACACATCATGATGGATGATGTGAACATTTACCACGCACACACTTTCTTTGGCTTGTGTCTCTTTTGTGTAGGTACCCATGCATACTCGTCAACTTCACAAACGCACGAGTTGACGAAAAGAGCTCTAGAGAGCAATGATGACTTGGGATATCGCGGATTATCCTTCCAACGGCTACCTTTGCGCAAAGACTTCGCGCATCTCTTCTACATGGCCCTCACATGGTTATGGGTTATTGTCCATTATATCTCTTATGCCCCTCTTGCCATGTTCACTTTGCATGATATGCTCATTTATATGCCTTTTCCATGCATTTGTGACCCATGCTTCGCATAACACATGATGATTGATTCTCATACTTGTATGTGTATTTGCAAGCTTGGTGGAGATATTGCTTATTATTGCCATGTTTGCTTTGTGCCAAATGCCTATGATGATACCTTGTGCATGCTATGTGCTCGTGCTTGTGATATGTCGTGTGCATTGCTTATGCCTACTATTGGCTCACATGACATGATTGCTATGAACTCATCTAGTGTGTTGCATCTTCGCTCCACTAGTTTGCACGACATGATTGATATTGCTTGTTGTTATATTGATGTAGGGTGGAACCCTTGATGGCCGATCTTTCACGAACTGGAGGGAATCCCCAAGAACAAGAGGAGCACGAAGGGGAGAACACAAGAGAAACACTCAAGAACAACTCCAAATCACACATCCACTAGACTCACAAACACATGAGATCCACAAGGTACATGAACAACAAAGGGAAAGATACAAGGTATAGTTCATCTCCAAGAGTAGGTCTTGAATCCGCGAAGGATCTTCCCGTTTAGGGGTCTTGAATCCAAGGTGGATCTTCTCTGTAAAGGGGCCGCGGTCTCTCTCGTGGAGTAGATCCGTAATGGATGAGCAAAGCTCTATCTCACATATGAGCTAAACCAATGCTAACCCTAAAATATGGAAGGGAAGGAGTACTTACAGTCTAGGGGTAAGTTGGGGGGATACATGGGGTGAAAACTCTTCAACTGCGCGTAGGCAGGGTGGTAGTACCGGTCCTGGGACCGGTAGTACCGGTTTTTGCGGTTTAGTGGAAGTTCCGGCCTTGCACCGGCCTTGCACCGGTCGATCACAGAAGGTAGACCGGTAGTTGACCGGTAGTTGGACCGGCAGTACCGGCAGACCGGTAGTTGGACCGGTAGTACCTCTATCTCTGTGCTGGGAAGATTGCTCTTCTTCCTTCTCTTCCATGCTTCGCTCGCGGATGGTGTAGTTGTACACTTGCGCTCGCACTCCTCCTCCTCGTCCATGGTGTTCCGACAATACCTATGTATGCACACGAGTGGAGTGTCAAGTAGTATACCATCCTCGAAGGGGTTAAGTGAACACGTGTAAAGGAGATGATTCACCTTTATGTATGAGAAGTAGAGGTCGCATGTGTCACTTGCCAAACGGACTCTTGACATGGTGATGTCCTTAGGATGCTCCGCATCATCCCCTCCCCCTTGGAAAAGATCCGACCTCGGATCGGAAGCCAAATCACCATGGGAAAGAGGTGGCGTCGCCCTGTCGAAGCGGTCGATCACCAAGCACTCATCATCTTGAAGCTCGAAATGGGCACTCTCCAATGTCGCTCCATCTAGTGATTCCTTCAAAAGGAGCAAGGACAACAAACACTTGGAAAAACAAATGTGGTTAGCGTTAGTGCAAAACCAAGCATTCAAGAGGTGATTCACCCAACAAGTGTGGTCATCAAGCATAGCATGTGGTGTGACAAAGGATTGTGACATGGCATGTGAGCATATGAGTTGAGCACAATCAAGGTCATCATGGAAACAAGCATGTAAATGTGAGGTAGAGATGCACATATGTTTGACAAGAGAATAAGCATCTACCTCATAGTCATAGCAAGCATGCATAAGGCGCTCAATGAAAGGTCTATGGTAGGCGTACAAATCATTCACAACACCAAGTATAAGCGCTCAATGAAAGGTCTAAACACATGAGTCAAGTGCAAGACAATCCAAGCATAACATGCATAGGGTGTAGTGAAAGTCGTGTGGCACTCAACACAATAGAAAGAGCAATTGTTCGACATGTGTGAGGCAAAGAAGTCAAGCATGTGACAAGTAAAGGGACATGACATATGTGAAGGGATGACATTGGTGCAACCAAACATGTGATATGAGCAAGTAGGCAACAAGTTGGATGCAGCACACAAGTCATATATATCAGGAAGCATGGCAATGTGACAATGACAAGTCGAAGCAAGATCTCGAACATGTGTGCAATCAAGGGGTCCAAGATGACAAATAAGTCTCATGGTGCAAGCAACACATGTAGTGTGATCCACAATATCCATGCTCATGGTTTGGGGTGTCTCGAAAGAGAAGGATATCACCTTGAAAGTGTGTCCTTGTGCGTCCTTCACAATGCCGAAGCACAAGCAAGTGCGATGTAGAAGCTTCGTGAACAAAGGTGGTTCGCTCTCAAGAGCTCGAATGGTCAACTCACGTGAAGTGGAAGTTGACACGAAGTCCAAGTATCCTACACATGCACACAACAAAAGGAAGAACGTATGTGCATGGTAGATAAACACATCATGAATCATGATGGTTCTCTTCTCTTGCACATAACCATTAGAAGCAAAAGTGCATGAATAATATGATGCTACAATGGCTATATTCATGGCACTAGGCATATGGTGCAAAGAGAAAAGACAAGAATGCTTCACAAGAAATATGTCAAAATCTCCAAATAAATGCGAGAATGCTATGGGGGCAATCTCATTGGCAAGACTAAAATCATGGTTGCGCTCAATGCATGGACAATCATATCACATGAGAGAGGCAACATGTGGAGACATATGACAACAAGCAATATCAATCATGTCGTGCGAGCTAGTGGCGCAAAGATGCAACACACTAGAGGAACTCATGGCAATCATGTCATGTGAGCAAATGGTGGATATAGGCAATGAACATGACATATCGCAAGCACGATCACAAATCAAGATCAAAGCATCATAATAGGCATGGGGTACAAAGGCATCATGGCAATAACAAGCAATATCTCCACCAAGCTTGCAAATACACATACAAGTATGAGAATCAATCATCATGTGTAATGCGAAGCATGGGTCACAAATGCATGGCAAAGGCATATAAATGAGCATATCATGCAAAGTGAACATGGCAATAGGGGCATAAGAGATATAATGGACAATAAACCATAACCATGTGTGGGCCATGTAGAAAAGATGCGCGAAGTCTTTGCGCGGAGGGAGCGGTGGGAAAGATAATCCATGGACTCCCAAGTCATCATTGCTCTCCAGAGCTTGTTTTGTCAACTCGGGCTCTTGCGATGTTGACGAGTAAGTATGGGGACCTACACAAAAGACACACAAACCAAAGAAATTGTGTGTGTGGTAAATGTACACATCATCCATCATGATGTGTATGTGCATGTGTGAGTTAGCACAAGATAAGCATCGCTCAAAGAAATTTGATGCATGGTATAAGAACATGTCATCCATCATGAATGAATAGTAATTATGTATAGCACAATGGGGACGCAAACTAGAGCAAGTATGTGGCACAACAATAGCATTTGAATTCATGGGGAGCATATTGTGCACACAAGCATGGGGATCATGCAATGGATGGGATGGAACAGAATCTCCTAAAATGTATGAGGAAACTATGGGGGTTTCGTCATGGGCAATATCGGAAACATAATGTGGAGAAGTGGAACAACATCCAAAACAATGCATGTCCGAAGCGAGGTAATCATGGCATGGCATATGATGGATATGGTGCAAAGGAAGCATGTAAATATCATCACAGGAAAAACAAATGCCAATAACCATGGGCTTGTCATCTATGCCATAAGTGCAAATTGGATTTATCTTAATGGCATATGCATAGTTACTACGATGAGATTGCAAATATGACATATTGTTGATCTCATGCATAGCATATGACAAGTCAAGTGGATTGTCAAACATGATGTGACCGAGAGAATTATCACAAGTAATCCTATGCAACATGGCATCACAACTAATAGACTCCACATGGCAATCATCAAACACATCATAAATGGGTAAATCATCGCATGAGGAAATCATACTAGAATGAAGCATGGCAATAGGTGGATCAACATCATGCAAGCAATCAATGTCGCCATGGTCCACTAGTGGGACAAGATCATCACCTTCACCTTTGTTACCTTTCTCATTCCACTCATGTGGTGTAGGTGAGGTGGGAAAGACCAAATGGTGGTCATCATCTTCATCTTGATGGAACCATGTGGGGGGTGCATCGTATTCCACCATGGCCATCGTCTTGTCCAATGGTAGGACGAAGTCGTCGAGGATCGGCGCGTCATCAAATGTAGGACCTAGCACCAAATGAGAAGACACAATAGAGGTAGTGGTCAAGTCGTTAGTGTTGAAAGTGGCCCCACATGACCTATCAACTATATCACTCTCTCTATGTGGTGGCTCACTCACTCCCTCAAGGTAGGTGCACTCAAACTCACATATGGTGGAGTCACTCATCCCACTCAAGTGGTGGGGGTTGTGGCTCTCCTCACATGGGAATCGGGGCAACTCATCATATATGGGGCTAGTGGTGAACTCACTCTCACTCTCAATATGGTGGCACAAGTCACTCAAGTCATTATACGTGATGCAGAGCATCCTATGGACATCACCATGTCAAGAGTCCGCTTGGCAAGTGACACGTGCGACCTCTACTTCTCATACAAAAAGGCGAATCATCTCCTTTACACGTGTTCTCTTGATCCCTTCGAGGATGGTATACTACTTGACACTCCTCTCGTGTGCATGCATAGGTATTGGCGGAGTTTCACGGATGATGAGGAGGAGTGCAAGCGCCAATGATCACCTACACCATCCGCGAGGGAAGCGTGGAAGAGAAGACGGAAGAAATGGAGCTGTTGGAAAAGCTACAGGCTCCGGACGTCCGGCCTCTACCGGACGACCGGCGACTCCCAGGCGACCGGACGACCGGAAGCCACCGGACGTCCGTGACATCGGCAACAGAACCAAAATCAAGGAAATTACCGGAAGTCCGGGAGCTACCGGACGTCCGGTCCCTCCCGAGCCACCTGACGTCCGGTGTCCCAGCGGACGTCCGGCCCCATGCTGTCTGCGCACAGTTATCGGGCTAGAGGCCCATGTATCCCTCTCCCACTTACCCCTTCGGGGCCCTAGACTATATATACTCCTCCACCTCCACCATTTTAGGGTTAGCAATGTGATAGCTCATTTAGACTAGAGCTTTGCTCATCTTAGTGGTTCTACTCCTAGGAGAGACTGCGGCCCCTCTACGGAGAAGATCCACGACGGATTCAAGACCCCTAAACGGGAAGATCCTTCACGAATTCAAGACCTCCTCTTGGAGATGAACTTCACCTTGTATCTTTCCCTTTGTTGTTCATGTACCTTGTGATCTTGTGTGTTTGATTGTCTAGTGGATGTGTGATTGGACTTGTTCTTGAGTGTTTTCCCTCGTGATTCCCCTTTGTGTTCTTCGTGTTCATCGCGGGATACCTCCATTTCGTGAAAGATCGGACAACTAGGGTTCCACCCTACATCATTATGGTATCAAGAGCCACGGTTTCTCATGAAGTTGGAGCCCCCTCCATCGTTTTCTACCCTTGTTTTGTGTGATTTCGTCCAAAAATTCGAAAATCCCCACCAAAAATAGCCCCAATTTTTTTTGTGATATGTTGGTTTGTTGATGTTTTGTTGATTTTGATCCATGAATTTGCTTGGTTTCAAGTGGATCTAGCATTTCCCCAAGTTTCCCCATCTTTCCTCCACAAAATCCGTCAAATTTTGACCCCAAAATCATCAAATTCCGCCCAAAATCGCGCCCCGAAACTCAAATCTCGCGTTGACCCCGACCCACTGGACGACCGGCGTTTTAACGGACGTCCGGACCCTCACGAAGCACCGGACGACCGGAACCACATATACAGAAGAAAATACCTGATTTTCGGCCTTTACCGGACGTCCGGTACCTCCAGATTTTGACTTCGGCTGATTTTTGTTTTGTCCATAACTAATTCATACGAACTCCGATTTGGACGTTCTTTAGCTCGTTTCGAAGCTCTTGACATCCCCCATAACACAAATATACCACCAAAAGCATTTGACTCCATCAAAATTTGTCAAATTTGGCAAGTTTGTATAGGCCCTCCACCATATCATCCGCATAGCCACCATACACTTCCGCAACCTAACCCATTTTGATCCCCATAGCATTTGTGGTTGCTTGAGTAGTGATTTGAGTCTCCTAAGGTGTTTAGGCTACTTAGGGACAATTGCTTCTTCATCAACCACCACCACCACTTCCGCATAGCTTAGTCCACTATACTTTTCCGCCAACCCAACCTAACCCAATTTTGTTGTGCTTGTTTGAGTTGTGGCTTGTGTCTCCTAACGTGTTTCGGCTACTTAGGGACCGTGACTTCAACTCCGACATCGTGTATAGCCCATCATTACACTTCCGCAACCACCACGGCATTGCCGCTACCACCATTTGCATTTGTCCTTGAGATTTTCAGTTGTGGTTTTTCCGTTTCCTAAGGTGTTTCGGCTAATTAGGAACAGGTCTACATCAAGAACACCGCCACTCATCATCGCCGCGAGGTCGTCATCATACATAAGGACGGTAACCTCGACGACATCATTGTATATCCCCCTTGGGATTGCATTGTTAACCCCTAGCGCATTTTGCGTCACTTGCCTATCGAGACTAGCCTTTGAGTATTGCCGGCAATGTTACTTGTGCACATTAGTGATCATCAATCCGCCCTTCCGTTGCATACATACCATATCATCTTGGTATCATCATATCATCTCTTGTGTCACAAGATTGTTCCTGCATATACACAATTGCTATCTTGGTTTGTTGATGAGGACATCACTAACAAGGTTACACCCACAGCTCCAACTGACACATATATAGGACCAATTACTAGAGCTCGCGCACGCCAATTAAATTACCAGGTACTTTCGTTTCTTGGTAATGAATCTAATGTTCATGAGAATATGATGCTGCCTAAATTGGATACATTTGTCTTGCTTACAAATGAAGGGCCTAGCTTGGACAAGAAGGATGAACGTTGGAGCAAGATCAAGCATGGAGATGATGGCATGCGCAAGGGGAACAAGAATGGAGTGTCAATTGATGATTTCAGGACTTTGAAGCCACCATAATGAGTGCGAGAAGGCTTGGACGAAATATACAAGATGCCACTTCATAAATTTCGTCCAGAGGCTATTATAGGTGCTGCGTCACCTTATTATTGGGCCAGGCCCATGTAATTTCTAAATACTTGAGTATAGGCTGTTTTTAGAGTCCGTATGTGTGGGGAAACAAGAGTTAGGGTTGGTTTCGGACCCCTCCACCAAGGGCCACGAAATTCCCCCCTCTTTCCCCCCATATATACAGCCCTTAGGGCGTCGTTTAGACTTTGGGTTTTGTTTAGATTAAAAGTTCGCCATAGCTGCAACTTCGCGTACCTCGTTTGTGTTCAACGACCAGACAAAGGCGTCACAGAACCCCACCTTGATCAATAAAGCTTTCCTCTTATATTCGCAATATCCAGATTGCAATCTTAGTTTCTTGCTTGTTCTTCGTTTGCCTACAGGAAACAGACCTTCGTGGTCAGGTTGATCGTGCTCCCGTGTGGTCGATAACCTCTCGGAGTTGGTTTAGCGATTGCTAAGGCGCGACGTCCACGCATGTTCGTAGTCGGATCGTCAAAGTTGACTTCATCCAAACGATAGCCACCATCTCATCGAAAGATGGGACACCTTTGCCTCTATCAAGTGGTATCAGATTTCCAGGTTGCTCGGTGAGATTTTTCAGTTTTTCATAGTTTAGATCGAGTTTGTTATTCATACCTATTGTCCACGAAAAAGCCAAAAAAAAATTTAGGGTTAGTTCATCCCATCCGAACCAATCTGAGCCTTGGCATAATCTTTTCTGTATTTGCTTTGTTGAATTTGTGGTTGCATCGTCATGTCAAGTTGCTGGTCTTAGCGTCTAGTTCTTTAGAGTTTCGAGTTCTGTTCACAGTTTGTCACGCCGCCGCCGCACCATATTCATCGCCGCTGCCATACCACCATCGCTGCCATATCCCATCACCACCACCACATACCACCACCGCTGTCATAACCTACCACTGTTGCCATAACCTACCACCGCTGCCATATCCTACCACCATATATCCACCACCAATCCGAGTTCTTTTCATATTAGGTTTGTTCTCGAGATCCATCTAGGTTTCGGATTTGTGTTTCCTTGCCTGCGTAGGTCTCGAAAAAAAAGTTTGGAGACCCCCGGGCAGTTTTTAGGCCAAAATTTCCATAGGTGAAAATATTTTTTCCCTATCCTATTTTTGGGCTTTTCTGAGTCTTTTGAGACACATGCCACCATACTGTTTTTTTACCGCACTTTTTCGTCGTCGCTGCCCTGATTCCGAAAAAAAAATCGCCAAAAAAATTTCGTGCCTATCATCTTAGTTTGACTTGGGAAGTGTTTTGAGACACTCGCCATTATAGTGATTTTCGGAAAAAAAAACAGCGCAAAAAAAAAGAGCGCAAAAAAAGAGGCGAAAAAAAAATCAGAGTGTGCTTTTCCCTTTATTACGTGCAGCGCCGTGATTCTGTTAGTGTTCTAGGCTCGCGTCTCTAGTATGGTCTAGCTTAGGACCAGCACAGTACCGTCGTTGAGCGTTTATTCAACTTTGCATCTCTGAATTGATTATTGCTGACCCCTTTTGCTACCATCTTATAAGCCTTCCCAGCTCCACATACATCTACGTCGTGCGTTTGACTCTCCCTGGTAATCCCTTTATCCAAGCTTTGAGAGTTTTGACTACCACGGTTGTCGATCACCACCTGCTGCTGGGTAAGAATTGGTAAGAATTTGATACGTGTTTGTCGGATTTGTGACAGCCGCCACCACCACCACTTATTAGTAGTCTGTAGGATCATATTCTTGTGTGTTTCTATTGCTGCTAACCATGCCAGGATCACAAGTCTATGAGACTGACTGGGAGAACTTGACGAACAGGGAGCTTCATGATAAGCTTCAACACATGATGAGTGTACAGGTGCAAGATGTGCTAAACAGATTTGACGAGGCCATGGAGAAGGTAGATGGCATGGAGAAGATGTTTGAAACAAAGCTCGATAATAAGTTTGCTGAATTGCTTTCGTGTTTTCCACCACCACCGGCTGCTGCAGCTGTCCCACCTATACCACAACAACAACAACAACAACATCGCCATCCAAATCAAGTGGGATGAGCACAGCGCGTACCCCTTGAGCCTGGTCAAGCTTCTGGTGCCGCTGTTGATGTTTCTATAGCCCCTGCTGCTACTGCAGAGGTGGAGGACCATTACACGGATGAGGTTGACCAAAATCAGAACTACGTGCAACCACCAGCACCACCACCACCAGGTCGTCCTCATGCATATCATCGCAACGGTAGGGCTGCACCACCACCTGAGGTACATGACCATCTTCCTAAACTGAAATTGAATATTCCACCATTTGAGGGTAGATATGTTCCTGATATATATCTTACTTGGGAGTTAGAAACTGAACAACGTTTTACATGTTTAAACTATCCCGAGGAGAGACGTGTTCCTGCTGCTGTTTGTGCTTTCACTAGTTTTGCATGTGTTTGGTGGTCTGAACATTGTAGATTATATCCTATTCCAGCTACTTGGGCTGCTTTGAAAACTGCTATGCGTACTCGTTGGGTTCCACCATATTATCAACGTGTATTACTTCAAAAATTGCAGCGCTTAAGACAAGGAAAAAATTATGTAGAAGAATATTATCAGCAATTACAAACTGGCCTGATTAGATGTGGTATAGTTGAGGAGAATGAAGCTATGCTTGCACGTTTTATGGGTGGATTAAATAGGAAGATTCAGACCATTCTAGAGTATAAGGATTATAATAATATCACTCGTTTATTCCATCTTGCTTGTAAAGCTGAACGTGAAGTGCAGGATCGACAGGCATTGGCGCGGACTAACTTTTTTGCAGGCCGACCTTCATCATGGAAACCGCGTGTATGCTCTACTTCCACACATTCTACTGCACCGACATCTCCATCAACTGTTACCTCCAACCGTGATACAGGGAAGCAGGCACAACCACCATTATCTGCCAAGAGCACACCTATTGGGCCTGCACAGAGTTCTTCTTTTTCCATGGCATCAACAGGGCACACCAGTGATATTATTTGTCGTCGTTGTAAGGGAAGAGGACATTTTGCGAGAGAATGCAAATCTCAGCGTGTGATGATTGCTACTGAGGATGGTGGATATGAGTCCGCTAGTGACTATGATGAGGAGACTTTGGCTCTTATTACACATGAAGAATACGGTGGAGACGATTCTGATCATGAGACGGAATACATGGCTCCTGAAGATGCTGACAGGTATGAATGTTTAGTTGCTCAACGTGTTTTGAGTGTGCAGGTTACACAAGCTGAGCAAAATCAGAGGCATAATTTGTTCCATACAAAGGGAGTTGTGAAGGAATGTTCTGTTCGCGTGATCATAGATGGAGGGAGTTGCAAAAACTTGGCTAGCATGGAGATGGTGGAGAAGCTATCTCTCACCACAAGACCACATCCACATCCTTACTACATCCAATGGTTCAACAACAACGGCAAGGTTAAGGTAACACGTACTGTTCGTGTGCATTTTAGTATCTCTACATATGCTGATTATGTTGATTGTGATGTGGTACCTATGCAAGCATGTTCCTTATTACTTGGTAGACCATGGCAATTTGATAAAAATTCTGTACACCATGGTAGAAACAATCAGTATACTCTTGTTCATCAGGATAAAAATATTACTTTGCTTCCTATGACTCCTGATTCCATTTTGAAAGATGATATTAATAGAGCTAATAAAGCAAAACAGGAGAAAAATAAGAGTGAAAATCAGATTGTGGCAAAAGAATTTGAGCAACAAATGAAGCCTAATAATAAACCATCTACTGTTGCTTGTGAAATTAAATTGAAAAGTGCATGTTTCTTTGCCACCAAATCTGATATTGATGAGCTAGATTTTAGCAAATCTGTTTGCTATGCTTTTGTGTGAAAAGAGGCATTATTTTCATTCGAGGACGTGCCTTCCTCTTTGCCTCCTGCTGTCACTAACATTTTGCAGGAGTTCGCCGACGTTTTTCCACAAGACGTGCCACCGGGATTACCACCTATTCGAGGGATTGAGCATCAGATTGACTTAATTCCCGGTGCATCGCTACCCAACCGCGCACCATACCGTACCAATCCAGAAGAGACGAAGGAGATTATGCGTCAAGTACAGGAGCTACTCGACAAAGGTTATATACGCGAATCCCTTAGTCCTTGTGCTGTTCCTATTATTCTAGTGCTGAAAAAGGATGGTACATCGCGTATGTGTGTTGATTGTAGAGGCATTAATAACATTACTATTCGTTATCGTCATCCTATTCCTAGGCTCGATGATATGCTTGATGAATTGAGTGGCTCTACAATATTCTCCAAAGTTGATTTGCGTAGTGGATACCATCAAATTCGTATGAAATTGGGAGATGAATGGAAAACAGCATTTAAAACTAAGTTTGGATTATATGAGTGGTTAGTCGTGCCTTTTGGGTTAACTAATGCACCTAGTACTTTCATGAGATTAATGAATGAAGTTTTACGTGCTTTCATTGGACGATTTGTGGTAGTTTACTTTGATGATATATTGATTTTTAGCAGATCTTTGGAGGAACATTTGGAACATTTACGTGCTGTTTTTATTGCTCTACGTGATGCACGTTTGTTTGGTAACCTTGGAAAGTGCACCTTTTGCACCGACCGAGTATCTTTTCTTGGCTATGTTGTTACTCCACAGGGAATTGAGGTTGATAAAGCCAAGATTGAAGCTATTGAGAGTTGGCCGCAGCCCAAAACAGTCACACACGTGAGGAGTTTCCTTGGCCTCGCTGGATTCTATCGGTGTTTTGTGAGAGATTTCAGCACCATTGCTGCACCTCTCAATGAGCTTACAAAGAAGGATGTGCCTTTTATTTGGGGTACTGCACAGGAAGAAGCATTCACGATATTGAAAGATAAGTTGACACATGCTCCTTTACTCTAACTTCCTGATTTTAATAAGACTTTTGAGCTTGAATGTGATGCTAGTAGAATTGGGTTAGGAGGTGTGTTATTACAAGATGGTAAACATGTTGCATACTTTTCTAAAAAATTGAGTGGGCCTAGTCTGAATTATTGTACTTATGATAAGGAATTATATGCTCTTATTCGGACTTTGGAGACATGGCAACATTATTTATGGCCCAAAGAATTTGTTATACATTCTGATCATGAATCTTTGAAGCACATTAAAAGTCAAGCAAAACTGAACCATAGACATGCTAAATGGGTTGAATTCATAGAGACTTTCCCTTATGTTATTAAACACAAGAAGGGAAAAGAAAATGTTATTGCTGATGCATTGTCTGGTCGTTATACTATGCTTTCACAACTTGACTTTAAAATATTTGGTTTGGAGACCATCAAAGATCAATATGTGCATGATGCTAAATTTAAAGATGTATTGCAGAATTGTAAAGAAGGGAGAACATGGAACAAGTTCGTCGTTAATGATGGATTTGTGTTTCGTGCTAACAAGCTATGCATTCCAGCTAGCTTTGTTCGTCTTTTGTTGTTGCAGGAGGCGCATGGAGGAGGATTAATGGGACACTTTGGCGTGAAAAAGATGGAGAACGTACTTGCTACACATTTCTTTTGGCCAAAGATGCGACGGGATGTTGAGCGTTTTGTTGGTCGCTGCACTACATGTCAAAAAGCTAAGTCACGACTCAATCCTCATGGTTTATATATGCCTTTGCATGTCCCTAGTGTTCCTTGGGAAGATATATCTATGGACTTTGTTTTGGGTTTATCTCGAACAAAGAAGGGGAGGGATAGCATATTTTTTGTCCTGGATAGGTTCTCGAAGATGGCACACTTTATACCATGTCATAAAAGCGATGATGCTGCTAATGTTGCTGATTTGTTCTTTCGTGAAATTATTCGCTTGCATGGTGTGCCAAATACTATTGTTTCAGATCGTGATACTAAATTTCTTAGCCACTTTTGGAGATGTTTATGGGCTAAGTTGGGGACTAAACTGCTTTTTAGTACTACTTATCACCCCCAAACTGATGGACAAACTGAAGTAGTCAACAGAACTTTGTCTACTATGCTTAGGGCTATTTTGAAGAATAATAAGAAAATGTGGGAAGAATGCTTGCCTCATATTGAATTTGCTTATAATCGTTCGTTGCATTCTACTACTAAGATGTGCTCTTTTGAAATTGTCTATGGTTTCCTACCTCGTGCACCTATTGATTTGTTGCCTCTTCCATCTTCGGAGAAGGTTAATTTTGATGCTAAACAACGTGCTGAATTGATCTTAAAAATGCATGAGTTAACTAAGGAAAATATTGAGCGCATGAATGCTAAATATAAACTTTTTGGAGATAAGGGTAGAAAATGTGTTGTCTTTGCACCTGGAGATCTTGTTTGGTTACATTTGCGTAAGGATAGGTTTCCTAATTTGCGCAAGTCAAAGCTAATGCCACGTGCTGATGGTCCTTTCAAGGTGTTAGAGAAAATAAATGATAATGCATATAAACTTGAGCTGCCTGCAGATTTTGGGGTTAGTCCCACATTTAACATTGCAGATTTGAAGCCTTACTTGGGTGAGGAAGATGAGCTTCCGTCGAGGACGACTTCAATTCAAGAAGGGGAGGATGATGAGGACATCACTAACAAGGTTACATCCACAGCTCCAACTGACACATATACATGACCAATTACTAGATCTCGCGCACGCCAATTAAATTACCAGGTACTTTTGTTTCTTGGTAATGAATCTAATGTTCATGAGAATATGATGCTGCCTAAATTGGATACATTTGTCTTGCTTACAAATGAAGGGCCTAGCTTGGACAAGAAGGATGAACGTTGGAGCAAGATCAAGCATGGAGATGATGGCATGCGCAAGGGGAACAAGAATAGAGTGTCAATTGATGATTTAAGGACTTTGAAGCCACCATAATGAGTGCGAGAAGGCTTGGACAAAATATACAAGATGCCACTTCATAAATTTCGTCCAGATGCTATTATAGGTGCTGCGTCACCTTATTATTGGGCCAGGCCCATGTAATTTTGAAATACTTGAGTATAGGCTGTTTTTAGAGTCTGTATGTGTGGGGAAACAAGAGTTAGGGTTGGTTTCGGACCCCTCCACCAAGGGCCACGAAATTCCCCCCTCTTTCCCCCATATATACAGCCCTTAGGGCGTCGTTTAGACTTTGGGTTTTGTTTAGATTAAAAGTTCGCCATAGCTGCAACTTCGCGTACCTCGTTTGCGTTCAACGACCAGACAGAGGCGTCACAGAACCCCACCTTGATCAATAAAGCTTTCCTCTTATATTCGCAATATCCAGATTGCAATCTTAGTTTCTTGCTTGTTCTTCGTTTGCCTGCAGGAAACAGACCTTCGTGGTCAGGTTGATCGTGCTCCGGTGTGGTCGATAACCTCTCGGAGTTGGTTTAGTGATTGCTAAGGCGCGACGTCCACACACGTTCATAGTCGGATCGTCAAAGTTGACTTTATCCAAATGATAGCCACCATCTCATCGAAGGACGGGACACCTTTGCCTCTATCATTTGTGCATCGTGGCCATATACAAAAAAAAGAGAATAATGCTTTTAAGCAATAAGAGAAAGACAAAGAAGCTTGTAAGCAAGAGCCATAGCATCATACCACATTGCATATAAGATTGCCATATCCGATCATCTTGGACCATCTTGTGCTAAAAGCACCGAAACATCATACACATAGCATACTTGGGATAGAAAGTTCATACATTTGCATCTTATAGGTTGTGCACAAGTGTCGTATCCGCCTACAGAGCAATCGTGCTAGCGTCTCTCTTTAATTGTGCAACACGAGCGTTTTCCGTGGATTCCACATTTTGTGCTCATTCCTTGGTTGCATGACCCCATCTATCTATCCGTGCGTGTGTTTCCATGTGCCACTCCTTGCTATTGGTCTACTTGTTTCACTTGCGAATTTGTGAATCTCTTTCAACTTTATTGACTCTTGCTAACATTTTGCATCAAATTTTTGTGCCACTATCCTCACCGGGCTACTCCATAAGCTTTACTTGATAGGTGTGGGTGAACAAGTCCAGTACCAATTCCACTATTCTTTCATTTCACATTGAGTGAAACGGGATACATCCTCAACATTGCGAAAATGTAACTTGGTATTGTTTATCTCATCTCCTACTCACCTTTGCTCGAGTCTTGTGATGGATAGGAAAAGCATTTCTTCTATTTCGTTCTACAACAACAACGACAAGTTCGATGCCATGACGAAGAACTTGTGCGCCAACATGGATGCTCAAATGGAGGAGCTCAAAGCCCTCATCAAGAACCACAAGTGGTCTCCTTCATCTTCGAGAAGATGCTCAAGTGCACATCCCTCCGAGCTACCATCTTCGGCAAGATCACATCGGCATCGACACCATCAACGACAAGAACGTGAAGGTCATGAGCTCAACACCAACAACCGCTCAACGACTTCACCATGTACCTTGGCATCTTCGCCTTTGGACATACGGCATCTTCGCCAACAAGCACCCCAAGCATATGCTCAAGAGAAGCTCCCCAAGCTCTAGTCCGCGACTTCCATGAGCTACTACGACCTCGACAATGACTACGAGATTCCTTTCTATGGGACTCAAGAACCCGAGGATTATCGAGAGTGGGAGCACTTGATGGACGACTACCTCATGCTACTTCAAGTTCCTCCCCAAGATCAAGTGAAGTGCGCCACAAGAAACTGCCATGACTTCGCATCGACATGGTGGTTTCACACACCTTCGGAGGACTATGACATGAGTTGGCCAAAGACGAAGAGAGCTTTGCGGCGAGAGTTCGTGCCTCCCACCTACACGGAACAACTTCTACGCCAATTGGAGAACACCATACAAGGATCCAAGTCCATCGACAAGTACTTCAACGAGATGAAGAATGCCTTGCGACGAGCCGGCGTGGACGACCCCATTTCGATGAAGCTCCACTGCATGATGGGATTGCACGACAACATCTACAAGACTATCTTCCTCAAGAACTACAAGTCCCTCGACGACAACTACATTGGTGCCCTCAAGGCGGAACAAGAACTCATGAAGTCCAAGGCTTCTCCACCGCAAGCAAACTTCTCGAAGACCAAGCTCCAAGACGGCGAGTATGAGGCTAGTACCACCATGATGTCCAAGCCCAATGAGATCCAAGACGATGTTACAAAGTTCGACTCCACCGCCATCACTCTTTGTGGCATTGATGATGCCGAGTCTACTTCGACTCTTTTTCAAGACGGTGCGGCGACGATTACGACTACGAAGCCATTCGAGGACCAAGCTTTGGAGGCGAACGACATGGTGACGAGCAAGGATGATGCTTCCATCTTAGGAGGCGAGAGTGATGATGTGCCATCTTCGGCCTTCATCCACGGCGACGATGAGGAGATGGTTGAGCATGGGATTTTCCCTTCGACCACGGCGACGTATGATGACTTGAGTGACTTGTGCCACCATATTGAGAGTGAGAGCGAGTTCACCACTAGCCCTATATATGATGAGCTGCCCCGATTCCCATGTGAGAAGAGCCACAACCCCCACCACTTGAGTGAGATGAGTGACTCCACCATATGTGAGTTTGAGTGCACCTACCTTGAGGGAGTGAGTGAGCCACCACATAGAGAAGTTGAGATAGTTGATAGGTCATGTGAGGCCACTTTCAACGCTAACGACTTGACCTCTACCTCTATTGTGTCTTCTCATTTGGTGCTAGGTCCCACATTTGATGACGCGCCGATCCTCGACGACTTCGTCCTTCCTATGGACAAGACGATGGCCATGGTGAAATATGATGCACCCCCCACATGGTTCCATCAAGATGAAGATGATGACCACCTTTTGGTCTTTCCCACCTCACCTACACCACATGAGTGGAATGAGAGAAAGGTAACAAAGGTGAAGGTGATGCTCTCGTCCCACTAATGGACTATGTTGACATTGATTGCTTGCATGATGTTGATCCACCTATTGCCATGCTTCATGCTAGTATGATTTCCCCATGCGATGATTTACCCATTTACGATGAGTTTGATGATTGCCATGTGGAGTCTATTAGTTGTGATGCCATGTTGCATAGGATTACTTGTGATAATTCTCTCGGTCACATCATGTTTGACAACCCACTTGACTTGTCATATGCTATGCATGAGATCAACAATATGTCATATTTGCAATCTCATCGTAGTAACTATGCATATGCCATTAAGATAAATCCAATTTTCACTTATGGCACAGATGACGAGCCCATGGTTATTGGCATTTGTTTTTCTTGTGATGATATTGACATGCTTCCTTTGCATCATATCCATCATATGCCATGCCATGATTACCTAGCTTCCGACATGCATTGTTTTGGATGTTGTTACACTTCTCCACATTATGCTTCCGATATTGCATATGAGGAGACCCCCATAGTTTCCTCATACATTTTAGGAGATTTTGACCCATCCCATCCATTGCATGATCCCCATGCTTGTGTGCACAATATGCTCCCCATGAATGAACATGCTATAGATGTGCCATATAATTTTATGCTCAATTTGCATCCACAGCATGCTATACACAATAACTATTCATTCATGATGCATGACATGTTCTTATACCATGCATCAAATTTCTTTGAGAGATGCTTATCTTGTGCTAACTCTAATGTGCACATACACATCATGATGGATGATCTGTACATTTACCATGCACACAATTTCTTTGGCTCGTGTCTCTTTTGCGTAGGTACACATGCATACTCGTCAACTTCACAAACGCACTAGTTGACGAAACGAGCTCTAGAGAGCAACGATGACTTGGGACTCCATGTGTTATCCTTCCAACCGCTCCCTTCGCGCAAAGACTTCGCACATCTCTTCTACATGGCCCTCACATGGTTATGGGTTATTGTCCATTATATCTCTTATGCCCCTCTTGCCATGTTTACCTTGCATGATATGCTCATTTATATGCCTTTGCCATGCATTTGTGACCCATGCTTCACATTACACATGATGATATATTCTCATACTTGTATGTGTATTTGCAAGCTTGGTGGAGATATTGCTTGTTATTGCCATGTTTGCTTTGTGCCAAATGCCTATGATGACACCTTGTCCATGCTATGTGCTCGTGCTTGTGATATGTCGTGTGCATTGCTTATGCCTACTATTGGCTCACATGACATGATTGGTATGAACTTATCTAGTGTGTTGCATCTTCGCCCCACTAGTTTGCACGACATGATTGATATGTTTGCTTATGTTGCATCACCGAAGATACATACTTGCCCCTTTCATGCGGTTGATGTCAACCATTGCCATGCTTTGCACCTGATTGATATTGCTTGTTGTCATATGTCTCCACATGTTGCCTCTCTCATGCTATATGATTGTCCATGCATTGAGCGCAACCATGATTTTAATCTTGCCAATGAGATTGCCCCCATAGCATTCTCGCATTTATTTGGAGATTTTGACATATTTCTTGTGAAGCATGCTTGTCTTGCCTCTTTGCATCCTATGCCTAGTGCCATGATTATAGCCATTGTTGCATCATCTTATTCATGCACTTTTGCTTCTAATGGTTATGTGCAAGAGAAGAGAACCATCATGATGGATGATGTGTTTATCTACCATGCGCATACGTTCTTTGTTTTGTTGTGTGCATGTGTAGGATACTTGGACTTCGTGTCGACTTCCACTTCACGTGAGTTGACCATTCAAACTCTTGAGAGCGAACCACTTTCTACCACGACGCTTCTACATCGCACTTGCTTGTATTTCGATATTGTGAAGGACGCACAAGGACACACTTTCAAGGTGATATCCTTATCTTTCGGGACACCCAAAACCATGAGCACGGATATTGTGGATCACACTTGTGTTGCTTGCACCATGAAACTTATTTGTCATCTTGGACCCTTTGATTGCACACATGTTAGAGATCTCACTTCGACTTGCCATTGTCACATTGCCATGCTTCCTGATATATATGCTTTGTGTGTTGCATCCAACTTGTTGCCTACTTGCTCATATCACATGTTTGGTTGCACCAATGTCATCCCTTCACATATGCCATGTCCCTTTGCTTGTCACATGCTTGACTTATTGGCCTCACACATGTTGAACAATTGCTCTTTCTATTGTGTTGAGTGCCACACCATTTTCACTACACCCTATGCATGTTATGCTTGGATTGTCTTGCACTTGACCCATGTGTTTAGACACTTCATTTTATGTGGTGTTGTGAATGATTGTTATACCTACCATAGACCTTTCATTGAGTGCTTTATGCATGCTTGCTATGACCATGAGGTAGATGCTTATTCTCTTGTCACACATATGTGCATCTCTACCTCACATTTACATGCTTGTTTCCATGACGACCTTGATTGTGCTCAATTGATGTGCTTAAATGCCATGCCGCAACCCTTTGTCACACCCTATGCTATGCTTGATCACAACACTTGTTGTGTAAATCACCTCTTGAATGTTTGGTTTTGCACTAACGCTAACCACATTTGTTTTTCCAAGTGTTTGTTGTCTTTGCTCCTTTTGAAGGAATCACTAGACGGTGCGACATTAGAGAGTGCCCATGTTGAGCTTCAAGATGATGAGCACTTCGTGATCGTCTACATCTACACGATGACGCCATCTCTTTCCCATGGTGATTTGGTTTTCGATCCGAGGTTGGATCTTTCCCAAGGGGGAGGGGATGATGCGGAGCATCCTATGGACATCACCATGTCAAGAGTCCACTTGGCAAGTGACACGTGCGACCTCTACTTCTCATACAAAAAGGTGAATCATCTCCTTTACACGTCTTCACTTGACCCCTTCGAGGACGGTATACTACTTGACACTCCTCTCGTGTGCATGCATAGGTATTGGCGGAGCTTCACGGATGATGAGGAGTGCAAGCGCCAAGGATCACCTACACCATCCGCGAGGGAAGCGTGGAAGAGAAGACGGAAGAAACAGAGCTGTTGGAAAAGCTACAGGCTCCGGACGTCCGGCCTCTACCGGACGACCGGCGACCAGACGACCGGAGGCCACCGGACGTCCGTGACATCGGCAACAGAACCGAAATCAAGGAAATTACCGGAAGTCCGGGAGCTACCGGACGTCCGGTCCCTCCCGAACCACCGGACGTCCGGCGTCCCAGCGGACGTCCGGCCCCATGCTGTCTGCGCACAGTTATCGGGCCAGAGGCCCATGTATCCCTCTCCCACTTACCCCTTCGTGGCCCTAGACTATATATACTCCTCCACCTCCACCATTTTAGGGTTAGCAATGTGATAGCTCATTTAGACTAGAGCTTTGCTCATCTTAGTGGTTCTACTCCTAGGAGAGACTGCGGCCCCTCTACGGAGAAGATCCACGACGGATTCAAGACCCCTAAACGGGAAGATCCTTCACGGATTCAAGACCTCCTCTTGGAGATGAACTTTACCTTGTATCTTTCCCTTTGTTGTTCAAGTACCTTGTGATCTTGTGTGTTTGATTATCTAGTGGATGTGTGATTGGACTTGTTCTTGAGTGTTTTCCCTCGTGATTCCCCTTTGTGTTCTTCGTGTTCATCGCGGGATACCTCCATTTCGTGAAAGATCGGCCAACTAGGGTTCCACCCTACATCAATACATCGCCGTTGTCGAAGGGAAAATCCCATGCTCAACCATCTCCTCATCGTCGCCGTGGATGAAGGCTGAAGATGGCACATCATCGCTCTCCTCCATGACCGAAGGGAAAATCCCATGCTCGATCATCTCGTCATCGTCGCCATGGATGAAGGCCGAAGATGGCACATCATCACTCCCGCCTCCTAGGATGGAAGCATCATCCTTGCTCGTCACCATGTCGTTCGCCTCCGAACCTTGGTCCTCGAATAGCTCCGTAGTCGTAGTTGTCACCGCACCGTCTTGAAAAAGAGTCGAAGCAGACTCGGCATCATCAATGCCACAAAGAGGGATGGCGGTGGAGTCGAACTTGGGAGCGTCGTCTTGGAGCTCGTTGGGCTTGGACATCATGGTGGTACGACCCTCATGCTCGTCGTCTTAGAGCTTGGTCTTCGAGAAGTTTGCTTGCGGTGGAGAAGCCTTGGCCTTCGTGAGTTCTTGTTCCGCCTTGAGAGCACCAATGTAGTTGTCGTCGAGGGACTTGTAGTTCTCGAGGAAGATAGTCTTGTAGACGTTGTTGTGCAATCCCATCATGAAGTGTAGCTTCATCGAAATGGGGTCGTCCACGTCGGCTCGTCGCAAGGCAATCTTCATGTCCTTGAAGTACTCGTCGATGGACTTGGATCCTTGGATGGTGTTCTCTAATTGGCGTAGAAGTTGTTCCGTGTAGGTGGGAGGCACGAACACTCGCCGCAAAGCTCGCTTCGTCTTGGGCCAATTCACGTTGAAGCTCGTCGAAGGTGTGTGAAGCCACCATGTTAACGCGTTTTCATGGAAGTGTCTTGTGGGACACTTCACTTGATCTTCGTAGGGAACTTGATGTAGCTTGAGGGAGTCGTCCATCTTGCGCTCCCACTCGAGATACTCCTCGGGGTCGTGAGTCCCATAGAAAGGAATCTCGTGGTCATTGTCGAGGTTGTAGTAGCTTGTGGAAGTCGCGGACTTGAGCGTGGGAGCTTCTCTTGATCATAAGCTTGAGGTGCTTGTTGGCGAAGATGTCGTATGTCCAAAGGCGAAGATGCCTTGAAGTCGCTTGGCGAAGATGCCAAGGTACATGGTGAAGTCGTTGAGCGGTTGTTGGTGTTGAGCTCATGACCTTCACGTTCTTGTCATTGATGGTGTCGATGCTGATGTGATCTCGCCGAAGATGGTAGCTCGGAAGGATGTGCACTAGAGCGTCTTCTTGAAGATGAGGGAGACCTCTTGCGGTTCTTGATGAGGGCTTTGAGCTCCTCCATTTGAGCATCCATGTTGGCGCACAAGTTGCTCGTCATGGCATCGAACTTGTCTTTGTTGTTGTAGACCGGAGATGAAATGCTTTGCCTATCCATCACAAGACTCGAGCAAAGGTGAGTAGGATATGAGATAAACAATACCAAGTTACCTTTTGCCAACGTTGAGGATGTATCCCGTTTCACTCATTGTGAAATGAAAGAATAGTGGAATTGGTACCGGACTTGTTCACTCACACCTATCAAGTAAAGCTTATCGAGTGGCTTGGTTAGGATAAGTGGCACAAAAATTTGATGCAAAATGTTAGAGAGTCAATAATGTTGAAAGATATGCACAAATTCGCCAATGTAACAAGTAGACCAATAGCAAGGAGTGGCACACGGAAACACACGCACGGATAGATAAATGTGGTTGTGCAACCAAGGAATGAGCACAAAATATGGAATCCACGGAAAACGCTCGTGTTGCACAACTCAAGTGAGACGCTAGCACGATTGCTCAATAGGCGAATACGACACTTGTGCACAACCTATGAGATGCAAAATGTAAGGACTTTCTATCCCAAGTATGCTATGTGTATGATGTTCCGATGCTTTAGCACAACATGATCCAAGATGATCAAATATGATCTGATATGTTGTGATGCTATGGCTCTTGCTTACAAGCTTCTTTGTCTTTCTCTTTTTGCTTAAAAGCTTATTCTATCTCTCTTTTTTTTTGTATGGCCACGATGCACAAACCAAGATAGCAATTGTTTATATGTGGGAGCAATCTTGTGACACAAGATATGATATGATGATACCAAGATGATATGGTATGTATAGAATGGAATGGCGGATCGATGATCACTAATGTGCACAAGTAACATTGTCGGCAATACTCAAAGGCTAGTCTTGATAGGCAAGTGACGCAAAATGGGCTAGGGGTTAACAATGCAATTGCAAGGGGACTATACAATGATGTCGTCGAAGTTACCGTCTGTGTCGATGATGAGAGGTGGTGCTCTTGATGTAGACCCGTTCCTAATTAGCCGAAACATCTTAGGAAATGGAAAAACCACAACTCAAAATCTCAAGGACAAAAGTCAAATAGTGGTAACAGACAAGCTCTGGTGGTTGCGGAATTGTTGGTGGAAACCCGGTCAAAATGGGTTAAGGTGGAGGGAGTGTATGATGGGCTATACATGATGTCGGAGTTGAAGTCACGGTCCCTAAGTAGCCGAAACACCTTAGGAGACACAAGCCACAACTCAAACAAGCTCGAACAAAATTGGGTTAAGTTGGGTTGGTAATGTATAGTGGGCTAGGCTATGCGGAAGTGGTGGTGGTGGTTGATGAAGAAGAAATTGTTCCTAAGTAGACTAAACACCTTAGGAGACTCAAATCACTACACAAGCAACCACAAATGCTATGGTGGACAAAGTGGGTTAGGTTGCGGAAAGCTATGGTGGCTATGCGGGTGATATGATGGAGGGCCTATACAAACTTGCCAAATTTGACAAAATTTCATGGAGTCAAATGGTGGTAAAACCAATATAAGCAGCTCAGGCACGTCTCTAGCTTTACAACGAGCCAAAGAACACTCAAATCGGAGTTTGGGAGTGAAAGTTATGGTCAAAACTGTCAATCAGCCGAGGCGAAACCTGGGAGGTGCGGTAGTACCGCTTGCATGGGCGGTTGTACCGCTCCTAGAGCGTCCCGGGGCACCAGTTTTGGCTACCAG
>LR738714.1:268426512-268619924 GCA_902687465.1 Secale cereale | reverse complement strand
GGGGGCGGTAGTACCGCCTTGGGGCCCGGTTGTACCGCTGGTGTCGGGAAAATTCGCAGATCTGGATCGGGATGTATTTTGGGACGGAAATGGATGATTTCGAGGCAAAATTTGACGGATTTCGTGGATGGAAGGTGGGGAAACTTGGGGGGAAGCTAGATCCACTTGAAACCAAGCGAATCCATGGATCAAAATCAACAAAACATCATCAAACCAACAAATCACAAAAAAAATTGGGGATATTTTTGGTGGGGAATTTTCGAATTTGGGGAAGAACACAACAAAGCAAGGCTAGAAAAGAAGAGTAGGGGCTCCAATTTCGTGAGAAACCGTGGCTCTTGATACCATAATGATGTAGGGTGGAACCCTAGATGGCCGATCTTTCACGAAATGGAGGGAATCCCCAAGAACAAGAGGAGCATGAAGGGGAGAACACGAGAGAAACACTCAAGAACAAGTCCAAATCACACATCCACTAGACTCACAAACACATGAGATCCACAAGGTACATGAACAACAAAGGGAAAGATACAAGGTAGAGTTCATCTCCAAGAGGAGGTCTTGAATCCACGAAGGATCTTCCCGTTTAGGGGTCTTGAATCCAAGGTGGATCTTCTCCGTAGAGGGGCCGCGGTCTCTCTCGTGGAGTAGATCCGTAATGGATGAGAAAAGCTCTATCTCACATATGAGCTAAACCAATGCTAACCCTAAAAGATGGAAGGGAAGGAGTACTTATAGTCTAGGGGTAAGTTGGGGGGATACATGGGGTGAAAACCCTTCAACAGCGCGCAGGCAGGGAAGTAGTACCGGTCCTGGGACAGGTAGTACCGGTTTTTGCCGTTTAGCGGAAGTTCCGGCCTTGCACCGGCCTTGCACCGGTCGATCACAGAAGGTAGACCAGTAGTTGACCGCTAGTTGGACCGGTAGTACCGGTAGACCGGTAGTTGGACCGGTAGTTGGACCGGTAGTACCTCTATCTCTGCGCTGGGAAGATTCTTCTTCTTCCTTCTCTTCCATGCTTCGCTCGCGGATGGTGTAGTTGTACACTTGCGCTCGCACTCCTCCTCCTCGTCCATGGTGTTCCGACAATACCTATGTATGCACACGAGTGGAGTTTCAAGTAGTATACCATCCTCGAAGGGGTTAAGTGAACACGTGTAAAGGAGATGATTCACCTTTATGTATGAGAAGTAGAGGTCGCACGTGTCACTTGCCAAACGGACTCTTGACATGGTGATGTCATTAGGATGCTCCGCATCACATATGTCTCCACATGTTGCCTCTCTCATGCTATATAATTGTCCATGCATTGAGCGCAACCATGATTTTAGTCTTGCCAATGAGATTGCCCCCATAGCATTCTCGCATTTATTTGGAGATTTTAACATATTTCTTGTGAAGCATGCTTGTCTTACCTCTTTGCACCATATGCCTAGTGCCATGAATATAGCCATTGTATCTTATTCATGCACTTTTGCTTCTAATGGTTATGTGCAAGAGAAGAGAACCATCATGATGGATGATGTGTTTATCTACCATGTGCATACGTTCTTTGTTTTGTTTTGTGCATGTGTAGGATACTTGGACTTTGTGTCGACTTCCACTTCATGTGAGTTGACCATTCGAGCTCTTGAGAGCGAACCACTTTCTACCACGACGCTCCTACATCGCACTTGCTTGTACTTCGACATTGTGAAGGATGCTCAAGGACATGCTTTCAAGGTGATATCCTTTGAGAATTCCAAAACCATGAGCATGAACATTGTGGATCATACTTCATGTGTTGCTTACACCATGACACTTTGCACACATGCTAGAGATATTTCTTCGACTTGCCATTGCCACATTACCATGCCTCTTGCTATATATGCCTTGTGTGTTGCATCGGACTTGTGTATTATTTGTCCCTATCATATGCTTGGTTGCAACAATGTCATCTCTTCACATATGCCATGTCCCATTGCTTGTCATGTGCTTAGCTTTCTTGCCTCACACATGATGAACAATTGCTCTTTCAATCATGTTGAGTGCCATACTATCTTCACTACACCCTACGCACGTTATGCTTGGATTGTCTTGAAGTTGAACCATGTGTTTAGACACTTCATTTTACTTGGTGTTGTGAATGATTCTTATGCCTACCATAGACCTTTCATTGAGCGCTTTATGCATGCTTGCTCTGACCATGAGGTAGATGCTTATTCTCTTGTCACACATATTTGCATCACTACCTCCCAATTGCATACTTGGCCCCAAGATATATTTTCTTGTGCTCAATTGATGCGCTTACATGCCATGCCACAACCCTTTGTCACACCCTATGCTATGGTTGATGACAACACTTGTTGGGTGAATCACCTCTTGAATGCTTGGTTTTGCACTATCGCTAACCACATTTGTTTTTCCAAGTGTTTGTTATCCTTGCTCCCTTTGAAGGAATCACTAGACGGTGCGACATTGGAGAGTGCCCATGCCGAGCTTAAAGATGACAAGTACTTGGTGATCGTCCACTTCTACACGGCGACGCCATCTCTTTCCCATGGTGATTTGGTTTTCGATCCGAGGTCGGATCTTTCCCAAGGGGGAGGGGATGATGCGGAGCATCCTACGGACATCACCATGCCAAGGGCAAGTGACACGTGCGACATCTACTTCACACACACAAAGGTGAATCATCTCCTTTACACGTGTTCACTTGACCCCTTCGAGGATGGTTTACTACTTGACACTTCTCCCGCGTGCATACATAGGTATTGTCGGAGCTTCATGAATGTCAAGGAGGAGTGCAAGCGCCAAGGAACGACTACACCATCCGCGAGGGAAGCATGGAAGAGAAGACGGAAGAAAGGAGAAGAAGACGGAGTGGCTGCTGGAGCCAGGCCGGACGTCCGGACCGCCGTCCGGATCATCCGGGCCCAGCCGGATCATCCGGGCCGTCCCCCGCATCATCCGGGAAACTGCGCCGAAGACACCCGAAGCTTCACCGTGAAGCCGGATCATCCGGACCTGCTCCCGGATCATCCGGGCCGCCATCGCCCGGATCATTCGGACCCCCACCCGGATCATCCGGCCCTGCCTGCATTCAACGTATCGGGCCGAGGCCCATGTACCTGTTTCGCTCCTCACTTACCCCTTCGTGGCCCTAGACTATATATACTCCTCCACCTCCATCATTTTAGGGTCAGCAAATGTGATAGCTAATTTTAGACTAGAGCTTTGCTCATCTTAGTGGTTCTACTCCTAGGAGAGACTGCGACCCCTCTACGAAGAAGATCCACCTTGGATTCAAGACCCCTAACGGGAAGATCCTTCGCGGATTCAAGACCTCCTGATGCGGAGCATCCTAAGATCATCCTCATGGACCCTTCATCGCCTCACCAAGTGCCCAAAGGACCAATGACTCGAGCCCGTGCAAGAGCTCTCGAGACCGAGGTGACTTCGCTCCTCTCTAGACATCTTTCCGATTCACATGAGACATGGCTTCTACCCTCATCAGAAACTCTGTGCATACTCAGGTACTTGGATGAAGGCCACGGGACAGCTCTGCACAACGGTCAAAACGACGAGATCGACAAGTGCTTGGAACAAGAAGAAGGAAGGCTGAAGATGCTACAGGCACCGGACGTCCGGCCCACACCGGACGACCGGCGACTTCCAGGCACCGGACGACCGGCGTCCACCGGACGACCGGCGACTCCCAGACGACCGGACGACCGGAAGCCACCGGACGTCCGTGACACCGACCACAGAATGTAATTAGCGGACATCCGAGGATTACCGGACGTCTGGTCCCTCCGGAAACACCGGACGTCCGCCACGACGGCGTCATCTCATGTAATATATACTCGTTGACTTCCATCCTTTGGAGGCAGCTTTGGGATAGCTCATCATAGACCTTTGTGGTTCCTCTCCTATGAGATCGCGGCCTCTTCAGAGAAGATCCACCTCGTATTCAAGACCTCCACATCGGAGAAGATCCCAAGGGATACCCAAGACCTCCTCCAGGAGAGGACTATCTTTGTACCACCGTTGTTGACTATGGATCGTGTATCTTGATGTGTATCGTGGATCTAGCACCTGTGTGACCGTATTTGTGTTGATTTGAGTGTTTCTCCTCGTGTTTTCCCCCGTTTCCTCCTTGTGTTCTCCGTGTTCGTTGTGGGATAACCTCCTTTCGTGAAAGATCTACCGATTAGGGTTCCACCCTACATCACCTCCTCTTGGAGATGAACTCTACCTTGTATAGTTCCCTTTGTTGTTCATGTACCTTGTGATCTTTTGTGTTTGATTGTCTAGTGGATGTGTGATTGGACTTGTTCTTGAGTGTTTTCCCTCGTGATTCTCATTTGTGTTCTTCGTGTTCATCGTGGGTTTCCCTCCTCTTCGTGAAAGATCGGTCTAGAACGGGTTGACCCCGCATCATATATCATGTGAGTGGCATGAGCATATATGTCATCAACCCAAGAAAGCAAGTAAGAGTGGAACATGGGTGATGCAACATAGCAAGCAATCATAGCAATCAAGTCAAACAAGCTAGTAGTGCAAAGATGCAACGTACTAGAGGCAATGATGGCAAGCATGTCATGTGTGCAAATTGTAGGCATGAATAATGCACATGGCATAGCACAAGCATGAAACCGAGATATGAGCAAAATAGGATCAATGTATTGGCGAGAGGCCATATGTAAATAGCAATAGGCCATCATGACTCTCCCAACACAACAAGCATCAATAGCGTGCGGCACAAAGAAATCATGGTAGTAGCTACAAGTATCTCCACCAACCATGCAAATACACATAAAAGTAATATAATGGTGAATCATGTGTAAATACAAGTAAGGGTCACAATCGCATGGCAAGGTCATAGAAAGAGGCATAACATGCAAAGTGAACACGATAGTATGGGCATAATGTGACAAGTGGCAAATAGCCCATAGCCGTGCGAGAGCCAAGTAAAAGAGATGCGCGTAGTCGTTGCGCAAAAAGAATGGTGGTAGGCACAATCCATAGGATCCCAAATCGTCGTTGCTCTCAAGAGCTCGTTTTGTCAACTCATGGGATTGTGAGGTTGACAATGCTTCATGAGCACCTATACAAAACAAAGACAAAAAAAAAATAGTGTGTGCGTGCTGTATGTACACATCATCCATTATGATGCGCACGTGCATGTGTTGGTTAGCACAGAATAGCCAATGCTCAAATAAATAAGATGCGTGATATAGAAACATGTCATCCATCATGAGAGGTTTGTTGTTATGTATAGCATAATGGAGACTCGAATTGTGTAATGCATCACAAGAAATATGTAGAGCATTGTTATTCATGGAATTCATATGGTGCACACAATCATGGTAATCATGCAAGGTATGGAATGCATCAAGATCTCCTAGTATGTATGAGGAAACTATGGGGGTCTCCTCATGAGCATCAATGGAAACAACACATGGAGAATAGTGATAACATCCAAAACAATGCATATCCGAAACAATGGGAGCATGGCATGGCATAGTTTTTGAATTGCGCAAATCATGTAAAGGAAGCATGGCAATATCATCGCAAGAGAAACACAAGCCAATGACCATCATCTTGTCATCTATGCCACAAGCGCAAATAGGATTTACTTTAATGGGGCATGCATAGTTACTATGTTGAGCTTGAAATGATGCAATATGGGAGATCTCACTCATAGCATATGACAAGTTTAGAGGGTTCTCGAACATGATGTGACCAAAAGAATTTTCACATGATATCCTATGGAGCATAGCATCACAACTAGGCAACTCAACCCACTCATGATCATATTCATCATAAATAGATAAGTCAAGACATGATGAAGTCGCACTAGCATGAAGCATGGCAATATGTGTGTCAACATCATGCAAGCAATCATTGTCAAGATAGTCCACAAGTGGGACGAAATGTTACCTTTGGAGCTCCGCTCATGTGTTGTAGATGACGTATTGAAGACCAATTAGCGGTCATCGTCATCTTGATGGAACCATGTGGGTGGTGCATCTTCTTCCACCATGGCCATCGGGTTGTCCATTGGAGGGACGGACTCGTCGAGGGTAGGCATGTCCTCTTGTAGGAGACCTAGCACCGAAGAAAACACACTCTGAGTAGAGGTTAAGTCGTTAGAAATCATTGTGGCCTCACATGCCCTATCAACTACCTCACTCACTAAGTGTTGTGGCTCACTCATTCCCTCGTGTATGCTCTAACTCGTATGGTTGGTGGAGTCACTCAAATGGCTCTCAACCTCACATAGGAGAAGTGGCATGCTCTCATGTGTGGGGCTAGTGGTGGGCACACTCATCCTCTCAAGGGAAATGCTCTCAAGGTCACATATGGTGATGAGTACATGACTACCTTATATACGACCAAAAATATTGCATACATGTATATTTGTGAGGTGATTTCTAATGCAAACTATGCAACAATTTATTTATGTCATCCAGGACAAAAATACTTCACAGACTTTTGTGCCATGTCTAATTCCAGGTGTATGGGACATTTGTACAATCCACATATGAAGATAAGGGAAAAAGAGAAGTTTAGGTGTTGTTCAAAAAGTTCTCTCACGTCACTTTTGGGCCAAGAGAAGATAGAGTCCAAGTCTCTCACGTTCTGCATCCAGATTCGGACTTCACAGACATACCTGACTCAAAACGGCAAGAACTCCTTCATACGGACTCCGAATTGGGTGATTCTTTTTTTGTTGGAAACTAGATTTCGTACACTTTCCAACCCAATTGGATTCACCTTCAAATTCGTCCGGAGCGTTGACATACCGATGAAACAATCTGACTCTGCAGCAGAATCCGAGTCAAACTACAAGTCCAAAGGTGTTGCATCACCTCCACTTGGGCACATGAGCCTTGTATGACCTAGGGTTAGTTTTAGGCTGCCTTGGGACGTCCTTCCACCTCCTTGGCCGCCACCTCTTGCTCCTATATAAGTAAACCCATTAAGTAGTTTTTTCTTTGGGGATTTGTTTAGTCAAAAGTTAGCCATTGCAACTTCGTGTACTTCGTTTGTGTCCAGCGACCAGACCAAGACCGCTTACGGATCCCCCCCTTTATCAATACATCATTTATATTTGCAATATTCAGATTGCTTTATCATATTCTTGCTTGTTTTTCGATTGCATGCAGGAATAGACCTTCGTGGTTAGGCTGATCGTGCTTCTGGCATTGTCAGTACCCCTGGATATTGGTTTAGCGATTGCTAAGGCGCAACGTCGTGCACGTTTGTAGTCGGATCGTCAAAGTCGTCTCCACCAAATCGATAGTTAACATCTCATCGAAAGATCGGGCCCCTCGCCTCTATCAAGTGGTATCAGTTTTCAGGTTGCTCGGTGAGAATTTCCATCTTTTCCTAGATTAGATTTATTTTCTTACCTATTATCCAAGGAAAAGCCACCAAAAAAAAGTTAGATCTATTCATCCTTTGTCCTAGCCAGTCTGAGCCTTTGCAATTTTCTTTTCATTGTTTGCATTATTGAATTATCGGTTGCATCGTCGTGTCGAGTTTCTGGTCTTAGTGTCTAGTTCGTTTGAGTTTCGAGTTCTGTTCATATTAGTCACGTCACCGCTGCATCGTTATCCCTTCCGCTATCCACCACCTCATCCATCAATTTCCACCTCGTGCTACCCGCCGTTCATTGTCACAATCATACTTGAAGTCATTCGCATCTTTGCTTGATCCAATCTGCATCTTATCTAGTTTGTCTTGGAAAGAGGGAGAAAAAAAAAGACAGAGAAAAAAAAAGTAAAAAAAAGAGGAGAGAAAGAAAAAGAAAAAAAGTGTGAGAAAAAAGAAAAAGGAAAAGAAGGAAAAGAAAGTTGGAGAGAGTGTTGTTGTATATTCTGCTTGGCAGTTGTTTTCATCATTATCTTTACTGTCGTTGTGATCTTCACTTATATCTTGCTGTCCAGAGCTAATTTGTATCCTTTATTGATGCTAGTTGTGCTACGCCGTGACATCATTAGTGTTCTAGGCTCACTTCTCTAGTCCGTCCTAGCCTAGGACCAGCACAGTACCGTCATTGAGCGTTTATTTAACATTGCATCTCTGAATTGATTACTGCTAATCTTTTGCTACCATATATAAAACCAACCCAGCTCCACATATTTCTACACCGTGTTTACGTACGTTCACTTGGCAATCGCTTTACTCAATCTTTGGAGTTATTTGACACCGCTGGTTGCCTATCACCACCTGCTGCATGGTAAGAACTTGTAAGATATTGATATTTGCTTTACAGTGAGCGCTTTACCACCACATCCTAGTAGTTCATAGGAACATTATTTTCGGATTTTGTTTCTTGTTTCTACTAATCATGGCAGGTTCAAGAGTCAGTTAGGCTTCATCGATCATGGGAGACGTGTCATCACCTCAGAAAATACAAACACCATCACAAGAGGTACAAAGACTTCAGAATGCGCACAAACAGGTTCTTATTTCCATGCCACCTTTTCATGGTCGTTTTGAACCTGATTTATATATTGATTGGGGGTTCAACATCAATAATATATTTGCTTCCCATACTTTTGATGAACGTAAAAAAGTTAAGGTTGCGGTTGGTTCTTTCACTGGTTATGCTTTAGTTTGGTGGAGTGAATATTGTCGGCTATACCCTAATCATGTACCTACTACTTGGGATGATTTAAAACTTGTGATGAGAGATATATTTGTCGATGTTTATTATACTCGTGGCATGATTAAAAAACTACAACATTTGAAACAAGGTAGTGACACCGTAACAAAATATTATGATGATTTACGAACTACCTTGTTGCACTCCTTTTTAAAGGAAAGTGAAGATGATTTTATGGATAGATTTTGGGGAGGATTAAACCGTGATATTTAGGAGATGTTAATTCATGAAGAGTGTTATCCTATGGACCTTTTGTTTCGTCTTGCTTGTAGTGTTGAACAAGAAATAAAACGACGTACTGTCCATAAGGAGAATAAGCGCCAGGTGCACATTCCAAGAGATGATACGGTTGTTCCTTCCATTACTAGGCGTACTATGACAGACACATCCGTTGTTGTGAGGGCTACATCACCTCCACCATGTGACACATCACCTCCGACAGTGCCTACATCATCTGAGTTGATCATAAGAGGTAATTACAAAGGTACCGATCTTCCACCTCCACATGAGTATGATGAATTCCTTGTCAATTTAAACGAACCATGCGATGAGCTATCCAATAATTTGATCACACCAACTATTTTAGAGGAATATGTTCGTGATTTGACTTTGCCATGTGATCAAACAATTGTGAGTGAACCAATTGAATTAACTATTGATGCGAAAGAACCATTTGAATCAGGGAATAAATCAGATTTGGATCAAATACGTGTGAAAATAGTTGTGCCAATGTTTAATCATTTTGATATGACCTCTAATATTGGTAATGGTTCATCAAGGTTGGGATGGTTTAATGATGAGCATTGCCAATCTTTTGTAACGATTAAGAGCTTCACTTATATGTGCAAATTGAGTTGCAATATTTTCATGCCTTCTACTTCTTGTGATAATATTTTGGCTTTATATTTTATGAACTACGAAAGTTACTCATATATACATGTGTCATATGTGCGAAAATTAAGGGAAGTAAAAATGGATGACATATACATATACAACATGTACACCTTCTCTATTTTCTTACCCACATTTCAGATTAAGCAACGCCGAGGACGGCTTTATTTTCAAGAAAGGGAGGATGATGAGGACATGACTACCTTGTATACGACCAAAAATATTGCATACATGTATATTTGTGAGGTGATTTCTAATGCAAACTATGCAACAATTTATTTATGTCATCAAGGACAAAAATACTTCACAGACTTTTGTGCCATGTCTAATTCCAGGTGTATGGGACATTTGTACAATCCACATATGAAGATAAGGGAAAAAGAGAAGTTTAGGTGCTATTCAAAAAGTTCTCTCACGTCACTTTTGGGCCAAGAGAAGATAGAGTCCAAGTATCTCACGTTTTGCATCCAGATTCAGACTGCACAGATATACCTGACTCAAAACGGCAAGAACTCCTTCATACGGACTCCGAATTGGGTCATTCTTTTTTTATTGGAAACTAGATTTCGTACAGTTTCCAACCCAATTGGATTCACCTTCAAATTCGTCCGGAGCGTTGAGATACCGACGAAACAATCTGATGCTGCAGCAGAATCCGAGTCAAACTACAAGTCCAAAGGTGTTGCATCACCTCCACTTGGGCCCATGAGCCTTGTACGACCTAGGGTTCGTTTTAGGCTGCCTTGGGACGTCCTTCCACCTCCTTGGCCTCCACCCCTTGCTCCTATATAAGTAGATCCATCTAGTAGCTTTTTGTTTGGGGATTTGTTTAGTCAAAAGTTAGCCATTGCAACTTCGTGTACTTCGCTTGTGTCCAACGACCAGACCAAGACCGCTTACGGATCCCCACCTTTATCAATACATCATTTATATTTGCAATATTCAGATTGCTTTATCATATTCTTGCTTGTTCTTCGATTGCATGCAGGAATAGACCTTCGTCGTTAGGCTGGTCGTGCTTCTGGCATTGTCAGTAACCCCTGGAGATTGTTTTAGCGATTGCTAAGGCGCAACGTCGTGCACGTTTGTAGTTGGATCGTCAAAGTCGTCTCCACCAAATCGATAGTTAACATCTCATTAAAATATCGGGCCCCTCGCCTCTATCATATGGTGGAGTCACTCATATCACTCATGTGGTGGTGGTGTGACACCCCGAGACCGGTGCGCCAGGTGTCAGCCAATTATTCATCGTCGTTGCCATGTCATCTTCTTGCGTGTTGCATTTTGCCATGTCATCATGTGTGTTGCATCAGCATGTTTTCAAAACTTGCATCCGTCCGAGTCCGCCCGTCCTTTCCGTTGTCCGTTCTGAGCCCAGACACACTCACACGCGCCCACGGCGCCTCCGAATATTTATTTTGTGAATGGCCGGAAAATGTTCTCGGAATGGGATGAAACTTTTCGTGTGGTCTTATTATAGTGTAGACAGGCCGCCTGCCAAATTTCATCGCATTCGGAGCTTGTTTGATAGCCAAACGGATATATATAACGGCACTAGTAGCCGGATAAAACGTCGGACGTTTTCGGTCTCCGAAAACCTCCGCGGGCCTCTCTCTCTCTTCTCTCCACATAGCCTAGGCCTTCTACGCAGCCCACTAAGATCACCTGCAGCCCACCTAGACTCCCATCTGTTTGGAACCGTCCGATGGCGATCGAACGGCTCCGAAACGGCCTCAAAACCCCTCCAAACCCTATCCCTAATCCCCCTTTCCTATTTAAGCACCCTCTCCTCCCATTTTTGGGCAGCCTAGCCCCTCCACCTACCTCTAGCCTCCCCCCTCATCAAAATCCGCGCCTCCCCGCTCCCTAGCCACCACTTGGGGCCGCCGCCAGCGCGCCCCGGACCAATCCGGGCGCGCCACGTCGCCACCTGCCTCGCTCGCGGCCATTCCCACGCCTCCACGTGGCCGAAGCCACGTCCTCCCGCCTCCAGCCGCTGCAGCCCAGCCGCGGCCCGCGTCGGGCCGAACCTGGCCCGACCGGGCCCGCCCGCTCCACCAGGCGCTCGCGCCCCACTCCACCACTCCTCTGTAGATCGATCCCGACGGGATCTACAGAGTTCGCCGCTGGCTGTCGCCGTCCGCTCCTCCCTCTGCTTCCTTGCCGTCACCGGTGAGCGCTGACCTCGCCGCCCTTCTTCTCCTCTTGCCTCACCAGCTCTCTCTCTCTCTGCTGGACAGGAGCACCGCCGCTCGTGAAGCTCCGCCGTCCTCGTGGCTTCTTCCATCGCCGGTGGCCCTCGCCGTCGCCGGGAACGGGACCCCCGGGGCCAGATCCGCCGCCCCGGCCTGCTCCTCGCCTCCCAGCCGCCGTAGAGGCCTCGCCGGAGCCCCTTGCTCAGCCGCCGCCGCCGGCTCTGTCCTCGTCGAGGAGGACGGCCGCGAGCGCCCGCTGGGCCTGCTTCATCTTCGTGTGGGCCGCGTCCCACCTGCGGCCCAGCTCCGCCGCTCCTCCATCCATGGGCCTCAGCCCCCCCTAGCGCCTTCCTTTTCTTCTTTTTCTTTCCCTCATGTTGGGTCGGCCTGCCAAGTTTCGGCCTGTTGTTTTTTTCCCTTTGGGTGAATTTTTCTAATTTCCAAAAAAATGGCTAAGTCCCTAAAACTGTCATATTTTTATTGCATCTTTGCATGACTGTAATTAATTGTGTGCTTGTCCAAATTGAGTGTATGATATGTCAAAATGATCGTGGTGATATGCTCTACACTTTGTTCCATTGTGCCATGCTTGTCTGACTTCATCTTGATGCTCTAATCTCTGTTGCAAGAGTGCTACTTGTTATAAACTGCTGCTACTTGTTATTTTGTTGCCATGTTTGAGATATGATAACTTGGTGCATGTTTATCCAAATGATGCATATGATATGTCAAAATGTTCATTGTGAAGTGTACTACATGATGGTTGCTGTAGCATGCTTGTTTGAGTTCATATTGCCATGTTAATCTCTGTTGCAAAAGTGCATTTGGCTGTTATGTGCTGAAACTTGTTATGAGATGCTAATTTCAATTGCTCTTTGCTATTGATGTGTTTGTCCTCATGCTACATGTCTAGATGTTTTAGAAGCACAATAATATGGTCTTAGATGTGGTGCAATCATCTTTCAATGATATGCCTTGTGTTGACTTAAACATGCTTGTAAACATGCCATGTTGTTATTGCTGTTTTATACTTAGTAAAAAAACTGCTAAGTCTGGAATCTGTTATAACCTGATGCTATGTTTGCTGAATGCCCTAGTCAAAACCATGCTTGTTTTGGAGTGGCCAATGATCATGCCTTGTTGTCCATGTTTTTGTCTATCCATTCACGCCCTTACTTGCTCATATGGCCTGTTGTAGCTTATTTATTTCATGCTCTCAAGTTGCTATAAATTATACCTGTCAGGATTTTATCAGCATGATCAATTTGGTGTAGCTTGTTGCTATTGATCCATGCCTTCTATGGAGTTGCTCCAATGGAGTTGTTTGCTGTAGGATATGTCTACTACATGTCCATGCTCTTTATGTTCTTATTAGAGTTGATATGCTTGTTGTTTTGTGCCTCCGAAGGCAGCATCGTGATGATGTTTTGCCTTCCCAGATTTTGGCTAAGTCTGGATAATTTTATTGCAACTTGCCATGCCTATTTAAATGTGTTCCAGCAAGCTTTTGGGTGTGTTCTAAGTTCATACTTGTTAAGTAACATGTCTACTTCACATCCATGCTTCTTGTTATCATGTTTGAGTGATGTAGCATATATTTACATTGCTCCCAAGTTGCTATGTGGCTGTTAACTTCAGCTTGTTGTTATATCTTGTTTCATGTGTATCTTTTAGCCCGTTGCTCCGTTTTGAGCGTGCCCTATATGAAACTTGTGTGATTTTGCATGTAGAATCATAATATCATGTTGTTTTCATGTTTGGAGTGAGTTTTCTTGATGTTTAGGTGCATCTTGCACCGTTGACTTGTTTGACTTGTTTTGCTCATATCTTCTAGACCGTAGCTCCGAATTAAACAAACTTTATATGAAACTTGACTAGATTTTCATGTAGATCATCATGGTGGATGTTAAATTGCTGTTTAACAACTTTAACTTAAGGTTTGTTCAGATCTGGACTAATTTCAAACTATGCATACGAGGACTTACCGGATTTGTTATAGGTAGTTTCCGGCCTCATTTAAACTTGTTGGCTTGTGTTGTTCTTGTGTGCTTCCTACATTTCCTTATCTTGCATCATATATAGACTTGTCTTGCATCATACCTTGCCATGTATTGCATTATATATAGACTTGTGTTGTTCTTGTGTGCTTCCTACCTTGCCATGTATTGCATCATATATAGACTTGTCTTGCATCATATATAGACTTGTCTTGCATCATACTTGGTTGAGCATATTGTCATGTTCTTGTGTTGTGTGTTTACCGTATTGCTTGCTTCTTCTCGTTAGTGCTTGTTCCGTTGCGATCGTGAGGATTCGTTCGACTTCTCGGGGGTCGTCTTCAAGGCTTCTTCTTCGTCTCCCTCATGGATCTTTTCTTCTTCCTTGCGGGATCTCAGGCAAGATGACCATCACCGTGGATACCTTTACTATCATTGCCATGCTTAGTTGTCTCGATGCTATCGTTATATGTCGCGCTACCCATCATTATTGCCAGCCCCTCTCGTTGTTGCCATGAAACCTCTAACCATTGACACCTTCCTAGCAAATCGTTGTTTGGCTATGTTACCCGCTTGCTCAGCCCCTCTTATAGCGTTGTTAGTTGCAGGTGAAGATGAAGATCGTTCCAGGTGGGAACTTGTTGTTGGAATATCACAATATCTATTATATATTAACACACCTATATACTGGGCATGGGTGGAAGGCTTGGCCTTTTGCTCGGTGTTTTGTTCCACTCATGCCACCTTAGGAGCCGATAAACCAGCATTATGTTCCTTGATTTTGTGTTCCTTACACGGTTGGGTATATGGGGACCCCTTGACAGTTCGTCTTTGAATAAAACTCCTCCAGCAAGGCCCAACTTTGGTTTTAATTTGCCTCATAATAATAAAAATTTAATTAATTAATTGCATAGGGGGTCATGTCCCCGGGTTCTTAATTCTACATAACAGGGGGGCCAGTGCTAATGGTATTGGTCCCAAACGGGCCGACTGCAGGGCCATCGCAGGGAAACTCGAGGATCGGTATTTTCCTGTAGGCTGTCCCATCCGGTCGTGGCCTGAGACGAGATACGCGCGGCTACTATCAGGGTGTCGGCACGCCGGGAGGTCTTGCTAGACTTGTTTTACCATTATCGAAATGTCTTGTGCAACGGGATACCGAGCCTGATCGGATTTCCCTAAGATAAGGGGTAATAATTATTATTACTTCAGCTGATCGTGAGAGCTTGTGATGGGCTAAGTTGGGACACCCCTGCAGGGTTATGATCTTTCGAAAGCCGTGCCCGCGGTTATGTGGCAGATTGGAATTTGTTAATGTCCGGTTGTAGAAAACTTGACAGAGGATCCGAAGTAAAACACACAACTGTGTGAGTAACCGTGACTGTCTCTTTTCACTTTGAGAAGAGAACACGGTGGGGTTATGTTTGACTCATAGGTAGTTCAGGATCTTTAGCGATCATTACTTGTTTGCGGCCGCTTGTGTAGATGCTCATCTTATTCTTGTACTCGTAAGTTAGCCATCACATATTGCTTAGCCGCTGCTGCAACCTCACCACTTTACCTCTTCCTACCCTTTGAGCTTTGATAGTCTTGTTACCCATGGTTATGGGATTGCTGAGTCCTCGTGGCTCACAGATACTACAACAACAGTTGCAGGTGCAGGTTTCCGATGTCTTGACGTGAGAGCGATGATCGTTGTTTGGAGTTCTTTCTTCTTCTTCTTCTTTAGTCTTGGGTTTGGTTCCGTGTCGGCAGCCTGGGATAGCAGATGGATGTCGTTGTGCTTTATTGTTTGCATCCGTAGTCGGATGCTTTGTGTTGATGATGTTGTATTCTTGTGACTTGTATTTATTGTTGTATCCCCCGTGTATGTATGTAATGGTTTGATGTAATGATATCCATCTTGCTAAGCGCCCGAAATGCGGTTGTGCCCCAATCACATAAGTGTCACGTGATCGGGATAGAATCGCATCTTGGGCCTGACAGGTGGCTCTCCTCACATGGGAATTGGGGCATCTCGTCATATGTGGATGTCGAAGAGGTGTAGGTGCAATAGTCTCCATGCTCAACTTCCTCATCTGTAATGCCTCCAAAGATAAATGTCGTGGGATGTGGCAAATCACCACGCTCCTCCGAGGTCAAAGAGAAGGTCTCATGCTTGCTCGCGTAGCTTGACCCGAAGTAGGAGTCCAATATGGGCGCCATCTTCATGGTGTCGAAGAGGTTCATGCACGACGCCTTGGTCGAAGGGGATGGCCCATGCTCGACGGTCTTGTAGCCGTCGCTCGTAGATGATCGCCTTGATGATGAAGATGTCGATGTAGGCGAACTCATGGGAAGTAGGCGAAGATGCCATACATCCGAAGGCGAAGATGCCTTGATAGCATTTGGCGAAGATGCCAAAGTGGTGGTTGTAGCCGTAGCTCCGTCTTGGGGGTGCTTGTCTCGTGGTCTTCTTATGTGCTCTTGAAGCTTGGGCTTGGCGTGGAGTAGAGCGTCTTCGGGCTTGTTTGTTTGCGCTTGGTGAGCATCTTCATGATGATGGTGTCGTTGTCGTGCTAGAGCTCATGGAAGATGTCGTTCGTCTCGTCGTGCACATGATGCTTGGAGGTGACTTGCCCTTCATGACGATGTCGATGGTCACCATGGCGGTGTGGACGTGGAAGACTTGCACTTGCATCATGTTTGCGCTCCGAAGACTTGTGACTTGAACATCACCGCCGAGAGGATAATGAAGGGGAAGAAGACTTGTAATCGACCACCAAGTGTCGGAGCTCCGCCATTTGTTTGTTGAAGGAGTCGCACATGTCGTCGAAGGAAACCATTGTCCTTGTCCCGGAGTGTCGTAGTTCGATGGCGATGTTTCCCAAGTGCTCTTGCATTGCTCGTTGTAGTCCGATGGTTTTCGCGTGGATGTCATTGTTCGTGCCGTCAATGTCGAAGACCGGAGATGAAATGCCTTGCCTATCCATCACAAGACGCTAGCAAGTATGAGTGGGAGTAAGAGAACTATACCAAATGTACCTTGACCGATGTTGAAGATGGATCAATGATCACTCAAATGTGGAACAACGAAATAGCACAATTGGTACCAATTCTTGTCGGTTTCTCACACCTACACAAGTAAAGCTTATGGTGGAGCTCGGTGAGGATAGTGGCACAAAAATTTGATGCAATATGTTAGCAAGAGTTAATAAAGTTGAAAGAGAGTCACAAATTCGCAAGTGAAACAAGTAGACCAATAGCGATATGGATGTGTCGGGGGAAACTGTCCACCACGAGCACCTATGGGACCGGAGCCCCTTTGTTCGTGCGGTAAGGGAGCGGAGGGAGCACAAAGAGCAGATCGTAGTGAGCACGCGGGCAGTTTACCCAGGTTCCGGCCGCGATGGACGCGTAAAACCCTACTCCTGCTTAGTTTGTATTGAGCTGGAGAGCTCGGGAGCTTGAAGAACTAGCTACACCGAGCGAATGAGCGATCTAGGTTCCGAACCCTTTCTACGTTGTGCATGGGCCTCCTTTTATAGCTCAAGGGGTCACCGACAGGTGTCACCGTAGGAGAAAGGGTAAAAATGTAATAGAGGTGGTAGTTGTAACAGTGCGGGAACAGTGGATGAACAGTGCATGAACAGTGGTCATCACCTACTTTGACAGTGGGGGACAAGAGCATTTAATGCCCGTCGCCGTCGACCCCAAAAGCGCCCGCCCTTGCGTCTCCGTTTGCCACGGCGATAGCTTTATCACCGTGGAGTGCCACCGTGTCCCCCAGGCTGCACAGCCATCCGCCATGCGTCCCTGGAATGGCCCCAGGGCGACGCGTGGACCGATGAGCTGGAGCGCGGGTACACAACGCAACTCTCCCCGGCAAGCACCTTGCCGGGGTCTTGACCTTGCCGGGCCCGGAAGCTTGTCGGGCTTTGAAGCTTGTCGCTCCTCGGGCCCTGCCGGGGCGCATGCTGCGCCGAGGCATGTCTTCTGTAAAGCAATCTTCTAGTCTTCCTGGCAAGTTCCACTTGCCAGGGTCTTGTGTTAGTAAGGTAATCTTGAGCCTGGGACGGCCTTCCCGGCAAGCTCCACTTGCCGGGGCCTTGATCTTCTGTCTTGTATACTTTGTTTTTGAATGGTTTCATATGGAGCAGAAAGGTCTCCGGCAAGCACGTGGTAGGCCCTGCCGCGGGAAGCTGCAACTGCCCGTGCACAAGTTGGGGTACTGAGGTACCCCTACCTTAGTACAGCGACAGGAGCCCCCGGGCTTGGGCCACACACGGTGCCGAGCGCTGTTGGGCCAGGCCCAAAACAGTGCACGGGCACGCGCGGCCCACGGCACGCCGAATCCGCTTCCGCATCCGCCGCGTCCCTCCGTAACGGCACGCGTCGATTGCGGCGTCGTGGGAGGGAACGTGGACACGTTCTTTTAATGGAAAGAGCGAAACGTCCCCCACTTCCCCATAAAAGCAGAGGAAGCAGGAGCGGTTCCCCTCCTACGCCTTCATTGCTTCTTCTTCCATCTCCAGAAATTCCCCTTTGCGCTTCGCCTCCGCACCTCCTCCGCCGTTTTCGCACCCGCGGCGCCGCCGGACTCTCCGTTCTCCACCCCTCGCCGCCTCCGCCATGGCCCCGAAGACCGAGAAGGCGAAGGCGGAGAAGACCAAGAAAGAGAAATCCGAGCAGGCGGCTAGGCTTGCTCTTATGCGGAAGAGGAACGTCCTCTTCGCGCCGAGGCTCAGCGCGCGGGAGCTCTGGAACAAGTATTACTTGTTCTGGGCCAAGGAGACCAAGGCGCACCCTCGAACCAGAGCCTATCCCGCCGCCGCCAAGGATATCTACCCCGGCGGGTACTATTTCTTCGCTGTTTTCTTCCACTGCGGCCTCTGTCCTCCCTTTTCTGAATTCTTCTGCGACATCATGAACACCTACAACCTCCACCTTCTAGACTTCATCCCCAACGCCATCCTCACGATGGCGGTTTTCGCACATCTGTGCGAAAACTATATTGGGATCTATCCGAATGTAGCACTTTTTAGGCACTTCTTTACGCCTAGAGTAGAGGCCGGCGCTCCCCTCTCCGGAGGAATCTCTTGGGTCTTCCGCTTGAACAAGAAAGAGTCCTACCTCCAAGGAGAGCTCCGCGGCAAGTGGGAGGAGTGGCGCGCGGACTGGTGCTGGATAGTAGAGGACGATCCGCAGCCCTTCACCGCGCCGCGCACAACTGCCATAGTGCGCGGCAGGGACTGGAGCGATCTGGATTCGGACGACATCAAGCTCAACGTCGCCCTTGTCAGAATTCTTCGTCTCCGGGTAGCTAAATTGACCATGGGAGAAGTGGGGGCAGACTTCCTCCGCCGCCGCATTGCCCCTCTTCAGGAGAGGAAGAGGCCAGCATGGGAGTACGGCAATGCGGCGGACATAATGAGACTGCGCCCCGGACTGAACTTCAACTTCACGTCGCTGGAGCTGAAGGGGATGGTCCGGGAACTGTTTAAGCACGACCCGGCCCACCCAGAGTGGTTCAGAGCTCCCCGGGGAGTGGTGCCCCTCTGCAACAGCACGGCCCGAGATCCCCTACGCGCAATGATGCCCGCATGCGACTCGCATGGCGTGGATCCAACATGGATAGCGCCCAAACCAGACGCCATCATGCGCTTCTTCGACAACCTGGTGGAGGTGGCGAAGAATAAGGATGAGATCAAGGGGCTCACTCGGGACACCACCGAGCGGGAAATTGCTTATATAGCCTCCCGGGTAGAAGAGGCCCCCGCAGCCGCAGCGGCAGGGGAGTTTGGCTTTACTGTCGAAGAGGCAGAGGCTGCGGAAGCGTCCTGCTAAGCAGAGGAGGCGGAGATCCGCAGGCTGCTGAAGCTTCCGCCCGACGAGCTCGCCGGGGTCCCCTCTCTGAGGCATGCTGGGATCCCCGGGGTCTTGACTGAGGCCGCCGCAAGGAGCGGCGTTGCCGGAGGAAACAGAGGCGCCGGAGGGGGCGGAGGCGCCGGAGGGAGCGGAGGCGCTGGAGGGAGCACGGCGGCAGGGCAAGGCGCTGGGCCCAGCAAGCCGACCGAGGAGGAGGAGGAGGAGGACGCCGGGGCCAGCGAGGACTCCGATGGGTCTCTGGGGCTCTACAACGACGACGTCTCCTCGTCATCGGAGACCTCCCCGCCTCGGGCAAGTCCCAGGCGATCTCCGCTGAAGCGTCTCCGCAAGGCGACGACGGGGACGAGGGCGCAGGCGCCCCGACAACAACCAGCTCGCCGGGCGGCGCGAGCTACCCGGGGGAGCCAAGCCGCGACAGGAGCGCCCGGCGCACCACCCGCGGCGAAGGCGCCCCGCACACAGGCTACGGCGGAGGCGCCCCGCACGTCAGCGCCAAGCGGAGGAGGGTCTTCATAGAGGGGAGCAGCTGCTCCGCCTGCTCCCCGGGCCTCGGCGTCCGAAGGGGCTGGGTCTTCGCAGCCCCCAGCCCCGGGGACCGCCAAGCGCCCGAGGGAGCCTTCCCCTCCCGCTCCTCGCGCGGACGCGCCTCAGGTGGTGTTTGACTTCTCCGCCCTGAGCGACGACGACGACGAGGAGCAGGAGTAAGGACTCGAAGCTTTGTATCTTCTTTAACCTTGTCTTGATTCTTCCTTCGATGATTCTGATCTTGCTTCTTGCTTTGATTTCAGGACCCTGGCCCAGCGAGTAGCGAAGAAGGCCAAGGTTCCCGTGGTCGAGGTCGCGGAAGACTCGCCCGTCGCGGCGACCGGGAACGTGCCAGAGACGGGCTTGCCGGACCCGAGCGCTGCTCCGAGGAGCAGCCCCCAACGCAGCCCCCAGCGTAAGTTTGGTTTTTGATCCTTCCGCTCGTCGGGCGTGCTTGAGGATCTTGTCTTGTACTAACGCCTTATCGCTCTGTCTTGTCCTGTGTAGAGGTGGAGCCGCAGCCACAGGGGCGTCCGGAGACCGCTCCCGAGGAGCTCCAGGCCCCGCCGTCCCCGCCAAGGGCGAACTCTCCGGCGAGGGAGAGCGCTCCGCCAAGGGCGGGTACTCCGCCAAGGGCGAGTACCCCGCCAAGGGCGAGCAGCCCTGCGAGGGCGGCCACCCCGCCAAGGCAGAGCTCCCCGGCGAGGGAGCCTGCCGTCGACGAAGTCCGCCAAGGTAAGTTTAGTAATCTTGTCTTCTTGGATTCGTCTTTTTTGGATATTTGCTTGAACTTCTTCTTCTTTTTCTTCTTCTTCTAGATCCTCCTCCCCCAGAGCAGACGGAGACGGAAATCGTCGTCGAGGAGGAGGGCGCGCAGGGCGACGGCGGCAACGCCCCTGTCGTTGAAGACACGGCGGGAGCCATCGAGCCTGCCGCGGAGGAGACTGCTCCGACCGCAGACGCAGCGGCTGGGGAGGGGGACGGCGGCCATACTGCCGGCCCGGAGGCGGCAGGAGCGTCGAGCGCTGCGCCGGCCGCCGACCCCTCCACCGAGAAGGAGCAGTCCGCCTACTACCTTGAGGCCCCCAACGGCGTCTTCATCCAAGTGCCGTGGGGGTCCTCGTCGCGAGCCCCCGAGGAGGGAGAGGCCTTTGATGGAGAGGTCCTCGCCTCCGCGGGTCTGAAGATCGTCGAGGCGCCGGGCGGGAGCGACGAGCCCGAGGAGGAGAAATTGCTTCATCGGCTCCTGGCCCTTTACCGGGCCAGGCAGGCGAAACTTGAATCTCGGGAGGCCCTCACCGCCAAGGCCGCCGCCGACATGAAGAAACGCGTGGCGGAGCTCCGCGCCGCCAACCAGGCGGCCCTCCGCGACGTGGCGGAGGAGTGCGAGAGGCTCGCCGGGGAGTACCAGGAGTGGCTCTTGGAGAAGGCCGAGGCCGAGGAGCAGCAGCGACTCGCCGGAGAAGAGCTGTCCCGGCGAGAAGGAGAGCTCACCCAACGGAAGGTCAACCTCGATGCCCACGAGGAAGACCTTACCGCCCGAGAGCAGGCCCTTGGCGGAGAGCTGAAGGAGGCGAGGGCTGCCGCCGCCACAGCAGAGACCGCCAAGAAAGATCTTGAAGCTAAAGTGGCACAGCTGGAGGAGTCCCTTAAGGCGAGCTCGGAGAGGGTCACCGCGCTCAACTTAGAGCGCGAGAAGGATGCTCACACCAATTCTGAACTCCAGGTGCGCCTTTCCAAGCAAGGCGACGAGCTGAAGGCCGCCAATGACTCAATTGCAGATCTGGAGCTGAAGGTTTCCACGCTGAAGGACTCGCTCGACGCCGTCCGGGACCGGGAAACTAAGCTGAAGGACGAGCTCCGCAAGGAGCGGGGCTTGGTGGAGAGCGCCGCCACTTCAGCTGAGAACTTCCGCCGGACCGTCGAGGTGTGGACCGAAGACCTGGTGGCCTCCGCCGCTGCCATCGACAAGGAGCTGATGGCGATGAGGGCGGAGTACCTCGTATACTCTCCGGATCCAAACCTCCCCCACAACGCCAAGCTCAGTCTCTTCTTCAGAGGGATCGCGCCGGCTCTTGCAAATCTTCAGAAGAAGCTCCCCGCGCAACTGGCCGAGGAGTCACGCCAGCTCTGCGCGGGAACTCTAGAGCGCGTCTTGACGAAGATAGTGTACCGCAATCCTGGTATAAATCTCGCCAATGTTCTCCGGAGCTTGCCGGCCGACGCGGATATGGAGGCGCTGAAGGCGCAGGTCGCCCACATCATCGCCAAAGTGAACAAGATCTCTAGGATTGAAGGCGACCGCGTAGATTAGGCCTCCTTTTCTTTATCTCTTTTGTTGCTGCATAGTGTGCCATGAACTTATTAGTCATTGCGACAAGTTATCCCTTGTAGGATATTTACCTTATTTTGATCAATCAGTGCAATGTTATCTCCCTTGTCTTGGTCCTTTACTTTGTATGCTTCCAACCCTACGCTTCTAGGGAACTTGCCGGCAAGGGGCCCTTGCCGCGAGCGCTGAGTACGGGACTCCGAGCAGCCTGCTGGCCAAGGTCTTACCGGCAAGCAACCTTGCCGCAACTAGTCGCAACACACTTAGCTTGCTGAGTGAACTCGAAAACGAAGCAAGGGCGCGACACTTGTCGCAACTCACTTAAGTCGTTGAGGGTACTCGAAAACAAGATAAGGGTGCGGCTAGCCACGGGTAGGTTCCTCTGCGCACAGGTTTTCCATACAAAGCGTGGTTGTTCAAGGAAGATAACTTAAAATTTAAAAATTTGAACTGCTCAAATTCTGGTAACTTAGCTTTCACATATTGCTTGCTTCTCCGACAAGGCTTCTCTTTCTTGAACAGCACTTGGTTCCTCTTCCATCTCCTTCCCCCCCGGCAAACTTGTGCGCGAGGAACGTTCCTTCTGCTTAAGAGGGAAAGAAAAAGAAGAGGGAAACAAGTACATGGCCTTTCGGCGTGCTAATGCTTACCGGATACGTGAGTTGCACAAGATGCCAAATAAAGCATGCAAATAGCGAAGAAAAGCATGGAAAAGGCAAATAGCGCAAAACACAAAAGCTTTACTGATGCACGGGGTCTGCGCCCGGCTTTGTACAAAGGGTTACATGCAACAGCGGCAAAGCTTGTACAAAAGGTGGTTGCCGGAGCGGATCACGGCAACCGCGCCTTATGGGTGAAATTTGCGAAGATGCTCTATGTTCCAGGAGTTGCTCACCGGTAAGCCTTCTTCGGTCTCAAGGCGGACGGCGCCGGGCCTTGTGACTTGTCTCACCCGATAAGGGCCTTCCCACTTCGGCATCAACTTGTTGGAATTCTTGGCGGACTGAACACGCCGAAGAACAAGGTCGCCTTCCTCGAGACTCCTGGCCTTAACCTTGCGGCTATGATAGTGACGCAAGGCTTGCTGGTATCGAGCAGCTCGTACAGCAGCCTGGAGACGTTCCTCCTCGAGGAGCAATGCGTCATCTTGTCGCAGTTGCTCTTGCTCGAGCTCATCATAAGCGAGCACTCGAGGAGATCCGTATACGAGTTCCGTGGGGAGAACTGCCTCTGCTCCATAGACTAGAGCAAAGGGTGTCTGTCCGGTGGCTCGACTTGGTGTCGTTCTGATTGACCAAAGAGCCGCCGGTAGCTCCTCTATCCAGTTTTTTCCGCACTTGCGCAGCCTGTCAAAGGTCCTTGTCTTGAGTCCGCGCAGCACTTCAGCATTTGCCTTCACCGCTTGACCGTTGCTCCTCGGGTGAGCAACAGAAGCGAAACAGACCTTGGCGCCAAGGTCTTGGACGTACTGCATGAAGGTGCGACTAGTAAATTGTGTACCGTTGTCGGTGATGATCCTGTTAGGGACCCCGAAACGGCAAACAATCGACCTGAAGAACTTGACCGTTGACTGTGCTGTCACCTTTCTCACTGGTTCCACTTCTGGCCACTTTGTGAACTTGTCGATTGCAACGTACAAGTACTCAAAGCCCCCGACAGCACGAGGGAAAGGGCCGAGGATATCGAGCCCCCAGACCGAGAAGGGCCAGGACAAAGGGATTGTTTGGAGAGCTTGAGCTGGCTGATGAATTTGCTTCGCATGGAACTGGCACGCTTCACACTTGGTTACTAGTGCATTTGCATCTTGGAGGGCTTCTTGCCAGAAGAACCGTTGCCGGAAAGCTTTCCCGACAAGTGCCCTTGCGCCAATGTGGTGGCCGCATATGCCTCCGTGTATTTCTGCCAACAGCTTCTGTCCATCTTCCCTGGAGATGCACTTCAATCTGACACCGTTGAGTCTTCTTCTGTACAGCTCGTTATCCACGAACTGGTACATACTTGACTGCCTGGTTATCTTCTCTATCTCTTCTGGGTCATCGGGAAGTTCTCCAGTTTGCAGAAAACGGACGATCTGCTGTGCCCATGCCGGGGCCCGAGGCTCAACGGCAAGGACTAAAGGCTCGAGGGCCGCTGCGGGAACCCCAGCTTCCACGGCAAGAACCTCTGGTTCTGCCGGAGCGGATGGTCCCCCGGCAAGCTCGCCGGGGCGAGGCTTGTCGGGAACGCTTGCTTCAACTGTACAGATCCGAGGATCTGCAGGAGCAAACTGTTCCTCAGCGTTCTGATCGTTGATCTTGGGGACCTTGGCGGTGGTTTCAGGGAGATCCGCCGGCAAGTAGTCGCCGGAGACCAACTTTCTCTTCTTTGGCTGCCCAACTGATGGTGTGACGGATGGCTGAGTCAGCTTGAGCAAGAAGGTCCCTGGTTCCACAGGTAACTTCGTCGCAGCACACTTTGAAAGGCCATCTGCAATGTCATTCTGAGCTCTCGAGACGTGCTCCATTTGCAGACCTTCAAAGTGCTCTTCAAGCTTTCTCACTTCATCTACATAAGCTTCCATCAAAGGGCTCTGGTAACTCTTGTTAAATTGTCGGACCACCAACTGAGAATCTCCCCGGACAATTAGCTTTCTGATCCCAAGTTCGGCCGCAATCCTAAGGCCGGCAAGCAAGCCTTCATACTCAGCAGTGTTGTTTGTCGCTTGCTCCCTGGGAAAGTGCATCTGGATAACATACTTGAGGTGTTCTCCAGTGGGCGCGATAAGTACCACGCCGGCGCCGGCGCCTTGCAGCGAGAAGGCACCATCAAAGTACATTACCCATTCACTTGTCGCTTCTTGTACGGGTACACTTGTCTCTGGAACTTCCTCATCGGGCGTCGGGGTCCATTCAGCTATGAATTCTGCCAAAGCTCAGCTCTGTATGGTCGAAGTACTTTCAAACTTGAGTCCAAAGCTTGACAGTTCCAGTGCCCACTCGACGATCCTGCCTGTTGCTTCTGGATTGTGCAATATTCTCTTCAGCGGAAAGCGAGTGACCACTGTTATCTCATGTGCCTGGAAGTAATGGCGCAGCTTTCTCGAGGCCATGAGGAGGCCGAAAAGCAACTTCTGCACCCCAGAGTATCTTGATCTAGCCCCCTGCAAGAGGGAACTTACAAAATACACTGGGCGCTGCACCATCTTCTTCCGCACTTCTTCTTGCTCCTGCGCAGAGTTGTCCTTGTCGGGGCCAGAGCTTGTCGGAGGAGCCCCCTGCTTGTCGCTGGATCCGTTTGCCAGTGGTGCTGACTCCTCGTCGGCCTCCCTCTCCGCTACTAACGCAGCACTAACCACCTGGTTGGTTGCCGCTAGGTACAGCAGCAACTTCTCCTGTGGCCTAGGTGCGACAAGTATTGGAGTGGAGGATAGGTACCGTTTCAAGTCCTGCAGCGCCGCCTCCGCTTCCGGAGTCCACTTCATAGGACCCGCCTTCTTCAAGATTTTGAAGAAAGGCAAGGCGCGTTCTGCAGACTTCGAAATGAACCTACTGAGGGCAGCCACACAACCTGCAAGTCTCCTGACATCCTTGACTCGCTTCGGGGCTTCTATCTGCTCGATGGCTTTTATCTTGTCGGGGTTGGCTTCGATCCCCCTCTGTGACACAAAGAACCCGAGAAGCTTGCCGGAGGGGACTCCAAAGACGCACTTCTCGGGGTTCAACTTAAGCTGTATCTTGCGCAGGTTCTGAAATGTCTCTTCCAAATCTTGGACCAGGGTATCTTTGCTCTTGCTCTTCACCACGATATCATCCATGTAAGCCTCTACATTTCTGTGGATCTGTGGCTCAAAAGCAGTGTGCACTACCCTTGCAAATGTTGATCCTGCATTCTTCAGTCCAAATGGCATGCGTATGAAGCAATAAGTGCCACATGGAGTGATAAATGCAGTCTTCTCTTCATCTTCCTTGGCCATGAAAATCTGATGGTAGCCTGAATAAGCATCAAGAAAAGAGAGCAACTCACATCCGGCAGTGGAGTCAACAATCTGGTCAATGCACGGCAAGGGAAATGGATCCTTGGGACATGCTTTATTCACATCAGTGAAGTCTATACACAGTCTCCACTTCCCGTTGGCCTTACGCACGACGACTGGGTTTGCTAACCACGTTGGATGGATCACGCCTCTAACTAGGCCTGCTACTTCTAGCTTCTTGATTTCTTCGGCAATGAATTCTTGGCGCTCCACGGCTTGCTTTCTGACCTTCTGTTTGACGGGCCGCGCATGAGGACAAACAGCAAGCTTGTGCTCAATTACCTTCTTGGGAACACCGGGGATGTCAGATGGTTGCCAGGCAAACACATCGACATTCGCCCGCAGGAAGGCAACGAGCGCGCTTTTCTATTTGCTGTCAAGTGTGGCACTGATGGTGAAGGTACCACCAGTGCCGTCCTCCTTGGCGGGCACCTTCTTGGTTGCCGGAGGAGCGGCCATTCCCTTCTTGCACTTGCCGGTGGAGCTCGATGGAACGTCCTCGACGGCAGCGCAGCACTCCGAAGAGGTGCGGTTGCCGAAGTGGGCCCCAGAGCACTTGCCGGACTTGGTCTTCGTCTTCTTCCCCCCGGGAGCTTCAGCGGCAAGTGTATCCTTCTCTGCTGCGGCTGCTGCATCCCGGTAGATCTTGTCGGCGCAGATAAGCGCGTCTTTCTTGTCGCCATGGACAGTGATGACGCTTATCGGCCCCGACATCTTGAGTACGTTGTATGCGAAGTGGGAAGCTGCCATGAACTTGGCGAGGGCGGGACGGCCGAGTATCCCATTATATGGTAATGGGATATCGGCGACGTCGAATGTGATGCGCTCAGTTCTGAAGTTGAGCTCCCCGCCAAAGGTCACCGGCAGAGTTATCTTCCCCTTGGGCTTGCTCCTCCCCGGGTTTATTCCTTGGAAGGACCCGGTCTCTTCGAGCTCGCCATCTGGGATTTGGAGTTTCTTGATCACAGCTGAGGAGATCAAGTTCAGCCCGGCCCCGCCGTCAACCAACATTTTGGTGACCTTGAGGTTGCGGATGGTGGGTGAGACCAGCATCAGCAAGCATCCGACCGCAGTGGTGCGGTCAGGGTGATCCTCAAGATCAAAAATGATGGGCGTGCTGGACCATTTGAGGAGTCTGCGCGACTCCACGGGCGGCTCTACTGCGTTTACTTCCCGCACCCACTGCTTGAGTTGGCGGTGGGAAGTGTGCAGAGAGGCGCCGCCGTCGATGCACAGGACTTCCGTGGCCTTCTGGAACTCCTGCTTGCTGTTATCCTCTTCCTCCATGTCATCGTCGTCGTCTTCTTCATCTTTGTCGCGGCCCCGGGGAGGTCGGTCACCTTGCCGCTGCTTGGCCTTGCCGCGGCGTCCTCCCCGGCCATTGAATGGTCGCCTCTTGCTTGGTTCTCCTCCGCCACCTTGGGCCTTCTCCTTGTCGCGCCGCTCGTACTAGCTTTTTGCTGCTCGACGAGGTACTCGACGCGTTTGCAGTTGGAGAGGTCGCGGCCCTTGGTGCGGTGGATCTTACAGTATTGCTTGTCGGAGCCGTCCTGCTTGTCGGCCGCCGCTACAGGGGCAGGCTCCTTGCCGGAGCCGCCAGCCTGTGCTTGCTTGGCGGGAGCCTCCTTGCCGGACTTCTCGACGGCAAGCACTTCTTTCTTGTTCTTCCTCCTATTGTTCCGCCGCCGGTTCTTCTTTGCCGGGGCGGCATCCTCGCTGTCGCTTCCTCCTGCGCCAGCATCCTCTCCGGGGAGTCTCCTCCCCTCTTCGGCGCGCGCACACTTATCAGCCAGAGCATAGAGCTCGCTGACATCCCATATCTTGGTCATGGCCATCTCCTCACGCATGCGGCGGTTACGTACGTTCTGATGAAACGCACTGATAACCGCAGCAGGGTGGACGTCGGGGATGTTGTGCTGAACGCGGCTGAAGCGCTGGATGTACTTGCGCAGAGACTCTCCTTCCTTCTGGGCCAAGATGTGGAGATCGCTCTCCTGGCCATGGGGTTTGTGGCCGCCTGTGAAGGCGCCAACAAACTGGTGGCAAAGATCTGCCCAAGAAGAAATGGAGCCTTCCGGCAGGTGCATAAGCCAAGAACGGACGTTTGGCTTAAGCACCAGCGGGAAGTAGTTCGCCAGTATCTTCTCATCGCGCCCCCCGGCAGCCTGCACCGCGATGGTGTATATGCTGAGGAATTCCGAGGGGTGCGTCTTGCCGTCGTACTTCTCCGGTACGTCGGGCTTGAAGTTCTTCATGCTGGGCCACTGGACGCGCCGCAGCTCACGGGTAAACGCAGGGCAACCTGCCGCGTACGGCAAGTCGCCTGGTTCACCGGGCGCGCACGTGTCGACAGCGTTCCCAGCTCTCTGGTCTGATTGTCGCCGAGCTTCTCGGCGGCGCTCGATCGTCGTTCGAGCGTCTTCTTGTCGCCGGTCGTCAAGGACTTGGCGCTGGTCCCGACGAGCCCGCGGATCCGATGACGCCGTAGAGTCGTCGTCGACGTTGATCCGGCGGGGCGGCGTCTTCTGCTTCCGCGGCGGGGAGTGCACGGTGGTTGCACCCTCGGCGGTCTTGTCGCCGTCGGCCTTCGTCTTCTCGACTTGTCGCGGCCGCGAGGTCGCTGGCTGCTGCGGAGAGTCGTTGTTGGCGAAGGCGATCAGGCTCTGGATGGTTGCCCTCCAGTCTTCGGCCTTGTCTGCCGCTGGAGGGAAATCGAGGAGCAGTTGCGCCCTTGCGAGCGCTTCTGCTGGGGAGGAGGGGAGCGGGGGCGAGCGGTGCGAGGAGCGGGATATGCTCGGACTCCTAACGGGGTTAGAAGGAGCAGGGTCCCGTCCCGGCGACCGCGCCTTGCTCGTGCCTGGACGATGGCTCGGAGCATCCCGCGAACCTCCGGTTTGCCCTTGGCCCAGCAAGCGGATGCCACCTCCTGTGACATGGCGCTGCTGGGTTGTTGTTTGCTGAGATGGACGTGGCGCGTCCACGGAGACCGAGGCTCGGTCGTCCGTCTTGTCCTTGGATTTGGTGGCGCCGCGAGTTTCCTCGCCGGCAACCATCCTTCCGACGGCGTCTCCCCCGCCCACCGTTGGTTCTGGTGGCGGCGGATGAGACGCAGACGGGCCTGCGACCTCCGAAGCTTTCTTCTTCGGGGCCATGTTGCTGTTGCTGATGAAGTTGGAGAGGTTGATGAAGATTGCGCCCGCGTGAACGCCGGATCAGGTTCGCACAACCTCGACGCCCCCTACCTGGCGCGCCAAAGGATGTCGGGGGAAACTGTCCACCACGAGCACCTATGGGACCGGAGCCCCTTTGTTCGTGCGGTAAGGGAGCGGAGGGAGCACAAAGAGCAGATCGTAGTGAGCACGTGGGCAGTTTACCCAGGTTCGGGCCGTGATGGACGCGTAAAACCCTACTCCTGCTTAGTTTGTATTGAGCTGGAGAGCTCGGGAGCTTGAAGAACTAGCTACACCGAGCGAATGAGTGATCTAGGTTCCGAACCCTTTCTACGTTGTGCATGGGCCTCCTTTTATAGCTCAAGGGGTCACCAACAGGTGTCAACGTAGGAGAAAGGGTAAAAATGTAATAGAGGTGGTAGTTGTAACAGTGCAGGAACAGTGGATGAACAGTGCATGAACAGTGGTCATCACCTACTTTGACAGTGGGGGACAAGAGCATTTAATGCCCGTCGCCGTCGACCCCAAAAGCGCCCGCCCTTGCGTCTCCGTTTGCCACAGCGATAGCTTTATCACCGTGGAGTGCCACCGTGTCCCCCAGGCTGCACAGCCATCCGCCACGCGTCCCTGGAACGGCCCCAGGGCGACGCGTGGACCGATGAGCTGCAGCCCGGGTACACAGCGCAACTCTCCCCGGCAAGCACCTTGCCGGGGTCTTGACCTTGCCGGGCCCGGAAGCTTGTCGGGCTCTGAAGCTTGTCGCTCCTCGGGCCCTGCCGGGGTGCATGCTGCGCCGAGGCATGTCTTCTGTAAAGCAATCTTCTAGTCTTCCTGGCAAGTTCCACTTGCCAGGGTCTTGTGTTAGTAAGGTAATCTTGAGCCTGGGACGGCCTTCCCGGCAAGCTCCACTCGCCGGGGCCTTGATCTTCTGTCTTGTATACTTGTTTTTGAATGGTTTCATATGGAGCAGAAAGGTCTCCGGCAAGCACGTGGTAGGCCCTGCCGCGGGAAGCTGCTACTGCCCGTGCACAAGTTGGGGTACTGAGGTACCCCTACCTTAGTACACCGACAGGATGGCACACAGAAACACACACACAGATAGATAGATGGGGTCGTGCAACCAAGGAATGAGCCCAAAATGTGGAATCCACGAAAATGCTCTTGTTGCACAACACTAGAGAGACGCTAGCGCGATTGCACAATAGGCGGATACGAACTTGTGCACAACCTACTAAGCAAAATGCAACGACTTCTATCCCAAGTATCCTATATGTATGGTATTCCGGTGGTATGATCCAAAATGATCGAGTATGACAATCTTAATGTAGTATGATGCTATGGTTCTGGCTTAAAAGCTCTTTTCTTATCTTTTTCTTTGTGCTTAAAAGCTTGTTTGGCTCTTTCTCTTTTGAGCTCTTTTCTCATGCAAAACTTCACGAACCAAGATAGCAATTGAGTATATGCGATGACAACCTTGTGTCACAAGATATGCACCACGGTGATATGGTATGTATGCTATGGGAAGTATGATCACTAATGTCCACAAGTCATGTTGCCGGCAATACTCAAATGGCTAGTCTTGATAGGTAAGTGACGCAAAAATGGTCTAGGGGTTCACAATGCAATTGCAAGGGAATATACAATGATGTCGTCGTAGTTACCATCCGTGTCGATGATGAGTGGTGGTGCTCTTGATGTAGACCCGTTCCTAATTAGCCGAAACACCTTAGGAAACAGAAAAACCACAACTCAAAATCTCAAGGACAAATGTCAAATGGTGGTAGCGGACAAGCGGTTGTGGTTGCAGAATTGTTGGTGGAAACCCGGTCAAAATGGGTTATGGTGGTGGAAGTGTATGATGGGCTATACACGGTGTCGGAGTTGAAGTCACGGTCCCTAAGTAGCCGAAACACCTTAGGAGACACAAGCCACAACTCAAACAAGATTGAACAAAATTTGGTTAAGTAGGGTTGGCTATGTATAGTGGGCTAGGCTAGGACGAAGTGGTGGTGGTGCTTGATGAAGAAGCAATTGTACCTAAGTAGCCTAAACACCTTAGGAGACTCAAATCACTACTCAAGCAACCACAAATGATATGGGGATCAAAACGGGCAGGTTGCGGAAGTCGGTGGTGGTGTTGCGGATGATATGGTGAAGGCCCTAGGCAAACATGCCAAATTTGACAAAATTTGATGGAGTCAAATGATGATGGTAGTATTTTTGTGTGAAGGGGGATGTCAAGAGCTTCAAAACGAGCTCAAGAACGTCAAAATCGGACTCCGGATGAATTAGTTATGGACAAAACGATGAAACGCGTGAAGCTGAAAAGTCAGGGGCAGGACGTCTGGGGTGGAGCCCGGATTTGTGGGGGCCCGTGTATAGAACCTACCGGGATTTTACCCTCCAGGAGCCGGATGTCCGGCCGGGGGCCCGGATGTCCGGCCCGAAGATTCCAGATCTAAATCGGGACGGAAATTTTCGAATTGAGGGAGGAATTAGATGATTCCAAGGGCAAAATTGAAGAGATTTCGTGGAGGAAAGATGGGGAAACTTGGGGAAATGCTAGATCCACTTGAAACACAGTGAATTCATGGATCAAAATCAACAAAATCTCATCAAACCAACATATTACAAAAAAAATTGGGGCTATTTTTGGTGGGGAATTTTCGAATTTGGGCAAGAACACAACAAAACAAGGCTAGAAAACTGTGGGGAGGCTCTAAATTCGTGATGAACCAAGGCTCTGATACCATATGATGTAGGGTGGAACCCTAGATGGTCGATCTCTCACGAAATGGAGGAGATCCCACGAAGAACACGAAGAACATGAGAGGGAACACGAGGGGAAACACGAGTGAATCACTCAAACTAACAAGAACAAGTCACACATATGCTAGATTCTCAAAACACAAAGAGGTACACGATCCACAGTCAACAACGGACGATACAAGTAGCGATAGTCTTCTCCGTGAGGAGGTCTTGGTATCCCGTAGGATCTTCTCCATAGAGGTCTTGAATCCGTGTGGATCTTCTCCGTGGAGGGGTCGCAGTCACTCCCAAGGAGATGAACCACTAGTGGATGAGCAAAGCTCTGTCTCAAGTGAGCTAAACCTAAGCTAACCCTAACTAGGAGGAGGTGGAGGAGTATATATAGTCTAGGTCCATGATGGGTAAGTTGGATAGGGATACATGGGCCTCAGGCCCGATACACTGTGCGCAGACAGGGGCCGGATGTCCGGGCAGGGGCAGGATGTCCGGGCCTTCCCGAGACGCCGGATGTCCGGGCGCTGGGGCTGGATGTCCGGGCTGGCATGGTCTAGCTTCTGTGATGGGCGCCGGATTTCCGGGCTGGCGCCGGATGTCCGGGTGTCGGCCGGATGTCCGGGCGCTGTAGCTCCGCGGCGACTCCACTTGAGGCACTTCTTGATCCGCTTTTGTGTGGACTTGTCCTATGCTTCGAGCATCTCCTTGGCCGTCTCCTTTGTTCTTAAGCACATGTAGTGTCTTTGTATTAGGTAGCAACCAAGTCTCGCGTGAATGAAAAGGGGAAGCATAGAGGAACGGTGATGCGGAACATCCCAAGGTCATCCCCATGGACCCTCCATCGCCTCACCAAGTGTTCCAAGGACCAATGACACGTGCTCGTGCTAGAGCTCTTGAGACCGAGGTGACATCCCTCCTAGTCTGATGAGGACATCACTAACAAGGTTACACCCACAGCCCCAACTGATACATGTACATGACCAATTACTAGAGCTCACGCACGCCAATTAAATTACTAGGTACTTTCGTTTCTTGGTAATGATTCTAATGTTCATGAGAATATGATGCTGCCTAAATTGGATACATTTGTCTTGCTTACAAATGAAGGGCCTGGCTTGGACAAGCAGGATGAACATTTGATGCGGAGCATCCTACGATCATCCCCATGTACACTACGACTATTCCCCAAGCCCCAAGTGGACATACGATGAGACCTCCAACTTGTGCCATGATAGAGGCGAAGGTGTCCGATTCTTTCGATGAGATGGTAACTATCGATTTGGTGGAGACGACTTTGACGACCCGACTACAAACGTGCACGACGTTGCGCCTTAGCAATCGCTAAACCAATCTCCAGGGGTTACTGACGATGCCAGAAGCATGATCAGCCTGACCACGAAGGTCTATTCCTGAATGCAATTGAAGAACAAGCAAGAATATGATAAAGCAATCTGAATATTGCAAATATAGATGAAGTATTGATAAAGATGGGGATCCGTAAGCGGTCTTGGTCTGGTCGTTGGACACAAACGAAGTACACGAAGTTGCAATGGCTAACTTTTGACTAAACAAATCCCAAAGAAAAAGCTACTAGATAGATCTACTTATATAGGAGCAAGGGGTGGCGGCCAAGGAGGTGGAAGGACGTCCCAAGGCAGCCTAAAACTAACCCTAGGTCGTACAAGGCTCATGGGCCCAAGTGGAGGTGATGCAACACCTTTGGACTTGTAGTTTGACTCGGATTCTGCTGCAGCGTCAGATTGTTTCGTCGATATCTCAACGCTCCGGACGAATTTGAAGGTGAATCCAATTGGGTTGGAAAGTGTACGAAATCTAGTTTCCAGCAAAAAAGAAACACCCAATTCGGAGTCCCTATGAAGGAGTTCTTGCCGTTTTGAGTTAGGTATGTCTGTGCAGTCTCAATCTGGATGCAGAACGTGAGAGACTTGGACTCTATCTTCTCTTGGCCCAAAAGTGACGTAAGAGAACTTTTTGAACAACACCCAAACTTCTCCTTTTCCCTTATCTTCATATGTGGATTGTACAAATGTCCCATACACCTGGAATTAGACATGGCACAAAAGTCTGTGAAGTATTTTTGTCCTGGATGACATAAATAAATTGTTGCATAGTTTGCATTAGAAATCACCTCACAAATATACATGTATGCAATATTTTTGGTCGTATGCAAGGTAGTCATGTCCTCATCATCATTGGACATAAGGTGAACTCTCTCCTTGTTCAACTTCCCTTGGACCCACATGAGACATGGCTACTACCTCAAACAAAGACACTTCATGTGCCTAGGCACCAAGGAACCAACAAGGAGAAGGAAGGGCACAAGATGGACACCAAACACATGGACAAGGATTTTCCCAGCACAGAGATAGAGGTACTACCGGCCTACTACCGCCCAACTACCAGTCGACCGGTAGTACCGGTCAACTACCGGTCAGGCTTCTGTGATCGACCGGTGCAAGGCCGATGCAACGTCGGCACAACCGCTAATTCCGCTAAAACCGGTACTACCGATCCCGGGACCGGTACTACCGCCCTGCCTGCGCGCAGATGAAGGGGTTTCACCCCATGTATCCCCCAACTTACCCCTTGGACTATATATACTTGTCCCTTAGCTCCGTACTAGGGTTAGCATAGGTTTAGCTCATTTGAGACAGAGCTTTGCTCATCCACTAGTGGTTCATCTCCTCGTGAGTGACTGCGGCGCCTCCACGCAGAAGATCCACACGGATTCAAGACCTCCTTTGATGTAGGGTGGAACCCTAGATGGCCGATATTTCACGAAATGGAGGGAATCCCATGAAGAACACGAAGAACACGAGGGGGAATACGAGGAGAAACATGAGAGAATCACTCAAACCAACAAGAACAAGTCACACATGTGCTAGATCCTCGAAACACAAAGATATACAAGATCCATGATCAACAAGGGACGATACAAGTAGCGATAGTCTTCTCCGTGAGGAGGTCTTGGTATCCCGTAGGATCTTCTCCGCAGAGGTCTTGAATCCGTGTGGATCTTCTCCGTGGAGGGGCCGCAGTCACTCACAAGGAGATGAACCACTAGTGGATGAGCAAAGCTCTGTCTCAAATGAGCTAAACCTAAGCTAACCCTAAGATGAAATGCTTTGCCTATCCATCACAAGACTCGAGCAAAGGTGAGTAGGATATGAGATAAACAATACCAAGTTACCTTTTCCCAACGTTGAGGATGTATCCCGTTTCACTCAATGTGAAATGAAAGAATAGTGGAATTGGTACCGGACTTGTTCACTCACACCTATCAAGTAAAGCTTATCGAGTGGCTCGGTGAGGATAGTGGCACAAAAATTGATGCAAAATGTTAGCAAGAGTCAATAAAGTTGAAAGAGATTCACAAATTCGAAAGTGGAACAAGTAGACCAATAGCAATATGGGTGGCACACGGAAACACACACATGGATAGATAGATGGGGTCGTGCAACCAAGGAATGAGCACAAAATGTGGAGTCCACGGAAAACGCTCGTGTTGCACAACTCAAGAGAGACGCTAGCACGATTGCTCGATAGGCGGATACGACACTTGTGCACAACCTATAAGATGCAAAATGTATGAACTTTCTATCCCAAGTATTCTATGTATGTATGGTTCCCGTTGTTGATCCAAGATGATCGGATATGATATCATATGATGCGATGCTATGGCTCTTGCTTACAAGCTTCTTTGCTTTCCTCTTTTTTTTGCTTAAAAGCTTATTCTTTTTTTATATGGCCACGATGCACAAACCAAGATAGCAATTTTGTATATGCGGGAACAATCTTATGACACAAGGAATGATATGATGATACCAAGATGATATAGTATGTAGGCAATGGATGCGCGGATTGATGATCACTAATGTGCACAAGTAACGTTGCCGGCAATACTCAAAGGCTAGTCTCGATAGGCAAGTGACGCAAAATGGGCTAGGGGTTAACAAAGCAATTGCAAGGGGAATATACAATGTTGTCGTCGAAGTTACCGTCCGTGTCAATGATGAGAGGTGGTGCTCTTGATGTAGACCCGTTCCTAATTAGCCGAAACACCTTAGGAAACGGAAAAACCACAACTCAAAATCTCAAGGAAAAATGTCAAATGGTGGTAGCGGCAATGCCGTGGTGGTTGCGGAAGTGGAATGATGGGCTATACACGATGTCGGAGTTGAAGTCACGGTCCCTAAGTAGCCGAAACACCTTAGGAGACACAAGTCACAACTCAAACAAGCTCAACAAAATTGGGTTAGGTTGGGTTGGTAATGTATAGTGGGCTATGCTATGTGGGAGTGGTGGTGGTGGTTGATGAAGAAGCAATTGTCCCTAAGTAGCCTAAACACCTTAGGAGACTCAAATCACTACTCAAACAACCACAAATGCTATGGTGGACAAAATGGGTTAGGTTGCGGAAGGCTATGGTGGCTATGCGGGTGATATGGTGGAGGGCCTATACAAACTTGCCAAATTTTACAAATTTTGATGGAGCTAAATGATTATGGTAGTATTTTTCTGGTATGGGGAATGTCAAGAGCTTCGAAACGAGCTAAAGAACGTCCAAATCGGAGTTCGTATGAATTAGTTATGGACAAAACAAAAATCAGCCGAGTTCAAAATCTGGAGGTACCGGACGTCCGGAAAAGGCCGGAAATCCGGTATTTTCTTCTGTATAGGTGGTTCCGGTCGTCCGATGAGTTCCGGACGTCCGGTGCTTCGTGAGGGTCCGGATGTATGGTAAAACGCCGGTCGTACGGTGGGTCGGGGTCAACGCGAGATTTGAGTTTCGGGACGCGATTTTGGGCGGAAAATGGAGATTTTGGGGTCAAAATTGATGAGATTTCGTGAAGGAAAGATGGGGAAACTTGGGGAAATGCTAGATCCACTTGAAACCAAGCAAATCCACGGATCAAAATCAACAAAAGGTCATCAAACCAACAGATCACAAAAAATTTTGGGGCTATTTTTGTGGGGATTTTCGAAATTTAGGATGAAATCACACAAAAGAAAGCTAGAGAATGGTGGAGGGGCTCCAAATTCATGAGAAACCGTGGCTCTTGATACCATAATGATGTAGGGTGGAACCCTAGGTGGCCGATCTTTCACGAAATGGAGGGATCCCGTGATGAACACGAAGAACACAAAGGGGAATCACGAGGGAAAACACTCAAGAACAAGTCCAATCACACATCCACTAGACAATCAAACACACAAGATCACAAGGTACATGAACAACAAAGGGAAAGATACAAGGTAAAGTTCATCTCCGTGAGGAGGTCTTGAATCCGCGAAGGATCTTCCCGTTTAGGGGTCTTGAATCCAAGGTGGATCTTCTCCGTAGAGGGTACGCGGTCTCTCTCGTGGAGTAGATCCGTAATGGATGAGCAAAGCTCTATCTCACATATGAGCTAAACCAATGCTAACCCTAAAATGGTGGAGGTGGAGGAGTATATACTGTCTAGGGCCACGAAGGGGTAAGTGAGGGGCGAAAGGGGTACATGGCCAAAAGGCCCGCGGCTGCGCACAGGCAGGGAGCGGACGTCCGCTGGGCACCGGACGTCCGGTGGCTCGGGAGGGACCGCTCGTCCGGTAGCTCTCGGACTTCCGCTATTTTGGTTCTGTGAAGGATGTCACGGACGTCCGGTGGCTGCCGGTCGTCCCGTCGCCTCGGACGCGTCGGACGTCCGGTAAACGCCGGTCGTCCCGAGCCTGTAGCTTGCAGCAGCTTCGTTTCTTCCGTCTTCTCTTCCACGCTTCCCTCGCGGATGGTGTAGGTGATCCTTGGCACTTGCACTCCTCCTCGTCGTCCGTGAAGCTCTGACAATACCTATGCATGCACACGAGTGGAGTGTCAAGTAGTATACCATCCTCAAAGGGGTCAAGTGAACACGTGTAAAGGAGATGATTCACCTTTATGTATGAGAAGTAGAGGTCACACGTGTCACATGCCAAGCAGACTCTTGACATGGTGATGTCCATAGGATGCTCCGCATCATGGAGCCTTCTTCAGCCTTTCTCGATGCAAAGCCTCGTCCGTGGGCTTGGGGACTTGTCCATCTTCACGCACATCTCCAATGTGGTCTTCTTCACATCTGAGCACACAGAACACATCCGTCTGAGGTAGTAACCATGTCTCGCAAGATTCATATGTAAGTTGAGCTAGGAGTGACGTCACCTCGGTCTCGAGAGCCCTAGCACGAGCACGTGTCATTGGTCCTTGAGGCACTTGGTGAGGCGATGGAGGGTCCATGGGGATGACCTCGGGATGCTCCGCATCATCTCGCCTCCCTTGGGAAAGACCCGACCTCGGATCGAAATCTTCATCACCATGGAAAGGAGATAGGTCCTTGATGTTGAAAGTATCGCTCACGGTGTACTTGTCTCGTGGGATGTCGATCTTGTAGGCATTCTTATTGTAGCGTGCTAGCACCTTGAAGGGTCCATCGGCGCGAGGTAGTAGTTTGGACTTGCGCTCGTGTGGGAAACGGTCCTTGCGAAGATGAAGCCAAACAAGATCTCCCGGTTGGAACACCATTGGTGCCTTGCTGACGTTGATCTTTGTGGTGAGACGATGGACTTGTCGCTCGATCATTGCCCTTGTATCTTCGTGCACCTTCTTGAGATAGCTCGCTCGTGCACTTGCGTCCATGCTCGTGCGCTCTTGTAAAGGTAGAGGTAGGATGTCCAATGGGGACAACGGGTTGAAGCCGTAGAAGACCTCGAAGGGGGACTTGCCGGTAGTCGAATGTCCTGCGCGGTTGTAGGCGTACTCGGCGATGGGCAAGCATTGCTCCCATTCCTTGATGTTCTTCTTGATCAACATGCGAAGAAGTGTCGAAAGCGTGCGGTTCGTCACCTTCGTTTGGCCGTCGGTTTGTGGATGGTATGCCGAGGATAAGAGGAGCTTGATTCCGAGTTTGGCGCATAGAGTCTTCCAAAAGGAGCTCAAGAACTTGACGTCTCGGTCCGACACAATCGTCTTGGGCACTCCATGTAGACGAATGATCTCCCTACAAAAGATATTTGCAACATGTGAAGCATCGTCGATCTTGTTACAAGGAATAAAATGAGCCATTTTAGAAAATCTATCCACGACAACAAACACGGAATCTTTGCCATTTTGAGTCCTAGGCAATCCAAGTACAAAGTCCATGCTTATGTCTTCCCATGGATGGTATGGAATAGGAAGTGGCATGTAAAGACCATGAGATTAAGCTGTTGACTTAGCTTTGCGGCATGTAGAACATCGGTTGGTGAGGCGTGAGACGTCACGGAGCATCTTGGGACAAAAGTAGTTCTTGGAGAGCGTAGCAAATGTCTTGTCGCGTCCAAAGTGTCCCATGAGTCCTCCTCCATGCGATTCTTGCAAAAGGAGCAAACGAAGCAAAGACTCGGGAATGCAAAGTTTGTTAGCTCTCATAAGATATCCATCCTTTAGGTAGTAACATTCCCAAGAAGTGTGAGTCAAACACTTAGTATAAGGATTTGCAAAGAATGGATCATGCTCATATAAATCTTTTATGTGCTCAAAGCCAATCACATTCAACTCAAGTTGTGTAACAAGCATGCATTTGTGGGAAAGCACATCCGCCACAACATTTTCTTTGCCTTTGATGTATTTGATGACATAGGGAAAAGACTCAATGAACTCACTCCACTTAGCATGACGCTTGTTCAACTTAGTTTGACCCTTGAGATACTTGAGAGTCTCGTGGTCCGTATGAAGAATGAATTCGTGAGGTCTAAGATAATGTTCCCAAACACGTAAAACTCTCACCAAGGCATAAAGCTCTTTATCATAGATGGGGTAGTTAAGTTGCGCTCTAGATAGCTTCTCGCTAAAGTATGCGATTGGACGCTTTTCTTGCATAAGCACGCCACCTATGCCGGTACCACTAGCGTCACAATGAATCTCAAACGGTTTATCAAAGTTTGGTAGGGCTAGAAGTGGTGCGTTTGTAAGCAAGCTTTTAAGCTCATTGAACGCGGTGTCTTGCGAAGGACCCCTAATGAAGGGTAAGTTCTTCTTGCTCAAGGCGTGTAGAGGCATAGCGATAGTGCTAAAGTCCTTCACAAAACGTCGGTAGAAACCGGCTAAACCGAGGAAACTACGCACTTGCATGAGATTCGTTGGTGGAGGCCAAGTTTTAATTGCTTCAATTTTAGTTTCATCAACGTGAACACCTTGTGAAGAAACGACAAATCCTAGTAAGATGACCTTGTCAACGCCAAAAGTGCATTTCTCCATATTAGCATATAAGCGCTCTTTCCGAAGGGTTTGTAAAACCATACGGATGTGTGTCACATGGTCCTCTAGTGTCTTGCTAAAAACGAGGATGTCATCAAAATTAACCACTACAAAGACGCCTATGTCGGGTCGAAGACAAAAATGCATAAGACGCATAAATGAAGCAGGTGCTTCCGATAAGCCCATTGGCATAACAAGCCACTCATATAACCCAAACTTGGTTTTGAAAGCCGTTTTCCACTCATCACCCTCTTGAATGCGAATTTGGTAGTAACCACTTTTAAGATCAATTTTCGAAAAGATGGTAGCACCATATAATTCATCAAGCATGTCGTCTAAGCATGGGATAGGATAATGGTGTCTAACGGTGATAGCATTTATAGGTCGACAATCGGAGCACATGCGAAAACTTCCATCTTTCTTAGGCACGAGAATAACTGGAACGGCACAAGGGCTTAAGCTTTCACGTACATGACCTTTGTCGATGATTTGTTGCACTTGCCGTTGTATCTCCTTGGTTTCCTCGGGATTGACGCTGTAAGGAGCCTTGTTTGGAAGTGGTGCGCGGGGTATGAGGTCGATGCGGTGTTCGATTCCGCGAAGTGGAGGTAGACCCGGAGGTAGTTCATCGGGAAAAATGTCCGAGAATTCCTGCAACAATTGAGACAACACTAAAGGTAAAGGTGGTGAAGTGTTAGTAGGTTTGGCTTCCCCTTTGCATAAAAGCACAAGGTGAAAGACACTCGATGGGTTCTCAGACACTTCTCTCATCTCACTTTTGGTGGCAAATAGTACAAGTTGCTTCTTGTCGCTCATCGTGGAGTCGCTCATATTTGGCTTGTGGCTCTCACTCTCCTTTTGGTGGCTCACTATCTCACCATTCTCTCCATGATGGTTGGTAGGTAAGTGCTTGTCGGCGGCTACTTGACTTGGAGACATAGGTCATAGCACGAATTCCTTGCACTTCATCTTGAAGCTATAGTGATTGGTCCGTCCATTGTGTGTGACTCCACGATCATATTGCCATGGTCATCCAAGAATAAGGTGGCACACGGACATGGGGATCACATCACATTCAAGAGTGTCCTCGTAGGCGCCTATCTTGAAAGAGACTTGCACGGTGTGCTCGACTCGAAGAATTCCGGCGTCGTTGAGCCATTGGACCTTGTAGGGTTGAGGATGCTTCATCTTGACCAAATGTAGCTTGTCGCATAGCTCTTCGCTTGCCAAGTTGATGAGGACATGACTACCTTGGATACGACCAAAAATATTGCATACATGTATATTTGTGAGGTGATTTCTAATGCAAACTATGCAACAATTTATTTATGTCATCCAGGACAAAAATACTTCACAGACTTTTGTGCCATGTCTAATTCCAGGTGTATGGGACATTTGTACAATCCACATATGAAGATAAGTGGAAAAGAGAAGTTTTGGTGGTGTTCAAAAAGTTCTCTCACGTCACTTTTGGGCCAAGAGAAGATAGAGTCCAAGTCTCTCACGTTCTGCATCCAGATTCGGACTGCACAGACATACCTGACTCAAAACGGCAAGAACTCCTTCATACGGACTCCGAATTGGGTAATTTTTTTGTTGGAAACTAGATTTCGTACACTTTCCAACCAGATTGGATTCACCTTCAAATTCGTCCGGAGCGTTGAGATACCGACGAAACAATCAGAAGCTGCAAGTCCAAAGGTGTTGCATCACCTCCACTTGGGCCCATGAGCCTTGTACGACCTAGGGTTAGTTTTAGGCTGCCTTGGGACATCCTTCCACCTCATTGGCCGCCACCCCTTGCTCCTATATAAGTAGATCCATCTAGTAGCTTTTTCTTAAAAGAGAAAAAAAGTTAAAAAAAAAGAGGAGAGAGAGAAAAAGAAAAAAAAGTGTGAGAAAAAAAGAAAAAGAAAAAGAAAGTTGGAGAGAGAGTCGTTGTATATTCTGCTTGGCAGTTGTTTTCATCATTATCTTTACTGCCGTTGTGATCTTCACTTATATCTTGCTGTTCAGAGCTACTTCATATACACCGTGACCTCATTAGTGTTCTAGGCTCGCGTCTCTAGTCCGGTCTAGCCTAGGACCAGCACAGTACCGTTGTTGAGCGTTTATTCAACATTGCATCTCTGAATAGATTATTGCTAATCTTTTGCAACCATATATAGCCAACCCAACTCCACATATTTCTACATCGTGCATATTTACGTTCACCTGGCAATCGCTTTACTCAATCTTTGGAGTTATTTGACACCGCTGGTTGCCTATCACCACCTGCTGCATGGTAAGAACTTGTAAGATATTTTTATTTGCTTTACTGTGAACGCTTTACCACAACATCCTAGTAGTTCATAGGAACATTATTCTCGAATTTTGTTTCTTGTTTCTACTAATCATGACAGGTACCGGAGACAGAAGTTCTTGGACGACGGATACATCTTCACCATCACGAGACGTGGGACAACACACACAAGCACATGGTCAGGTTATTTCTTTACCGTCATTTGAGGGTAGATTTAATCCTGGTATTTATCTAGCTTGGGAGCGGGAAGTAGAAAAAGTTTTTAGTCACCATCATTTTTCCGAACTTGAGAGAGTACGAGCTGTCACTAGAGTATTTACTGGTTTTGCTTCTGTTTGGTGGAGTGTGCATTGTAAGAAAAATATTGATAACCAACCCACAACTTGGAAATATTTGAAGGTTGTAATGAGAAAACATTTTTTCCTCCTGACTATCATCGTGAATTGCTTCGCAAATTGGAACAATTAAAACAAGGAAGTAACACTGTTCATGTTTACTACCAAGAGTTCAAATCTTATATGCATCATTGTGACATAGAAGAATCTGAGGATGATACAATGAATAGATTTTTTGGTGGTTTGAACCATGATATTCGCGTAAGATTTCAGTGTATTCCTTGTTGCATTACTGGTATGTATGTCTGTGCTTGTACCTTTGAGAGACAAATACAGGAGGATGCATTGTGTGACTACAACAACTACTATTCCACTTCACGCTCACCACCACTGGTTGGTTCCTCCACCATTGCACCTACTAGAGCAGCCACACCTCCGATTGTGAGCGTGACATCATCTAAAGTGTATGGTACATTGTCATCGTCCGTACCTACATCAGCTACATCTCTGCGACAAGGTAATAGTAAAATCAATGATGATATAATTTCACATGAGGATGATGCGTATCTAGTTAACTTGAATACATCATGTATTGAATTACCTGTTGATTTGAGCACACCACCTAGTTTAGATAATCATATTACTGTCATGAATGCATCGTGTGATCAAGCAACTGAAATACCAACAATTTTGAGTGCACCCATTGAATTAACTGTTGATGCAAAAGAATCATGTGAATCGGAGAATAAATCAGATTTGGATAAAATACATTTGAAAAAAATTGTGCCAATGTTTAATCATTTTGATATGACCTCTAATCTTGGTGACGATTCTATGTCAAATGACTTATTGCATGTTTGCATATTTAAGCATGTTGTATCTTGTGAATTTCATGCAAGTAAGGTTTATTCACCAATGTTGGGATGGTTTAATGATGAACATTGTCAATCTTTTGATATGAATCAGAGCTTCACTTATTTGCGCAAACTGAGTTGCAATATTTTCATGCCTTCTACTTCTTGTGATAATATTTTGGCTTTATATTTTATGAACTAGGAAGTTACTCGTCTATACATGTGTCATATGTGCGAAAATTAAGGGAAGTAAAAATGGATGACATATACATATACAACATGTACACCTTGCCTATTTTCTTACCCAAATTTCTGATTAAGCAACACCGAGGACGGCTTTATTTTAAAGAAATGGAGGATGATGAGGACATGACTACCTTGGATACGACCAAAAATATTGCATACATGTATATTTGTGAGGTGATTTCTAATGCAAACTATGCAATAACTTATTTATGTCATCCAGGACAAAAATACTTCACAAACTTTTGTGCCATGTCTAATTCCAGGTGTATGGGACATTTGTACAATACACATATGAAGATAAGGGAAAAGGAGAAGTTTAGGTGCTGTTCAAAAAGTTCTCTCACGTCAATTTTGGGCCAAGAGAAGATAGAGTCCAAGTCTCTCACGTTCTGCATCCAGATTCGGACTGCACAGACATACCTGAATCAAAACGGCAAGAACTCCTTCATACGGACTCTGAATTGGGTGATACTTTTTTTGTTGGAAACTAGATTTCGTACACTTTCCAACCCAATTGGATTCACCTTCAAATTCGTCCGGAGCGTTGAGATACCGACGAAACAATCTGACGCTGTAGCAGAATCCGAGTCAAACTACAAGTCCAAAGGTGTTGCTTCACCTCCACTTGGGCCCATGAGCCTTGTACGACCTAGGGTTAGTTTTAGGCTGCCTTGGGACGTCCTTCCACCTCCTTGGCCTCCACCCCTTGCTCCTATGTAAGTAGATCCATCTAGTAGCTTTTTCTTTGGGGATTTGTTTAGTCAAAAGTTAGCCATTGCAACTTCGTGTACTTCGCTTGTGTCCAACGACCAGACCAAGACCGCTTATGAATCCCCACCTTTATCAATACTTCATTTATATTTGCAATATTCAGATTGCTTTATCATATTCTTGCTTGTTCTTCGATTACATGTAGGAATAGACCTTCGTGGTCAGGCTGATCGTGCTTCTGGCATCGTCAGTAACCCCTGGATATTGGTTTAGCGATTGCTAAGGCGCAACATCGTGCATATTTGTAGTCGGGTCGTCAAAGCCGTCTCCACCAAATCGATAGTTACCATCTCATCGAAAAATCAGGCCCCTCGCCTCTATCACAAGTTGTGACAACTTCCTCCATCGATGATAACCTTGACGGAGCGTCCATTGATGCCGGCCTTGGTATGGAAAATATGACATCATTGGTCGTCATCTTGTTGATGTTGGAGTGTCAAGACCTTGGAGACAACAAGATTGGGACTTGAGTCATTGTTGCAAAACACTTGATGGTCTTCATCTTCGTTCACTTGGTGATGCATAGCTACATGCTCAAGGGCTTCCATCTCATCGTCGCTCATTGAGTCATAAGATCCATCATCATTGATGATCATGGTACAAACGGTCTTGCACTCAAATGACTTGTGGCCTCGTCCTTGGCACTTGAAGCATTTGATGGAACTCGTCTTGGAGTTGTCCTCGGTTGTAGTTGTAGATGATGAAGCTCGTGGCTTGAAGTTGTTGGTAGAAGGGGGCCGACTTGATGTAGTCGCATTCTTTTAGCTTGACTTGTCGGCGAAGTTTGTAGATGGCTTGTTAGAGGTAGGAGGAGTAGCCGAAGTCGTTGAAGCTTGGTTGTAAGAGCCGAAGTTCTTAGAGGTGAACTTGGAGTACTTGTTATCCTCTTGAACTTGTCGCTCCGCTTTGGTTGCTTGATGTACTAGCTCGAGGAGATTGGTGTATGGTTGAAAGTCCGCTATCTTCTTGATAGGGTAGTTGAGTCCATTCAAGAATCTCGCCATCGTTTGCTCTTCATCTTCCGTGATGTTTGCTCGTATCATGCCAATCTCCATCTCGTTGTAGTACTCTTCAACCGACTTGGTACCTTCCTTGAGGAGTTGTAGCTTCTTGAACAAGTCACGGTTATAGTGTGTTGGTACAAAACATGCTCTCATGACTTCCTTCATTTGCGCCCAAGTGGTGATAGGAGGTTCGCCTTTTGCTTCTCTTCTTTCTATGATTTGCTCCCACCATATTAGAACATAGTCTTGGAACTCAAGGGAGGCCATTGCAATCTTCTTCTCTTCTGATAGAGGCGAGGGGCCCGATCTTTCGATGAGACGGTAACTATCGATTTGGTGGAGACGACTTTGACGATCCGACTACAATCGTGCACGACGTTGCGCCTTAGCAATCGCTAAACCAATCTCTAGGGGTTACTGACGATGCCAGAAGCACAATCAGCCTGACCACGAAGGTCTATTCCTGCATGCAATCGAAGAACAAGCAAGAATATGATACAGCAATCTGAATATTGCAAATATAGATGAAATATTGATAAAGATGGGGATCCGTAAGCGGTCTTGGTCTGGTCGTTGGACACAAACGAAGTACACGAAGTTGCAATGGCTAACTTTTGACTAAACAAATCCCAAAGAAAAAGCTACTAGATGGATCTACTTATATAGGTGCAAGGGGTGGCGGCCAAGGAGGTGGAAGGATGTCCCAAGGCAGCCTAAAACTAACCCTAGGTCGTACAAGGCTCATGGGCCCAAGTGGAGATGATGTAACACCTATGGACTTGTAGTTTGACTCGGATTCTGCTGCAGCGTTAGATTGTTTCGTCGGTATCTCAACGCTTCGGACGAATTTGAAGGTGAATCCAACTGGGTTGGAAAGTGTACGAAATCTAGTTTCCAACAAAAAAAGAATCACCAAATTCGGAGTCCGTATGATGGAGTTCTTGCCATTTCAATCAGGTATGTCTGTGCAGTCCGAATCTGGATGCAGAACGTGAGAGACTTGGACTCTATCTTCTCTTGGCCGAAAAGTGACATGAGAGAACTTTTTGAACAGCACCTAAACTTATCTTTTTCCCTTATCTTCATATGTGGATTGTACAAATGTCTCATACACCTGGAATTAGACATGGCACAAAAGTTTGTGAAGTATTTTTGTCCTGGATGACTTAAATAAATTGTTCCATAGTTTGCATTAGAAATCACCTCACAAATATACATGTATGCAATATTTTTGGTCGTATACAAGGTATTTATGTCCTCATCATGTTCATCGAAGTTGTGAAGGCGAAAGATCTTGTCAACCTTCAATGCCCATGAAAGGTAGTCTTCGGGATCAATGCTTCCGGAAAACTTTGGCATGGTGAACTTGAGCTTGCCATAGCGATGCTCTTCATTGTTTCCTTGCCTATTGTGAGGGCGGTCTTGATTGGGGTGATTATCAATATCATGTTGCTCTTGTCGTAGTAGATGTCCATTGATGCGGGGTCAACCCGTTCTAGGCCGATCTTTCACGAAAAGGAGGGATCCCGCGAGGAACACGATGAACACGGGGACGAACAAGGAGAAATCACAAGGGAAAACACTCAAGAACAAGTCCAATCACACATCCACTAGACAATCTAACACACAAGATCACAAGGTACATGAACAACAAAGGGTAAGATACATTGGTAGAGTTCATCTCCAAGAGGAGGTCTTGAATCCGTGAAGGATTTTCCCGTTAGGGGTTTTGAATCCAAGGTGGATCTTCTCCGTAGAGGGGACGCGGTCTCTCCCGTGGAGTAGATCCATAATGGATGAGCAAAGCTCTAGTCAAAATGAGCTATCACATTCGCTAACCCTAAAATGGTGGAGGTGGAAGAGTATATATAGTCTAGGGTCATGAAGGTGTAAGTGAGGGGCGAAACAGGTACATGGGCATTGGCCCGGATACATGCACGCAAGCAAGGCCGATGTCCAGCGGTCGCACCGGATGTCTGGCTCTTCACGGGTCGCCGGATGTCTGGGGTAATGCCCGGATGTCCGGGCTAGCGGGGCCAAGCCTCGGGTGCGGTTCTGTTGCTAGCGCCGGATTTCCGGGCTGAAGGCCGGATGTCCGGCGGCTATTGAGGTGCCGGATGTCCGGGCCGGCGCCGGATGTCCGGGCCGGCGCCGGATGTCCGGCGGATGTAACTTCAGCCTCTCCGTCTTCGCTTCCAATCTTCCCTCGCGGATGGTGTAGGTGTTCCTTGGTGCTTGCACTCCTCCTCGTCATCCGTGAAGCTCCGACGATACCTATGCATGCACAAGAGTGGAGTGTCAAGTAGTATACCATCCTCGAAGGGGTCAAGTGAACACGTGTAAAGGAGATGATTCACCTTTATGTATGAGAAGTAGATGTCGCACTGTCACTTGCCAAACGGACTCTTGACATGGTGATGTCCTTAGGATGCTCCGCATCATCCCCTCTCCCTTGGAAAAGATCCGACCTCGGATCGAAAGCCAAATCACCATGGGAAAGAGATGGCGTCGCCATGTCGAAGCGGTCGATCACCAAGCACTCATCATCTTGAAGCTCGAAATGGGCACTCTCCAATGTCGCACCATCTAGTGATTCCTTCAAAAGGAGCAAGGACAACAAACACTTGGAAAAACAAATGTGGTTAGTGGTAGTGCAAAACCAAGCATTCAAGAGGTGATTCACCCAACAAGTGTTGTCATCAAGCATATCATGCGATGTGACAAAGGATTGTGAGATGGCATGTAAGCATATGAATTGAGCACAATCAAGGTCATCATGGAAACAAGCATGTAAATGTGAGGTAGAGATGCACATATGTTTGACAAGAGAGTAAGCATATACCTCAAAGTCGTAGCAAGCATGCATAAAATGCTCAATGAAAGGTCTATGGTAGGCATAGGAATCATTCACAACACCAAATAAAATGAAGTGTCTACACACATGAGTCAAGTGCAAGACAATCCAAACATAACGTGCATAGGGTGTAGTGAAAATAGTGTGGCACTCAACACAATAGAAAGAGCAATTGTTCGACATGTGTGAGGCAATCAAGTCAATCATGTGAAAAGCAATGGGACATGGCATATGTGAAGAGATGACATTGTTGCAACCAAGCATATGATAGGGACAAGTAATCCAAGAATTGGATGCAACACACAAGGCATATATAACATGAGGCATGGCAATGTGACAATGGCAAGTCGAAGCGAGATCTCTAACATGTGTGCAATCAAGGGGTCCAAGATGAAAAATAAGTCTCATGGTGCAAGCAAAACATGTAGTGTGATCCACAATTTTCATGCTCGTGGTTTTGTAGTTCTCGAAAGAGAAGGATATCACCTTGAAAGCGGGTCCTTGTGCGTCCTTCACAATGCCGAAGCACAAGCAAGTGCGATGTAGAATCATCGTGGTAGAAGGGGGTTCACTCTCAAGAGCTCGAATGGTCAACTCACGTGAAGTGGAAGTCGACGCGATGTCCAAGTATCCTACACATGCACACAACAAAACAAAGAACGTATGCGCATGGTAGATAAACACATCATCCATCATGATTGTTCTCTTCTCTTGCACGTAACCATTAGAAGCAAAAGTGCATGAATAAGATGATGCAACAATGGCTATATTCATGGCACTAGGCATATGGTGCATACAGGTAAGACAAGCATGCTTCACAAGAAATATGTCAAAATCTCCAAATAAATGCGAGAATGCTATGGGGGCAATCTCATTGGCAAGACTAAAATAATGGTTGCGCTCAATGCATGGACAATCGTATAGCATGAGAGAGGCAACATGTGGAGACATATGACAACAAGCAATATCAATCATGTGCAAAGCATGGGAATGGTTGACATCAACCGCATGAAAGGAGCAACATAAGCAAGCATATCAATCATGTCGTGCAAGCTAGTGGAGTGAAGATGCAACACACTAGATGAGTTCATAGCAATCATGTCATGTGAGCCAATAGTAGGCATAAGCAATGCACACGACATATCACAAGCACGAGCACATAGCATGAACAAGGTATCATCATGGGCATTTGGCACAAAGCAAACATGGCAATAACAAGCAATATCTCTACCAAGCTTGCAAATACACATACAAGTATGAGAATCAATCATCATGTGTAATTCGAAGCATGGGTCACAAATGCATGACAAAGGCATATAAATGAGGATGTCATGCAAAGTGAACATGGCAAGAGGGGCATAAGAGATATAATGGACAATAACCCATAACCATGTGAGGGACATGTAGAAGAGATGCGCGAAGTCTTTGCACGAAGGGAGCGGTTGGAAGGATAATCCATGGACTCCCAAGTCGTCGTTGCTCTCTAGATCTCGTTTCGTCAACTCGTGCTCTTGCGAGGTTGACAAGTATGCATGTGTACCTACACAAAAGAGACACAAGCCAAAGAAAGTGTGTGCATGGTAAATGTACACATCATCCATCATGATGTGTATGTGCACGTGTGACTTAGCACAACACAAGCAATTCTCAAAGAAATTTGATGCATGGTATAAGAACATGTCATCCATCATGAATGAATAATTATTGTGTATAGCGTGATGTGGATGCAAATTGAGCATACAAGTATGGGGATCATGCAATGGATGGGATGGATCGAAATATCCTAAAATGTATGAGGAAACTATGGGGGTCTCCACACGAGCAATATCAAAAGCATAATATGGAGAAGTGGAACAATCTCCAAAACAATGCATATCCGAAGCTAGGTGTTCATGGCATGGCATATGATGGATATGATGCAAAGGAAGCATGTCAATATCATCACAAGAAAAACAAATGCCAATAACCATGGGCTTGTCATCTATGCCATAGGTGCAAATTGGGTTTATCTTAATGGCATATGACAAGCGGATTGTGATGAGGACATGACTACCTTGGATACGACCAAAAATATTGCGTACATGTATATTTGTGAGGTGTATGGGACATTTATACAATCTACATATGAAGATAAGGGAAAAAGAGAAGTTTAGGTGCTGTTCAAAAAGTCCTCTCACGTCACTATTGGGCCAAGAGAAGATAGAGTCCAAGTCTCTCACGTTCTGCATCCAGATTCGGACAGCACAGACATACCTGACTCAAAACGGCAAGAACTCCTTCATACGGACTCCGAATTGGGTTATTTTATTTTGTTGGAAACTAGATTTCGTACACTTTCCACCCCAATTGGATTCACCTTCAAATTCGTCAGGAGCATTGAGATATCGACGAAACAATCTGACGCTGCAGCAGAATCCGAGTCAAACTACAAGTTCAAAGGTGTTGCATCACCTCCACTTGGGCCCATGAGCCTTGTACGACCTAGAGTTAGTTTTAGGCTGCCTTGGGACGTCCTTCCACCTCCTTGGCCGCCACCCCTTGCTCCTATATAAGTAGATCCATCTAGTAGCTTTTTCTTTGGGATTTGTTTAGTCAAAAGTTAGCCATTGCAACTTCGTGTACTTCGTTTGTGTCCAACGACCAGACCAAGACCGCTTACGGATCCCCATCTTTATCAATACTTCATCTATATTTGCAATATTCAGATTGCTTTATCATATTCTTGCTTGTTCTTCGATTGCATGCAGGAATAGACTTTCGTGGTCAGGCTGATCGTGCTTCTGGCATTGTTAGTAACCCCTGGAGATTGGTTTAGCGATTGTTAAGACGCAACGTCATGCACGTTTGTAGTCGGATCGTCAAAGTCATCTCCACCAAATCGATAGTTACCATCTCATCGAAAGATCGGGCCCCTCGCCTCTATCAAGTGGTATCAGTTTTCAGGTTGCTTGGTGAGAATTTCTAGTTATTCCTAGATTAGATTTATTTTCTTACCTATTGTCCAAAGAAAAGCCACAAAAAGTTAGATCTATTCATCCTTAGTCCTAGCCAGCCCGAGCCTTTGCAATTTTCTTTTCATTGTTTGCATTATTGAATTATTGGTTGCATCATCGTGTCGAGTTGCTGGTCTCAGTGTCTAGTTCGTTAGAGTTTTGAGTTCTGTTCACATTAGTCATGTCGCCGCTGCATCGTTATCCCTTCCGATGTCCACCACCTCATCCATCAATTTCCACCTCGTGCTACCCATCATTCATTGTCACAATCATACTTGGAGTCGTTCGCATCTTTGCTTGATCCAATCTGCATCTTATCTACTTTGTCTTGGAAAGAGGGAGAAAGAAAAAAAAAGACAGAGAAAAAAAGTAAAAAAAAAGAGGAGAGAAAGAAAAAGAAAAAAGTGTGAGAAAAAAGAAAAAGAAAAAGAAGAAAAAAAAGTTGGAGAGAGAGTTGTTGAATATTCTGCTTGGCAGTTGTTTTCATCATTATCTTTAGTGCCGTTGTGATCTTCACTTATATCTTGCTGTCTAGAGCTACTTCGTATCCTTTATTGATGCTAGTTGTGCTACATCGTGACCTCATTAGTGTTCTAGGCTCGCGTCTCTAGTCCGGTCTAGCCTAGGACCAGCACAGTACCGTCGGTGAGCGTTTATTCAACATTGCATCTCTGAATAGATTATTGCTAATCTTTTGCAACCATATATAGCCAACCCAACTCCACATATTTCTACATCGTGCATATTTACGTTCACCTGGCAATCGCTTTTCTCAATCTTTGGAGTTATTTGACACCGCTGGTTGCCTATCACCACCTGCTGCATGGTAAGAACTTGTAAGATATTGATATTTGCTTTACTATGAACGCTTTACCACCACATCCTAGTAGTTCATAGGAACATTATTCTCGAATTTTGTTTCTTGTTTCTACTAATCATGACAGGTACCGGAGACAGAAGTTCTTGGACGACGGATACATCTTCACCATCACGAGACGTGCGACAACACACACAAGCACATTGTCAGGTTATTTCTTTACCGTCATTTGAGGGTAGATTTAATCCTGGTATTTATCTAGCTTGGGAGCTTGAAGTAGAAAAAGTTTTTAGTCACCATCATTTTTCTGAACTTGAGAGAGTATGAGCTGTCACTAGAGTATTTACTGGTTTTGCTTCTCTTTGGTGGAGTGTGCATTGTAAGAAAAATATTGATAACCAACCCACAAATTGTTAAGATTTGAAGGCTGTAATGAGAAAACATTTTTTTCCTCCTTAATATCGCCGTGAATTGCTTCGCAAATTGGAACAATTAAAACAAGGCAGTAACACTGTTCATGCTTACTACCAAGAGTTCAAATCTTATATGCTCATTGTGACATAGAAGAATTTGAGGATGATATAATGAATAGATTTTTTGGTGGTTTGAACCATGATATTCGCGCAAGATTTCGGTATATTCCTCATTGCATTACTGGTATGTATGTTCGTGCTTGTACCTTTGAGAGACAAATACATGAGGATGCATTGTGTGACTGTAACAACAACTATTCTAGTTCATGCTCACCACCACAGGTTGGTTCCTCCACCATTGCACCTACTAGAGCAGCCACACCTCCGATTGTGAGTGTGACATCATCTAAAGTGTATGGTACATTGTCATCGTCCGTACCTACATCAGCTACGTCTCTACGATAAGGTAACAGTAAAATCAATGATGATATAACTTCACATGAGGATGATGCATATCTAGTTAACTTGAATACATCATGTATTGAATTACCTGTTGATTTGAGCACACCACCTAGTTTAGATAATCATGTTACTGTCATGAATGCGACATGTGATCAAACAACTGAAATACCAACAGTTTTGAGTGCACCCATTGAATTAACTGTTGATGCAAAAGAATCATGTGAATCGGAGAATAAATAAATTTGGATAAAATACATTTGAAAATAATTGTGCCAATGTTTAATCATTTTGATATGACCTCTAATCTGGGTGACGATTCTATGTCAAATGACTTATTGCATGTTTGCTTATTTAAGCATGTTGTATCCTGTGAATTTCATGCAAGTAAGGTTTATTCACCAATGTTGGGATGGTTTAATGATGAACATTATCAATATTTTGATATGAATAAGAGCTTCACTTATTTGTGCAAACTGATTTGCAATATTTTCATGCCTTCTACTTCTTGTGATAATATTTTGGCTTTATATTTTATGAACTACGAAAGTTACTCATCTATACATGTGTCATATGTGCGAAAATTAAGGGAAGTAAAAATGGATGACATATACATATACAACAAGTACACCTTGTCTATTTTCTTACCCAAATTTTAGATTAACCAACGCCGAGGACGGCTTTATTTTCAAGAAAGGGAAGATGATGAGGACATGACTACCTTGGATACGACCAAAAATATTGCATACATGTATATTTGTGAGGTGTATGGGACATTTGTACAATCCACATATGAAGATAAGGGAAAAAGAGAAGTTTAGGTGTTGTTCAAAAAGTCCTCTCACGTCACTTTTGGGCCAAGAGAAGATAGAGTCCAAGTCTCTCACGTTCTGCATCCAGATTCGGACTACACAGACATACCTAACTCAAAACGGCAAGAACTCCTTCATACGGACTCCGAATTGGGTGATTTTTTTGCTGGAAACTAGATTTCGTACACTTTCCAACCCAATTGGATTCACGTTCAAATTTGTCCGGAGCGTTGAGATACCGACGAAACAATCTGACACTGCAGCAGAATCCGAGTCAAACTACAAGTCCAAAGGTGTTGCATCACCTCCACTTAGGCCCATGAGCCTTGTACGACCTAGGGTTAGTTTTAGGCTGCCTTGGGACGTCCTTCCACCTCCTTAGCCGCCACCCCTTGCTCTTATATAAGTAGATCCATCTAGTAGCTTTTTCTTTGGGATTTGTTTAGTCAAAAATTATCCATTGCAACTTCGTGTACTTCGTTTGTGTCCAACGACCAGACCAAGACCACTTACGGATCCCCATCTTTATCAATACTTCATCTATATTTGCAACATTCAGATTGCTTTATCATATTCTTGCTTGTTCTTCGATTTCATGCAGGAATAGACCTTCGTGGTCTGGCTGATCGTGCTTCTGGCATCGTCAGTAACCCCTAGAGATTGGTTTAGCGATTGCTAAGGCGCAACGTCGTGCACGTTTGTAGTCGGATCGTCAAAGTCGTCTCCACCAAATCGATAGTTACCATCTCATCAAAAGATCGGGCCCCTCACCTCTATCAGATTGTCAAACATGATGCGACCGAGAGAATTATCACATGAAATCCTATGCAACAAGGCATCACAACTAATAGACTCCACATGGCAATCATCAAACTCATCATAAATGGCTAAATCATCGCGTGGGGAAATCATACTAGAATGAAGCATGGCAATAGGTGGATCAACATCATGCAAGCAACCAATGTCAACATAGTCCACTAGTGGGACGAGAGCATCATCGTCACCTTTGTTACCTTTCTTATTCCACTCATGTGGTGTAGGTGAGGTCGGAAAGACCAAATGATGGTCATCATCTTTATCTTGATGGAACCATGTGGGGGGTGCATCGTATTCCACCATGGCCATCGTCTTGTCCATAGGAAGGACGAAGTCGTCGAGGATCGGCGCGTCATCAAATGTGGGACCTAGCACCAAATGAAAAGACACAATAGAGGTAGAGGTCAAGTCGTTAGCGTTGAAAGTAGTCTCACATGACCTATCAACTATCTCACTCTCTCTATGTGGTCGCTCACTCACTCCCTCATGGTAGGTGCACTCAATGTCGCATATGGTGGAGTCACTCATCTCACTCAAGTGGTGGGGTTTGTGGCTCTCCTCACATGGGAATTGGGGCAGCTCATTATATATGGGGCTAGTGGTGAACTCGCTCTCACTCTCAATATGGTGGCACAAGTCACTCAAGTCATCATACGCCGCTGCGGTCGAAGGGAAAATCCCGTGCTCAACCATCTCGTCACCGTCGCCGGGGATGAAGGCCGAAGATGGCACATCATCACTCTCGCCTCCAAAGATGGAAGCATCATCCGTGCTCATCACCTTGTCGGTCGCCTTCAAAGCTTGGTCTTCGAATGGCTCCGTAGTCGTAGTCGTCACCGCACCATCTTGAAAAAGAGTCGAAGTAGACTCAGCATCATCAATGCCACAAAGAGGGATGGCGGTGAAGTCGAACGTGGGAGCATCGTCTTGGAGCTCGTTGGGCTTGGACATCATGGTGGTACTAGCCTCATGCTCGCCATCTTGGATCTTGGTCTTCGAGAAGTGTGCTAGCGGTGGAGAAGCCTTGGACTTCATGAGTTCTTGTTCCGCCTTGAGAGCACCAACGTAGTTGTCGTCGAGGGACTTGTAGTTCTCGAGGAAGATAGTCTTGTAGATGTCGTTGTGCAATCCCATCATGAAGTGGAGCTTCATCGAAATGGGGTCGTCCACGCCGGCTCGTCGCAAGGCCATCTTCATCTCGTTGAAGTACTTGTTGATGGACTTGGATCCTTGTATGGTGTTCTCCTATTGGCGTATAAGATGTTCCGTGTAAGTGTGAGGCACGAACTCTCGCCGCATAGCTCTCTTCGTCTTGGGCCAATTCACGTTGAAGCTCGTCGAAGGTGTGTGAAGCCACCATGTGGACGCGTTGTCGTGGAAGTGTCTTGTGGCGCACTTCACTTGATCTTCGTAGGGAACTTGATGTAGCTTGAGGTAGTCGTCCATCTTGCGCTCCCACTCGAGATACTCCTCGGGGTCTTGAGTCCCATAGAAAGGAATCTCGTGGTCGTTGTCGAGGTCGTAGTAGCTCGTGGAAGTCGTGGACTTGAGCTTGGGAAGCTTCTATTGAGCATAATCTTGAGGTGCTTGTTGGCGAAGATGTCGTATGTCCAAAGGTGAAGATGCCTTGAAGTGTCTTGGCGAAGATGCCAAGGTGCACGGTGAAGTCGTTGAGCGGTTGTTGGAGTTGAGCTCTTGACCTTCATGTTCTTGTCGTTGATGGTGTCGATGCCGAGGTGATCTCGCCGAAGATGGTAGCTCGGAAGGATGTGCACTAGAGTGTCTTCTCAAAGATGAGGGAGACCTCTTGCGGTTCTTGATGAGGGCTTTGAGCTCCTCCATTTGAGCATCCATGTTGGCGCACAAGTTGGTCGTCATGGCATCGAACTTGTCATTGTTGTTGTAGACCGAAGTAGATGAAATGCTTTGCCTATCCATCACAAGACTCGAGCAAAGGTGAGTAGGAGATGAGATAAACAACACCAAGTTACCTTTTCCCAATGTTGAGGATGTATCTCGTTTCACTCAATGTGAAATGAAAGAATAGTGGAATTGGTACCGGACTTGTTCACTCACACCTATCAAGTAAAGCTTATCGAGTAGCTCGGTGAGGATAGTGGCACAAAAATTTGTTGCAAAATGTTAGCAAGAGTCAATAAAGTTGAAAGAGATTCACAAATTCGCAAGTGAAACAAGTAGACCAATAGCAATATGGGTGGCACAAGGAAACACACACACGGATAGATAGATGGGGTCGTGCAACCACGGAATGAGCACAAAATGTGGCGTCCACGGAAAACGCTCGTGTTGCACAACTCTAGAGAGACGCTAGCACGATTGCTCTATAGGCGGATACGACACTCGTGCACAACCTATAAGATGCAAAATGTATGAACTTTCTATACCAAGTATGCTATGTGTATGATGTTTCGGTGCTTTTAGCACAAGATGATCCAAGATGATCAAGTATGCTATCATATGATGCGATGCTATGTCTCTTGCTTACAATCTTCTTTGTCTTTCTCTTTTTGCTTAAAACCTTTATTCTGTTTCTTTCTTTTTCTTTTTGTATGGCCACGATGCGAAATGCACAAACCAAGATAGCAATTGTGTATATGCGGGAACAATCTTGTCACACAAGGGATGATATGATGATACTAAGATGATTTGGTATGTATGCAATGGAAGGGCGGATCGATGATCACTAATGTGCACAAGTAACGTTGCCGGCAATACTCAACGGCTAGTCTCGATAGGAAAGTGGCGCAAAATGGGCTAGGGGTTAACAATGCAATTGCAAGGGGAATATACAATGATGTCGTCGAGGTTACCGTCCGAGTCGATGATGAGAGGCGGTGTTCTTGATGTAGACCCGTTCCTAATTAGCCGAAACACCTTAGGAAACGGAAAAACCACAACTCAAAATCTCAAGGACAAATGTCAAATGGTGGTAGCGGACAAGCGGTGGTGGTTGCAGAATTGTTGGTGGAAACCCGGTCAAAATGGGTTATGGTGATGGAAGTGTATGATGCGCTATACACGGTATCGGAGTTGAAGTCACGGTCCCTAAGTAGCCGAAACACCTTAGGAGACACAGGCCACCACTCAAACAAGCTCGAACAAAATTTGGTTAAGTTGGGTTGGCTATGTATAGTGGACTAGGCTATGCGGAAGTGGTGGTGGTGGTTGATAAAGAAGCAATGATCCCTAAGTAGCCTAAACACCTTAGGATACTCAAATCACTACTCAAGCAACCACAAATGCTATGGTGGACAAAATGGTTAGGTTGCGGAAGTCGGTGGTGGTTATGCGGATGATATGGTGGAAGCCCTAGGCAAATGCCAAAATCCACAAAGTATGATGGAGTCAAATGATTATGGTGGTATTTTTGTGTTATGGGGGGTGTCAAGAGCTTCAAAACGAGCTAAAGAACGTCAAAATCGGACTCCGGATGAATTAGTTATGGACAAAACGGTGAAACACGGGTGGCTGAATTCCCACGGGCCGGACATCCGGGGTCGGGTTCGGAAATCCGGGACCTGATGTCCAGAAACGCGCAGAATTTTTCCCTCCAGGAGCCGGATGTCCGGCCCGATGCCCGGATGTCCGGCCCGAAGATTCCAGATCTGAATCGGGACGAATTTTTCGTATTGGGGGCGGAAATTGATGATTTGGGGCTCAAAATTTGACGGATTTTGTGGAGGAAAGATGGGGAAACTTGGGGAAATGCTAGATCCACTTGGAACCAAGCAAATCCATGGATCAAAATCAACAAAATCTCATCAAACCAACAGATCACAAAAAAATATGGGCCTATTTTTGGTGGGGATTTTCAAAATTGGGGAAGAACACAATAAAATCAAGCTAGAAAACGGTGGGGAGGCTCCAAATTCATGAGAAACCGTGGCTCATGATACCATATGATGCGGGGTCAACCCGTTCTAGGCCGATCTTTCACGAAAAGGAGGGATCCCGCGAGGAACACGATGAACACAGGGACGAACAAGGAGAAATCACAAGGGAAAACACTCAAGAACAAGTCCAATCACACATCCACTAGACAATCTAACACACAAGATCACAAGGTACATGAACAACAAAGGGTAAGATACATTGGTAGAGTTCATCTCCAAGAGAAGGTCTTGAATCCGTGAAGGATCTTTCCGTTAGGGGTCTTGAATCCAAGGTGGATCTTCTCCGTATAGGGGCCGCGGTCTCTCCCGTGGAGTAGATCCGTAATGGATGAGCAAAGCTCTAGTCTAAAATGAGCTATCACATTTGCTAACCCTAAAATGGTGGAGGTGGAAGAGTATATATAGTCTAGGGTCATGAAGGGGTATGTGAGAGGTGAAATAGGTACATGGGCATTGGCCCGGATACATGCACGCAGGCAAGGCCGGATGTCCAGCGGTCGCACCGGATGTCCGGCTCTTCACGGGTCGTCGGATGTCCGGGGTAATGTGCGGATGTCCGGGCTAGCGGGGCCAAGCCTCGGGTGCGGTTCTGTTGCTGGCGCCGGATTTTCGGGCTGAAGGCCGGATGTCCGGCGGCTGCTGAGGTGCCGGATGTCCGGGCTGGCGTGGGATGTCCGGGGGCTGTAACTTCAGCCGCTCCGTCTTCGCTTCCAAGCTTCCCTCGCGGATGGTGTAGGTGTTCCTTGGTGCTTGCACTCCTCCTCGTCATCCGTGAAGCTCCGACGATACCTATGCATGCACAAGAGTGGAGTGTCAAGTAGTATACCATCCTCGAAGGGGTCAAGTGAACACGTGTAAAGGAGATGATTCACCTTTATGTATGAGAAGTAGATGTCGCACGTGTCACTTACCAAACGGACTCTTGACATGGTGATGTCCTTCGGATGCTCCACATCATCCATTGTCATGGTGTACTTGCTGAGTTTGTTGTTCTTGTTGAGGTTGTTGCTCTTGTCGCGCTTGAGGAGGAACTGCTTCATGCATTCTTGCTTGGTGGCGCCTCTCTTGCATCTCATCGCGAAGGAAATCCTCTTCTTGACGAGTGTGTCGAGTGCGAGCTGCCACATTGCGATGTGCATCACATAATGCTCGTTGCGCCTCAAGAGCTTGAGCTTCTCGACGTTGTTGTGCTTGACGATTAGCTTCGTCATCTTGTTCTACTTGGTATTGACGTGCTCGCTCTTGTTGTTGTTGGCGTAGTCGTTGCCTTTCTTGTGCTTGCTCAAGTGTAGCTTGGTTTTGGCGATGTCGACTTTCTTGCTCATCAAATAGCTCTTGTGAACTCTTGACATGAAGTGGGTTCCGGTTGTCATGTTGAGCTTGACGTGCGGCTTGACGAAGAGTGTTTGATGTAGGAGTGCTTGAGCCTTCCGTGGAGTCGGTATGTCGACTTGAGCGGCTTCGTCTTTTAGACGATGTGGAAGAAGAACGTCAATTGACTATCAAAGTCCGTAGCTCGTCAAATTGGTTAGACATGTTGGTGTTGATGGTGTCGAATTACTGTCTTGTTCTTGCTTCAAATTGGCGCGTGTCCTCGGCGACTTGACCAATGTACTCGCGCATAGCTTCACTTTCTTGATGGAGAGCTCGTTGAACACCGAAGAGATGTAGTTTGGTGACGTAGTTGTTTGCTTCTTGAGGATCGTCGAAGATCGGGTTTGAAGATGTACTTGGCCTATCCATCATCACAAGCAAGTATGTGAGTGGGAGAAAGGAGAAGACAATACCAAATGTACCTTAACCGAAGTTGAAAATGGATCAATGATCACTCAATAATGTAACCTGGAAATAGCACTATTGGTACCACTTCGTGTCGATTCTCACACCTACACAAATAAAGCTTTGAGAGGAGCTTGGTTAGGATGGTGGCATAAATTCAATGCAATCGTCAAAATGACTCAATGATGTTGAAAATGGTTCACAAATTTCTCATGCAACAAGTAGATCACAAGTAAGAAGTAGCACACGGAACACACGCACAGATAGATAAATGTGGTTGTGCAACCAAGGGTGAGCGAAAATGTGGAAACCACGGAAAATGCTTGTGTTGCACAACACTAGAGAGACGCTAACCGATTGCTTAATAGGTGGATACGCACTTGTGCACGACTTATAAGAGGCAAAACGTAACGACTATCTATCACAAGTATTCTATGTGTGTATGATGTGCTGATGCTTTAGCGCAAGATGGTATTGCTATGTCATATGATCTCTTTTGATGCAAGGCGTATGATGCTATTTCCCTTTTGCTTATAAGCTTTGGGTGGCTCTTTTGCTTAAAATCTTGTGAGCTCTTTCTTTGTCGACTTATGCATACTTCTCGGATCAAGGTAGCTATTGTGTATGCGGGACACTTTTGTGTCACACGGAGATATGGTGATGTAGTATGCAAAATCTATGACTATCACTAATGTGCACAAGTGTCGTGGTCCGGTAATACTCAAATGGCTACTCTCAATGGGAAAGCTACGCAAAGATGGTCCATAGGGTGAAAATGCAATTGCAAGGTAGAAAGAACAAGGTGTCGTCGATGTTACCGTCCTTGCCGAAGTTGAGCGGTGGTGTTGTCGAAGTCTTGCCGTTCCAAGGTAGCCTAAACATCCAAGGAAACGGTGAAACCACAACTCAAGTATCCAAGGCAAAGAGAGAGAAAATTCAAATTCGTAGCGGTAAAGCGATGGTGGTTGCGGAAGTGGTGGTGGTATGCGGAAGGTTTGGTAGAATACTGAACGAAAATGGCGGTGGAAAGTGCAAGGTGGTGTGGATGGTGGAGTTTTGGCTGCGGGAGGCCGGATGTCCGGGCCAGGCCGGATGTCCAGGGCACGGGCCGGATGTCCGGGGCACGAGCCGGATGTCCGGGGTGCTAGATGCCGTGATGAACTCCTTGCACACGGTGACTTTGGGGCCAAAAAATTCGTCGGATTTTGCGGAGAAAAAATTAGGGAAAAGATGGGGAAAAGCTAGATCCACTCGTGGCACAGCAAATCCATCGAACAAATTCAACAAAATCTTGCCAAAACAACAGATCACAAAAAAAATTTGGCGCTCTTTTTGTGGGGAATTTTCGAAATTGGGAAGAACACAACAAAAACAAGCTAGAAGACAAGGTGTGGGGCTTCAATTTCGTGATCAACCTATGCTCATGATACCATAATATGATGTAGGGTGGAACCCTAATCGGCAGATCTTTCACGAAAGGAGGTTATCTGATGAGGACATCACTAACAAGGTTACACCTACAGCTCCAACTGACACATATACAGGACCAATTACTAGAGCTCGCGCACGCCAATTAAATTACCAGGTACTTTCGTTTCTTGGTAATGAATCTAATGTTCATGAGAATATGATGCTGCCTAAATTGGATATATTTGTCTTGCTTACAAATGAAGGGCCTAGCTTGAACAAGAAGGATGAATATTGGAGCAAGATCAAGCATGGAGATGATGGCATGCGCAAGGGGAACAAGAATGAAGTTACAAGTGATGATTTCAGGACTTTGAAGCCACCATAATGAGTGCGTGAGGCCTTGGACGAAATATACAAGATGCCACTTCATAAATTTCGTCCAGAGGCTATTATAGGTGCTGCGTCACCTTATTATTGGGCCATGCCCATGTAATTTCGAAATACTTGAGTATAGGCTGTTTTTAGAGTCCGTATGTGTGGGGAAACAAGAGTTAGGGTTGGTTTCGGACCCCTCCACCAAGGGCCACGAAATCCCCCCCTCCCTCTTTCTCCCATATATACAACCCTTAGGGCGTCGTTTAGACTTTGGGTTTTGTTTAGATTAAAGTTCGCCATAGCTGCAACTTCGCATACTTCGTTTGTGTTCAACGACCAGACCAAGACGTCACAGAACCCAACTTGATCAATAAAGCTTTCCTCTTGAATTCGCAATATCCAGATTGCAATCTCAGTTTCTTGCTTGTTCTTCGTTTGCCTGCAGGAAACAGACCTTCGTGGTCAGGTTGATCGTGCTCCGGCATGGTCAATAACCTCTCGGAGTTGGTTTAGCGGTTGCTAAGGTGCGACGTCCTCGCACGTTCGTAGTCGGATCGTCAAAGTCGACTTCCTCCAAAACGATAGCCACCATCTCATCGAAAGACGGGACACCTTTGCCTCTATCAAGTGGTATCAGATTTCCAGGTTGCTCGGTGAGATTTTACAGTTTTTCGTAGATTAGATCGAGTATGTTCTTCATACCTACAGTCCACGAAAAAAAAGCCAAAAAAAATTAGGGTTAGTTCATCATATCCGAACCAGTCTAAGCCATTGCATAATCTTTTCCGTGTTTGCTTAGTTGCATTTGTGGTTGCATCGTCGTGTCAAGTTGCTGGTCTTAGCGTCTAGTCTTTTAGAGTTTCGAGTTCTGGTCATAAGTTGTCACGCCGCCGCCGCAACATCTTCATCGCTACTGCCACATACCACCACCGATCCGTATCCATATACCACCACCAATCCGTATCCATATACCACCACCGCTGCCAAATACCACCACCGCTGGCATATTCTACCACCACATATCCACCACCAATCCGAGTTCTTTTCGTTCTAGATTGGCTTTGGAGATCCATCTAGTTTCGGTTTCGTGTTTCCTTGCCTGAGTAGGTCTCGTAAAAAAAAATCGACAGGTGAAAATATTTTTCCCTATCCTATTTTTGGGCTTTTCTGAGTCTTTTGAGACACGTGCCACCATACTGTTTTTTTACCGCACGTTTTCGTCGTCGCTGCCCTGATTCCGAAAAAAAAAATTCGTCAAAAAACTTTCGTGCCTATCATCTTAGTTTGACTTGGGAAGTGTTTTGAGACACTCGCCATTATAGTGATTTTCGGCAAAAAAAAAAGAGCGCAAAAAAAAGAGCGCAAAAAAAGAGGCGAAAGAAAAAAATTCAGAGTGTGCTTTCCCCTTTATTACGTGCAGCGTCGTGATTTTGTTATTGTTCTAGGCTCGCGTCTCTAATACGGTCTAGCCTAGGACCAGCGCAGTACCATCGTTAAGCGTTTATTCAACTTTGCATCTCTGAATTGATTATTGCTGGCCCCTTTTGCTACCATCTTATAAGCCTTCTCAGCTCCACATACATCTACATCGTGTGTTTGACTCTCCCTGGTAATCGCTTTATCCAAGCTTTGAGAGTTTTGACTACCATGGTTGCCGATCACCACCTTCTGCAGGGTAAGAACTGGTAAGAATTTGAGATTTGCTTGTCGGATTTGTGACACCCGCCACCACCACCACTTATTAGTAGTCTGTAGGATCATATTCTTGTGTGTTTCTATTGCTGCTAACCATGCCAGGATCACAAGTCTATGAGACTGACTGGGAGAACTTGACGAACAAGGAGCTTCATGATAAGTTTCAGCAAATGATGAGTGTACAGGTGCAAGATGTGCTAAACACATTTGACGAGGCCATGGAGAAGATAGATGGCATGGAGAAGATGTTTGAAACAAAGCTCGATAACAAGTTTGCTGAATTGCTTTCGCGTTTTCCACCACCACCGGCTGCTGCAGCTGTCCCGCCTCTACAACAACAACAACAACAACATCGCCTTCCAAATCAAGTGGGACGAGCACAACGCGTTCCCCTTGAGCCTGGTCAAGCTTCTGGTGCTGCTGTTGATGTTTCTGTAGATCTTGCTGCTACTGCAGAGGTGGAGGACCATTACGAGGATGAGGTTGACCAAAATACGAACTACGTGCAACAACCAGCACCACCACCACTAGGTCCTCCTCATGCATATCATCGCAACGGTATGGCTGCACCACCACCTGGGGTAAATGACCATCTTCCTAAACTGAAATTGAACATTCCACCATTTGAGGGTAGATATGTTCCTGATATATATCTTACTTGGGAGTTAGAAACTGAACAACGTTTTACATGTTTTCATTATCCCGAGGAGAGGCGTGTTCCTGCTGCTGGTTGTGCTTTCACTAGTTTTGCATGTGTTTGGTGGTCTGAACATTGTAGATTATATCCTATTCCAGCTACTTGGGCTGCTTTGAAAACTGCTATGCGTACTCGTTGGGTTCCACCATATTATCAACGTGAATTACTTCAAAAACTGCAGCGCTTAAGACAAGGAAAAAATTCTGTAGAAGAATATTATCAACAATTACAAACTGGCCTGATTAGATGTGGTATTGTTGAGGGGAATGAAGCTATGCTTGCATGTTTTATGGGTGGATTAAATAGAGAGATTCAGACCATTCTAGAGTATAAGGATTATAATAATATCACTCGTTTATTCCATCTTGCTTGTAAAGCTGAACGTGAAGTGCAGGATCGACAGGCATTAGCGCGGACTAACTTTTCTGCAGGTCGACCTTCATCATGGACATCGCGTGCATCCTCTACCTCCACACATTCTACTGCACAGACACCTCCATCAGCTGTTACCGCCTACCGTGATACAAGGAAGCAGGCACAACCACCATTATCTGCCAAGAGCACACCTATTGGGCCTGCACAGAGTTCGTCTTCTTCCATGGCATCAACAGGGCACACCAGTGATATTATTTGTCGTCGTTGTAAGGGAAGAGGACATTTTGCGAGAGAATGCAAATCTCATCTTGTGATGATTGCTACTGAGGATGGTGGATATGAGTCCGCTAGTGACTATGATGAGGAGACTTTGGCTCTTATTACATGTGAAGAACACGGCGGAGACGATTCTGATCATGAGACGCAATACATGGCTCCTGAAGATGCTGACAGGTATGAATGTTTAGTTGCTCAACGTGTTTTGAGTGTGCAGGTTACACAAGCTGAGAAAAATCAGAGGCATAATTTGTTCCATACAAAGGGAGTTGTGAAGGAACGTTATGTTCACGTGATCATAGATGGAGGGAGTTGCAACAACTTGGCTACCATGGAGATGGTGGAGAAGCTATCTCTCACCACAAGACCACATCCACATCCTTACTACATCCAATGGTTCAACAACAGCGGCAAGGTTAAGGTAACACGTACTGTTCGTGTGCATTTTAGTATCTCTACATATGCTGATTATGTTGATTGTGATGTGGTACATATGCAAGCATGTTCCTTATTACTTGGTAGACCATGGCAATTTGATAAAAATTCTGTACACCATGGTAGAAACAATCAGTATACTCTTGTTCATAAGGATAAAAATATTACTTTGCTTCCTATGACTCCTGATTCCATTTTGAAAGATGATATTAATAGAGCTAATAAAGCAAAACAGGAGAAAAATAAGAGTGAAAATCAGATTGTGGCAAAAGAATTTGAGCAACAAATGAAGCCTAATAATAAACTATCTACGGTTGCTTCTGAAATTAAATTGAAAAGTGCATGTTTATTTTCCACAAAATCTGATTTTGCTGAGCTAGATTTTAGCAAATCTGTTTGCTATGCTTTTGTGTGCGAAGAGGCATTATTTTCATTCGAGGACGTGCCTTCCTCTTTGCCTCCTGCTGTCATTAACATTTTGCAGGAGTTCGCCGACGTCTTTCCACAAGACGTGCCACCGGGATTACCACCTATTCGAGGGATTGAGCATCAGATTGACTTAATTCCCGGTGCATCGCTACCCAACCGCGCACCATACCGTACCAATCCAGAAGAGACGAAGGAGATTATGCGTCAAGTACAGGAGCTACTCGACAAAGGTTATATACGCGAATCCCTTAGTCCTTGTGTTGTTCCTATTATTCTAGTGCCGAAAAAGGATGGTACATCGTGTATGTGTGTTGATTGTAGAGGCATTAATAATATTACTATTCGTTATCGTCATCCTATTCCTAGGCTAGATGATATGCTTGATGAATTGAGTGGCTCTACAATATTCTCCAAAGTTGATTTGCGTAGTGGATACCATCAAATTCGTATGAAATAGGGAGATGAATGGAAAACAACATTTAAAACTAAGTTTGGATTATATGAGTGGTTAGTCATGCCTTTTGGGCTAACTAATGCACCTAGTACTTTCATGAGATTAATGAATGAAGTTTTACATGCTTTCATCGGACGATTTGTGGTAGTATACTTTGATGATATATTGATTTTTAGCAGATCTTTGGAGGAACATTTGGAACATTTACGTGTTGTTTTTATTGCTCTACGTGATGCACGTTTGTTTGGTAACCTTGGAAAGTGCACCTTTTGCACCGAACGAGTCTCTTTTTTTGGCTATGTTGTTACTCCATAGGGAATTGAGGTTGATAAAGCCAAGATTGAAGCTATTGAGAGTAGGCCGCAGCCCAAAACGGTCACACACGTGAGGAGTTTCCTTGGCCTCGCTGGATTCTATCGGCGTTTTGTGAGAGATTTCAGCACCATTGCTGCACCTCTCAATGAGCTTACAAAGAAGGATGTGCCTTTTGTTTGGGGTACTGCACAGGAAGAAGCATTCACGGTATTGAAAGATAAGTTGACACATGCTCCTTTACTCCAACTTCCTGATTTTAATAAGACTTTTGAGCTTGAATGTGATGCTAGTGGAATTGGGTTAGGAGGTGTGTTATTACAAGATGGTAAACCTGTTGCATACTTTTCTGAAAAATTGAGTGGGCCTAGTCTAAATTATTCTACTTATGATAAGGAATTATACGCTCTTGTTCGGACTTTGGAAACATGGCAACATTGTTTATGGCCCAAATAATTTGTTATACATTCTGATCATGAATCTTTGAAGCACATTAAAAGTCAAGCAAAACTGAACCCTAGACATGCTAAATGGGTTGAATTCATAGAGACTTTCCCTTATGTTATTAAACACAAGAAGGGAAAAGAAAATGTTATTGCTGATGCATTGTCTCGTCGTTATACTATGCTTTCACAACTTGACTTTAAAATATTTTGTTTGGAGGCCATCAAAGATCAATATGTGCATGATGCTGAATTTAAAGATGTATTGCAGAATTGTAAACAAGGGAGAACATGGAACAAGTTCGTCGTTAATGATGGATTTGTGTTTCGTGCTAACAAGCTATGCATTCGAGCTAGCTCTGTTCGTCTTTTGTTATTGCAGGAGGCGCATGGAGGAGGATTAATGGGACACTTTGGCGTGAAGAAGACGGAGGACGTACTTGCTACACATTTCTTTTGGCCAAAGATGCGACGGGATGTTGAGCGTTTTGTTGGTCGCTGCACTACATGTCAAAAAGCTAAGTCACGACTCAATCCTCATGGTTTATATATGCCTTTGCCTGTTCCTAGTGTTCCTTGGGAAGATATATCTATGGACTTTGTTTTAGGTTTACCTCGAACAAAGAAGGGGAGGGATAGCATATTTGTTGTCGTGGATAGGTTCTCGAAGATGGCACACTTTATACCATGTCATAAAAGCGATGATGCTGCTAATGTTGCTGACTTGTTCTTTCGTGAAATTATTCGCTTGCATGGTGTGCCAAATCCTATTGTTTCAGATCGTGATACTAAATTTTTAGCCACTTTTGGTGATGTTTATGGGCTAAGTTGGGGACTAAACTGCTTTTTAGTACTACTTGTCACCCCCAAACTGATGGTCAAACTGAAGTAGTCAACAGAACTTTGTCTACTATGCTTAGGGCTGTTTTTAAGAATAATAAGAAAATATGGGAATAATGCTTGCCTCATATTGAATTTGCTTATAATCGTTCGTTGCATTCTACTACTAAGATGTGCCCTTTTGAAATTGTCTATGGTTTCCTACCTCGTGCACCTATTGATTTGTTGCCTCTTCCATCTTCGGAGAAGGTTAATTTTGATGCTGAACAACGTGCTGAATTGATCTTAAAAATGCATAAGTTAACTAAGGAAAATATTGAGCACATGAATGCTAAATATAAACTTGTTGGAGATAAGGGTAGAAAACGTGTTGTCTTTGCACCTGGAGATCTTGTTTGGTTACATTTGCGTAAGGATAGGTTTCCCAATTTGCGCAAGTCAAAGCTAATGCCACGTGCTGATGGTCCTTTCAAGGTGTTAGAGAAAATAAATGATAATGCATATAAACTTGAGTTGCCTGCAGATTTTGGGGTTAGTCCCACATTTAACATTGCAGATTTGAAGCCTTACTTGGGTGAGGAAGATGAGCTTCCGTCGAGGACGACTTCAATTCAAGAAGGGGAGGGTGATGAGGACATCACTAACAAGGTTACACCCACAGCTCCAACTGACACATATACATGACCAATTACTAGAGCTCGCGCACGCCAATTAAATTACCAGGTACTTTCGTTTCTTGGTAATGAATCTAATGTTCATGAGAATATGATGCTGCCTAAATTGGATACATTTGTCTTGCTTACAAATGAAGGGCCTAGCTTGGACAAGAAGGATGAATATTGGAGCAAGATCAAGCATGGAGATGATGGCATGCGCAAGGGGAACAAGAATGGAGTTACAAGTGATGATTTCAGAACTTTGAAGCCACCATAATGAGTGCGTGAAGCCTTGGACGAAATATACAAGATGCCACTTCATAAATTTCGTCCAGAGGCTATTATAGGTACTGCGTCACCTTATTATTGGGCCAGCCCATGTAATTTCGAAATACTTGAGTATAGGCTGTTTTTAGAGTCCGTATGTGTGGGGAAACAAGAGTTAGGGTTGGTTTCGGACCCCTCCACCAAGGGCCACGAAATCCACCCCCCCCCCCTCTTTCTCCCATATATCCAGCCCTTAGGGCGTCGTTTAGACTTTGGGTTTTGTTTAGATTAAAGTTCGCCATAGCTGCAACTTCGCGTACTTCGTTTGTGTTCAACGACCAGACCAAGACGTCACAGAACCCAACTTGTTCAATAAAGCTTTCCTCTTGAATTCACAATATCCGGATTGCAATCTCAGTTTCTTGCTTGTTCTTTGTTTGCCTGCAGGAAACATACCTTCGTGGTCAGGTTGATCGTGCTCCGGCGTGGTCAATAACCTCTCGGAGTTGGTTTAACGATTGCTAAGGCGCGACGTCCTCGCACGTTCATACTCGGATCGTCAAAGTCGACTTCCTCCAAAACGATAGCCACCATCTCATTGAAAGACGGGACACCTTTGCCTCTATCATTATCCCACGATGAACACAGAGAACACAAGGAAGATACGGAGGAAAACACGAGGGGAAACACTCAAATCAACACAAATACGGTCACACAGGTGCTAGATCCACGATACACATCAAGATACACGATCCATAGTCAACAACGGTGGTACAAAGATAGTCTTCTCCCAGAGGAGGTCTTGGCGTATCCCTTGGGATCTTCTCCGGTGTGGAGGTCTTGAATCCGAGGTGGATCTTCTCCGAAGAGGCTGCGGTCTCGTAGGAGAGGAACCACAAAGGTCTATGATGAGCTATCCAAAAGCTGACCCTAAAAGATGTGGGGCGACGGGCCGGATGTCCGGGACTTCGCAGGTCGCTGTATGTCCGGGGCGAGGAGCCGGATTTCCGGGCTGGAGGGGTCGAGTCTCGGGTGGCTTCTGTAGAGTGGCGCCGGATTTCCGGCCACGAGGCCGGATGTCCGGGGCCTGGCCGGATGTCCAGGCCCTGTAGCTTCGGCCGCTGGTGCCATTCTGTAGTTGTTTGCCCAGTGGCCGGATGTCTGGGCCAGGGGGCCGGATGTCCGGGGCCTGGAGCCTTCTTCAGCCCTTCTCGATGTAAAGCCTCGTCCATGAGCTTGGGGACTTGTCCATCTTCAAGCACATCTCCAATGTGGTCTTCTTCACATCTGAGCACACAAAACACATCCGTCTGAGGTCGTAACCATGTCTTGCAAGATTCATATGGAAGTTGAGCTAGGAGTGACGTCACCTCGGTCTTGAGAGCCCTAGCACGAGCACGTGTCATTGGTCCTTGAGGCACTTGGTGAGGCGATGGAGGGTCCATGGGGATGACCTCGGAATGCTCCGCATCAGTGGCCCTTGGAGGAGGGGTCCGAAACCAACCCTAAATCTTGTTTCCCCACACATACGGTCTCTAAAAACAGCCTATACTCAAGTATTTCGAAATTACATGGGCCTGGCCCAATAATAAGGTGATGCAGCACCTATAATAGCCTCTAGACGAAATTTCTGAAGTGGCATCTTGTATATTCCGTCCAAGGCTTCACACACTCATTATGGTGGCTTCAAAGTCCTGAAATCATCACTTGTAACTCCGTTCTTGTTCCCCTTGCGCATGCCATCAACTCCATGCGTGTTCTTGCTCCAATGTTCATCCTTCTCCAAGCTAGGCCCTTCATTTGTAAGCAAAACAAATGTATCCAATTTAGGCAGCATCATATTCTCATGAACATTAGAATCATTACCAAGAAACAAAAGTACCTGGTAATTTAATTGGCGTGCGCGAGCTCTAGTAATTGGTCATGTATATGTGTCAGTTGGGGCTGTGGGTGTAACCTTGTTAGTGATGTCCTCATCAACACCTTTGCCTCTATCATAGTCCAACTTCCATATGAATCTTGCGAGACATGTCTACTACCTCAGATGGATGTGTTTTGTGTGCTCAGGTGTGAAGAAGGCCCCATCGGAGAGGCTCGTGAAGATGGACGAGTCCCCAAGCTCACGGACAAAGCTTTGCTTTGAGAGAGGCTGAAGAAGGCTACAGGCCCCGGACATCCGGCCCCTGGGCGATCAGCCACAGAAGAGCCCCAACAGCCGAAGCTATAGGGCCCAGACATCCGTCTCGGCTGACCCCGGACATTCGGCTTCTTGCCCGGAAATCTGGACCCCCCTATCCAGAGAGCATCGGGACCGAGCCCCTCCAGCCCGGACATCCAGCCCCTCGTCCCGGACATCCGGCGTCCCGGGAAGCCCCGGACATCCGGCCGGATGCCCGGACGTCCAGCCCCTGATTGCCTGCGTGCATCCCCTTTGGGCCGTGGCCCGTGTACCCCTTCGCCCCGTAGACTATATATATTCATCCTCCTACATCTTTTTAGGGTTAGCTTTGTGATAGCTCATCATAGACCCTAGTGGTTCCTCTCCTACGAGACCGCGGCCTCCACGGAGAAGATCCACTAGATTCAAGATCTCCTTCCCGGAGAAGAACATCAAGACCTCGTCACAGGGATGACTACCTTTACTTGTATCGTCCTTAGTTGATCGTGTATCGTGTATCGCACTTTGTGCCCCCGGATCTAGCATTTGTGTGACCTAAACTTGTTGATTTGAGTGATTTCCTCTTGTCCCTCTTGTGTTTTCCCTCGTGCCTCACATGTTCATCCTTAGGATCCCTCCTTTTCGTGAAAGATCGTCCCCCTAGGGTTCCACCCTACATCATCATGGTATCATGAGCATAGGTTGATCACGAAATTTGGAGCTCCACACCTTGTTTTCTAGCTTGTTTTTGTTGTGTTCTTCCCAATTTCGAAAATTCCCCACAAAAATAGCCCCAAATATTTTTTGTGATCTGTTGATTTGGCGAGATTTTGTTGAATTTGTTCCATGGATTAGCTGTGCCACGAGTGGATCTAGCTCTTCCCCACCTTTTCCCCAATTTTTCTCTGCAAAATCCGACGAATTTTGACCCCGAAAGTCACCGTGTGCAAGGAGTTCCTCACGGCCTCAGGCACCCCGGACATCCGGCCCATGCCCCGGACGTCCGGCCTCCCGCAGCCAAAAATCCCCCATCCCCACCACCTTGCACTTAACCCCGCCATTTTCGTTCGGTTTCCCACTAAACCTTCCGCATACCACCACAACTTCCGCAACCACCATCGTTTCACCGCTATGATTTTGACAATTTTGTCTCACTTTGCCTTGGATACTTGAGTTGTGGTTTCACCGTTTCCTTGGATGTTTAGGCTACCTTGGAACGGCAAGACTTCGATAGCACCACCGCTCAACTTCGGCAAGGACGGTAACATCGACGACACCTTGTTCATTCTACCTTGCAATTGCATTGTCACCCTATGGACCATCTTTGCGTAGATTTCCCATTGAGACTAGCCATTTGAGTATTGCCGGGCCACGACACTTGTGCACATTAGTGATAGTCATAGATATTGCATACTACATCATCATATCTCCGCATACACAATAGCTACCTTGATCGGAGAAGCATGCATAAGTGGCCAAAGAAATAGCTCACAAACTTTTAAGCAAAAGAGCCACCCAAAGCTTATAAGCAATAGAAAAATAGCATCATACGCCTTGCATCAAGAGAGATCATATGCGATATTAATACATAATCTTGTGCTCAAGCATCGGCACATCATACACTCATAGTATACTTGTGATAGCAAGTCGTTACGTTTTGCCTCTTATAGGTTGTGCACAAGTGCGTATCCGCCTATTAAGCAATCCGGTTAGCATCTCTCTAGTGTTGTGCAACACGAGCATTTTGCGTGGATTCCACATTTTCGCTCACCCTTGGTTGCACAACCACATTTATCAATGCGTGCGTGTGTTCCGTGTGCTACTTCTTGCTTGTGATCTACTTGTTGCATGAGCAAATTGTGAACCATTTTCAACATCATTGAATCGCTTTGACAATTGCATTGAATTTTTGCCACCATCCTAACAAAGCTCCTCTCAAAGCTTTACTTGTGTAGGTGTGAGAATCGACAAGAAGTGGTACCAATAGTGTTATTTCCGGGTTACATTATTGAGTGATCATTGATCCACTTTCAACTTCGGTCAAGGTACAATTGGTATTGTCTTCTCCCTTCTCCCACTCACATACTTCCTTGTGATGATGGATAGGCCAAGTACATCTTCGAACCCTCCTTTCGATGATCCTCAAGAATCGAACAACTACGTCACCAAACTATATCTCTTCGGCGTTCAACGAGCTCTGCATCAAGAAAGTGAAGCTATGCGCGAGCACATTGAGCAAGTCGCTGCCGACGCACGACAATTTGAAGCAAGAACAAGAGAGAAATTCTACATCATCAACACCAACATGTCTACCCAATTTGACGAGCTCCGGACTTTCATAGTGAACCGACGTTCTTCTTCCACATCTTCTCAAAGACGAAGCCGCTCAAGTCGACATACCGACTCCACGGAAGGCTCAAGTACCCCTACATCAAACACTCTTCATCAAGCCGCACGTCAAGCTCGACATGACAACCGGAATCCACTTCATGACAAGAGCTCCCAAGAGCTATTTGAAGAGCAAGAAAGTCGCCATCATCAAAACCAAGCTACACTTGAGCAAGCGCAAGAACGGCAACGACTACGCCAACAACAACAAGAGCGAGCACGTCAATACCAAGAAGAACAAGATGCCGAGGCTAATCGTCAAGCACAACAACACCGAGCACCTCAAGTTCTTGAGGCGCAACAAGCATTGCGTGATTCACATCACAATGTGGCAACTCGCAATCGACATACTGGTCAAGAAGAGGACTACCTTCATGATGAGATGCAAGAGAGGCGCCATCAAGCACTAATGCAAGAAGAAGTTCCTCCTTAAGCGCGACAACGGCATCAACCTCAACAAGAACCACAAGCTCAGCGAGTACACCATGAAAATGGACATCTACTCCGACAAGAGCAACATGAGATTGCCAATCGTCCCAATCAAGAACGCCCTCCCAATAGGCAAGGAAACAACGAAGAGCATCTCTATGGCAAGCTTAAGTTCACCATGCCAAAGTTTTCCAGAAGCATTGATCCCGAAGACTACCTATCATGGGCACTGAAGGTTGACAAGATCTTTCGACTACACAACTTCGATGAAGAGAAGAAAATTGCTATGGCCTCCCTTGAGTTCCAAGACTATGTTCTCATTTGGTGGGAACAAATCATAGAGAGAAGAGAAGCAAAAGGCGAACCTCCTATCACTACTTGGGCTCACATGAAGGAAGTCATGAGAGCACGCTTGGTGCCAACACACTACAACCGTGACTTGTTGATGCGGAGCATCCAAAGGTCATCCCCATGGACACTCCATCGCCTCACCAAGTGCTCCAAGGACCAATGACACGTGCTCGTGCTAGAGCACTTGAATCCGAGGTTAACTCTCTCCTTGTTGAATTCCCATTTGACCACCTTGAGACATGGCTACTACCTCAAACGGAGACACTTTGTATGCTTAGGTGCCAAGGAGATGTTACGGTGCAAGACGGATGACAAGAGCATGAACCAGGATTCTCCTAGCGCAGAGAAAGAGGTACTACCGGTCCAACTACCGGTCCGCCGGTACTACCGGTCCAACTACCGGTCAACTACCGCTCCACCTTCTGTGATCGACCGGTGCAAGGCTAGTGCAAGGCCGGAACTTCCGGTAAAACCGCGAAAACCGGCACTACCGGTCCTAGGACCGGTACTACCGCCCTGCCTGCGCACAGTTGAAGGGTTTTCACCCCATGTATCCCCCAACTTACCCCTTGGACTATAAGTACTCCTTCCCTTCCATCTTTTAGGGTTAGCTTCTGGATAGCTCATCATAGACCTTTGTGGTTCCTTTCCTACGAGACCGCGGCCTCTTTGGAGAACATCCACTCGGATTCAGGACCTCCACACCGGAGAAGATCCCAAGGGTTACCCCAAGACCTCCTCCGGGAGAAGACTATCTTTGTACCACCGTTGTTGACTATGGATCGTGTATCTTGATGTGTATCGTGGATCTAGCACCTGTGTGACCATATTTGTGTTGATTTGAGTGTTTCCCCTCGTGTTTTCCTCCTTATCTTCCTTGTGTTCTCCATGTTCATCGTGGGATAACCTCCTTTCGTGAAAGATCTGCCGATTAGGGTTCCATCCTACATCATTATGGTATCAAGAGCCATGGTTTCTCACGAAATTGGAGCCCTCAACCTAGTTTAGTGATCATTATGGTATCGACAACATAGGTTGATCACGAATTTGGAGCCCCACACCTTGTTTTCTAGCTTGTTTTTGTTGTGTTCTTCCCAATTTCGAAAATTCCCCACAAAAATAGCCCCAATTTTTTTGTGATCTGTTGATTTGGCGAGATTTTGTTGAATTTGTTCCTTGGATTTGCTGTGCCACGAGTGGATCTAGCATTTCCCCCAGTTTCCCAACTTTCCATCCACTAAATCCACCCAATTTCGACCCCGAAATCACCCTTTTCCGCCCATATTTTGCCCCGATCCAGTTCTGAGAATTTTCCCGACATCAGCGGTACTACTGGTGGCACTAGCGGTACTTCCGCTGAGCACCACAAGCGGTACTACTGGCCTACCAAGCGGTACTACCGTCCCACCCAGTTTCAGCCTTCCGAGTTTCACTGTTTTGACCATAACTTTCACTCCCGAACTCTGATTTGAGTGTTCTTTGGCTCGTTGAAAAGCTGGTGATGTGCTCGAGCTGCTCATCTTGGTTTTACCACCATTAGAATCCATCAAATTTTGTCAAATTTGGCAAGTTTGCTTGGGCCCTTCACCATATCAACCACCACCACTTCCGCAACCACCATCGCTTCACCTCTTCGATTTTCACAATTTTGTCTCACATTGCCTTGGATACTTGAGTTGTGGTTTCACCGTTTCCTTGGATGTTTCGGCTACCTTGGAATGGAATGACATCGACAACACCACCGCTCACCCTCGGCAAGGACGGTAACATCGACGACACCTTGTTCATCATACCATGCAATTGCATTGTCACCCTATGGACCATCTTTGCATAGCTTTCCCTTTGAGACTAGCCATTTGAGTATTGCCGGGCCACGACACTTGTGCTCATTAGTGATAATCATAGATATTGCATACTACATCATCATATCTCCGTGTGACACAAGAGTGTCCCGCATACACAATAGCTACCTTGATCCGAGAAGCATGCATAAGTGGCCAAAGAAAGAACTCACAAGCTTTTAAGCAAAAGATCCAACCAAAGCTTATAAGCAAAAGGAAAATAGCATCATACGCCTTGCTTCAAAAGAGATCATATGACATAGCAATACATCATCTTGTGCTCAAGCATCGGCACATCATACACTCATAGCATACTTGTGATAGGAAGTCGTTTCGTTTGCCTCTTATAGGTTGTGCACAAGTGCGTATCCGCCTATTAAGCAATCGGCTAGCGTCTCTCTAGTGTTGTGCAACACGAGCATTTTCCATGGATTCCACATTTTCGCTCACCCTTGGTTGCACAACCACATTTATCTATCCGTGCGTGTGTTCCGTGTGCTATTTCTTGCTTGTGATCTACTTGTTGCATGAGCAAATTGTGAACAATTTTCAACATCATTGAGTCACTTTGACAATTGCATTGAATTTGTGCCACCATCCTAACCAAGCTCCTCTCAAAGCTTTACTTGTGTAGGTGTGAGAATCGACATGAAGTGGTACCAATAGTGCTATTTCCGGGTTACATTATTGAGTGATCATTGATCCATTTTAAACTTCGGTTAAGGTACATTTGGTATTGTCTTCTCCCTTATCCCACTCACATACTTGCTTGTGATGATGGATAGGCCAAGTACATCTTCGAACCCGATCTTCGACGATCCTCAAGAAGCGAACAACTACGTCACCAAACTACATCTCTTCGGTGTTAAACGAGCTCTCCATCAAGAAAGTGAAGCTATGCACGAGTACATTGGACAAGTCGCCGCCGACGCGTGCCAATTTGAAGCACGAACGCGAGAGCAATTCGACATCATCAACACCAACATGTCTACCCAATTTGACGAGCTATGGACTTTGGTAGTCAACCGACGTTCTTCTTTCACATCTTCTCAAAGACGAAGCCGCTCAAGTCGACATACCGACTCCACGGATGGTTCAAGTACACCTACATCAAACACTCTTCGTTGATAGAGGCGAGGGGCCCGATCTTTCGATGAGATGATAACTATCGATTTGGTGGAGTCGACTTTGTCGATCCGACTACAAACGTGCACGACGTTGCGCCTTAGCAATCGCTAAACCAATCTCCAGGGGTTACTGACAATGCCAGAAGCACGATCAGCCTGACCACGAAGGTCTATTCCTGCATGCAATCGAAGAACAAGCAAGAATATGATAAAGCAATCTGAATATTGCAAATATAGATGAGGTATTGATAAAGGTGGGGATCCGTAAGCGGTCTCGGTCTGGTCATTGGACAGAAACGAAGTACACGAAGTTGCAATGTCTAACTTTTGACTAAACAAATCCCAAAGAAAAAGCTACTAGATGGATCTACTTATATAGGAGCAAGGGGTGGCGTCCAAGGAGGTGGGAGGATGTCCCAAGGCAGCCTAAAACTAACCCTAGGTCGTACAAGGCTCATGGGCCCAAGTGGAGGTGATGTAACACCTTTGGACTTGTAGTTTGACTCGGATTCTACTGCAGCGTCAGATTGTTTCGTCGATATCTCAATGCTCCGGACTAATTTGAAGGTGAATCCAATTGAGTTGGAAAGTGTACGAAATCTAGTTTCCAACAATAAAAGAAACACCCAATTCGGAGTCCGTATGAAGGAGTTCTTACCGTTTTGAGTTAGGTATGTCTGTGCAGTCTGAATCTGGATGCAGAACGTGAGAGACTTGGACTCTATCTTCTCTTGGCCCAAAAGTGACGTGAGAGAACTTTTTGAACAGCACCTAAACTTCTCTTTTTCCCTTATCTTCATATGTGGATTGTACAAATGTCCTCGGCGTTGCTTAATCTGAAATGTGGGTAAGAAAATAGACAAGGTGTACATGTTGTATATGTATATGTCATCCATTTTTACTTCCATTAATTTTCGCACATATGACACATGCATAGATGAGTAAGTTTCGTAGTTCATAAAATATGGAGCCAAAATATTATCACAAGAAGTAGAAGGCATGAAAATATTGCAACTCAATTTGCACAAATAAGCGAAGCTCTTATTCATATCAAAATATTGACAATGTTCATCATTAAACAATCCCAACATTGGTGAATAAACCTTGCATCAAATTCACAGGCTACAACATGCTTAAATAAGCAAACATGCAATAAGTCATTTGACATAGAATCGTCACAAGGATTAGAGGTCATATCAAAATGATTAAACATTGGCACAATTATTTTCAAATGTATTTTATCCAAATCTGATTTATTCTCCGATTCACATGATTCTTTTGGATCAACGGTTAATTCAATGGGTGCACTCAAAATTGTTGGTATTTCAGTAGTTTGATCACATGACGCATTCATGACAGTAACATGATTATCTAAACTAGGTGGTGTGCTCAAATCAAAAGGTAATTCAATACATGATGTATTCAAGTTAACTAGATATGCATCATCCTCATGTGAAGTTATATCATCATGGATTTTACTGTTACCTTGTTGCAAAGACGTACCTGATGTAGGTACGGACGATGATAATGTATCATACACTTTAGATGATGTCATGCTCACAATCAGAGATGTGGCTGCTCTAGTAGGTGCAATGGTGGAGGAACCAACCAATGGTGGTGAGCATGAACTGGAATAGTAGTTGTTGTAGTCACACAATGCATCCTCCTGTATTTGTCTCTCAAAGGTAAACGCACGAACATACATACCAGTAATGCAACGAGGAATATACTGAAATCTTGTGCGAATATCATGGTTTAAACCAGCAAAAAATCTATTCATTGTATCATCCTCAGATTCTTCTATGTCATAATGATGCATATAAGATTTGAACTCTTGGTAGTAAGCATGAATAGTGTTACTGCCTTGTTTTAATTGTTCCAATTTGCGAAGCAATTCACGGCGATAGTAAGGAGGAAAAAAATGTTTTCTCATTACAGCCTTCAAATCTTTCCAAGTTGTGGATTGGTTATCAATATTTTTCTTACAATGGACACTCCACCAAATAGAAGCAAAACCAGTAAATACTCTAGTGACAGCTCGTACTCTCTCAAGTTCAGAAAAATGATGGTGACTAAATACTTTTTCTACTTCAAGCTCCCAAGCTAGATAAATAGTAGGATTAAATCTACCCTCAAATGACAGTAAAGAAATAACCTGACCATGTGCTTGTGTGTGTTGTCCCACGTCTCGTGATGGTGAAGATGTATCCGTCGTCCAAGAACTTCTGTCTCCGGTACCTGTCATGATTAGTAGAAACAAGAAACAAGATTTGAGAATAATGTTCCTATGAACTACTAGGATATGGTGCTAAAGCGCTCATAGTAAAGCAAATATCAATATCTTACAAGTTCTTACCATGCAGCAGGTGGTGATAGGCAACCAGCGGTGTCAAATAACTCCAAAGATTGAGTAAAGCGATGGCCAGGTGAACGTAAATATGCACGGTGTAGAAATATGTGGAGCTGGGTTGGCTATATATGGTAGCAAAAGATTAGCAATAATCTATTCAGAGATGCAATGTTGAATAAACGCTCAACGACGGTACTGTGCTGGTCCTAGGCTAGACCGGACTAGAGACGCGAGCCTAGAACACTAATGATGTCACGGTGTAGCACAACTAGCATCAATAAAGGATACGAAGTGGCTCTAGACAGCAAGATATAAGTGAAGATCACAACAGCAGTAAAGATAATGATGAAAACAACTGCCAAGCAGAATATACAACAACTCTCTCTCCAACTTCTTTTCCTTCTTTTTCTTTTTCTTTTTCTTTTTTCTCACACTTTTTTTCCTTTTCTTTCTCTCCTCTTTTTTTTACTTTTTTTTCTCTGTCTTTTTTTTCTTTCTCCCTCTTTCCAAGACAAACTAGATAAGATGCAGATTGGATCAAGCAAAGATGCGAACGACTTCAACTATGATTGTGACAATGAACGATGGGTAGCATGAGGCGGAAATTGATGGATGAGGTGGTGGACAGCGGAAGGGATAACGACGCAGCGGCGATGTGACTAATGTGAACAGAACTCGAAACTCTAACGAACTAGACACTAAGACCAGCAACTCAACACGACGATGCAACCGATAATTCAACTAAGCAAACACGAAAAAGATTATGCAATGGCGCAGACTGGTTCGGATATGATGAACTAACCCTAATTTTTTTTGGTTTTTTCGTGGACTGTAGGTATGAAGAACAGACTCGATCTAATCTACGAGAAACTGTAAAATCTCACCGAGCAACCTGGAAATCTGATACCACTTGATAGAGGTGAGGGGCCCGATCTTTCGATGAGATGATAACTATCGATTTGGTGGAGTCGACTTTGACGATCCGACTACAAACGTGCATGAGGTTGCGCCTTAGCAATCGCTAAACCAATCTCGAGGGGTTACTGACAATGCCAGAAGCACGATCAGCCTGACCACGAAGGTCTATTCCTGCATGCAATTGAAGAACAAGCAAGAATATGATCAAGCAATCTGAATATTGCAAATATAGATGAAGTATTGATAAAGGTGGGGATCCGTAAGCGGTCTCGGTCTGGTCGTTGGACACAAACGAAGTACACGAAGTTGCAATGGCTAACTTTTGACTAAACAAATCCCAAAGAAAAAGCTACTAGATGAATCTACTTATATAGGAGCAAGGGGTGGCGTCCAAGGACGTGGGAGGACGTCCCAAGGCAGCCTAAAACTAACCCTAGGTCGTACAAAGCTCATGGGCCCAAGTGGAGGTGATGTAACACCTTTGGACTTGTAGTTTGACTAGAATTCTGCTGCAGCGTCAGATTGTTTCGTCGATATCTCAACGCTCCTGACGAATTTGAAGGTGAATCCAATTGAGTTGGAAAGTGTACGAAATCTAGTTTCCAACAAAAAAAGAAACACCCAATTTGGAGTCCGTATGAAGGAGTTCTTGCCGTTTTGAGTTAGGTATGTCTGTGCAGTCTGAATCTAGATGCAGAACGTGAGAGACTTGGACTCTATCTTCTCTTGGCCCAAAAGTGATGTGAGAGAACTTTTTGAACAGCACCTAAACTTCTCTTTTTCCCTTATCTTCATATGTGGATTGTACAAATGTCCCATACACCTGGAATTAGACATGGCACAAAAGTCTGTGAAGTATTTTTGTCCTGGATGACATAAATAAATTGTTGCATAGTTTGCATTAGAAATCACCTCACAAATATACATGTACGCAATATTTTTGGTCGTATCCAAGGTAGTCATGTCCTCATCATTCGTCAAGCCGCACGTCAAGCTCGACATGACAACCGAATCCACTTCATGATAAGAGTTCACAAGAGCTATTTGAAGAGCAAGAGAGTCAACATCGTCAAAACCAAGTTACACTTGAGCAAGCACAATAATGGCAACAACTACGCCAACAACAACAAGAGCAAGCACGTCAATACCAAGAAGAACAAGATGCCGAAGTTAATCGTCAAGCACAACAACGTCGAGAAGCTCAAGCTCTTGAGGTGCAACGAGCATTACGCGATGCACATCGCAATGTGGCAGCTCGCACTCGACACACTCGTCAAGAAGAGGATTTCCTTCGCGATGAGATGCAAGAGAGGTGCCACCTCGAATGCAAGAAGAAGTTCCTCCTCAAGCGCGACAACAGCAACAAGCTCACCAAGAACCTCAAGCTCGGCAAGCACACCATGAAATTGGACATCTACTTCAACAAGAGCAACATGAGATTGACAATCGCCAAAATCAAGAACGTTCCCAATAGGCAAGGAAACAATGAAGAGCATCGCTATGGCAAGCTTAAGTTCACCACGCCAAAGTTCTCCGGAAGCATTGATCCCGAAGACTACCTCTCATGGGCATTGAAGGTTGACAAGATCTTCGACTTCACAACTTCGATGAAGAGAAGAAGATCGCAATGGCCTCCCTTGAGTTCCAAGACTATGTTCTCATATGGTGGGAGCAAATCATAGAGAGAAGAGAAGCAAAAGGCGAACCTCCTATCACCACTTGGGCTCAAATGAAGGAAGTCATGAGAGCACGCTTTGTGCCTACACACTACAACCGTGACTTGTTCAAGAAGCTACAACTCCTCAAGCAAGCTACCAAGTCCGTTGAAGAGTACTACAAGGAGATGGAGATTGCCATGATAAGAGCCAACATAACGGAAGATGAAGAGCAAACAATGGCGAGATTCTTGAATGGACTCAACTATCCTATCAAGAAGATTGCGGACTTTCAACCATACACCAATCTCCTCGAGCTAGTACACCAAGCAACCAAAGCAGAGCAACAAGTTCAAGAGGACTACAAGTACTCCAAGTTCACCTCCAAGAACTTCGGCTCCTACAACCAAGCTTCAATGACTTCGGCTACTCCTCCTTCCTCTACCAAGCCATCTAAAAACTTCGGCGACAAGTCAAGCTACAAGAATGCGACTACATCGAGTCGTCCACCTTCTACCAACAACTTCACGCCAAGAGCTTCATCATCTACAACTCCAACAGAGGACAACTCCAAGACGAGTTCCATCAAATGCTTCAAGTGCCAAGGGCGAGGCCACAAATCATTTGAGTGCAAGACCGCTCGCACCATGATCATCAACGATGACGGATCTTATGACTCAATGAGCGACGATGAGATGGAAGCCCTTGAGCATGTAGCTATGCATCGCCAAGTGAACGAAGAAGAAGACCATCAAGTGTTTTGCGACAATGACTCAAGTCCCAACCTTGTTGTCTCCAAGGTCTTGACACTCAAACACCTACAAGATGACGACCAACGATGTCATATCTTCCATACCAAGGCTGGCATCAATGGACGCTCCGTCAAGGTCATCATCAATGGAGGAAGTTGTCATAACTTGGCAAGCGAAGAGCTATGCGACAAGCTTCAATTGGTCAAGACGAAGCATCCTCACCCCTACAAGGTCCAATGGCATAATGACGCCGGAATTATTCGAGTCGAGCACACCGTGCAAGTCTCCTTCAAGATAGGCGCCTACGAGGACACACTTGAGTGTGATGTGATCCCCAGGTCCGTGTGCCTCCTTATTCTTGGACGACCATGGCAATATGATCGTGGAGTCACACACAATGGATGGACCAATCACTATAGCTTCAAGATGAAGGGCAAGGAATTCATGCTACGACCAATGTCTCCAAGTCAAGTAGCCGCCGACAAACACTTACCTACCAACCATCATGGAGAGAATGGTGAGAGAGTGAGCCACCAAAAGGAGAGTGAGAGCCACAAGCCAAATATGAGCGACTCCACGATGAGTGACAAGAAACAAGTAGTGCTATTTGCCACCAAAAGTGTGATGAGAGAAGTGTGTGAGAACCCATCGAGTATCTTTCACCTTGTGCTTTTATGCAAAGGGGAAGCCAAACCTACTAACACTTCACCACCTCCACCTTTAGTGTTGTCTCAATTGTTGTAGGAATTCTCGGACGTCTTTCCCGATGAGCTACCTCCGGGTCTACCTCCACTTCGCGGAATAGAACACCATATCGACCTCATACCCAGCGCACCACTTCCAAACAAGGCTCCTTACTGCATCAACCCCGAGGAAACCAAGGATATACAACGGCAAGTGCAAAAACTCATCGACAAAGGTCATGTACGCGAATGCTTAAGCCCTTGTGCCATTCCGGTTATTCTCGTGCCTAAGAAAGATGGAAGTTTTCGCATGTGCTCCGACTGCCGCCCCATAAATGCTATCACCGTTAGATACCGTTATCCTATCCCACGCTTAGACGACATGCTTGATGAATTATGTGGTGCCACCATCTTTTCGAAAATTGATCTTAAAAGTGGTTACTACCAAATTCGCATTCAAGAGGGTGATGAGTGGAAAACGGCTTTCAAAACCAAGTTTGGGTTATATGAGTGGCTTCTCATGCCAATGGGTTTATCGGAAGCACCCGGTTCATTTATGCGTCTTATGCATTTTTGTCTACGACCCTACATATGCGTCTTTGTAGTGGTCTACTTTGATGACATCCTCATTTTTAGCAAGTCGCTTGAGGACCATGTGACACACATCCGTATGGTCTTACAAACCCTTCGGAAAGAGCGCTTATATGCTAATATGGAGAAATGCACTTTTGGCATTGACAAGGCCGTCTTCCTAGGTTTTGTCGTTTCTTCACAAGGTGTTCACGTTGATGAAACTAAAATTGAAGCAATTAAAACTTGGCCTCAACCAACGAATCTCATGCAAGTGCGTAGTTTCCTTGGTCTAGCCAGTTTCTACCGACGTTTTGTGAAGGACTTTAGCACTATTGCTATGCCTCTACACGCCTTGAGCAAGAATAACGCACCCTTCATTTGGGGTCCTTTGCAAGACACCGCGTTCAATGAGCTAAAAAGCTTGCTTACACACGCACCACTCCTAGCCCTACCGAACTTTGATAAACCATTTGAGATTCATTGTGACGCTAGTGCTACCGGCATAGGTGGCGTGCTCATGCAAGAAAAGCGCCCAATTGCGTACTTTAGCGAGAAGCTATCCGGAGCGCAACTTAACTACCCCATCTATGATAAAGAGCTCTATGCCTTGGTGAGAGTTTTGCGTGTTTGGGAACATTATCTTAGATCTCATGAATTCATTCTTCATACGGACCATGAGACTCTCAAGTATCTCAAGGGTCAAACTAAGTTGAACAAGCGTCATGCTAAATGGAGTGAGTTCATTGAGTCTTTTCCCTATGTCATCAAATACATCAAAGGCAAAGAGAATGTTGTGGTGGATGCGCTTTCCCACAAATGCATGCTTGTTACACAACTTGAGTTGAATGTTATTGGCTTTGAGCACATAAAAGATTTATATAAGCGTGATCCTTTCTTTGCAACTCCATATGCTAAGTGTTTGACTCACACTTCTTGGGAACATTACTACATAAAGGATGGATATCTTATGAGAGCTAACAAACTTTGCATTCCCGAGTCTTCTCTTCGTTTGCTCCTTTTGCAGGAATCGCATGGAGGACTCATGGGACACTTTGGACGTGACAAGACATTTGCTACGCTCTCCAAGAACTACGTTTGGCCCAAGATGCTCCGTGACGTCTCACGCCTCACCAACCGATGTTTTACATGCCGCAAAGCTAAGTCCAAAGCTCAATCTCATGGTCTTTACATGCCACTTCCTATTCCATACCATCCATGGGAAGACATAAGCATGGACTTTGTACTTGGATGCCTAGGACTCAAAATGGCAAATATTTCGTGTTTGTTGTCGTGGATAGATTCTCTAAAATGGCTCATTTCATTCCTTGTAACAAGATCGACGATGCTTCACATGTTGCAAATCTCTTTTGTAGGGAGATCATTCGTCTACATGGAGTGCCAAAGTCGATTGTGTCGGACCGGAACGTCAAGTTCTTGAGCTACTTTTGGAACCCTCTATGCGCCAAACTCGGAATCAAGCTACTCTTCTCTTCGGCATACCATCCACAAACCGACGGCAAAAGGGAGGTGACGAACCGCACGCTTTCGGCGCTTCTTCGCGTGTTGATCAAGAAGAACATCAAGAAATGGGAGCAATGCTTGCCCATCGCAGAGCACGCCTACAACCGCGCAAGACATTCGACTACCGACAAGTCCCCCTTCGAGGTCGTCTACGGCTTCAACCCGTTGTCCCCATTGGACATCCTACCTCTACCTCTACAAGAGCGCACGAACATGGACGCAAGTGCACGAGCGAGCTATCTCAAGAAGGTCCACGACGATACAAGGGCAATGATCGAGCGACAAGTCCATCGTCTCACCACAAAGATCAACATCTACAAGGCACCAATGGTGTTCCAACCAGGAGATCTCGTATGGCTTCATCTTCGCAAGGACCGTTTCCCACACGAGCGGAAGTCCAAACTACTACCTCGCGCCGACGGACCCTTCAAGGTGCTAGCACGCTACAACAACAACGCCTACAAGATCGACATCCCACGAGACAAGTACTCCATGAGCGATACTTTCAACATCAAGGACCTATCTCCTTTCCATGGTGATGAAGATTTCGATACGAGGTCGGATCTTTCCCAAGGGAGGGGAGATGATGCAGAGCATCCAAAGGTCATCCCCATGGACACTCCATCGCCTCACCAAGTGCTCCAAGGACCAATGACACGTGCTCGTGCTAGAGCACTTGAATCCGAGGTTAACTCTCTCCTTGTTGAATTCCCATTGGACCACCTTGAGACATGGCTACTACCTCAAACGGAGACACTTTGTATGCTTAGGTGCCAAGGAGAGGTTACGGTGCAAGACGGATGCCAAGAGCATGAACCAGGATTCTCCTAGCGCAGAGAAAGAGGTACTACCGGTCCAACTACCAGTCCAACTACCGGTCCGCCGGTACTACGGTCCAACTACCGGTCAACTACCGCTCCACCTTGTGTGATCGACCGGTGCAAGGCCGGTGCAAGGCCGGAACTTCCGGTAAAACCACAAAAACCGGTACTACCGGTCCCAGGACCGGTACTACCGCCCTGCCTGCGCGCAGTTGAAGGGTTTTCACCCCATGTATCCCCAACTTACCCCTTGGACTATAAGTACTCCTTCCCTTCCATCTTTTAGGGTTAGCTTTTGGATAGTTCATCATAGACCTTTGTGGTTCCTCTCCTACGAGACCGCGGCCTCTTCGGAGAAGATCCACTCAGATTCAAGACCTCCACACCGGAGAAGATCCCAAGGGATACCCCAAGACCTCCTCCGGGAGAAGACTATCTTTGTACCACCGTTGTTGACTATGGATCGTGTATCTTGATGTGTATCGTGGATCTAGCACCTGTGTGACCGTATTTGTGTTGATTTGAGTGTTTCCCCTCGTGTTTTCCTCCGTATCTTCCTTGTGTTCTCCGTGTTCATCGTGGGATAACCTCCTTTCATGAAAGATCTGCCGATTAGGGTTCCACCCTACATCACTTGTTCAAGAAGCTACAACTCCTCAAGCAAGGTACCAAGTACGTTGAAGAGTACCACAAGGAAATGGAGATTGCCATGATAAGAGCCAACATCACGGAAGATGAAGAGCAAACAATGGCGAGATTCTTGAATGGACTCAACTATCATATCAAGAAGATTGCAGACTTTCAACCATACAGCAATCTCCTCGAGCTAGTACACCATGCAACCAAAGCGGAGCGACAAGTTCAAGAGGACTACAAATACTCCAAGTTCACCTCCAAGAACTTAGGCTCCTACAACCAAGCTTCAACGACTTCGGCTCCTCCTACCTCTACCAAGCATTCTACAAACTTCGGTGACAAGTCAAGCTACAAGAACACGACTACATCAAGTGGTCCACCTACTACGAGCAACTTCAAGCCAAGAGCTACATCATCTACAACTCCAACCGAGGAAAACTTCAAGACGAGTTCCATCAAATGTTTCAAGTGCCAAGGGCGAGGCCAGAAGTCATTTGAGTGCAAGACTGTTCGTACCATGATCATCAATGATGACGGATCTTATGACTCAATGAGCGATGATGAGATGGAAGCCCTTGAGCATGTAGCTAACATCGCCAAGTGAACAAAGATGAAGACCATCAAGAGTTTTGCGACAATGACTCGAGTCCCAATCTCATTGTCTCCAAGGTCTTGACACTCCAACATCAACAAGATGACGACTAACGATGTCACATTTTCCATACCAAGGCCAGCATCAATGGACGCTCCGTCAAGGTTATCATCGATGGAGGGAGTTGTCATAACTTGGCAAGCGAAGAGTTATGCGACAAGCTACACTTGGTCAAGACGAAGCACCCTCATCCCTATAAGGTCCAATGGCTTAACGACGAAGGAATTCTTCGAGTCGAGCACACCGTGAAAGTCTCCTTCAAGATAGGCGCCTACGAGGACACACTTGAGTGTGATGTGGTCCCTATGTCCGTGTGCCACCTACTACTTGGACGACCATGGCAATACGATCGTGGAGTTACACACAACGGACGGACCAACCACTATAGCTTCAAGATGAAGGGCAAGGAATTCGTGCTACGTCCCATGTCACCAAGTCAAGTAGCCGCCGACAAACACTTACCTACCAACCATCATGGAGAGAAGGGTGAGAGAGTGATCCACCAAAAGGAGAGTGAGAGCCACAAGCCAAATATGAGTGACTCCACGATGAGTGACAAGAAACAACTAGTGCTATTTGCCAGCAAATGTGAAATGAGAGAAGTGTGTGAGAACCCCTCGAGTGTCTTTCACCTTGTACTTTTATGCAAAGGGGAAGCCAAACCTACTAACACTTCACCACCTCCACCTTTAGTGTTTTCTCAATTGTTTCAGGAATTCTCGGACGTCTTTCCCGATGAACTACCTCCGGGTCTACCACCACTTCGCGGAATTGAACACCACATCGACCTCATTCCTGGCGCACCACTTCCTAACAAGGCTCCTTACCGCGTCAACCCCGAGGAAACAAAGGAGACACAACGGCAAGTGCAACAACTCATCAACAAAGGTCATGTACGTGAAAGCTTATGCCCTTGTGCCATTTCGGTTATTCTCGTACCTAAGAAAGACGGAAGTTTTCGCATGTGCTCCGATTGTCGCCCGATAAATGCTATCACCATTAGATATCGTTATCCTATCCCACGCTTAGGCGACATGCTTGATGAATTATGTGGTGCCACCATCTTTTCGGAAATTAATCGTAAAAGTGGTTACTACCAAATTCGCATTCAAGAGGGTGATGAGTGGAAAACGGCTTTCAAAACCAAGTTTGGGTTATACGAGTGGCTTGTCATGCCAATGGGTTTATCGGAAGCACCCGGTTCATTTATGCGTCTCATGCATTTTGTTCTACGACCCTACATAGGCGTCTTTGTAGTGGTTTACTTTGACAACATCCTCGTTTTTAGCAAGTCGCTTGAGGACCATGTCTCACACATCCGTATGGTTTTACATACCCTTCGGAAAGAGCGCTTATATGCTACCATGCAAAAATGCACTTTTGGCGTTGACAAGGTCGTTTTCCTAGGATTTGTCGCTTCTTCACAAGGTGTTCGCGTTGATGAAACTAAAATTGAAGCAATTAAAACTTGGCCACAACCAACGAATGATGCGGAGCATCCAAAGGTCATCCCCATGGACACTACATCGCCTCACCAAGTGCTCCAAGGACCAATGACACGTGCTCGTGCTAGAGCACTTGAATCCGAGGTTAACTCTCTCCTTGTTGTATTCCCATTTGACCACCTTGAGACATGGCTACTACCTCAAACGGAGACACTTTGATGTAGGGTAGAACCCTAATCGGCAGATCTTGCACGAAAGGAGGTTATCCCACGATGATCACGGAGAACACAAGGAAGATATGGAGGAAAACACGAGGGAAAACACTCAAATCAACACAAACACTGTCACACAGGTGCTAGATCCACGATACACATCAAGATACACGATCCATAGTCAACCACGGTGGTACAAAGGTAGTCTTCTCCCGGAGGAGGTCTTGAGTATCCCTTGGGATCTTCTCCGGTGTGGAGGCCTTGAATCCGAGGTGGATCTTCTCCGAAGAGGCCGCGGTCTCGTAGGAGAGGAACCACAAAGGTCTATGATGAGCTATCCAAAAGCTAACCCTAAAAGATGTGGGGAAAGGAGTATACATAGAATACGGAGCGAAGGGATACACGGGCCACGACCCAAAGGGATGCGCGCAGGCACTCAGGGGCCGGACGTCCGGGCGACGGGCCTGATGTCCGGGGCTTCGCGGGTCGCCGGATGTCCGGGGCGATGGACCGGATGTCCGGGCTGGAGGGGTCGAGTCTCGGGTGGCTTCTGTAGAGTGGCGCCGGATTTCCGGGCCCGAGGCCGGATGTCCGGGGCCTAGCCGGATGTCCGGGCCCTGTAGCTTCGGCCGCTGGTGCCCTTCTACAGTTGTTTGTCCAGGGGCCGGATGTCCGGGGCCTGGAGCCTTCTTTAGCCCTTCTCGATGCAAAGCCTCGTCCGTGAGCTTGGGGACTTGTCCATCTTCACGCACATCTCCAATGTGGTCTTCTTCACACCTGAGTACACAAAACACATCCGTCTGAGGTAGTAACCATGTCTCGCAAGATTCATATGGAAGTTGAGCTAGGAGTGACATCACCTCGGTCTCGAGAGCTCTAGCACGAGCAGGTGTCATTGGTCCTTGAGGCACTTGGTGAGGCGATGGAGGGTCCATGGGGATGAACTCGGGATGCTCCGCATCATCTCCCCTCCCTTGGGAAAGATCCGACTGCGGATCAAAATCTTCATCACCATAGTAGGGGGATAGATCCTTGACGTTGAAGGCATCGCTCACGTTGTACTTGTCTCGTGGGATGTCGATCTTGTAGGCGTTGTTGTTGTAGCGTGCTAGCACCTTGAAGGGTCCGTCGGCGCGAGGTAGTAGTTTTGACATGCGCTCGTGTGGGAAGCGGTCCTTGCGAAGATGAAGCCAAACAAGATCTCCCGGTTGGAACACCATTGGTGCTTTGTTGACGTTGAGCTTGGTGGTGAGACGATGGACTTGTCGCTCGATCGCTGCCCTTGTATCTTCGTGCACCTTCTTGAGATAGCTCGCTCGTGCACTTGCGTCCATGTTCGTGCGCTCTTGTAGAGGTAGAGGTAGGATGTCAAATGGGGACAACAGGTTGAAGCCGTAGACGACCTCGAAGGGGGACTTGTCGGTAGTTGAATGTCTTGCGCGGTTGTAGGCATACTCGGCGATGGGCAAGCATTGCTCCCATTCTTTGATGTTCTTCTTGATCAACACGCGAAGAAGCGTCGAAAACGTGCGGTTCTTCACCTCCGTTTGGCCGTCGGTTTGTGGATGGTATGCCGAAGAGAAGTGTAGCTTGATTCCTAGTTTGGCGGATAGAGTTTTCCAAAAGTAGCTCAAGAACTTGACATCCCGATCCAACACGATCATCTTGGGCACTCCATGTAGACAAATGATATCCCTACAAAAGAGATTTGCAACATGTGAAGCATCGTCGATCTTGTTACAAGGAATGAAATGAGCCATTTTAGAGAATCTATCCACGACAACAAACACAGAATCTTTGCCATTTTGTGTCCTAGGCAATCCAAGTACAAAGTCCATGCTTATGTCTTCCCATGGATGGTATGGAATAGGAAGTGGCATGTAAAGACCATGAGATTGAGCTTTTGACTTAGCTTTGCGGCATGTAGAACATCGGTTGGTGAGGCGTGAGACGTCACGGAGCATCTTGGGCCAAAAGTAGGTCTTGGAGAGCGTGGCGAATGTCTTATCGCGTCCAAACTGTCCCATGAGTCCTCCTCCATGAGATTCCTGCAAAAGGAGCAAACGAAGCGAAGACTCGGGAATGCAAAGTTTGTTAGCTCTCATAAGATATCCATCTTTTATGTAGTAACGTTCCCAATAAGTGAGTCAAACACTTAGCATAAGGATTTGCAAAGAAAGGATCATGCTCATATAAATCTTTTATGTGCTCAAAGCCAATCACATTCAACTCAAGTTGTGTAACAAGCATGCATTTGCGGGAAAGCGCATCCGCCACAACATTTTCTTTGCCTTTGATGTATTTGATGACATAGGGAAAAGACTCAATGAACTCACTCCACTTAGCATGACGCTTGTTCACCTTAGTTTGACCCTTGAGATACTTGAGAGTCTCATGGTCCGTATGAAGAATGAATTCATGAGGTCTAAGATAATGTTACCAAACACGTAAAACTCTCACCAAGGCATAAAGCTCTTTATAATAGATGGGGTAGTTAAGTTGCGCCCCGTATAGCTTCTCGCTAAAGTATGCGATTGGGCGCTTTTCTTGCATAAGCACGCCACCTATGCCGGTACCACTAGTGTCACAATGAATCTCAAACGGTTTATCAAAGTTTGGTAGGGCTAGAAGTGGTGCGTGTGTCAGCAAGCTTTTAAGCTCATTGAACGCGGTGTCTTGCGAAGGACCCCAAATGAAGGGTACGTTCTTCTTGCTCAAGGCGTGTAGAGGCATAGCAATAGTGCTAAAGTCCTTCACAAAACGTCGGTAGAAACCGGCTAGACCAAGGAAACTACGCACTTGCATGAGATTCGTTGGTTGAGGCCAAGTTTTAATTGCTTCAATTTTAGTTTCATCAACGTGAACACCTTGTGAAGAAACGACAAATCCTAGGAAGACGACCTTGTCAACACCAAAAGTGCATTTCTTCATATTAGCATATAAGCGCTCTTTCCGAAGGGTTTGTAAAACCATACGGATGTGTGTCACATGGTCCTCAAGCGACTTGCTAAAAACGAGGATGTCATCAAAGTAGACCACTACAAAGACACCTATGTAGGGTCGTAGACAAAAATGCATAAGACGCATAAATGAACCGAGTGCTTCCGATAAACCCATTGGCATGACAAGCCACTCATATAACCCAAACTTGGTTTTGAAAGCCGTTTTCCACTCATCACCCTCTTGAATGTGAATTTGGTAGTAACCACTTTTAAGATCAATCTTCGAAAAGATGGTGGCACCACATAATTCATCAAGCATGTCGTCTAAGCGTGGGATAGGATAACAATATCTAACGGTGATATCATTTATAGGGCGGCAATCGGAGCACATGCGAAAACTTCCATCTTTCTTAGGCACGAGAATAACCGGAACGGCACAAGGGCTTAAGCTTTCACGTACATGACCTTTGTCAATGAGTTGTTGCACTTGCCATTGTATCTCCTTGGTTTCCTCGGGATTGATGCGGTAAGGAGCCTTGTTTGGAAGTGGTGCTCCGGGTATGAGGTCGATGCGGTGTTCGATTCCTCGAAGTGGAGGTAGACCCAGAGGTAGTTCCTCAGGGAAGACGTCCGAGAATTCCTGCAACAATTGAGACAACACTAAAGGTAGAGGTGGTGAAGTGTTAGTAGGTTTGGCTTCCCCTTTGCATAAAAGGACAAGGTGAAAGACACTCGATGGGTTCTCACACACTTCTCTCATCTCACTTTTGGTGGCAAATAGTACGAGGTTCTTCTTGTCGCTCATTGTGGAGTCTCTCGTATTTTGCTTGTGGCTCTCACTCTCCTTTTGGTGGCTCACTCTCTCACCATTCTCTCCACGATGGTTTGTAGATAAGTGTTTGTCGGCGGCTACTTGACTTGGAGACATTGGTCGTAGCACGAATTCCTTGCCCTTCATCTTGAAACTATAATGATTGGTCCGTCCATTGTGTGTTACTCCACGATCGTATTGCCATGGTCGTCCACGAATAAGGTGGCACACGGACATGGGGATCACATCACATTCAAGAGTGTCCTCGTAGGCGCCTATCTTGAAAGAGACTTGCACGGTGTGCTTGACTCGAAGAGTTCCGGCGTCGTTTAGCAATTGAACCTTGTAGGGGTGAGGTTGCTTCGTCTTGACCAAATGTAGCTTGTCGCATAGCTCTTCGCTTGCCAAGTTGTGACAACTTCCTCCATCGATGATAACCTTGACGGAGCGTCCATTGATGCCGGCCTTGGTATGGAAAATATGACATCGTTCGTCGTCATCTTGTTGATGTTGGAGTGTCAAGACCTTGGAGACAACAAGATTGGGACTTGAGTCATTGTCACAAAACACTTGATGGTCTTCATCTTCGTTCACTTGGCGATGCATAGCTACATGCTCAAGGGCATCCATCTCATCGTCGCTCATTGAGTCATAAATCCGTCATCGTTGATGATCATGGTGCGATCGGTCTTGCACTCAAATGATTTCTGGCCTCGCCCTTGGCACTTGAAACATTTGATGGAACTCGTCTTAGAGTTGTCCTCGTGTGGAGTTGTAGATGAAGAAGCTCTTGGCTTGAAGTTGTTGGTAGAAGGGGGCCGACTTGATGTAGTCGCATTCTTGTAGCTTGACTTGTCGCCGAAGTTTGTAGATGGCTTGGTAGAGGTACGAGGAGTAGCCGAAGTCGTTGAAGCTTGTTTGTAGGAGCCGAAGTTCTGAGAGGTGAACTTGGAGTACTTGTAATCCTCTTGAACTTGTCTCTCCGCTTTGGTTGCTTGATGTACTAGCTCGAGGAGATTAGTGTATGGCTGGAAGTCCGCAATCTTCTTCATAGGATAGTTGAGTCCATTCAAGAATCTCGCCATCGTTTGCTCTTCATCTTCCGTTATGTTTGCTCGTATCATGGCAATCTCCATCTCCTTGTAGTACTCTTCCACCGATTTGGTACTTTTCTTGAGGAGTTGTTGATGAAGACATGACTACCTTGGATACGACCAAAATTATTGCATACATGTCATCCAGGACAAAAATACTTCACAGACTTTTGTGCCATGTCTAATTCCAGGTGTATGGGACATTTATACAATCCACATATGAAGGTAAGGGAAAAAGAGAAGTTTAGGTGCTGTTCAAAAAGTTCTCTCACGTCACTTTTGGGTCAAGAGAAGATAGAGTCCAAGTCTCTCACGTTTTGCATCCAGATTCGGACTGCACAGACATACCTGACTCAAAACGGCAATAACTCCTTCATACGGACTCTGAATTGGGTGTTTCTTTTTTTGCTGGAAACTAGATTTCGTACACTTTCCAACCCAATTGGATTCACCTTCAAATTCGTCTGGAGCATTGAGATATCGACGAAACAATCTGACGCTGCAGCAGAATCCGAGTCAAACTACAAGTCCAAAGGTGTTGCATCACCTCCACTTGGGCCCATGAGCCTTGTATGACCCAGGGTTAGTTCTAGGCTGCCTTGGGACGTCCTTCCACCTCCTTGGCCGCCACCCCTTGTTCCTATATAAGTAGATCCATCTAGTAGCTTTTTCTTTGGGATTTGTTTAGTCAAAAGTTAGCCATTGCAACTTCGTGTACTTCGTTTGTGTCCAACGACCAGACCAAGACCGCTTACGGATCCCCACCTTTATCAATACTTCATCTATATTTGCAATATTCAGATTGATTTATCATATTCTTGCTTGTTGTTTGATTGCATGCAGGAATAGACCTTCGTGATTAGGCTGATCGTGCTTCTGGCATTGTCAGTAACCCCTGGAGATTTGTTTAGCGATTGCTAAGGCGCAACGTCATGCACGTTTGTAGTCGGATCGTCAAAGTCGACTCCACCAAATCGATAGTTATCATCTCATCGAAAGATCGGGCCCCTCTCCTCTACCAAGTGGTATCAGTTTTCAGGTTGCTCGGTGAGAATTTCCAGTTATTCCTAGATTAGATTTATTTTCTTACCTATTGTCCAAGGAAAAGCTACAAAAAAAGTTAGATCTATTCTTCCTTTGTCCTAGCCAGTCTGAGCCTTTGCAATTTTCTTTTCATTGTTTGCATTATTTAATTATCGGTTGCATCGGTGTGTCGAGTTGCTGGTCTTAGTGTCTAGTTCGTTAGAGTTTCGAGTTCTGTTCACATTAGTCACGTCATCGCTCCATCATTATCCCTTCGGCTGTCCACCACCTCATCCATCAATTTCCACCTCGTGCTACCCATCGTTCATTGTCACAATCATACTTGAAGTCGTTCGCATCTTTGCTTGATCCAATCTGCATCTTATCTAGTTTGTCTTGGAAAGAGGGAGAAAGAAAAAAAAGACAGAGAAAAAAGTAAAAAAAGAGGAGAGAAAGAAAAAGAAAAAAAGTGTGAGAAAAAAGAAAAAGAAAAAGAAGAAAAGGAAAGTTGGAGAGAGAGTTGTTGTATATTCTGCTTGGCAGTTGTTTTCATCATTATCTTTACTGCCGTTGTGATGTTCACTTATATCTTGCTGTTCAGAGCTACTTTGTATCCTTTATTGATGCTAGTTGTGCTACACCGTGACCTCATTAGTGTTCTAGGCTCGCGTCTCTAGTCCGGTCTAGCCTAAGACCAGCACAGTACAGTCGTTGAGCGTTTATTCAACATTGCATCTCTGAATTGGTTATTGCTAATATTTTGCTACCATATATAGCCAACCCAGCTCCACATATTTCTACACCGTGCATATTTACGTTCACCTGGCAATCGCTTTACTCAATCTTTGGAGTTATTTGACACCGCTGGTTGCCTATCACCACCTGCTGCATGGTAAGAACTTGTAAGATATTGATACTTGCTTTACTGTGAGCGCTTTACCACCACATCCTAGTAGTTCATAGGAACATTATTCTTGAATTTTGTTTCTTGTTTCTACTAATCATGGCAGGTACCAGAGACAGAAGTTCTTGGATGACGGATACATCTTCACCATCACGAGACGTGGGACAACACACACAAGCACATGGTCAGGTTATTTCTTTACCGTCATTTGAGGGTAGATTTAATCCTGCTATTTATCTAGCTTCGGAGCTTGAAGTAGAAAAAGTTTTTAGTCACCATGATTTTTCTGAACTTGAGAGAGTACGAGCTTCCACTAGAGTATTTACTGGTTTTGCTTCTGTTTGGTGGAGTGTGCATTGTAAGCAAAATATTGATAACCAACCTACAACTTGGAAAGATTTGAAGGCTGTAATGAGAAAACATTTTTTCCTCCTTACTATCGCCGTGAATTGCTTCGCAAATTGGAACAATTAAAACAAGGCAGTAACACTGTTCAAGCTTACTACCAAGAGTTCAAATCTTATATGCATCATTTTGACATAGAAAAATCTAAGGATGATACAATGAATAGATTTTTAGGTGGTTTGAACCATGATATTCGCGCAAGATTTCAGTATATTCTTCATTGCATTATTGGTATGTATGTTCGTGCTTGTACCTTTGAGAGACAAATACAGGAAGATGCATTGTGTGACTACAACAACTACTATTCTAGTTCATGCTCACCACCACTGGTTGGTTCCTCCACCATTGTACCTACTAGAGCAGCCAAACCTCCGATTATGAGCGTGACATCATCTAAAGTGTATGGTACATTGTCATCGTCTGTACCTACATCGGCTACATCTTTGCGACAAGGTAATAGTAAAATCAAGGATGTAACTTCACATGAGGATGATGCATATCTAGTTAACTTGAATACATCATGTATTGAATTACCTGTTGATTTGAGCACACCACCTAGTTTAGATAATCATGTTACTGTCATGAATGCGGCATGTGATCAAACAACTGATATACCAACAATTTTGGGTGCACACATTGAATTAACCGTTGATGCAAAAGAATCATGTGAATCAGAGAATAAATCAGATTTGGATACAATACATTTGAAATTAATTGTGCCAATGTTTAATCATTTTGATATGACCTCTAATCTTGGTGACGATTCTATGTCAAATGACTTATTGCATGTTTGCTTATTTAAGAATGTTGTAGCCTGTGAATTTCATGCAAGTAAGGTTTATTCACCAATGTTGGGATGATTTAATGATGAACATTGTCAATCTTTTGATATGAATAAGAGCTTCACTTATTTGTGCAAACTGAGTTGCAATATTTTCATGCCTTCTACTTCTTGTGATAATATTTTGGCTTTATATTTTATGAACTACGAAATTTACTCATCTATACATGTGTCATATGTGCAAAAATTAAGGGAAGTAAAATTGGATGACATATACATATACAACATGTACACCTTGTCTATTTTCTTACCCAAATTTCAGATTAAGCAACGCCGAGGACGGCTTTATTTTCAAGAAAGGGAGGATGATGAAGACATGACTACCTTAGATACGACCAAAAATATTGCATACATCTATATTTGTGAGGTGATTTCTAATGCAAACTATGCAACAATTTATTTATGTCATCCAGGACAAAAATACTTCACAGACTTTTGTGCCATGTCTAATTCCAAGTGTATGGGACATTTGTACAATCCACATATGAAGATAAGGGAAAAACATAATTTTAGGTGCTGTTCAAAATGTTCTCTCACGTCACTTTTGGGCCAAGAGAAGATAGAGTCCAAGTCTCTCACGTTTTGCATCCATATTTGGACTGCACAGACAAACCTGACACAAAACGGCAAGAACTCCTTCATACGGACTCCGAATTGGGTGTTTCCTTTTTTGCTGGAAACTAGATTTCGTACACTTTCCAACCCAATTGGATTCACCTTCAAATTCGTCCGGAGCGTTGAGATATCGACGAAACAATCTGACACTGCAACAGAATCCGAGTCAAACTACATGTCCAAAGGTGTTGCATCACCTCCACTTGGGCCCATGAGCCTTGTATGACCTAGGGTTAGTTTTAGGCTGCCTTGGGACGTCCTTCCACCTCCTTGGCCGCTACCCCTTGTTCCTATATAAGTAGATCCATCTAGTAGCTTTTTCTTTGGGAATTGTTTAGTCAAAAGTTATCCATTGCAACTTCGTGTACTTCGTTTGTGTCCAACGACCAGACCAAGACCGCTTACGGATCCCCACCTTTATCAATACTTCATCTATATTTTCAATATTCAGATTGCTTTATCATATTCTTGCTTGTTGTAGCGACCCGACCCAAATGGATCGAAGTCTCTGTGCTTAAGTGTCATCCCTAGATCGGTATGCTGACACATACAGTACTCGATGAATTATAACAGAGTTCAATCACACACTTTATTACATCGAGGTCATCAAAAGAGTATTTATTACAATAATATGGCCAAAGGCCATCTGGATAAAATAACTGTGGAAGCATCAAAAGTAAAATGAGTCCATGAACTCCATGGCAAACTGAGTGCGGAACAACGACCTATCGCACCTTTACTCCTCGTCGGAAAACTCTGCAACATGAGACATTGCAGCCGTGTAGGTCAGCACATGGAATATGCTGGCAATGTCACACCATAGAAATAATAATAAAGAAAAAGACTATCTCTATATGCAAATTTAGCTGGTGGTGGCTCTAAGTTTAATGTTTGCATAAAGCCAATTTTACCTTACAACAAAGGAATAAATTTTTATTTACTACTAAGTTAAAAATGCCATTATTGAGAAGGTTCCTCCAACTCAATCCCAAAATTCCCAAGTTATTAGTAACCCAATGATTTCATTAAAAAGAGTGATGAGATCAACCAATAATTCACTTCCAGATACTCAAGTTGTCCATAACCGGGGACACGGCTAATCATGATTAGTTTGTACACTCTGCAGAGGTTTGCGCACTTTTCCCCACAAGACACGGCCACCTCCATGATCGGAAGATCGAGACATAGTCTTTCTGAAGTATTTCCTCCAAACCCTGGGTAGACCAGTACACCTACTTTCCCCTACATCAGCTAGTCTACCACGGAAAGAGGTCACACAACTTACTCAACTATGCCAGAGCCCATAATGGCTTGTGGATGCACACGGAAGTTTCTAGGCATGAAATATCTTATGATCCCTTTGAGCCTGGGTGGCGGACCTAGGGTAATCACACGGGTACTCCGGGATTCCCCTTGGGCAAGCACTGGTTTCTCCAGGTGCCCCAAACAATCCACCCAGATGTGTATTAAAGTTGCCACCTTATGTTGTCCCAAAATTATTATCTCTCGCAACTTGCATGTATCACACATACCAATCCCCGTCTACGAGCATGGCTAAGCATTATATGACATAACGAATATTCCCGGGGTGATCAAAGGTCATAGGTTCCTACCACATAAACTACAAATCATAACCACATGTTCCCAATCCTACTCATGCAATCTTTGAGGGTGAAACTAATGCATAGTAAAAACTGGGTATTTAAACTTATGATCAAAGTGCGAACTTGCCTTGCTGACGTTGGTTGAACTCTAAAGATTCGTAGTAGCAAGCTTCGCACTCTGGATGATCTAGCGTAAGCAAGCAATAACATATATAAGCATACAAGCAAGGATCCAAAAAGGAAACAAATAAAAGACTTCGAAAAACTCCAAAAACACCAAAATAAAGTTTCTGTACAAAACGTAATTTTTACAGCAACAAAAATAAATGGTTTTGGTTTTAACATAAAGTACATGTCACAAGCTTCGATTTGCAAAAAGAATCACCCAAAACGGTGTTACGAAACTCAAGTTATGGCCTAACGAAGTTTGAATTCATATCTGTTTGAATTCAAATTTTAAAATTTTCAAAAATATATTTCGTTTGGTTCTCTGGATAGAGGATATTTTTATGAAACCGTAGGAAAAAGAATCAACTAAATCGGATCTATGGACTAAAAGATATACTAGAAACAAGATTCGGTAAAGAATCTGAATTGGAAAATATACTGATAAAAGAGAAAAAAAATCGGACATGGTGTTCACCGGACTTGTCGCCGGAGACGAGGAAGAAGGTGGCTCCGATGTGTTTCGGCGAAGGACGCGTGCGGGACGGTGTAGAGGACGATGTGATGAACCACTTGATCAAGTTATGGTTGAAGATAGCTTCATGTACACATGATGAGAGGTCGCCGGAATTCACGAACTCCGGCGAGCAATTGGCGAGGTTAGGGAGGGGGAAAAGCTCCAGAAGGAGAGGGCTTCGGACGAGGGGGTGAGAGGGGCTCGCGGGGATGCTTTATATAGGGCTTGGGGAGGTCAGAATCCGAGAAGACTATGGTATTTAATGGTGGCTGTTTCTCTGCCTCGTAATGGCCATTACAGGCGACTCCAAGGCGCACTAGGAAGGGGAAGGGGTAGAGGAAGGCGAGGGGAACCGATTCCGGGGGTTAGTGGGTGCGGGGGAAGGGAGTTGAGGGGAGAGAGAGGTGGAGGCGCCATGGAAGTTTCTCCGTTCGTGTTCCTCTGTACATGTACGAGGAGGAAGAAGAAGATAGCGCTGGGCATGGGCCTGCTGGGTTGCGTTTTTTTTTGACAAAGAGAAAAAAAATATAGATATAAAATAAAAATATTTTAATATAGGACATATATATATATCAAAAAATTCATAAAAATAAATCCTACTAGATGAACTATTTTTCAGAGGCTAAATAAAAACTTTATAAAAAATATTTTTCTTAAAATCCAAATGAAACTCAAATTTGAATTCAAAACTTTCGGCATTGTTTTCTTCTGACTTTTTGGAGTGTCATGTTAGCTCCTCTCATACTTTTGAACAAGTACTTGTCATGGATTTTTTTGAAATAAATTACAAATGTCAAGTTGAATTCAAAGTCAGATAAAATTCAAATGCCTCTAAAATTTCCAAATGACACTCAAATATAAAAAAATGCATAGATGCTTAGCTAATAATTGTTAAACATTCCAAATTGAAAATTTGGGATGTTACAAACCTACCCCCCTTAAGATGAATCTCGCCCTCGAGATTCAGGTTGGCTAGCAAAAAGGTGTGGGTGATCCTGTCGAAGATCTTCTTCGCGTTCCCAGGTGGCTTCTTCCTCAGTATGATGACTCCACTGAACCTTGCAAAACTTGATGACCTTGCTGCGGGTAACCCTGCTTGTTGTTTCGAGAATCTTGACGGGCTTCTCCTCATAGATCAGATCACTATCCAACTGTATGGCTTCTAGTGGCACTGTATCTCTCAAAGGAATATCGGCTATCTCCGCATGGCACTTCTTCAACTGGGAAACGTGAAACACATCATGAACTCCTGACAAGGCTTCGGGTAATTCCAACTTGTAGGCAACTTCACCCATGCGTTCCAAAATTCTGTATGGCCCCACAAATCGTGGTGCTAGTTTGCCTTTAACTCCAAACCGTTTAACACCTCGAAGTGGAGACACACGAAGATATGCTCTATCTCCGACTTCATAAGTTACTTCCTTGCGTTTAGTATCGGCATAACTCTTCTGTCTGGATTGGGCTATCTTAAGTCTGTCACGGATCAACTTGACTTTCTCCTCTGAATCTCCGATAAGGTCGGGATCAAATAATTTACGGTCTCCAACTCCATCCCACATTAATGGTGTCCTGCACCTCCTTCCGTACAAAGCTTCGAAAGGGGCCATCTTCAAACTAGCTTGATAGCTGTTGTTATATGAGAATTCTGCGTATGGCAAATTATCATCCCAACTAGATCCATAATCTAGCGCACAAGCTCTCAACATGTCCTCCAGAATCTGATTGACTCTCTCGGTCTGCCCATCTGTCTGCGGATGAAAGGCTGTACTAAAATCTAGCCTGGTACCCAAAGTTTCGTGTAACTGATGCCAAAACTTTGAGGTAAATTGTGTTCCTCTATCTGATACGATGGTCCTCGGAACTCCATGCAGACATACGATCCTGGTCATATATATCTTGGCCAACTTAGCACTTGTATATGTGGTTTTCACGGGGATGAAGTGAGCTACCTTGGTCAAGCGATCAACTACTACCCAAATAGAATCATAGCCTGATCGGGTCTTGGGTAATCCTGTAATGAAGTCCATGCCAAGCTTGTCCCACTTCCAATCCGGTATCGGCAAAGGTTGAAGTAATCCCGCTGGTTTCTGGTGCTCTGCCTTAACACTTTGACATACATCACATACTGCGACATACTCGGCAATATCTTTTTTCATACCTGTCCACCAGAAACTTTCCTTCAAGTCCAAATACATCTTGGTGTTTCCTGGGTGTATCGAGTAAGGCGAATCATGAGCCTCCTGAAGAATCAACTTCCTGATCTCTGTGTCATTGGGCACGTAAATACGCTGCTCAAACCATATGGTTCCGTGTTCATCCTCGCGAAATCCTTCTGTCTTTCCTTGGTTCATCCTTTCCTTTATTTCCGCGGTACCTTTGTCTAACTTCTGGGCTTCTCGAATCTTTCCCAACAAGGTGGATTGAATTTCCATTGCGGTAACAAAACCTCGTGGTACTATCTCCAAACGGAGATCTCTGAGATCATCAATTAACTCTTGACGTAATCCTCCTACTGTGAGGGTATTGACATAACTCTTGCGGCTCAATGCATCTGCCACAACATTGGCCTTTCCTGGGTGATAGTGCAATTTCATGTCATAATCTTTTATGAGCTCCAACCATCTTCTCTGCCTGAGGTTCAACTCCTTTTGCGTGAAGATGTATTTCAAACTCTTCTGATCCGTGTAAACATCAGAATGATTTCCAATAAGAAAATGCCTCCAGGTCTTGAGCGCATGCACTACGGCTGCTAACTCCAAATCATGTGTGGCATAACTCCGCTCATGGGGTCGAAGCTGACGTGAGGCATATGAAACAACTTTTCCTTCTTGCATAAGAACGCCTCCAAGTCCCTGACGAGAAGCGTCGCAATATACCTGAAAATCCTTGCGTATATTCGGAAGAATTAGCACTTGGGCTGTGACCAAACGTTTCTTCAACTCCTGAAAACTGGCCTCACATTCCTCGGTCCAATTAAACTTGGTGTCTTTCTTCAATAACTCTGTCATGGGCTTCGCGATCTTGGAGAAATTCTCAATAAACCTCCGATAATATCCTGCGAGTCCAAGGAAACTGCGAATCTCTCCGACTGAGGTGGGTGCCTTCCATTCGGAGACGGCTTCAACTTTCGAAGGATCCACTGCTATTCCTTCCCCTGATATAACATGTCCGAGAAATCAAACTTTCTTCAACCAGAATTCACACTTGCTGAACTTTGCATATAACTGATGTTCCCTGAGCTTCTCAAGAACCAAGCGCAAATGTTCCTTGTGTTCTTCTTCATTCTTTAAGTAAATCAATATATCATCAATGAATACCACAACAAACTTATCCAAGAACTCCATGAATACCTTATTCATCATATTCATAAAATAGGCAGGGGCATTAGTCAAACCAAAAGACATGACTGTATACTCATAAAGCCCATATCTCGTGGTAAAAGCTGTCTTGGGTATATCCTGCTCTCGAATCTTCAGCTGGTGATATCCAGATCGAAGATCGATTTTTGAGAAAACTTTTGCTCCTTGTAGCTGGTCAAACAAATCATTGATCATCGGCAGAGGGTACTTGTTCTTGATCGTCACCTCATTCAACGCACGGTAATCCACAACCATTCTCAAGGATCCATCCTTCTTCTCAACTAGAAGCACTGGGGCTCCCCAAGGTGATGAACTCGGTCGAATATAACCTTTATCCAATAATTCCTTAATCTGCTTCTTAATTTCCTCCAGGTCATTTGCGGGCATCCGGTACGGTCTCTTGGATATTGGTCCAGTGCCTGGTAACAATTCAATCAAAAACTCTATGTCCCGATCCGGTGGCATGCCTGGTAGTTCCTCCGGAAAAACATCGGGATAATCCTTCACAACTGGTACTTCCTCCTGAACAACTCCCGAAAGCGAATTCACTTGAGTCCTCCTTGGCGTATGCCTCGACACATACTTGATCCGTTTCCCCTCTGGGGTGGTGAGAAGAATCGACTTACTGGCACAATCAATATTCCCTTCATACTTGGATAGCCAGTCCATGCCTAGAATTACGTCCAATCCTTGTGATTCTAGGATGATGAGGTCTGTGGGGAAAACGTGTCTCCCTACGGTCAAGGGCAACTGAAAACATCCCCGACTAGCCATGTTCTCTGCTCCTGGGGAACTCACTAACATTGGAGTTTTAAGGGCTACGGTCGGCAACTTAAACTTATCCACAAACCTCCTTGATATGAATGAATGCGATGCACCAGTATCAAAAAGAACAAGGGCTGTAAATGAATTAATCATGAACTTACCAACAACGGCGTCAGGCTGGTCATAAACTTCCTCCACATTGACATGGTTCACCTGACCTCCGGTAAAAGGATTTGGCTTCTTTCCAGAGCTTCCATTGCCATTCCCGTTCTTCGCCTCGGGACATTCGGTGGCGTAGTGTCCGGTCTTCCCGCACTTGAAACAGGTAATGTGGCTCAGATCCTTCTTTGTCGGTGTAGCGGGGTTGGAGTGATGCTGATTGTTGTTTCCTCCGTTTCCATTGCCATTCCTATGGCTATGGTTGTGTCCATTCCCTCCGTGATGTGAATGTCCTCCATGGTTATGGTGAGTGTGTCCACCATACTTGCCAGATCCTGATCCATTGTTTCCCGAGTACGGGGTATAGCGGGGCTTCTGCTGAACTCCAAAGTTGTACTTTCCCTGTCCGTACTTCCTCTTGCGGTTTTCCACCTGCTGCTGCTTGCCTTCCAGAATGAGAGCCTTGTCAACCAACTCTTGATAATTGTTAAAGGTAGCCACAGTCAACTGAAGTCCCAGATCATCATTTAGTCCCTCAAGAAATTTCTCCTGCTTAGCGACATCATCAGCCACGTCTCCGGGAGCATACCTGGATAACTTGCTGAATTCTTCCACATAATCACGAACAGAACGATTACCCTGGCGTAAGTTGCGGAACTCACGCTTCTTCAGACTCATAGCTCCGGCTGAAACATGTGCAGTACGAAACGCCTGTTGGAACTGATCCCAAGTCACATTTGCTATGGGGAATGTGGTGGTGTAATTCTCCCACCACGAAGCTGCTGGTCCATCCAGTTGATGTGCGGCAAAGCGCACCTTCTCTGCGTCAGTACATCCTGCGGTGGTCAGCTCCCTTCCGATCTTGCGAAGCCAGTCATCTGCGACGATCGGCTCCGTGCTGCTAGAGAACACGGGTGGGTTCAACCTCAGGAAACGGGTAAGGTTGTCGACCGGGGGTGGCGGTGGTGGGTTATTGTTGTTGTTGTTCTGGTTCTGATTCTGGATGAGTAGCTGCATGAGGGCATTCTGGTTCCGGATCAACTGGGTAAGTTCCGGCGGAAATTCCGGGTCACGTCTCGGAGGCATCTGTTAGGTTTAGAGTGGATGAGAATTTAGAATAGAATAAGGGCCTAATGAGAGAAATCACTACCCATATGCTTATGATAGCAATAAAACTTCAAATCAAGCAATTCACACAATTCACACCACACAAGCAAAACCTACAGGTAAGGTCATATCCACAAGAGATATGATCTCTTCATACTACCGCAATCATTCGTTGGACTACATTTGGTTGTGGTGGTCTGAACTAAATCTTCTCAAATCAAAGTCAATTCTAGCTTCTTCTTCTTCGTCAATGATGTCTTCATAGGTCTTGGTCTCATCAGCTGAGCAACTTGGTGATGGGGTTCAACAACTATCGAATTGAAGTAGAGAAGAGATAGAAATGAATAGAGAAGAGTACAGACCAACGGATATATAAGGAAGTGGTAAAATAGAGTTATCTTTCTATGGTTTTCCATTTCCTAGTGGCCGCGTCCTACAGTCAGCGTGTGCTCTGATACCATCTTGTAGCGACCCGACCCAAATGGATCGAAGTCTCTATGCTTAAGTGTCATCCCTGGATCGGTATGTTGACACACACAGTACTCGATGAATTATAACAGAGTTCAATCACACACTTTATTACATCGAGGTCATCAAAAGAGTATTTATTACAATAATATGGCCAAAGGCCATCTGGATAAAATAACTGCGGAAGCATCAAAAGTAAAATGAGTCCATCAACTCCACGGCAAACTGAGTGCAGAACAACGACCTATCGCACCTTTACTCCTCGTCGGAAAACTCTGCAACATGAGACATTGCAGCCGTGTAGGTCAGCACATGGAATATGCTGGCAATGTCACACCATAGAAATAATAATAAAGAAAAAGACTATCTCTATATGCAAATTTAGCTGGTGGTGGCTCTAAGTTTAATGTTTGCATAAAGCCAATTTTACCCTACAGCAAAGGAATAAATTTTTATTTACTACTAAGTTAAAAATGCCATTATTGAGAAGGTTCCTCCAACTCAATCCCAAAATTCCCAAGTTATTAGTAACCCAATAATTTCATTAAAAAGAGTGATGAGATCAACCAATAATTCACTTCCAGATACTCAAGTTGTCCATAACCGGGGACACGGCTAATCATGATTAGTTTGTACACTCTGCAGAGGTTTGCGCACTTTTCCCCACAAGACTCGACCACCTCCATGATCGGAAGATCGAGACATAGTCTTTTTGAAGTATTTCCTCCAAACCCTGGGTAGACCGGTACACCTACTTTCCCCTACATCACCTAGTCTACCACGGAAAGAGGTCACACAACTTACTCAACTATGCCAGAGCCCATAATGGCTTGTGGCTGCACACGGAAGTTTCTAGGCATGAAATATCTTATGATCCCTTTGAGCCTGGGTGGCGGACCTAGGGTAATCACACGGGTACTCCGGGATTCCCCTTGGGCAAACACTGGTTTCTCCAGGTGCCCCAAAATATCCACCCAGATGTGTATTAAAGTTGCCACCTTATGTTGTCCCAAAATTATTATCTCTCGCAACTTGCATGTATCACACATACCAATCCCCGTCTACGAGCATGGATAAGCATTATATGGCATAACGAATATTCCCGGGGTGATCAAAGGTCATAGGTTCCTACCACATAAACTACAAAGCATAACCACATGTTCCCAATCCTACTCATGCAATCTTTGAGGGTGAAACTAATGCATAGTAAAAACTGGGTATTTAAACTTATGATCAAAGTGTGAACTTGCCTTGCTGACGTTCGTTGAACTCTAAAGATTCGTAGTGGCAAGCTTCGCACTCCGGATGATCTAGCGTAAGCAAGCAATAACATATATAAGCATACAAGCAAGGATCCAAAAAGGAAACAAATAAAAGACTTTGAAAAACTCCAAAAACACCAAAATAAAGTTTCTGTACAAAACATAATTTTTACAGCAACAAAAATAAATGGTTTTGGTTTTAACAGAAAGTACATGTCACAAGCTTCGATTTGCAAAAAGAATCACCCAAAACGGTGTTACGAAACTCAAGTTATGGCCTAACGAAGTTTGAATTCAGATCTGTTTGAATTCAAATTTTAAAATTTTCAAAAATATATTTCGTTTGGTTCTCTGGATAGAGGATATTTTTATGAAACCGTAGGAAAAAGAATCAACTAAATCGGATCTATAGACTAAAAGATATACTAGAAACAAGATTCGGTAAAGAATCTGAATTGGAAAATATACTGATAAAAGAGAAAAAAATCGGACATGGTGTTCACCGGACTTGTCGCCGGAGACGAGGAAGAAGGTGGCTCCGATGTGTTTCGGCGAAGGACGCGTGCGGGACGGTGTAGAGGACGATGTGATGAACCGCTTGATCAAGTTATGGTTGAAGATAGCTTCATGTACACACGATGAGAGGTCGCCGGAATTCACGAACTCCGACGAGCAATTGGCGAGGTTAGGGAGGGGGAAAGCTCCAGAAGGAGAGGGCTTCGGACGAGGGGGTGAGAGGGGCTCGCGGGGATGCTTTATATAGGGCTTGGGGAGGTCAGAATCCGAGAAGACTATGGTATTTAATGGTGGCTGTTTCTCTGCCTCGTAATGGCCATTACAGGCGACTCCAAGGAGCACTAGGAAGGGGAAGGGGTAGAGGAAGGCGAGGGGAACCGATTCCGGGGGTTAGTGGGTGCGGGGGAAGGGAGTTGAGGGGAGAGAGAGGTGGAGGCGCCATGGAAGTTTCTCCGTTCGTGTTCCTCTATACATGTACGAGGAGGAAGAAGAAGATGGCGTTGGGCATGGGCCTGCTGGGCTGCGTTTTTTTTGACAAAGAGAAAAAAAATATAGATAGAAAATAAAAGTATTTTAATATAGGACATTTATATATCAAAAAATTCAGAAAAATAAATCCTACAAGATGAACTATTTTTCAGAGGCTAAATAAAAACTTTATAAAAAACATTTTTCTTACAATCCAAATGAAACTCAAATTTGAATTCAAAACTTTCGGCATTGTTTTCTTCTGACTTTTTGGAGTGTCATGTTAGCTCCTCTCATACTTTTGAACAAGTATTTGTCATGGATTTTTTTGAAATAAATTACAAATGTCAAGTTGAATTCAAAGTCAGATAAAATTCAAATGCCTCTAAAATTTCCAAATGACACTCAAATATAAAAAAATGCATAGATGCTTAGCTAATAATTGTAAAACATTCCAAATTAAAAATTTGGGATGTTACACTTGTTGTTCGATTGCATGCAGGAATAGACCTTCATGGTCAGGCTGATCGTGCTTCTGGCATTGTCAGTAACCCCTGGAGATTGGTTTAGCGATTGCTAAGGCACAACGTCGTGCATGTTTGTAGCCGGATCGTCAAAGTCGACTCCGCGAAATCGATAGTTATCATCTCATCGAAAGATCGGGCCCCTCGCTCCAATCAGTTGTAGCTTCTTGAACATGTCACGGTTGTAGTTTGTTGGCACAAAGCGTGCTCTCATGTCTTCCTTCATTTGAGCCCAAGTAGTGATAGGAGGTTCGCCTTTTGCTTCTCTTCTCTCAATGATTTTCTCCCACCATATGAGAACATAGTCTTGGAACTCAAGGGAGGCCATTGCGATCTTCTTCTGTTCATCGAAGTTGTGAAGTCGAAAGTGTTGGGGAACGTAGCATGGGAAACAAAAATTTTCCTACGCTCACCAAGATCAATCTAGGAGATGCACATCTACGAGAGGAGAGTTGGATCCACATACCCTTGTAGATCGCTAAGCGGAAGCGTTACTAGAACGCGGTTGATGGAGTCGTACTCGCCGCGATTCAGATCGCCGAAGATCCTAGCACCGAACGGACGGTGCCTCCGCGTTCTTCACACGTACAGCCCGGTGACGTCTCCCACGCCTTGATCCAGCAAGGAGAGAGGGAGAGGTTGGGAAACCTCCAACCAACAGCAGCACAACGGCATGGTGGTGGTGGAGGAGCGCGGGACTCCAGCAGGGCTTCGCCAAGCGCTGCAAGAGACGAGGAGGGAGAGGGGTAGGGCTGCGCCAAGAGGGAGATGTTCTCGTGTCTCTAGCAGCCCCAAAACCCCTCATATATATAGGGGGAAGGGAGGGCTGCGCCCCCCTTTAGGGTTTCCCTCCCCTAGGGTGCGGCCAGCCCTAGATCCATCTAGGGGGGGCGGCCAAAGGGGGAGAGAGGGGGAGGCGCACCACTATTGGGCCTTAGGGCCCAACTGCATTAGGGTTTGCCCCCCTTCCCCTCTTGGGGCGCCCTGAGACTTGGTGGGGGGGCGCACCAGCCCCCTTGGGGCTGGTCCCCTCCCACACTTAGCCCACGCAGCCACCTGGGGTTGGTGGCCCCACCTGGTGGACCCCCGGGACCCTCCCGGTGGTCCCGGTACATTACCGATATCGCCCGAAACTTTTCCGGTGACCAAAACAGGACTTCCCATATATGAATCTTTACCTCCGGACCATTCCGGAACTCCTCGTGACGTCCGGGATCTCATCCGGGACTCCGAACAACATTCGGTAACCGCGTACATACTTTCCCTATAACCCTAGCGTCATCGAACCTTAAGTGTGTAGACCCTACGGGTTCGGGAACCATGTAGACATGACCGAGACAACTCTCCGGTCAATAACCAACAGCGGGATCTGGATACCCATGTTGGCTCCCACATGTTCCACGATGATCTCATCGGATGAACCACGATGTCAAGGATTCAATCAATCCCGTATACGATTCCCTTTGTCTATCGGTATAGCACTTGTCCGAGATTCGATCGTCGGTATACCGATACCTTGCTCAATCTCGTTACCGGCAAGTCTCTTTACTCGTTCCGTAACACATCATCCCGTGATCAACTCCTTGATCACATATTGTGCACATTATGATGATGTCCTACCGAGTGGGCCCAGAGATACCTCTCCGTCATACGGAGTGACAAATCCCAGTCTCGATTCGTGCCAACCCAACAGACACTTTCGGAGATACCTGTTGTGCACCTTTATAGCCACCCAGTTACGTTGTGACGTTTGGTACACCCAAAGCATTCCTACGGTATCTGGGAGTTGCACAATCTCATGGTCTAAGGAAAAGATACTTGACATATAGAAAAGCTTTAGCATACGAACTACACGATCTGTGCTAGGCTTAGGATTGGGTCTTGTCCATCACATCATTCTCCTAATGATGTGATCCCGTTATCAACGACATCCAATGTCCATGGTTAGGAAACCGTAACCATCTATTGATCAACGAGCTAGTCGTCTAGAGGCTCACTAGGGACATGGTGTTTGTCTATGTATCCATACATGTATCTGAGTTTCCTATCAATACAATTCTAGCATGGATAATAAACGATTATCGTGAACAAGGAAATATATTAATAACCAATTTATTATTGCCTCTAGGGCATATTTCCAACAGTCTCCCACTTGCACTAGAGTCAATAATCTAGTTCACATCGCCATGTGATTAACACTCACAGGTCACATCGCCATGTGACCAACATCCAAAGAGTTCACTAGAGTCAGTAATCTAGTTCACATCAATATGTGATTAACACTCAATGAGTTCTGTGTTTGATCATGTTATGCTTGTGAGAGAGGTTGTAGTCAACGGGTCTGTAACATTCAGATCCCTATGTTCTTCGCAAAAACTTATGTCATATCGTAGATGCTGCTATCACGTTCCACTTGGAGCTATTCCAAACTGTTGCTCCATTATACGTATCCGGTATCTCCACTTAGAGTTATCCGAATAGGTGTTAAGCTTGCATCGACGTAACTCTTTACGTCGAACTCTTTATCACCTCCATAACCGAGAAACATTTCCTTACTCCTCTAAGGATAATTTTGACCACTATCTAGTAATCCACTCCTGGATCACCTTTGTACCCTCTTGCCAGACATGTGGTAAGGCACACATCAGGTGCGGTACTTAGCATGGCATATCGTACAGAGCCTATGACAAAAGCATAGGGGACGACCTTCGTCCTTCCTCTTCCTTCTGCCGTGGTCAATTTTTGAGTCTTACTCAACTCCACACCTTACAACTCAGGTAAGAACTCCTTCTTTGACTGATCTATTTTGAACTCCTTCAAAATCATGTCAAAGGTGTGTGTTCTTTTGAAAGTATCATCAGGCGTCTTGATCTATCTGTATAGGTCTTGATGCCCAATATGTAAGCAGCTTTATCCAGGTCTTCCTATGAAAAACTCATTTCAAACAACCCTTTATGCTTTCCAGAAATTCTACATCATTTCGGATCAACAATATGTCATTCACATATACTTATCAGAAATGTTGCAGTGCTCCCACTCACTTTATTGCAAATACAAGTTTCCACCAAACTTTGTATACCCAAAAACTTTGATCACTCCATCAAAGTGTATATTCCGACTCCGAGATGCTTGCTCTAGTCCATGGAAGGATCGTTGGAGCTAGCATATCTTTTAGCATCCTTAGGATCGACAAAACCTTTCTGATTGTATCACATACAACCTTTCCTTACGAAAACTGGTAAGGAAACTTGTTTTGTCATCCATCTGCCAGATTTCATAAATGCAGCTAATGCTAACATGATTCCGACGGACTTAAGCATCGCTACGGGTGAGAAAATCTCATCGTAGTCAACTCTTTGAACTTGTGGAAAACTCTTCGCCACAAGTCGAGCTTCATAGACGGTGACATTACCGTCCACATCCGTCTTAGTCTTAAAGATCCATTTGTCTCAATGGCTTGCCGATCACAGGGCAAGTCCACCAAAGTCCATACTTTGTTTTGATATATGGATCCTATCTCGGATTTATCGGCTTCTAACCATTTGTCGGAATATGGGCCCACCATCGCTTCTCCATAGTTCGTAGGTTCATCGTTGTCCAACAACATGACCTCTAAGACAGGATCAATGTACCACTCAGGAGTAGTATATATCCTTGTCAACCTACGAGGTTCGATAGCAACTTGATCTGGAGCTTCATGATCACTATCATTAGTTTCCTCTTCAACTGTCGTAGATTCCACAGAAACATCTTTCTGTGTTGCACTACTCTCCGGTTGAAGTGAGGGTTCGACAACCTCATCAAGTTCTATCTTCCTCCCACTCAATTCTTTCGAGAGAAACTCCTTCTCGAGAAAGGACCCATTCTTAGCGACAAACATTTTGTCCTTGGATCTGAGATAGAAGGTATACCCAACCGCTACCAGTGGGTATTCCATGAAGATGTATTTGTCCGCTTTGGGTTCGAGCTTTTCCTGGCTGAAGCCATAAGCATCGCAGCCCCAAACATCAAGAAAACGACAACTTTGGTTTCTTGCCAAACCTTAGTTCATACGGCGTTGTCTCAACGGACTTTAGATGGTGCCCTATCTAAAGTGAATGCAGCTGTCTCTAATGCATAACCTCAAAATAACAGCGGTAGATCGGTAAGATACACCATAGATCGCACCATATCTCATAAGGTTCGATTACGATGTCCGGACACACCATTACGCTGTGGTGTTCCAGGGGACTTCAACTGCGAAACAATTCCACAATGTCTTAAGTGATTGCCAAACTCATAATTCAGATAATATCCCCTTGATCAGATCGTAGGAACATGGTCTTCTTGTTATGATGATTCTTAATCTTCACTCTGAAATTTTTGAACCTTTCAAACGTTTCAGACTTTTGCTTCATTAAGTAAATATACCATATCTACTCAAATCGTCAGTGAAGATGAGAAAATAACGATATCCACCACACGCCTTAATTCTCATTGGATCACATACATCAGCATGTATGATTTCCAATAAGTCACTTACCCGTTTCATTGTACCTGAAAACGAGATCTCAGTCATCCTGCCCATGAGGCATGGCTCGCATGTGTCAACTGATTCAAAATCAAGTGACTCCAAACGTCCATCAGCATGGAGTTTCTTCATGCATTTTATGCCAAAATGACCTAAGCGGCAGTGCCACAAGAAAGTGGTACTATCATTATTAACTCTACATCTTTTGGCATTAATATTATCATTATGTGTATTACCATGATCGAGATTCAACGAACCATTGGGTGTATGACCATAAAGGTATTATTCATGTAAACAGAATAACCATTATTCTCTAACTTAAATGAATAACCGTATTGCGATGAACATGATCTAATCATTTTCATGCTCAACGTAGATACCTGATAACATTTATCTAGGTTCAACACTAATCTCGAAAATAGAGGAAGTGTGCGATGGTGATCTCATCAACCTTGGAAACACTTCCAACACACATCGTCACCTCGCCCTTAGCTAGTCTCCGTTCAGTCCGTAGCTTTTGCTTCAAGTCACTAATAATAGCAACTGAACCGGTATCCAATACCCAGGTGCTACAAGGAGTACTACTAAGGTACACATCAATAACACGTATATCAAATATACTTTGTTGAAGTTGTCAGCTATCTTATCTACCATGTATTTGGGGTGGTTCCGCTACCATGTGACCGTTCCCCTTACAATAGAAGCACTTAGTCTCGAGGTTTGGGTTCAACCATGGGTTCCTTCATCAGAGCGACAACAGGTTTGCCATTCATGAAGTTTCCCTTCTAGCCCTTACCCTTTTGAAACCAGTGGTCTTGTTAAACCATCAACACTTGATGCTCCTTCTTGATCTCTACTTTTGCGGTACTAAGAACCGCTGACAGCACCGGGATTATCATCATCCTTTGCATGTCATAGTTCATCACGAAGTTCTAGTAGCTTGGTGATAGTGTCTAGAGAATTCCGTCAACCACTATCTCACCTGGAAGATAAACTCCCACTTGGTTCAAGTGATTTCAGCACCCAGACATTCTGAGCACACGCTCACTAGTTGAGCTATTCTCCTCCATCTTTTTGGCAAAAGAACTTGTCAGAGGTCTCATACCTCTTAACACGGGCATGAGCCTGAAATCCCAATTTCAGCTCTTAGAACATCTCATATGTTCTATGGCGTTCAAAACGTCATTTGGAATCCCGATTCTAAGCCGTAAAGTATGGTGCACTAAACTATCAAGTAGTCATCAGGACGTGTCTCTCAGGTGTTCACAACATCCACAGACAACGTTGTAGGGGTTTGCACATTGAGAGGTGCATCAAAGACGTAAGCTTTCTGTGCAGCAGTGAGGACACTCCTCGGACTACGGACCCAGTCCGCATCCTTGCTTACAATATCTTTCAACTTAGTCTTTCTCTAGGATCGTATTAAACAGGGAGCTACAACGCAAGCTATTGATCTACAACATAATTTGCAAAGGCAACTTAGACTATTGTTCATGATAAGTGAGTTTTAACTAATCAAATTACTTATAACTCCCACTCAAATTGACATCCCTCTGGTCATCCGAGCGTGACATGATCCAAATCCACCAACCCAAGTCCGATCATCACGTGAGATGAGGTGGTGTCAATGGTGAACATCTTCATGTTGATCATATCTACTATATGACTCATGCTCGACCTTTCGGTCTTCCGTGTTCCGAGGCCATGTCTGTACATGCTAGGCCCGTCAAGTCTAACCCGAGTGTTCTGCATGTGCAAAACTGGCTTGCACCCGTTGTATGCGAACGTAGAGTCTATCACACCCGATCATCACGTGGTGCTTCGAAATGACGAACCTTCGCAACGGCGCACACTCGGGGGGAACACAATTTTATCTTGAAATTTTAGTGAGGGATCATCTTATAATGCTACCGTCGTCCTAAGCAAAATAAGATGCATAAAAGGATTAACATCACATGCAAATCATAAGTGACATGATATGGCCATCAACTCGTGCTTTTGATCTCCATCTCCAAAGCACCGGCATGATCTCCATCGTCACCGGCGTAACACCATGATCTCCATCATCATGATCTCCATCATCGTGTCGCCATCGGGGTTGTCGCGCGCCCACCATGCTCTTACTACTATTGCTACCGTTTAGCGATAAAGTAAAGCATTACATAGCGCTTAATGATTGACACGCAGGTCATACAAAATTAAAGACAACCCTATGGCTCCTGCCGGTTGCCGTATGCATCGACATGCAAGTCGATATTAACTATTACAACATGATCATCTCATACATCAAATATATCTCATCATGTTATTGGCCATATCATATCACATACATACCCTGCAAAAACAAGTTAGACGTCCTCTAATTTGTTGTTGCATGTTTTACGTGGCTGTTATGGGTATCTAGCAAGAACGCTTCTTACCTACGCAAAGCCACAACGGTGATATTCAAGTTGCTATTTAACCTTCTACAAGGACCGCCTTGTTCTATTCCGATTCAACTAAGATAGGAGAGACAGACACCCGCCAGCCATCTTATGCAACAAAAGTCACATGTCTGTCGATGGAACCGGTCTCATGTACGTGGACATGTAAAGTTGGTCCGGGCCGCTTCATCCCATAATACCGCTGAATCAAGAAAGACTAAGGAGGGCAGCAATTTAAACATCAACGCCCACAAACCCTTTTGTGTTCTACTCGAGAAAGCATCTACGCAAGAACCTAGCTCTGATACCACTGTTGGGGAACGTAGCATGGGAAACAAAAATTTTCCTACGCTCACCAAGATCAATCTAGGAGATGCACATCTACGAGAGGAGAGTTGGATCCACATACCCTTGTAGATCGCTAAGCGGAAGCGTTACTAGAACGCGGTTGATGGAGTCGTACTCGCCGCGATTCAGATCGCCGAAGATCCTAGCACCGAACGGACGGTGCCTCCGCGTTCTTCACACGTACAGCCCGGTGACGTCTCCCACGCCTTGATCCAGCAAGGAGAGAGGGAGAGGTTGGGAAACCTCCAACCAACAGCAGCACAACGGCATGGTGGTGGTGGAGGAGCGCGGGACTCCAGCAGGGCTTCGCCAAGCGCTGCAAGAGACGAGGAGGGAGAGGGGTAGGGCTGCGCCAAGAGGGAGATGTTCTCGTGTCTCTAGCAGCCCCAAAACCCCTCATATATATAGGGGGAAGGGAGGGCTGCGCCCCCCTTTAGGGTTTCCCTCCCCTAGGGTGCGGCCAGCCCTAGATCCATCTAGGGGGGGCGGCCAAAGGGGGAGAGAGGGGGAGGCGCACCACTATTGGGCCTTAGGGCCCAACTGCATTAGGGTTTGCCCCCCTTCCCCTCTTGGGGCGCCCTGAGACTTGGTGGGGGGGCGCACCAGCCCCCTTGGGGCTGGTCCCCTCCCACACTTAGCCCACGCAGCCACCTGGGGTTGGTGGCCCCACCTGGTGGACCCCCGGGACCCTCCCGGTGGTCCCGGTACATTACCGATATCGCCCGAAACTTTTCCGGTGACCAAAACAGGACTTCCCATATATGAATCTTTACCTCCGGACCATTCCGGAACTCCTCGTGACGTCCGGGATCTCATCCGGGACTCCGAACAACATTCGGTAACCGCGTACATACTTTCCCTATAACCCTAGCGTCATCGAACCTTAATTGTGTAGACCCTACGGGTTCGGGAACCATGTAGACATGACCGAGACAACTCTCCGGTCAATAACCAACAGCGGGATCTGGATACCCATGTTGGCTCCCACATGTTCCACGATGATCTCATCGGATGAACCACGATGTCAAGGATTCAATCAATCCCGTATACGATTCCCTTTGTCTATCGGTATAGCACTTGCCCGAGATTCGATCGTCGGTATACCGATACCTTGCTCAATCTCGTTACCGGCAAGTCTCTTTACTCGTTCCGTAACACATCATCCCGTGATCAACTCCTTGATCACATATTGTGCACATTATGATGATGTCCTACCGAGTGGGCCCAGAGATACCTCTCCGTCATACGGAGTGACAAATCCCAGTCTCGATTCGTGCCAACCCAACAGACACTTTCGGAGATACCTGTTGTGCACCTTTATAGCCACCCAGTTACGTTGTGACATTTGGTACACCCAAAGCATTCCTACGGTATCTGGGAGTTGCACAATCTCATGGTCTAAGGAAAAGATACTTGACATATAGAAAAGCTTTAGCATACGAACTACACGATCTGTGCTAGGCTTAGGATTGGGTCTTGTCCATCACATCATTCTCCTAATGATGTGATCCCGTTATCAACGACATCCAATGTCCATGGTTAGGAAACCGTAACCATCTATTGATCAACGAGCTAGTCGTCTAGAGGCTCACTAGGGACATGGTGTTTGTCTATGTATCCATACATGTATCTGAGTTTCCTATCAATACAATTCTAGCATGGATAATAAACGATTATCGTGAACAAGGAAATATAATAATAACCAATTTATTATTGCCTCTAGGGCATATTTCCAACAGCTGTTGGGGAACGTCGCATGGGAAACAAAAATTTTCCTACGTTCACCAAGATCAATCTAGGAGATGCATCTACGAGGGGAGAGTTGGATCCACATACCCTTGTAGATCGCTAAGCGGAAGCGTTCAAGAACGCGGTTGATGGAGTCGTACTCGCCGCGATTCAGATCGCCGAAGATCCTAGCACCGAACGGACGGTGCCTCCGCGTTCTTCACACGTGCAGCCCGGTGACGTCTCCCACGCCTTGATCCAGCAAGGAGAGAGGGAGAGGTTGGGGAAGACTCCATCCAACAGCAGCACAACGGCGTGGTGGTGGTGGAGGAGCGCGGGACTCCAGCAGGGCTTCGCCAAGCGCTGCGGGAGACGAGGAGGGAGAGAGGTAGGGCTGCGCCAATCGACCGAGGTCAAAACTTGTTCTGGGCAGCCCTAAACTTCACATATATATAGGGGGGAGGTAGGGGCTGCGCCCCCATCTAGGGTTTCCTCCCTAGGGGTGGCGGCAGCCCCCCAGAACCCATCTAGGGTGCGGCCAAGGGGGGGAGAGAGAGGGGGCGCCCTAGGATGGGCCTTAAGGCCCATCTGGACCTAGGGTTTGCCCCCCTCCACCCTCCATGCGCCTAGGGACTTGGTGGGGGGGCGCACCAGCCCCCTTGGGGCTGGTCCCCTCCCACACTTAGCCCACGCAGCCACCTGGGGCTGGTGGCCCCACCTGGTGGACCCCCGGGACCCTCCCGGTGGTCCCGGTACATTACCGATATCGCCCGAAACTTTTCCGGTGACCAAAACAGGACTTCCCATATATGAATCTTTACCTCCGGACCATTCCGGAACTCCTCGTGACGTCTGGGATCTCATCCGGGACTCCGAACAACATTCGGTAACCGCGTACATACTTTCCCTATAACCCTAGCGTCATCGAACCTTAAGTGTGTAGACCCTACGGGCTCGGGAACCATGTAGACATGACCGAGACAACTCTCCGACCAATAACCAACAGCGGGATCTGGATACCCATGTTGGCTCCCACATGTTCCACGATGATCTCATCGGATGAACCACGATGTCAAGGATTCAATCAATCCCGTATACGATTCCCTTTGTCTATCGGTATAGCACTTGCCCGAGATTCGATCGTCGGTATACCGATACCTTGCTCAATCTCGTTACCGGCAAGTCTCTTTACTCGTTCCGTAACACAGCATCCCGTGATCAACTCCTTGATCACATATTGTGCACATTATGATGATGTCCTACCGAGTGGGCCCAGAGATACCTCTCCGTCATACGGAGTGACAAATCCCAGTCTCGATTCGTGCCAACCCAACAGACACTTTCGGAGATACCTGTTGTGCACCTTTATAGCCACCCAGTTACGTTGTGACGTTTGGTACACCCAAAGCATTCCTACGGTATCTGGGAGTTGCACAATCTCATGGTCTAAGGAAAAGATACTTGACATATAGAAAAGCTTTAGCATACGAACTACACGATCTGTGCTAGGCTTAGGATTGGGTCTTGTCCATCACATCATTCTCCTAATGATGTGATCCCGTTATCAACGACATCCAATGTCCATGGTTAGGAAACCGTAACCATCTATTGATCAACGAGCTAGTCGTCTAGAGGCTCACTAGGGACATGGTGTTTGTCTATGTATCCATACATGTATCTGAGTTTCCTATCAATACAATTCTAGCATGGATAATAAACGATTATCGTGAACAAGGAAATATATTAATAACCAATTTATTATTGCCTCTAGGGCATATTTCCAACAGAAAGATCTTGTCAACCTTTAATGCCCATGAAAGGTAGTCTTTGGGCTCAATGCTTCCGGAAAACTTTGGCATGGTGAACTTGAGCTTGCCATAGTGATGCTCATCATTGTTGCCTTGCCTATTGGGAGGGCGGTCTTGATTCGGACGATTAGCAATCTCATGTTGCTCTTGGCGTAGTAGATGTCCATTGTCATTGTGTACTTGCCGAGCTTGTTGTTCTTGTTGCTCTTGTCGCGCTTGAGGAGGAACTTCGTCTTGCATTCTTTCTTGGTGGTGCCTCTCTTGCATCTCATCGCGAAGGAAATCCTCTTCTTGACGAGTGAGTCGAGTGCGAGCTGCCACATTGCGATCTGTATCACGTAATGCTCGTTGCGCCTCAAGAGCTTGAGCTTCTCGACGTTGTTGTGCTTGACGGTTAGCCTCGACATCTTGGTCTTCTTGGTATTGACGTGCTCGCTCTTGTTGTTGTTGGCGTAGTCGTTGTCGTTCTTGTGCTTGCTCAAGTGTGGCTTGGTTTTGGCGATGTCGACTTTCTTGCTCATCTAATAGCTCTTGTGAACTCTTGTCATGTAGTGGGTTCCGGTTGTCATGTCGAGCTTGACGTGCGGCTTGACGAAGAGTGTTTGATGTAGGGGTACTTCAGCCTTGCCTGGAGTCGGTATGTCGACTTGAGCGGCTTCTTCTTTGAGACGATGTGGAAGAAGAACGTCGATTGGCTATAAAAGTCCGTAGCTCGTCAAATTGGGTAGACATGTTGGTGTTGATGATGTCGAATTGCTCTGTTGTGCTTGCTTCGAATTGGCGCGCCTCCTCGGCGACCTACCAATATACTCGCGCATAGTTTCACTTTCTTGATGGAGAGCTCATTCGACACCGAAGAGATGTAGTTTGGTGACGTAGTTGTTCGCTTCTTGAGGATCGTCGAAAGGCCGGTTCGAAGATGTACTTAGCCTATCCATCATCTCAAGCAAGTATGTGAGTGGGAAACAGGGGAAGACAATACCAAATGTACCTTAACCGAAGTTGAAAATGGATCAATGATCACTCAACAATGTAACCCGGAAATAGCACTATTGGTACCACATCGTGTCGATTCTCACACCTACACAAGTAAAGCTTTGAGAGGAGCTTGGTTAGGATGGTGGCATAAATTCAATGCAATCGTCAAAGTGACTCAATGATGTTGAAAATGATTCACAATTTGCTCATGCAACAAGTAGATCACTAGCAAAGTAGCACACGGAACACACACACGGATAGATAAATGTGGTTGTGCAACCAAGGGTGAGCGAAAATGTGGAAACCACGGAAAATGCTCATGTTGCACAACACTAGAGAGACGCTAACCGATTGTTTAATAGGCGGATACACACTTGTGCACGACCTATAAGAGGCAAAACTTAACGACTATCTATCACAAGTATGCTATGAGTGTATGATGTGCCGATGCTTGAGCACAAGATGGTATTGCTATGACATATGATCTCTTTTGATGCAAGGCGTATGATGCTATATTCCTTTTGCTTATAAGCTTTGGTTGGCTCTTTTTCTTAAAAGCTTGTGAGCTCTTTCTTTGGGCACTTATGCATGCTTCTCGGATCAAGGTAACTATTGTGTATGCGGATCACTCTTGTGGCACACGAAGATATGATGATATGGTATGCAATATCTATGGCTATCACTAATGTGCACAAGTGTCGTGGCCGTGCAATACTCAGATGGCTAGTCTCAATGGGAAAGCTACGCAAAGATGGTCCATAGGGTGATAATGCAATTGCAAGGTAGAATGAACAAGGTGTCGTCCATGTTACCGTCCTTGCCGAAGTTGAGCGGTGGTGTTGTCGAAGTCTTGCCGTTCCAAGGTAGCCTAAACATCCAATGAAACGGTGAAACCACAACTCAAGTATGCAAGACAAATGGGAGACAAACTTTTCAAACTCGGAGCGGTTAAGCAATGGTGGTTGCGGTAATGGTGGTGGTATGCGGAAGGTTTGGTGGGATACCGAACGAAAATGGCGGTGGAGAGTGCAAGGTGGGGGTGGATCGGTGGTTTTGTGGCTGCGGGAGGCCGGATGTCCGGGCCAGGGGCCGGATGTCCAGGCCAGGCCGGATGTCCGGGGCACGGGCCCGATGTCCGGGGTGCCAGAGGATGTGATGAACTCCTTGCACACGGTGATTTTGTGGCCAAAATTCGTCGGATTTTGCGGAGAAAAATTGGGGAAAAGGGGAGGAAAAGCTAGATCCACTCGTGGCACAGCAAATCCATGGAACAAATTCAACAAAATCTCGCCAAATCAACAGATCACAAAAAAAAATTGGGGCTATTTTTGTGGGAAATTTTCGAAATTAGGAAGAACACAACAAAAACAAGCTAGAAAACAGGGTGTGGGCTCCAAATTCGTGATCAACCTATGCTCATGATACCATAATATGATGTAGGGTAGAACCCTAATCGGCAGATCTTTCACGAAAGGAGGTTATCCCACGATGATCACGGAGAACACAAGGAAGATACGGAGGAAAACACGAGGGAAAACACTCAAATCAACACAAACACGGTCACACAGGTGCTAGATCCACGATACACATCAAGATACACGATCCATAGTCAACCACGGTGGTCAAAGGTAGTTTTCTCCCGGAGGAGGTCTTGAGTATTGATGCGGAGCATCCAAAGGTCATCCCCATGGACCCTTCATCGCCTCACCAAGTGCCCAAAGGACCAATGACTCGAGCCCATGCAAGAGCTCTCGAGACTGAGGTGACTTCGCTCCTCTCTCGACATCTTTCCGATTCACATGAGACATGGCTTCTACCCTCATCAGAAACTATGTGCATACTCAGGTACTTGGATGAAGGCCACGGAACAGCTCTGCACAGCGGTCAAGACGGCGATATCGACAAGTGCTTGGAACAAGTAGAAGGAAGGCTGAAGATGCTACATGCACCGGACGTCCGGCCCACACCGGACGACCGGCGACTTCCAGGCACCGGACGACCGGCGACTCCCAGACGACCGGACGACCGGAAGCCACCGGACGTCCGTGACATCGACCACAGAACATAAATAGCGAAAATCCGAGGATTACCGGACGTCCGGTCCCTCCGGAACCACCGGACGTCCGGTGACCAGCGGACGTCCGCCCCGACGGCGTCATCCCATGTAATATATACTCGTTGACTTCCATCCTTTCGAGGTAGCTTTTGGATAGCTCATCATAGACCTTTGTGGTTCCTCTCCTACGAGACCGCAGCCTCTTCGGAGAAGATCCACCTCGGATTCAAGGCCTCCACATCGGAGAAGATCCCAAGGGATACCCAAGACCTCCTCCGGGAGAAGACTATCTTTGTACCACCGTTGTTGACTATGGATCGTGTATCTTGATGTGTATCGTGGATCTAGCACCTGTGTGACCGTATTTGTGTTGATTTGAGTGTTTCCCCTCGTGTGTTCCTCCATATCTTTCTTGTGTTCTCCGTGTTCGTTGTGGGATGACCTCCTTTCGTGAAAGATCTGCTGACTAGGGTTCCACCCTACACCATATTATGGTATCATGAGCATAGGTTGATCACGAATTTGGAGCCCCACACCCTGTTTTCTAACTTGTTTTTGTTGAGTTCTTCCCAATTTTGAAAATTCCCCACAAAAATTGCCCCAATTTTTTTTTGTGATCTGTTGATTTGGCAAGATTTTGTGGACTTTGTTCCATGGATTTGCTGTGCCACGAGTGGATCTAGATTTTACCCACCTTCTTACCGATTTTTCTTCCGCGAATTCGGGCAAGTTTGACCATATTGTCCATGGATCCTCCAACCCCAGCCCCGACCTACCGGATGACCGACGGTTTACTAGACGTCTGGCCCCTTTCGAGACACCGGACGTCCGCTAAACACCGGACGACCGGCACCCCACCTACAGAGACTTTTACCGGATTTCCGGAACTTACCGGACGTCCGACCCCCTTCCAGGCACCGGACGACCGACGCCTACCGGACGTCCGACGTACCCTGACGAAACTGAATCTTCTCAGTTTTGTTCCACCTTCCGCTACCACCTACCTTTCATCCCGCAACCACCATCGCGTTACCGCTACGATCTGGAACATTCTTGTCTCCCTTTGCCTTGGATACTTGAGTTGTGGTTTCCCCGTTTCCTTGGATGTTTAGGCTACCTTGGAACGGCAAGACTTCGACAACACCATCTCTCAACTTCGGCAAGGACGGTAACATCGACGACACTTTGTTCATTCTACCTTGCAATTGCATTGTCACCCTATGGACCATCTTTGCGTAGCTTTCCCATTGAGACTAGCCATTTGAGTATTGCCGGGCCACGACACTTGTGCACATTAGTGATAGTCATAGATATTGCATATCATATCATCATATCTCCGTGTGCCACAAGAGTGCTCCGCATACACAATAGCTACCTTGATCCGAGAAGCATGCATAAGTATCCAAAGAAAGAGCTCACAAGCTTTTAAGCGAAAGGCCAACCAAAGCTTCTAAGCAAAAGGGACAATAGCATCATACGCCTTGCATCAAAAGAGATCATATGACATAGCAATACATCATCTTGTGCTCAAGCATCGGCACATCATACACTCATAGCATACTTGTGATAGTTAGTCGTTACGTTTGCCTCTTTTAGGTCGTGCACAAGTTCGTATCCGCCTATTAAGCAATCGGTTAGCGTCTCTCTAGTGTTGTGTAACACGAGCATTTTCCGTGGATTCCACATTTTCGCTCATCCTTGGTTGCACAACCACATTTATCTATCCGTGCGTGTGTTCCGTGTGCTACTTTGCTAGTGATCTACTTGTTGCATGAGAAAATTGTGAACCATTTTCAACACCTTTGAGTCACTTTGACGATTGCATTGAATTTGTGCCACCATCCTAACCAAGCTCCTCTAAAAGCTATACTTGTGTAGGTGTGAGAATCGACACGAAGTGGTACCAATAGTGCTATTTCCGGGTTACATTATTGAGTGATCATTGATCCATTTTCAACTTCGGTTAAGGTACATTTGGTATTGTCTTCTCCTTACTCCCACTCACATACTTGCTTGTGATGATGGATAGGCCAAGTACATCTTCGAACCCACCTTTCGACGATCCACATGAAGCGAACAACTACGTCACCAAACTACATCTCTTCGGTGTCCAACGAGCTCTCCATCAAGAAAGTGAAGCTATGCGCGAGTACATTGGTCAAGTCGCCGAGGACGCGCGCCAATTTGAATCAAGAACAAAAGAGCAATTCGACATCATCAACACCAACATGTCTACACAATTTGACGAGCTCCGGACTTTGATAGTCAACCGACGTTCTTCTTCCACATCTTCTCAAAGACGAAGCCGCTCAAGTCGACATACCGACTCCACGGATGGCTCAAGTACCCCTACATCAAACACTCTTCGTCAAGCCGCACGTCAAGCTCGACATGACATCCGGAATCCACTTCATGACAAAAGTTCACAAGAGCTATTTGAAGAGCAAGAGAGTCGACATCGTCAAAACCAAGCTACACTTGAGCAAGCACAAGAACGGAGCGAGCACGTCAATACCAAGAAGAACAAGATGCCGAGGCTAATCGCCAAGCACTACAACGTCGAGAAGCTCATGCTCTTGAGGCGCAACGAGCATTACGTGATGCACATCACAATGTGGCAGCCCGCACTCGACACACTCGTCAAGAAGAGGATTTCCTTCGCGATGAGATGCAAGAGAGACGCCACCAAGCAAGAATGCAAGAATAAGCTCCTCCTCAAGCGTGACAAGAGCAACAACCCCAACAAGAACAACAAGCTCGGCAAGTACACCATGACAATGGACATCTACTACGCCAAGAGCAACATGATATTGCCAACCGCCAAAATCAAGACCGCCCTCCCAATAGGCAAGGAAGCAATGAAGAGCATCGCTATGGCAAGCTAAAGTTCACCATGCCAAAGTTTTCCGGAAGCATTGATCCCGAAGACTATCTATCATGGGCCTTGAAGGTTGACAAGATCTTTCGCCTTCACAACTTCGATGAAGAGAAGAAGATCGCAATGGCATCCCTTGAGTTCCAAGACTATGTTCTCATATGGTGGGAGAAAATCATAGAGAGAAGAGAAGCAAAAGGCGAACCTCCTATCACCACTTGGGCTCAAATGAAGGAAGTCATGAGAGCACGCTTTGTGCCTACACACTACAACCGTGACATGTTCAAGAAGCTACAACTCCTCAAGCAAGGTACCAAGTCCGTTGAAGATTACTACAAGGAGATGGAATTTCCCTGATAAGAGCCAACATCATGGAAGATGAAGGGCAAACAATGGCGAGATTCTTGAATGGACTCAACTATCCTATCAAGAAGATTGCGGACTTTCAACCATACAACAATCTCCTCGAGCTAGTACATCAAGCAACCAAAGCGGAGCGACAAGTTCAAGAGGACTACAAGTACTCCAAGTTCAACTCCAAGAACTTCGGCTCCTACAACCAAGCTTCAACGACTTCGGCTACTCCTCCTACCTCTACCAAGCCATCTACAAACTTCGGCGACAAGTCAAGCTACAAGAATGCGACTACATCGAGTCGTCCACCTTCTACCAACAACTTCAAGCCAAGAGCTTCATCATCTACAACTCCAACCGAGGACAACTCCAAGACGAGCTCTATAAAATGTTTCAAGTGCCAAGGACGAGGCCACAAGTTACTTGAGTGCAAGACCGTTCGCACCATGATCATCAATGATGACGGATCTTATGACTCAATGAGCGACAATGAGATGGAAGCCCTTGAGCATGTAGCTATGCATCGCTAAGTGAACGAAGAAGAAGACCATCAAGTGTTTTGCGATAATGACTCAAGTCCCAACCTTGTTGTCTCCAAGGTCTTGACACTCCAACACCAACAAGATGACGATCAACGATGCCATATCTTCCATACCAAGGCCGGCATCAATGGACGCTCCGTCAAGGTTATCATCGATGGAGGAAGTTGTCATAACTTGGCAAGCGAAGTGCTATGCGACAAGCTTCAATTGGTCAAGACGAAGCATCCTCACCCCTACAAGGTCCAATGGCTCAACGACGCCGGAATTCTTCGAGTCGAGCACACCGTGCAAGTCTCTTTCAAGATAGGCGCCTAAGAGGATACTCTTGAATGTGATGTGATCCCCATGTCCGTGTGCCACCTTATTCTTGGACGTCCATGGCAATATGATCGTGGAGTCACACACAATGGACGGACCAATCACTATAGCTTCAAGATGAAGGGCAAGGAATTCGTGCTACGACCAATGTCTCCAAGTCAAGTAGCCGCCAACAAGCACTTACCTACCAACCATCGTGGAGAGAATGGTGAGGGAGTGAGCCACCAAAAGGAGAGTGAGAGCCACAAGCCAAATATGAGCGACTCCACGATGAGCGACAAGAAGCAACTAATGCTATTTGCCACCAAAAGTGAGATGAGAGAAGGGTGTGAGAACCCATCGAGTGTCTTTCACCTTGTGCTCCTATGCAAAGGGGAAGCCAAACCTACTAACACTTCACCACCTCTACCTTTAGTATTGTCTCAATTGTTGCAGGAATTCTCGGACGTCTTTGACGATGAACTACCTCCGGGTCTACCTCCACTTCGCGGAATCGAACACTGCATCGACCTCATACCCGGCGCACCACTTCCAAAGAAGGCTCCTTACCGCGTCAACCCCGAGGAAACCAAGGAGATACAACGGCAAGTGCAATAGCTCATCGACAAAGGTCATGTACGTGAAAGCTTAAGCCCTTGTGTCGTTCCAGTTATTCTCGTGCCTAAGAAAGATGGAAGTTTTCGCATGTGCTCCGATTGCCGTCCTATAAATGCTATAATCGTTAGATACCGGTATCCTATCCCATGCTTAGACGGCATGCTTGATGAATTATGTGGTGCCACCATCTTTTCGAAGATTGATCTTAAAAGTGGTTACTACCAAATTCGCATTCAAGAGGGTGATGAGTGGAAAACGGCTTTCAAAACCAAGTTTGGGTTATATGAGTGGCTTGTTATGCCAATGGGTTTATCGGAAGCACCCAGTTCATTTATGCGTCTTATGCACTTTTGTCTTCGACCCTACATAGGCGTATTTGTAGTGCTTTACTTTGATGACATCCTCGTTTTTAGCAAGACGCTAGAGGACCATGTGACACACATCCGTATGGTTTTACAAACCCTTCGGAAAGAGCGCTTACATGCTAACATGGAGAAATGCACTTTTGGCATTGACAAGGTCGTCTTCCTAGGATTTGTCGTTTCTTCACAAGGTGTTCACATTGATGAAACTAAAATTGAAGCAATTAAAACTTGGCCTCAACCAACGAATCTCATGCAAGTGCGTAGTTTCCTTGGTCTAGCCGGTTTCTACCGACGTTCCGTGAAGGACTTTAGCACTATTGCTATGCCTCTACACGCCTTGAGCAAGAAGAACGCACCTTTCATTTGGGGTCCTTCGCAAGACACCGCATTGAATGAACTAAAAAGCTTGCTTACACACGCACCACTTCTAGCCCTACCAAACTTTGACAAACCGTTTGAGATCCATTGTGACGCTAGCGGTACCGGCATAGGTGGCGTGCTCATGCAAGAAAAACGCCCAATTGCTTACTTTAGCGAGAAGCTATCCGGAGCGCAACTTAACTACCCCATTTATGATAAACAACTTTATGCCTTGCGGAGAGTTCTACGTGTTTGGGAACATTATCTTAGACCTCATGAATTCATTCTTCATACGGACCATGAGACTCTCAAGTATCTCAAGGGTCAAACTAAGTTGAACAAGTGTCATGCTAAATGGAGTGAGTTCAGTGAGTCTTTTCCCTATGTCATCAAGTACATCAAAGGCAAAGAAAATGTTGTGGCGGACGCGCTTTCCCGCAAATGCATGCTTGTTACGCAACCTGAGTTGAATTATATTGGCTTTGAGCGCATAAAAGATTTATATGAAGATGATCCTTTCTTTGCAAAACCTTATGCTAAGTGCTTGACTCACACTTCTTGGGAACGTTACTACATAAAGGATGGATATCTTATGAGAGCTAACAAACTTTGCATTCCTAAGTCTTCGCTTCGTTTGCTCCTTTTGCAGGAATCGCATGGAGGAGGACTCATGGGACACTTTGGACGCGACAAGACATTTGCTACGCTCTCTAAGAACTACTTTTGGCCCAAGATGCTCCGTGACGTCTCACGCCTCACCAACCGATGTTCTACATGCCGCAAAGCTAAGTCCAAAGCTCAATCTCATGGTCTTTACATGCCTCTTCCTATTCCATACCATCCATGGGAAGACATAAGCATGGATTTTGTACTTGGTTTGCCTAGGACTCAAAATGGCAAGGATTCCGTGTTAGTTGTCGTGGATAGATTCTCTAAAATGGCTCATTTCATTCCTTGTAACAAGATCGACGATGCTTCACATGTTACAAATCTCTTTTGTAGGGAGGTCATTCGTCTACACGGCGTGCCAAAAACGACCGTGTCAGACCGGGACGTCAAGTTCTTGAGCTACTTTTGGAAAACACTATGTGCTAAACTCGGAATCAAGCTACTCTTCTCTTCGGCGTACCATCCACAAACCAACGGCCAAACGGAGGTGACGAACCGCACGCTTTCGACGCTTCTTCGCGTGTTGATCAAGAAGAACATCAAGGAATGGGAGCAATGCTTGCCCATCGCCGAGTACGCCTACAACCGCGCAAGACATTCGACTACCGGGAAGTCCCCCTTCGAAGCCGTCTACGGCTTCAACCCGTTGTCCCCATTGGACATCCTACCTCTATCTCTACAAGAGCGCATCCACATGGACGCAAGTGCACAAGCAACCTATCTCAAGAAGGTGCACGATGATACAAGGGCAATGATCGAGCGACAAGTCCATCGTCTCGCCACCAAGCTCAACGTCAACAAGGCACCAATGGTGTTCCAACCGGGAGATCTTGTTTGGCTTCACCTTCGCAAGGACCGTTTTCCACACGAGCGCAAGTCCAAGCTACTACCTCGCGCCGACAGACCCTTCAAGGTGGTAGCACGCTACAACAACAATGCCTACAAGATCGACATCCCACGAGACAAGTACTCCGTGAGCGATACTTTCAACATCAAGGACCTCTCTCCTTTCCATGGTGATGAAGATTTTGATCCGAGGTCGGATCTTTCCCAAGGGAGGGGAGATGATGCGGAGCATCCAAAGGTCATCCCCATGGACCCTTCATCGCCTCACCAAGTGCCCAAAGGACCAATGACTCGAGCCCGTGCAAGAGCTCTTGTGACCGAGGTGACTTCGCTCCTCTCTCGACATCTTTCCGATTCACATGAGACATGGCTTCTACCCTCATCTGAAACTCTGTGCATACTCAGGTACTTGGATGAAGGCCACGGGACAGCTCTGCACATCGGTCAAGAAGGCGATATCGACAAGTACTTGGAACAAGAAGAAGGAAGGCTGAAGATGCTACACGCACCGGACGTCTGGCCCACGCCGGATGACCGGCGACTTCCAAGCACCGGACGACCGGCGTCCACCGGACGACCGACGACTCCCAGACGACCGGAAGCCACCGGACGTCCGTGACATCGACCACAAAACATAAATAGCGGAAACCCGAGGATTACCGGACGTCCGGTCCCTCCAGAACCACCGGACGTCCGGTGACCAGCGGACGTCCGCCCCGACGGCGTCATCCCATGTAATATATACTCGTTGACTTCCATCCATTCGAGGTAGCTTTTGGATAGCTCATCATAGATCTTTGTGGTTCCTCTCCTACGAGACCGCGACCTCTTCGGAGAAGATCCACCTCGGATTCAAGGCCTCCACATCGGAGAAGATCCCAAGGGATACCCAAGACCTCCTCCGGGAGAAGACTATCTTTCTACCACCGTTGTTGACTATGGATCGTGTATCTTGATGTGTATCGTGGATCTAGCACCTGTGTGACCGTATTTGTGTTGATTTGAGTGTTTCCCCTCGTGTGTTCCTCCATATCTTCCTTGTGTTCTCCGTGTTCGTTGTGGGATAACCTCCTTTCGTGGAAGATCTGCTGACTAGGGTTCCACCCTACATCAAGTATCCCTTGGGATCTTCTCCGGTGTGGAGGCCTTGAATCCGAGGTGGATCTTCTCCGAAGAGGCCGCGGTCTCGTAGGAGAGGAACTACAAAGGTCTATGATGAGCTATCCAAAAGATAACCCTAAAAGATGTGGGGAAAGGAGTATATATAGAATACGAAGCGAAGGGATACACGGGCCACGGCCCAAAGGGATGCGCGCAGGCACTCAGGGGACAGACGTCCGGGCGATGGGCCGGATGTCCGGGGCTTTGCGGGTCGCCGGATGTCCGGGGCGATGGACCGGATGTCCGGGCTGGAGGGGTCGAGTCTCGGGTGGCTTCTGTAGAGTGGCGCCGGATTTCCGGGCCCGAGGCCGGATGTCCGGGCCTCGCCTGGCTCGATGTCCGGGGCCTGGGCGGATGTCCGGGCCCAGTAGCTTCGGCCGCTGGTGCCCTTCTGTAGTTGTTTGTCCAGGGGCCGGATGTCCGGGCCAGGGGCCCGGATGTCCGGGGCCTGGAGCCTTCTTCAGCCCTTCTCGATGCAAAGCCTCATCCATGAGCGTGGGGACTTGTCCATCTTCACGCACATCTCCAATGTGGTCTTCTTCACACCTGAGTACACAAAACACATCCGTCTGAGGTAGTAACCATGTCTCGCAAGATTCATATGGAAGTTGAGCTAGGAGTGACGTCACCTCGGTCTCGAGAGCTCTAGCACGAGCACGTGTCATTGGTCCATGAGGCACTCCGTGAGGCGATGGAGGTTCCATGGTGATGACCTCGGGATGCTCCGCATCACACTTTGTATGGTTAGGTGCCAAGGAGAAGTTACGGTGCAAGACGGATGCCAAGAGCATGAACCAGGATTCTCCCAGTGCAGAGAAAGAGGTACTACCGGTCCAACTACCGGTCTGCCGGTACTATCGGTCCAACTACAGGTCAACTACCGATCTACCTTCTCTGATCGACTGGTGCAAGGCCGGTGCAAGGCCGGAACTTCCGGTAAAACCGCAAAAACCGGTACTACCGGTCCCAGGACCGGTACTACCGCCCTGCCTGCACGCAGATGAAGGGGTTTCACCCCATGTATCCCCCCAACTTACCCCTAGACTATAAGTACTCCGTCCCTTCCATCTTTTAGGTCAGCTTTTGGATAGCTCATCATAGACCTTTGTGGTTCCTCTCCTACGAGACTGCGGCCTCTTCGGAGAAGATCCACCTTGGATTCAAGACCTCCACACTGGAGAAGATCCCAAGGGATACCACAAGACCTCATCCGGGAGAATACTATTTTTGTACCATCGTTGTTGACTATGGATCGTGTATCTTGATGTGTATCGTGGATCTAGCACCTGTGTGACCGTATTTTTGTTGATTTGAGTGTTTCCCCTCGTGTTTTCCTCCGTATCTTCCTTGTGTTCTCCGTGTTCATCGTGGGATAACCTCCTTTCGTGAAAGATCTGCCGATTAGGGTTCCACCCTACATCATTATGGTATCATGAGCATAGGTTGATCATGAATTTGGAGCCCCACACCTTGTTTTCTAGCTTGTTTTTATTGTGTTATTCCCAATTTCGAAAATTCCTCACAAAAATAGCCCCAAATTTTGTTTGATCTATTGATTTGGCAAGATTTTGTTGAATTTGTTCCATGGATTTGCTGTGCCACAAGTGGATCTAGCATTTCCCCAAGTTTCGCCACTTTCCATCCCCGAAATCCATCCAATTTCGACCCCGAAATCATCCATTTCCGCCCATATTTCGCCCCAATCCAATTCAGAGAATTTTCCCGACACCATCGGTACTACCGGCCTCACTAGCGGTACTTCCGCTGAGCACCACAAGCGGTACTACCGGCCTACCAAGCGGTACTTCCGCCCAACCCAGTTTCAGCCTTCCGAGTTTCACCGTTTTGACCCTAACTTTCACTCCCGAACTCCGATTTGAGTTTTCTTTGGCTCGTTGAAAAGCTAGCGATGTGCCCGAGCTGCTCATCTTGGTTTTACCACCATTATACTCCATCAAATTTTGTCAAATTTGGCAAGTTTGCTTGGGCCCTCCACCATATCAACCACCACCACTTCCGCAACCACCATCGCTTCACCGCTTTGATTTTCACAATTTTGTCTCACTTTGCCTTGGATACTTGAGTTGTGGTTTCACCGTTTCCTTGGATGTTTGGGCTACCTTGGAACGGAATGACATCGACAACACCACCGCTCACCCTCGGCAAGGACGGTAACATCGACGACACCTTGTTCATTCTACCTTGCAATTGCATTGTCACCCTATGGACCATCTTTGCGTAGCTTTCCCATTGAGACTAGCCATTTGAGTATTGCCGGGCCACGACACTTGTGCACATTAGTGATAGTTAAAGATATTGCATACTACATCATCATATCTCCGTGTGCCACAAGAGTGATCCGCATACACAATAGCTACCTTGATCCGCGAAGCATGCATAAGTATCCAAAGAAAGAGCTCACAAGCGTTAAAGCAAAAAAGCCAACCAAAGCTTATAAGCAAAAGGAAAATAGCATCATACGCCTTGCATCCAAAGAGATCATATGAGATAGCAATACTTCATCTTGTGCTCAAGCATCGGCACATCATACACTCATAGTATACTTGTGATAGATAGTCGTTACGTTTTGCCTCTTATAGGTCATGCACAAGAGGTACTACCGGTCCAACTACCAGTCCAACTACCGGTCTGCCGGTACTACCGGTACAACTACCGGTCAACTACCGGTCTACCTTCTGTGATCAACCGGTGCAAGGCCGATGCAAGGCCGGAACTTCCGGTAAAACCGCAAAAACCGGTACTACCGGTCCCAGGACCGGTACTACCGCCCTGCCTGCGCGCAGATGAAGGGGTTTCACCCCATGTATCCCCCCAACTTACCCCTAGACTATAAGTACTCCGTCCCTTCCATCTTTTAGGTCAGCTTTTGGATAGCTCATCATAGACCTTTGTGGTTCCTCTCCTATGAGACCGTGGCCTCTTCGGAGAAGATCCACCTTGGATTCAAGACCCTCCACACTGGAGAAGATCCCAAGGGATACCCCAAGACCTCCTCCGGGAGAAGACTATCTTTGTACCACTGTTGTTGACTATGGATCGTGTATCTTGATGTGTATCGTGGATCTAGCACCTGTGTGACCATATTTGTGTTGATTTGAGTGTTTCCCCTCGTGTTTTCCTCCGTATCTTCCTTGTGTTCTCCGTGTTCATCGTGGGATAACCTCCTTTCGTGAAAGATCTGCCGATTAGGGTTCCACCCTACATCAACGAATCTCCTACAAGTGCGTAGTTTCCTTGGTTTAGCCGGTTTCTACCGATGTTTTGTGAAGGACTTTAGCACCATTGTTATGCTTCTACACACCTTGAGCAAGAAGAACACACCCTTTATTTGGGGTCCTTCGCAAGACACCGCGTTCAATGAGCTAAAAAGCTTGCTTACACAAGCACCACTTCTTGCCCTACTGAACTTTGACAAACCGTTTGAGATCCATTATGACGCTAGCGGTACCGGCATAGGTGCCGTGCTAATGCAAGAGAAACGCCAATTGCGTACTTTAGCGAGAAGCTATCCGGAGCGCAACTTAACTACCCCATCTATGACAAAGAGCTATATGCCTTGGTGAGAGTTTTACGTGTTTGGGAACATTACCTTAGACCTCCTGAATTCATTCTTCATATGGACCATGAGACTCTCAAGTATCTCAAGGGTCAAACTAAGTTGAACAAGCATCATGCTAAGTGGAGTGAGTTCATTGAGTCTTTTCCCTATGTGATCAAATACATCAAATCATGAGGACATCACTAACAAGGTTACACCCACAGCTCCAACTGACACATATACAGGACCAATTACTAGAGCTCGCGCACGCCAATTAAATTACCAGGTACTTTCGTTTCTTGGTAATGAATCTAATGTTCATGAGAATATGATGCTGCCTAAATTGGATACATTTGACTTGCTTACAAATGAAGGGCCTAGCTTGGACAAGAAGGATGAACATTGGAGCAAGATCAAGCATGGAGATGATGGCATGCGCAAGGGGGACAAGAATGGAGTTACAAGTGATGATTTCAGGACTTTGAAGCCACCATAATGAGTGCATGAAGCCTTGGAAGAAATATACAAGATGCCGCTTCATAAATTTCGTCCAGATGCTATTATAGGTGCTGCGTCACCTTATTATTGGGCCAGGCCCATGTAATTTCGAAATACTTGAGTATAGGTTGTTTTTAGAGTCTGTATGTGTGGGGAAACAAGAGTTAGGGTTGGTTTCGGACCCCTCCACCAAGGGCCACGAAATTCCCCCCTCTGTCCCCCATATATACAGCCCTTGGGGCATCGTTTAGACTTTGGGTTTTGTTTAGATTAAAGTTCGCCATAGCTGCAACTTCGCGCACTTCATTTGTGTTCAACGACCAGACAAAGACATCACAGAACCCCACTTGATCAATAAAGCTTTCCTCTTAAATTCGCAATATCCAGATTGCAATCTCTTTTTCTTGCTTGTTCTTCGTTTGCCTGCAGGAAACAGACCTTCATGGTCAGGTTGATCGTGCCCCGGCGTGGTCAATAACCTCTCGGAGTTGGTTTAGCGATAGCTAAGGCGCGATGTCCTCTCACGTTCGTAGTCGGATCGTCAAAGTCGACTTCCTCCAAAACGATAGCCACCATCTCATCGAAAGACGGGACACCTTTGCCTCTATCATCAAAGGCAAAGAGAATGTTGTGGCGGATGCGCTTTCCCGCAAATGCATGCTTGTTACACAACTTGAGTTGAATGTTATTGGCTTTGAGCACATCAAAGATTTATATGAGCATGATCCTTTCTTTGCACATCCTTATGCTAAGTGTTTGACTCACACTTCTTGGGAACACTACTACATAAAGGATGGATATCTTATCAGAGATAACAAACTTTGCATTCCCGAGTCTTCGCTTCGTTTGCTCCTTTTGCAGGAATCTCATGGAGGAGGACTCATGCGACACTCTGGACGCGACAAGACATTTGCTACGCTCACAAAGAACTACTTTTGGCCCAATATGCTCCGTGACGTCTCATGCCTCACCAACTGATGTTCTACATGTCCCAAAGCTAAGTCAAAAGCTCAATCTCATGGTCTTTACATGCCACCTCCTATTCCATACCATCCATGGGAAGAAATAAGCATGGACTTTGTACTTGGATTGCCTAGAACTCAAAATGGAAAAGATTCCATGTTTGTTGTCGTGGATAGATTTTCTAAAATGGCTCATTTCATTCCTTGTAACAAGATCGACGATGCTTCACATGTGGCAACTCTCTTTCGTAGGGACATCATTCGTCTCCATGGAGTGCCTAAGACTATCGTGTCGGATCGGGACGTCAATTTCTTGAGCTACATTTGGAAGACTCTATGCGCCAAACTCGGCATCAAGCTACTATTCTCTTCGGCATATTGATGTAGGGTGGAACCCTAGATAGCCGATCTTTCACGAAATGGAGGGAATCCCACGAGGAACATGAAGAACAGGAGGAGAAATCACGAGGAAAACACACGAGAAGGACGAGAACAATCACACATATGCTAGATCGATGCACAAACACGAGTACCACAATGATCCAAACAGAATAAAGGACAATATAAAAGGTAGTCTTCTCCGTGAGGAGGTCTTGAATCCTTGTGGATCTTCTCCGTAGAGGGGCCGCAGTCACTCTCGAGGAGATGAACCACTAGTGGATGAGCAAGGCTCTAGGTTTTTGAGCTATCACAATGCTAACCCTCAAAGATGGAAGGGAAGGAGTACTTATAGTCTAGGGGTAAGTTGATGAGGACATCACTAAAAAGGTTACACCCACAGCCCCAACTGGCACATATACAGGACCAATTACTAGAGCTCGCGCACGCCAATTAAATTACCAGGTACTTTCGTTTCTTGGTAATGATTCTAATGTTCATGAGAATATGATGCTGCCTAAACTGGATACGTTTGTCTTGCTTACAAATGAAGGGCCTAGCTTGGACAAGAAGGATGAACATTGGAGCAAGATCAAGCATGGAGATGATGGCAAGCGCAAGGGGAACAAGCACGAAGTTACAAGTGATGATTTCAGGACTTTGAAGCCACCATAATGAGTGTGTGAAGCCTTGGACGAAATATACAAGATGCCACTTCATAAATTTCGTCCAGAGTGTATTACAGGTGCTGCGTCACCTTATTATTGGGCCAGGCCCATGTAATTTCGAAATACTTGAGTATAGGCTGTTTTTAGAGTCCGTATGTGTGGGGAAACAAGAGTTAAGGTTGGTTTCGGACCCCTCCTCCAAGGGCCACGAAATTCCCCCCTCTTTCCCCATATATACAGCCCTTAGGGTGTCGTTTAGACTTTGGGTTTTGTTTAGGTTAAAAGTTCGCCATAGTTGCAACTTCGCGTACTTCGTTTGTGTTCAACGACCAGACAAAGGCGTCACAGAACCCCACCTTGATCAATAAAGCTTTCCTCTTATATTCGCAATATCCAGATTGCAATCTTAGTTTCTTGCTTGTTCTTCATTTGCCTACAGGAAATAGACCTTCGTGGTCAGGTTGATCGTGCTCCGGTGTTGTCAATAACCTCTCAGAGTTGGTTTAGCGATTGCTAAGGCGCGACGTCCTCGCACGTTCGTAGTCGGATCGTCAAAGTCGACTTCCTCTAAAACAATAGCCACCATCTCATCGAAAGATGGGGCACCTTTACCTCTATCAAGTGGTATCAGATTTCCAGGTTGCTCGGTGAGATTTTATAGTTTTTCGTAGATTAGATCGAGTCTGTTCTTCATACCTACAGTCCACGAAAAAGCCAAAAAAAATTAGGGTTAGTTCATCATATCCGAACCAGTCTGAGCCATTGCATAATCTTTTCCGTGTTTGCTTAGTTGAATTTGCGGTTGCATCATCGTGTCAAGTTGCTGGTCTTAGCGTCTAGTCTTTTAGAGTTTCGAGTTATAGTCATAAGTTGTCACGCCGCCGCCGCAACATCTTCATCGCTACTGCCACATACCACCACCGATCTGTATCCATATACCACCACCAATCTGTATCCATATACCACCACCGCTGCCATATACCACCACCGCTGCCATATTCTACCACCACATATCCACCACCAATTCGAGTTCTTTTCGTTTTAGATTGGCTTTCGAGATCCATCTAGTTTCGGTTTCGTGTTTCCTTGCCTGAGTAGGTCTCAAAAAAAAAGTCTAGAGACCCCCGGGCAGTTTTTAGGCCATAATTTCGGCAGGTGAAAATATTTTTCCCTATCATATTTTTGGGCTTTTCGGAGTCTTTTGAGACACGTGCCACCATAATATTTTTTTACCGCACTTTTTCGTCGTCGCTCCCCTGTTTCCAAAAAAAAATCGTCAAAAAAATTTCGTGCATATAATCTTAGTTTGACTTGGGAAGAGTTTTGAGACACTCGCCATTATAGTGATTTTCGGCAAAAAAAAAAGGAGCGCAAAAAAAAGAGAGGGAATTTTTTTTCAGAGTGTGTTTTCCTATTGATTACGTGCAGCGCCGTGATTTTGTTAGTGTTCTAGGCTCGCGTCTCTAGTACGGTCTAGCCTAGGACCAGCACAGTACCGTCGTTGAGCGTTTATTCAACTTTGCATCTCTGAATTGATTATTGCTGACCTTTTTGCTACCATATTATAAGCCTTCCTAGCTGCACATACATCTACCTCGTGCGTTTGACTCTCCCTGGTAATCGCTCTATCCAAGCTTTAAGAGTTTTGACTACATCGGTTGCCGATCACCGCCTGCTGCTGGGTAAGAACTGGTAAGAATTTGAGATTTGCTTGACAGATTTGTGACACCCGCCACCACCACCACTTGTTAGTAGTCTATAGGATCATATTCTTGTGTGTTTCTATTGCTGCTAACCATGCCAGGATCACAAGCCGACGAGACTGACTGGGAGAACTTGACGAACAAGGAGCTTCATGATAAGTTTCAGCAAATGATGAGTGGACAGGTGCAAGATGTGCTAAACAGATTTGACGAGGCCATGAGAAGATAGATGGCATGGAGAAGACGTTTGAAACAAAGCTTGATAACAAGTTTGCTGAATTGCTTTCACGTTTTCCACCACCACCGGCCGCTGCAGCTGTCGCACCTCTACAACAACAACAACAACAACAACAACAACAACAACAACAACAACAACAACAACAACAACAACAACATCGCCTTCCAAATCAAGTGGGACGAGCACAGCGCGTTCCCCTTGAGCCTGGTCAAACTTCTGGTGGCGCTGTTGATGTTTCTGTAGCTCCTGCTGCTACTGCAGAGGTGGAGGACCATTACAAGGATGAGGTTGACCAAAATCAGAACTAGGTGCAACCACCAGCACCACCACCACCAGGTCGTCCTCACCACCACCTGAGGTACATGACCATCTTCCTAAACTGAAATTGAATATTCCACCATCTGAGGGTAGATATGTTCCTGATATATATCTTACTTGGGAGTTACAAACTGAACAACGCTTTACATGTTTACAATATCCCGAGGAGAGACGTGTTCCTGCTGCTGTTTGTGCTTTCACTAGTTTTGCATGTGTTTGGTGGTTTGAACATTGTAGATTATATCCTATTCCACCTACTTGGGCTGCTTTGAAAACTGCTATGCATACTCGTTGGGTTCCACCATATTATCAATGTGAATTACTTCAAAAATTGCAGCGCTTAAGACAAGGAATTACAATCTGGCATGATTAGATGTGGTATTGTTGAGGAGAATGAAGCTATGCTTGCACGTTTTATGGGTGAAATAAATAGAGAGATTCAGACCATTCTAGAGTATAAGGATTATAATAATATCACTCGTTTATTCCATCTTGCTTGTAAAGCTGAGCGTGAAGTGCAGGATCGACAGGCATTGGCGCGGACTAACTTTTCTGCAGGTCGACCTTCATCATGGACACCGTGTGCATCCTCTACTTCCACACATTCTACTGCACCGACACCTCCATCAGCTTTTACCTCCAGCCGTGGTACAAGGAAGCAGGCACCACCACCATTATCTGCCAAGAGCACACCTATCAGGCCTGCACAGAGTTCTTCTTCTTCCATGGCATCAACAGGGCACCAGTGATATTATTTGTTGTCGTTGTACGGGAAAAGGACATTTTGCGAGAGAATGCAAATCTCAGCGTGTGATGATTGCTACTGAAGATGGTGGGTATGAGTCTGCTAGTGACTATGATGAGGAGACTTTGGCTCTGATTACACGTGAAGAACACGGTGGAGACGATTCTGATCATGAGACGCAATACATGGCTCCTGAAGATGCTGACATGTATGAATGTTTAGTTGCTCCACGTGTTTTGAGTGTGCAGGTTACACAAGCTGAGCAAAATCAGAGGCATAATTAGTTCCATACAAAGGGAGTTGTGAAGGAATGTTCTGTTCGCGTGATCATAGATGGAGGGAGTTGCAACAACTTGGCTAGCATGGAGATGGTGGAGAAGCTATCTCTCACCACCAGACCACATCCACATCCTTACTACATCCAATGGTTAAACAACATCGGCAAGGTTAAGGTAAGACGTACTGTTCGTGTGCATTTTTGTATCTCTACATATGCTGATTATGTTGATTGTGATGTGGTACCTATGCAAGCATGTTCCTTATTACTTGGTAGACCATGGCAATTTGATAAAAAAGATGTACACCATGGTAGAAACAATCAGTATACTCTTGTTCATAAGGTTAAAAATATTACTTTGCTTCCTATGACTCCTGATTCCATTTTGAAAGATGATATTAATAGAGCTAATAAAGCAAAACAGGAGCAAAATAAGAGTGAAGATCAGATCGTGGCAAAAGAATTTGAGCAACAAATGAAGCCTAATAACACACCATCATCTCATGTTGCATCTGAAATTAATTTAAAAAGTGGATGTTTACTTGCCACTAAATCTGATATTGATGATCTAGATTTTAGCAAATCTGTTTGCTATGCTTTTGTGTGCAAAGAGGCATTATTTTCATTCGAGGGCGTGCCTTCCTCTTTGCCTCCTGCTGTTACTAACATTTTGCAGGAGTTCGCGGACGTCTTTCCACAAGACATGCCTCCGGGATTACCACCTATTCGAGGGATTGAGCATCAGATTGACTTAATTCCCGGTGCATCGCTACCCAACCGCGCACCATACCGTACCAATCCAAAGGAGACGAAGGAGATTATGCGTCAAGTACAAGAGCTACTCGACAAAGGTTATATACGTGAATCCCTTAGACCTTGTGTTGTTCCTATTATTCTAGTACCAAAAAAGGATGGTACATCGCGTATGTGTGTTGATTGTAGAGGCATTAATAATATTACTATTCGTTATCGTCATCCTATTCCTAGGCTAGATGATATGCTTGATGAATTGAGTGGCTCTACAATATTCTCCAAAGTTGATTTGCGTAGTGGATACCATCAAATTCGTATGAAATTGGGAGATGAATGGAAAACAGCATTTAAAACTAAGTTTGGATTATATGAGTGGTTAGTCATGCCTTTTGGGTTAACTAATGCACCTAGTACTTTCATGAGATTAATGAGTGAAGTTTTACGTGCTTTCATTGGACGATTTGTGGTTGTATACTTTGATGATATATTGATTTTTAGCAGATCTTTGGAGGAACATTTGGAACATTTACGTGCTGTTTTTATTGATCTACGTGATGCATGTTTGTTTGGTAACCTTGGAAAGTGCACCTTTTGCATCGACCGAGTCTCTTTTCTTGGCTATGTTGTTACTCCACATGGAATTGAGGTTGATAAAGCCAAGATTGAAGCTATTGAGAGTTGGCCGCAGCCCAAAACGGTCACACACGTGAGGAGTTTCCTTGGCCTCGCTGGATTCTATCGGCGTTTTGTGAGAGATTTCAGCACCATTGCTGCACCTCTCAATGAGCTTACAAAGAAGGATGTGTCTTTTTTTTGGGGTACTGCACAGGAAGAAGCATTCACGGTATTGAAAGATAAGTTGACACATGCTCCTTTACTCCAACTTACTGATTTTAATAAGACTTTTGAGCTTGAATGTGATGCTAGTGGAATTGGGTTAGGAGGTGTGTTATTACAAGATGGTAAACCTGTTGCATACTTTTCTGAAAAATTGAGTGGGCCTAGTCTGAATTATTCTACTTATGATAAGGAATTATATGCTCTTGTTCGGACTTTGGAAACATGGCAACATTATTTATGGCCCAAAGAATTTGTTATACATTCTGATCATGAATCTTTGAAGCACATTAAAAGTCAAGCAAAACTGAACCGTAGACATGCTAATGGATTGAATTCATAGAGACTCTCCCTTATGTTATTAAACACAAGAAGGGAAAAGAAAATGTTATTGCTGATGCATTGTCTCGTCGTTATACTATGCTTTCACAACTTGACTTTAAAATATTTGGTTTGGAGACCATCAAAAATCAATATGTGCATGATGCTGAATTTAAAGATGTATTGCAGAATTGCAAAGAATGGAGAACATGGAACAAGTTCGTCGTTAATGATGGATTTGTGTTTCGTGCTAACAAACTATGCATTCCAGCTAGCTCTGTTCGTCTTTTGTTGTTGCAGGAGGCACATGGAGGAGGATTAGTGGGACACTTCGGCGTGAAGAAGACGGAGGACGTGCTTGCTACACATTTCTTTTGGCCAAAGATGCGACGGGATGTTGAGCGTTTTGTTGGTCGCTGCACTACATGTCAAAAAGCTAAGTCACGACTCAATCCTCATGGTTTATATATGCCTTTGCCTGTCCCTAGTGTTCCTTGGGAAGATATATCTATGGACTTTGTTTTGGGTTTACCTTGAACAAAGAAGGGGAGGGACAGCATATTTGTTGTCGTGGATAGGTTCTCGAAGATGACACACTTTATACCATGTCATAAAAGCGATGATGCTGCTAATGTTGCTGATTTGTTCTTTCGTGAAGTTATTCGCTTGCATGGTGTGCCAAATACTATTGTCTCAGATCGTGATACTAAATTACTTAGCCACTTTTGGAGATGTTTATGGGCTAAGTTGGGGAATAAACTGCTTTTTAGTACTACTTGTCACCCCCAAACTAATGGACAAACTGAAGTAGTCAACAGAACTTTGTCTACTATGCTTAGGGCTGTTTTGAAGAATAATAAGAAAATATGTGATGTAGGGTGGAACCCTAATCAGCAGATCTTTCACGAATGGAGGATATCCCACCATGAACACGGAGAACACAAGGAGGATACGGAGGAAAACACGAGGGGAAACACTCAAATCAACACAAATATGGTCACACAGGTGCTAGATCCACGATACACATCAAGATACACGATCCATAGTCAACAACGGTGGTATAAAGATAGTCTTCTCCCGGAGGAGGTCTTGGGTATCCCTTGGGATCTTCTCCGATGTGGAGGCCTTGAATCCGAGGTGGATCTTCTCTGAAGAGGCCGCGGTCTCGTAGGAGAGGAACCAGAAAGGTCTATGATGAGCTATCCAAAAGCTAACCCTAAAAGATGTGGCGAAAGGAATATATATAGAGTACGGAGCGAAGGGATACACAGGCCACGGCCCAAGGGATGCGCGCAGGCATTCAGGGGCCGGACGTCCGAGCGACGGGCCGGATGTCCGGGGCTTCAGGGTCGCCGGAAGTCCGGGGTGGGGGACCAGATGTCTAGGCCGGAGGGGTCGAGTCTCGGGAGTCCTCTGTAGAGTGGCGTCGGATTTCCGGGCCCGCGGCCGGATGTCCGGGGCTTGGCCGGATGTCCGGGCCCTGTAGCCTCTGCCGCCGGTGGCCTTCTGTAGATGTTTGTCCAGGGGCCGGATGTCCGGGCCAGGGGGCCAGATGTCCGGGGCCTGGAGCCTTCTTCAGCCCTTCTCGATGCAAAACCTCGTCCGTGAACTTGGGGACTTGTCCATCTTCACGCCCATCTCCAATATGGTCTTCTTCACACCTGAGCACACAAAACACATCCGTCTGAGGTAGCAACCATGGCTCGTAAGATTCGTATGGAAGTATGGCTAGGATTGACGTCACCTCGGTCTCGAGAGCTCTAGCACGAGCACGTGTCATAGGTCCTTGAGGTACTTGGTGAGGCGATGGAGGGTCCATGGGGGTGACCTCAGGATGCTCTGCATCATCTCCCCTCCCTTAGGAAAGATCCGACCTCGGATCGAAATCTTCATCACCATGGAAAGGAGATAGGTCCTTGATGTTGAAAGTATCGCTCACGGAGTACTTGTCTCGTGGGATGTCGATCTTGTAGGCGTTGTTGTTGTAGCGTGCGAGCACCTTGAAGGGTCCGTCGGCGCGAGGTAGTAGTTTGGACTTGCGCTCGTGTGGGAAACAGTCCTTGCGAAGGTGAAGCCAAACAAGATCTCCTGGTTGGAACACCATTGGTTCCTTGTTGACAGTGAGCTTGGTGGCGAGACGATGGACTTGTCGCTCGATCATTACTCTTGTATCTTCGTGCACCTTCTTGAGATAGCTTGCTCGTGCACTTGCGTCCATGTTGATGCACTCTTGTAGAGGTAGAGGTAGGATGTCCAATGGGGACAACGGGTTGAAGCCGTAAACGACCTCGAAGGGGGACTTGTCGGTCGTCGAATGTCTTGCGCGGTTGTAGGCGTACTCGGCGATGGGCAAGCATTGCTCCCATTCCTTGATGTTCTTCTTGATCAACACGCAAAGAAGCGTCGAAAGCGTGCGGTTCGTCACCTCCGTTTGGCTGTCGGTTTGTGGATGGTACGCCGAAGAGAATAGTAGCTTGATTCCGAGTTTGACGCATAGTGTTTTCCAAAAGTAGCTCAAGAACTTGACGTCCCGGTCCGACACGATCGTCTTAGGAACGCCGTGTAGACGAATGACCTCCCTACAAAAGAGATTTGTAACATGTGAAGCATCGTCGATCTTGTTACAAGGAATGAAATGAGCCATTTTAGAGAATCTATCCACGACAACTAGCACGGAATCTTTGCCATTTTGAGTCCTAGGAAATCCAAGTACAAAATCCATGCTTATGTCTTCCCATGGATGGTATGGACTAGGAAGAGGCATGTAAAGACCATGAGATTGAGCTTTGGACTTAGCTTTGCGGCATGTAAAACATCGGCTAGTGAGGCGTGAGACGTCACGGAGCATCTTGGGCCAAAAGTAGTACTTTGAGAGCGTAGCAAATGTCTTGTCGCTTCCAAAGTGTCCCATGAGTCCTCCTCCATGCGATTCCTGCAAAAGGAGCAAACGAAGCGAAGACTCGGGAATGCAAAGTTTGTTAGCTCTCATAAGATATCCATCCTTTATGTAGTAGCGTTCCCAAGAAGTGTGAGTCAAACACTTAGCATAAGGATTTGCAAAGAAAGGATCATGCTCATATAAATCTTTTATGTGCTCAAAGCCAATATCATTCTACTCAAGTTACGTAACAAGCATACATTTGCGGGAAAGCGCGTCCGCCACAACATTCTCTTTGCCTTTGATGTATTTGATGACATAGGGAAAAGACTCAATGAACTCACTCCACTTAGCATGACGCTTGTTCAACTTAGTTTGACCCTTGAGATACTTGAGAGTCTCATGGTCCGTATGAAGAATGAATTCATGAGGTCTAAGATAATGTTCCCAAACACGTAAAACTCTCACCAAGGCATAGAGCTCTTTATCATAGATGGGGTAGTTAAGTTGTGCTCCGGATAGCTTCTCGCTAAAGTACGCAATTGGGCGCTTTTCTTGCATTAGCACGCCACCTATGCCGGTACCACTAGCATCACAATGAATCTCAAACGGTTTATCAAAGTTTGGTAGGGCTAGAAGTGGTGCGTGTGTAAGCAACCTTTTTAGCTCATTGAACGCGGTGTCTTGCGAAGGTCCCCAAATGATAGTGCTAAAGTCCTTCACAAAACGTCGGTAGAAACCGGCTAGACCAAGGAAACTACGCACTTGCATGAGATTCGTTGGTTGAGGCCAAGTTTTAATTGCTTCAATTTTAGTTTCATCAACGTGAACACCTTGTGAAGAAACGACAAATCCTAGGAAGACAACTTTGTCAACGCCAAAAGTGCATTTCTCCATATTAGCATATAAGCGCTCTTTCCGAAGGGTTTGTAAAACCATACGGATGTGTGTCACATGGTCCTCTAGCGTCTTGCTAAAAACGAGGATGTCGTCAAAGTAGACCACTACAAAGACGCCTATGTAGGGTCGAAGACAAAAATGCATAAGACGCATAAATGAACCGGGTGCTTCGGATGAACCAATTGGCATAACAAGCCACTCATATAACCCAAATTTGGTTTTGAAAGCCGTTTTCCACTCATCACCCTCTTGAATGCGAATTTGGTAGTAACCACTTTTAAGATCAATTTTCGAAAAGATGGTGGCACCACATAATTCATCAAGCATGTCGTCTAAGCGTGGGATAGGATAATGGTATCTAACGGTCAATCGGAGCACATGCGAAAACTTCCATCTTTCTTAGGCACGAGAATAACCGGAACGGCACAAAGGCTTAAGCTTTCACGTACATGACCTTTGTCGATGAGTTGTTGCACTTGCCGTTGTATCTCCTTGGTTTCCTCGGGGTTGACGTGGTAAGGAGCCTTGTTTGGAAGTGGTGCGCCGGGTATGAGGTCGATGCGGTGTTCGATTCCGCAGAGTGGAGGTAGACCAGGAGGTAGCTCATCGGGAAAGACGTCTGAGAATTCCTGCAACAATTGAGACAACACTAAAGGTAGAGGTGGTGAAGTGTTAGTAGGTGTGGCTTCCCCTTTGCATAAAAGCACAAGGTGGAAGACACTCGATGGGTTCTCACACACTTCTCTCATCTCACTTTTGGTGGAAAATAGCATTACTTGCTTCTTGTCGCTCATCGTGGAGTCGCTCATATTTGGCTTGTGGCTCTCACTCTCCTTTTGGTGGCTCACTCCCTCACCATTCTCTCCACGATGGTTGGTAGGTAAGTGCTTTTTGGCGGCTACTTGACTTGGAGACATTGGTCGTAGCACGAATTCCTTGCCCTTCATCTTGAAGCTATAGTGATTGGTCCGTCCATTGTGTGTGACTCCACGATCATATTGCCATGGACGTCCAAGAATAAGGTGGCACACGGACATGGGGATCACATCACATTCAAGAGTGTCCTCGTAGGCGCCTATCTTGAAAGAGACTTGCACGGTGTGCTCGACTCAAAGAATTCCGGTGTCGTTGATCCATTGGACCTTGTAGGGGTGAGGATGCTTCGTCTTGACCAATGCTTGTCGCATAGCTCTTCGCTTGCCAAGTTGTGACAACTTCCTCCATCGATGATAACCTTGACGGAGCGTCCATTGATGCCGGCCTTGGTATGGAAGATATGACATCGTTGGTCGTCATCTTGTTGGTGTTGGAGTGTCAAGACCTTGGAGACAACAAGGTTGGGGCTTGAGTCATTGTCGCAAAACACCTGAAGGTCTTCATCTTTGTTCACTTGGCGGTGCATAGCTACATGCTCAAGTGCTTCCATCTCATCGTCTCTCATTGAGTCATAAGATCCGTCATCGTTGATGATCATGGTGCAAACGGTCTTGCACTCAAATGACTTGTGGCCTCGCCCTTGGCACTTGAAGCATTTGATGGAACTCGTCTTGGAGTTGTCCTCGGTTGGAGTTGTAGATGATGAAGCTCTTGGCTTGAAGTTGTTGGTAGAAGGGGGCCGACTTGATGTAGTCGCATTCTTGTAGGTTGACTTGTCGCCGAAGTTTGTAGATGGCTTGGTAGAGGTAGGAGGAGTAGCCGAAGTCATTGAAGCTTGGTTGTAGGAGCCGAAGTTCTTGGAGGTGAACTTGGAGTACTTGTAGTCCTCTTGAACTTGTCGCTCCGCTTAGGTTGCTTGGTGTACTAGCTCGAGGAGATTGTTGTATGGTTGAAAGTCCGCAATCTTCTTGATAGGATAGTTGAGCCCATTCAAGAATCTCGCCATTGTTTGCTCTTCATCTTCCGTGATGTTGGCTCTTATCATGGCAATCTCCATCTCTTTGTAGTTCTCTTCAACGGACTTGGTACCTTGCTTGAGGAGTTGTAGCTTCTTGAACAAGTCCCGGTTGTATTGTGTTGGCACAAAGTGTGCCCTCATGACTTCCTTCATTTGAGCCCAAGTGGTGATAGGAGGTTCGCCTTTTGCTTATCTTCTCTCTATGATTTCTTCCACCATATGAGAACATAGTCTTGGAACTCAAGGGATGCCATTGCGATATTCTTCTCTTCATAGAAGTTGTGAAGGCGAAAGATCTTGTCAACCTTTAAGGCCCATGATAGATAGTCTTCGGGATCAATGCTTCCGAAAAACTTTGGCATGGTGAACTTTAGCTTGCCATAGCGATGCTCTTCATTGTTTCCTTGCCTATTGGGAGGGCGGTCTTGATTTTGGCGGTTGGCAATATCATGTTGCTCTTGGCGTAGTAGATGTCCATTATCATTGTGTACTTGCCGAGCTTGTTGTTCTTGTTGAGGTTGTTGCTCTTGTCGCGCTTGAGGAGGAACTTCGTCTTGCATTCTTGGTTGGTGGCGCCTCTCTTGCATCTCATCGCGAAGGAAATCCTCTTCTCGACGAGTGTGTCGAGTGCGAGCTGCCACATTGCGATGTGCATCACGTAGTGCTCGTTGCGCCTCAAGAGCTTGATCTTCGCGTCGTTGTTGTGCTAGCCGATTAGCTTCGGCATCTTGTTCTTCTTGGTATTGACGTGCTCGCTCTTGTTGTTGTTGGCGTAGTCGTCGCCGTTCTTGTGCTTGCACGAGTGTAGCTTGGTTTTGACGATGTCGACTCTCTTGCTCTTCAAATAGCTCTTGTGAACTCTTGTCATGAAGTGGATTCCGGTTGTCATGTCGAGCTTGACGTGCGGCTTGACGAAGAGTGTTGGATGTAGGGGTACTTGAGCCATGCGTGGAGTCGGTATGTCGACTTGAGCGGCTTCGTCTTTGAGATGATGTGGAAGAAGAACGTCGATTGAATATCAAAGTCCGTAGTTCGTGAAATTGGGTAGACATGTTGGAGTTGATGGTGTCGAATTGCTCTCTTGTTCTTGCTTCAAATTGGCGCGCGTCCTCGGCAACTTGACCAATGTACTCGCGCATAGCTTCACTTTCTTGATGAAGAGCTCGTTGGACACCGAAAAGATGTAGTTTGGTGACGTAGTTGTTCACTTCTTGTGGATCGTCGAAAGGCGGGTCCGAAGATGTACTTGGCCTACCCATCATCACAAGCAAGTATGTGAGTGGGAGAAAGGAGAAGACAATACCAAATGTACCTTAACCGAAGTTGAAAATGGATCAATGATCACTCAATAATGTAACCCGGAAATAGCACTATTGGTACCACTTCGTGTCGATTCTCACACCTACACAAGTAAAGCTTTGAGAGAAGCTTGGTTAGGATGGTGGCATAAATTCAATGCAATCGTCAAAGTGACTCAAATATGTTGAAAATGGTTCACAATTTGCTCATGCAACAAGTAGATCACTAGCAAAGTAGCACACGGAACACACGCACGGAAAGATAAATGTGGTTGTGCAACCAAGGGCGAGCGAAAATGTGGAAACCACGGAAAATGCTCGTGTTGCAAAACACTAGAGAGACGCTAACCGATTGCTTAATAGGCGGATACGCACTTGTGCACGACCTATAAGAGGCAAAACGTAATGACTATCTATCACAAGTATGCTATGAGTGTATGATGTGCTGATGCTTTAGCACAAGATGGTATTGCTATGTCGTATGATCTCTTTCTATGCAAGGCGTATGATGCTATTTTCCTTTTGCTTATAAGCTTTGGGTGGCTCTTCTGCTTAAAAGCCTGTGAGCTCTTTCTTTGGGCACTTATGCATGTTTCTCGGATCAAGGTAGCTATTGTGTATGCGGGACACTCTTGTGTCACACGGAGATATGATGATAAGGTATGTAATATCTATGACTATCACTAATGTGCACAAGTGTCGTGGCCCTGCAATACTCAGATGGCTAGTCTCAATGGGAAAGCTACGCAAAGATGGTCCATATGGTGACAATGCAATTGCAAGGTAGAATGAACAAGGTGTCGTCGATGTTACCATCCTTGCCGAAGTCGAGCGTTGGTGTTGTCGAAGTCTTCCCGTTCCAAGGTAGCCTAAACATCCAAGGAAATGGTGAAATCGCAACTCAAGTATGCAAGACAATGGGAGACAAACTTTTCAAACTCGGAGCAGTTAAGCAATGGTGGTTGCGGAAGTGGTGGTGGTATGCGGAAGGTTTGGTGGGGTACCGAACGAAAATGATGGTGGAGAGTGCAAGGTGGGGTGGATCGGGGGTTTTGTGGCTGCGGGAGGCCGGATGTCCGGGCCAGGGGGGCGGATGTCCGGGCCAGGCCGGATGTTCGGGGTGCCCCAAGCCGTGAAGAACTCCTTGCACACGGTGACTTTGGGGCCAAAATTTCGTCGGATTTTGCGGAGAAAAATTGGGCAAAAGGTGAGGAAAAGCTAGATCCACTCGTGGCACATCAAATCCATGGAACAAAATCAACAAAATCTTGCCAAATCAACAGATCACAAAAAAATTTGCGGCTCTTTTTGTGGGGAATTTTCGAAATTAGGAAGAACACAACAAAAACAAGCTAGAAAATAGGGTGTGGGGCTCCAAATTCCTTCTCAACCTATTCTCATGATACCATAATATGATGTAGGGTGGAACCCTAATCAGCAGATCTTTCACGAATGGAGGATATCCCACGATGAACACGGAGAACACAAGGAGGATACGGAGGAAAACACGAGGGGAAACACTCAAATCAACACAAATATGGTCACACAGGTGCTAGATCCACGATACACATCAAGATACACGATCCATAGTCAACAACGGTGGTACAAAGATAGTCTTCTCCCGGAGGAGGTCTTGGGTATCCCTTGGGATCTTCTCCAATGTGGAGGCCTTGAATCTGAGGTGGATCTTCTCCGAAGAGGCCGCGGTCTCGTAGGAGAGGAACCACAAAGGTCAATGATGAGCTATCCAAAAGCTAACCCTAAAAGATGTGGGGAAAGGAATATATATAGAGTACGGAGCGAAGGGATACACGGGCCACGGCCCAAGGGATGCGCGCAGGCATTCAGGGGCCGGACCTCCGGGCGACGGGCCGGATGTCCGGGGCTTCACGGGTCGCCGGAAGTCCGGGGCGGGGGACCGGATGTCCGGGCTGGAGGGGTCGAGTCTCGGGTGTCCTCTGTAGAGTGGCGCCAGATTTCCGGGCCCGTGGCTGGATGTCCGGGCCCGCGGCCGGATGTCCGGGCCCTGTAGCCTCTACCGCCGGTTGCCTTATGTAGATGTTTGTCCAGGGGCCCGATGTCCGGGCCAGGGGGCCGGATGTCCGGGGCCTGGAGCCTTCTTCAGCCCTTCTCGATGCAAAACCTCGTCCGTGAACTTGGGGACTTGTCCATCTTCACGCCCATCTCCAATGTGGTCTTCTTCACACCTGAGCACACAAAACACATCCGTCTGAGGTAGCAACCATGTCTCGCAAGATTCGTATGGAAGTAGGGCTAGGATTGACGTCACCTCGGTCTCGAAGCTCTAGCACGAGCACGTGTCATAGGTCCTTGAGGCACTTGGTGAGGCGATGGAGGGTCCATGGGGGTGACCTCGGGATGCTCCGCATCAATATGGGAAGAATGCTTGCATCATATTGAATTTGCTTATAATCGTTCGTTGCATTCTACTACTAAGATGTGCCCTTTTGAAATTGTCTATGGTTTCCTACCTCGTGCACCTATTGATTTGTTGCCTCTTCCATCTTCGGAGAAGGTTAATTGATAGAGGCAAAGGTGTCTCGCCTTTCGATGAGATGGTGGCTATCATTTGGATGAAGTCGACTTTGACGATCCGACTACGAACGTGCGTGGACGTCGCGCCCTAGAAATCGCTAAACCAACTCCGAGAGGTTATCGACCACACCAGAGCACGATCAACCTGACCACAAAGGTTTGTTTCCTACAGGCAAACAAAGAACAAGCAAGAAACTAAGATTGCAATCTGGATATTGCGAATATAAGAGGAAAGCTTTATTGATCAAGGCGGGGTTTTGTGACGCCTTTGTCTGGTCGTTGAACACAAACGAAGTATGCGAAGTTGCAGCTGTGGCGACCTTTTAATCTAAACAAAGCCCAAAGTCTAAACGATGCCCTAAGGGCTGTATATATGGGGGAAAGAGGGAGGAATTTCGTGGCCCTTGGTGGAGGGGTCCGAAACCAACCCTAACTCTTGTTTCCCCACACATACGGACTCTAAACACAGCCTATACTCAAGTATTTCGAAATTACATGTGCCTGGCCCAATAATAAGGTGACGCAACACCTATAATAGCCTCTGGACGAAATTTATGAAGTGGCATCTTGTATATTTCGTCCAAGGCTTCACGCACTCATTATGGTGGCTTCAAAGTCCTGAAATCATCACTTGTAACTCCATTCTTGTTCCCCTTGCGCATGCCATCATCTCCATGCTTGATCTTGCTCCAATGTTCATCCTTCTTGTCCAAGCTAGGCCCTTCATTTGTAAGCAAGACAAATGTATCCAATTTAGGCAGCATCATATTCTCATGAACATTAGATTCATTACCAAGAAACGAAAGTACCTGGTAATTTAATTGGCGTGCGCGAGCTCTAGTAATTGATCATGTATATGTGTCAGTTGGAGCTGTGGGTGTAACCTTATTAGTGATGTTCTCATCATCCTCCCCTTCTTTAATTGAAGTCGTCCTCGACGGAAGCTCATCTTCCTCACCCAAGTGAGGCTTCAAATCTGCAATGTTAAATGTGGGAGTAACCCCAAAATCTGCAGGCAGCTCAAGTTTATATGCATTATCATTTATTTTCTCTAACACCTTGAAAGGACCATCAGCACGTGGCATTAGCTTTGACTTGCGCAAATTAGGAAACCTATCCTTATGCAAATGTAACCAAACAAGATCTCCAGGTGCAAAGACAACACATTTTCTACCCTTATGTCCAACAAGTTTATATTTAGCATTCATGCGCTCAATATTTTCCTTAGTTAACTCATGCATTTTTAACATCAATTCAGCACGTTATTTAGCATCAAATTAACCTTCTCCGAAGATGGAAGAGGCAACAAATCAATAGGTGCACGAGGTAGGAAACCACAGACAATTTCAAAAGGGTGCATCTTAGTAGTAGAATGCAACGAACGATTATAAGCAAATTCAATATGAGGCAAGCATTCTTCCCACATTTTCTTATTATTCTTCAAAACAGCCCTAAGCATAGTAGACAAAGTTCTGTTGACTACTTCAGTTTGTCCATCAGTTTGGGGGTGACATGTAGTACTAAAAAGCAGTTTAGTCCCCAACTTAGCCCATAAACATCTCCAAAAGTGGCTAAGAAATTTAGTATCACGATCTGAAACAATAGTATTTGGCACACCATGCAAGCGAATAATTTCACGAAAGAATAAAATCAGCGACATTAGCAACATCATCGCTTTTATGACATGGTATAAAGTGTGCCATCTTCAAGAACCTATCCACGACAACAAATATGCTATCCCCCCCTTGTTTGTTCGAGGTAAACCCAAAACAAAGTACATAGATATATCTTCCCAAGGAACACTAGGGACAGGCAAAGGCATATATAAACCATGAGGATTGAGTCGTGACTTAGCTTTTTGACATGTAGTGCAGCGACCAACAAAACGCTCAACATCCCGTCGCATCTTTGGCCAAAAGAAATGCGTAGCAAGTACGTCCTCCATCTTCTTCACGCCAAAGTGTCCCATTAATCCTCCTCCATGCACCTCCTTCAACAACAAAAGACGAACAGAGCTAGCTGGAATGCGTAGCTTGTTAGCATGAAACACAAATCCATCATTAACGACGAACTTGTTCCATGTTCTCCTTTCTTTACAATTCTGCAATACATCTTTAAATTCAGCATCATGCACATATTGATCTTTGATGGTCTCCAAACCAAATATTTGAAAGTCAAGTTGTGAAAGCATAGTATAACGGCAAGACAAAGCATCAACAATAACATTTTCTTTTCCCTTCTTGTGTTTAATAACATAAGGGAAAGTCTCTATGAATTCAACCCATTTATCATGTCTACGGTTCAGTTTTGCTTGACTTTTAATGTGCTTCAAAGATTCATGATCAAAATGTATAACAAATTCTTTGGGCCATAAATAATGTTGCCATGTTTCCAGAGTCCGAACAAGAGCATATAATTTCTTATCATAAGTAGAATAATTCAGACTAGGCCAACTCAATTTTTCAGAAAAGTATGCAACAGGTTTACCATCTTGTAATAACACACCTCCTAACCCAATTCCACTAGCATCACATTCAAGCTCAAAAGTCTTATTAAAATCAGGAAGTTGGAGTAAAGGAGCATGTGTCAACTTATCTTTCAATACCGTGAATTCTTCTTCCTGTGAAGTACCCCAAACAAAAGGCACATCCTTCTTTGTAAGCTCATTGAGAGGTGCAGCAATGGTGCTGAAATCTCTCACAAAACGCCGATAGAATCCAGCGAGGCCAAGGAAACTTGATGCGGAGCATCCCAAGGTCATCCCCATGGACCTACCGCTGACTCACCAAGTGCCCAAAGGACCAATGACACGAGCCCGTGCAAGATCCCTCGAGACCGAGGTGACTTCACTCCTTTCTCTACATCCTCCCGATTCACATGTGACATGGCTTCTACCCTCATCCGAAACTCTATGCATACTCAGGTACTCAAATGAAGGCCACGGGACAGCTCTGCACAGCGGACAAGACGACGGGATCGACAAGTGCTTCGTACAAAAAGAAGTACGGCTGAAGATGCTATAGGCACCGGGCATCCGGCCCACACCGAACGACCGGTCACTCCCAGGCACCGGACGACCGACGTTCATCGGACGACCGGCGACTCCCAGAAGACCGGACGGCCGGAAGCCCCCGGATGTCCGTGACACCCTTCACAGAACCGAAATTGGAGAAAATACCGGAAATCCGGGACTTACCGGACGTCCGGCCCTTCCCGTGCGACCGGACGTCCGGTAACCCTCGGACGTCCGACCCGACGGTGACACCCCGTGTAATATATACCCGTTGACTTCTATCCTTTAGGGGCAGCTTTTGGATAGCTCATTATAGACATTAGTGGTTCCTCTCCTACGAGACCGCGGCCTCTTCGGAGAAGATCCACCTCGGATTCAAGACCTCCTTCGTGGAGAAGATCCCAAGGGATAATTCAAGACCTCCTCCGGGAGAAGACTATCTTTGTACCACCATTGTTGACTATGGATCGTGTATCTTGATATGTATCATGGATCTAGCACCTGTGTGACCGTATTTCTGTTGATTTGAGTATTTCCTCTCGCGTATTCCTCCGTGTTTTCCTTGTGTTCTCCGTGTTCATCGTGGGATTCCCTCCTTTTCGTGAAAGATCTGCTGATTAGGGTTCCACCCTACATCATATTATGGTATCATGAGCATAGGTTGATCACGAATTTGGAGCCCCACACCCGTTTTGTAACTTGTTTTTGTTGTGTTCTTCCCAATTCCGAAAATTCCCCACAAAAATAGCCCCAATTTTTTTTTCTGATCTGTTGATTTGACGAGATTTTGTTGACTTTATTCCATGGATTTGTTGTGCCACGAGTGGATCTAGCTTTCCCCACCTTTTCACCGATTTTCCTCCGCAAATTTGGGCAAGTTTTACCAATTTGTCCACGGATCCTAGAACCCTAGCCCAAACCTACCGGACGACCGACGACTTACCGGACGTCCGGAACCCCGCGACGCACCGGACGTCCGTTAAACACCGGACGACCGGCATCTCCTTTACAGAACCTTTTACCGGATTTCCGACCCATACCGGACGTCCGGCGACCGGATGACCGGCGTACCTCCGGACGTCCGACGAACCCTAACAACACTGAATTTTTTTCCAGTTCTTGTTCCACCTTCCGCTACCACCTACCCTTTCATACCACCACCACTTCCGCAACCACCATCGCTTAACAACTACGATTTTGAAAATTTTGTCTCCCTTTGCCTTGGATACTTGAGTTGTGGTTTCACCGTTTCCTTGGATGTTTAGGCTACCTTGGAATGGAATGACATCGACAACACCACCGCTCACCCTCGGCAAGGACGGTAACATCAACGACACCTTGTTCATTCTACCTTGCAATTGCATTGTCACCCTATGGACCATCTTTGCGTAGCTTTCCCATTGAGATTAGCCATTTGAGTATTGCCGGGCCACGACACTTGTGCACATTAGTGATAGTCATAGATATTGCATACTACATCATCATATATCCGTGTGCCACAAGAGTGATCCGCATACACAATAGCTACCTTGATCCGAGAAGCATGCATAAGTGCCCAAAGAAAGAGCTCAGAAGCTTTTAAGCAAACAAGCCAACCAAAGCTTATAAGCAAAAGGAAAATAGCATCATACGCCTTGCATCAAAGGAGATCATATGAGATAGCAATACATCATCTAGTGCTCAAGCATCGGCACATCATACACTCATAGTATACTTGTGATAGATAGTCGTTACGTTTTGCCTCTTATAGGTCGTGCACAAGTGCGTATCCGCCTATTAAGCAATCGGTTAGCGTCTCTCTATTGTTGTGCAAAACGAGCATTTTTTGTGGATTCCACATTTTCGCTCACCCTTGGTTGCACAACCACATTTATCTATCCGTGCGTGTATTCCGTGTGTACTTCTTACGTGTGATCTACTTGTTGCATGAGCAAATCAAATTTTGAACCATTTTCAACATCTTTGAGACTTTGACAATTGCATTGAATTTGTGCCACCATCCTAACCAAGCTCCTCTCAAAGCTTTACTTGTGTAGGTGTGAGAATCGACACGAAGTGGTACCAATAGTGCTATTTCCGGGTTACATTATTGAGTGATCATTGATCCATTTTCAACCTCGGTTAAGGTACATTTGGTATTGTCTTCTCCCTTCTCCCACTCACATACTTTCTTGTGATGATGGATAGGCCAAGTACATCTTCGAACCCGATCTTCGATGATCCTCAAGAATCGAACAACTACGTCACCAAACTACATCTCTTTGGTGTCCAACGGGCTCTACATCAAGAAAGTGAAGCTATGGGAGAGTACATTGAGCAAGTCGCTGCCGACGCACGACAATTTGAAGCAAGAACACGAGAGCAATTCGACATCATCAACACCAACATGTCTACCCAATTCGATGAGCTACGGACTTTGATAGTAAACCGACGTTCTTCTGTCACATCTTCTCAAAGACGAAGCCGCTCAAGTCGACATACCGACTCCACGGATGGCTCAAGTACCCCTACATCCAACACTCTTCGTCAAGCCGCACGTCGAGCTCGACATGACAAACGGAATCCACTTCATGACAAGAGTTCACAAGAGCTATTTGAAGAGCAAGAAAGTTGACTTCGTCAAAACCAAGCTACACTTGAGCAAGCACAAGAACGTCAACGACTACGCCAACAACAACAAGAGCGAGTGCGTCAACATCAAGAAGAACAAGATGCCGAAGCTCATCGTCAAGCACAACAACGCCGAGAAGCTCAAGCTCTTGAGGCGCAACGAGCATTACGTGATTCACATCGCAATGTGGCAGCTCGCACTCGACACACTCGTCAAGAAGAGGAGTTCCTTCAAGATGAGATACAAGAGAGGTGCCACCAAGCAAGAATGCAAGAAGAGGTTCCCCCTCAAGCGCGACAAGAGCAACAATCTCAACAAGAACCTCAAGCTCGGCAAGTGCACCACGACAATGGACATCTACTCCGACAAGAGCAACATGAGATTGCCAATCATCCCAATCAAGACCGCCCTCCCAATAGGCAAGGAAACAATGAAGAGCATCGCTATGGCAATCTTAAGTTCACCATGCCAAAGTTCTCCGGAAGCATTGATCCCGAAGACTACCTCTCATGGGCATTGAAGGTTGACAAGATCTTTCGACTTCACAACTTCGATGAAGAGAAGAAGATCGCAATGGCCTCCCTTGAGTTCCAAGACTATGTTCTCATATGGTGGGAGCAAATCATAGAGAGAAGAGAAGCAAAAGGCGAATCTCCTATCACCACTTGGGCTCAAATGAAGGAAGTCATGAGAGCACGCTTTGTGCCTACACACTACAACCGTGACTTGTTCAAGAAGCTAAAACTCCTCAAGCAAGCTACCAAGTCCGTTGAAGAGTACTACAAGGAGATGGAGATTGCCATGATAAGAGCCAACATCACGGAAGATGAAGAGCAAACAATGGCGAGATTCTTGAATGGACTCAACTATCCTATCAAGAAGATTGCGGACTTTCAACCATACACCAATCTCCTCGAGCTAGTACACCAAGCAACCAAAGCGGAGCAACAAGTTCAAGAGGACTACAACTACTCCAAGTTCAACTCCAAGAACTTCGGCTCCTACAACGAAGCTTCAACAACTTCGGCTAATCCTCCTTCCTCTACCAAGCCATCTACAAACTTCGGCGACAAGTCAAGCTACAAGAATGCGACTACATCGAGTCGTCCACCTTCTACCAACAACTTCAAGCCAAGAGCTTCATCATCTACAACTCCAACTGAGGACAACTCCAAGACGAGTTCCATCAAATGCTTCAAGTGCCAAGGGCGAGGCCACAAATCATTTGAGTGCAAGACCGCTCGCACCATGATCATCAACGATGACGGATCTTATGACGCAATGAGCGACGATGAGATGGAAGCCCTTGAGCATGTAGCTATGCATCGCCAAGTGAACGAAGAAGAAGACCATCAAGTGTTTTGCGACAATGACTCAAGTCCCAACCTTGTTGTCTCCAAGGTCTTGACACTCAAACACCAACAAGATGACGACCAACGATGTCATATCTTCCATACCAAGGCCGGCATCAATGGACGCTCCGTCAAGGTCATCATCAATGGAGGAAGTTTTCACAACTTGGCAAGCGAAGACCTATGCGACAAGCTTCAATTGGTCAAGACGAAGCACCATCATCCCTACAATGTCCAATGGCTTAATGACGCCGGAATTCTTCGAGTCGAGCACACCGTGCAAGTCTCCTTTAAGATAGGCGCCTACGAGGACACACTTGAGTGTGATGTGATCCCCATGTCCGTGTGCCACCTTATTCTTGGACGACCATGGCAATATGATCGTGGAGTGACACACACTGGACGGACCAATCACCATAGCTGCAAGATGAAGGGCAAGGAATTCGTGCTACGACCAATGTCTCCAAGTCAAGAAGCCGCCGACAAACACTTCCCTACCAACCATCCTGGAGACAATGGTGAGAGAGCGAGCCACCAAAAGGAGAGTGAGAGCTACAAGCCAAATATGTGCGACTCCACGATGAACGAAAAGAAGCAACTAGTGCTATTTGCCACCAAAAGTGAGATGAGAGAAGTGTGTGAGAACGCATCGAGTGTCTTTCACCTTGTGCTTTTATGCAAAGGGGAAGACAAACCTACTAACACTTCACCACCTCCACCTTTAGTGTTGTCTCAATTGTTGCAGGAATCCTCGTACGTCTTTCCCGATGAGATACCTCTAGGTCTACCTCCATTTCGCGGAATCGAACACCGCATCGACGTCATACCCGGCACACCACTTCCAAACAAGGCTCCTTACCGCGTCAACCCCGAAGAAACCAAGGAGATACAACGGCAAGTGCAACAACTCATCGACAAAGGTCATGTATGTGAAAGCATAAGCCCTTGTGTTGTTCCGGTTATTCTCGTGCCTAAGAAAGATGGAAGTTTTCGCATGTGCTCCGATTGCCGCCCGATAAATGCTATCACCGTTAGATACCGTTATCCTATCCCACGCTTAGACGACATGCTTGATGAATTATGTGGTGCCACCATCTTTTCGAAAATTGATCTTAAAAGTGGTTACTACCAAATTCGCATTCAAGAGGGTGATGAGTGGAAAACGGCTTTCAAAACCAAATTTGGGTTATATGAGTGGCTTTTCATGCCAATGGGTTTATCGGAAGCACCCGGTTCCTTTATGCGTCTTATGCATTTTTTTCTATGACCCTACATAGGAGTCTTTGTAGTGGTTTACTTTGATGACATCCTCAATTTTAGCAAGTCGCTTGAGGACCATGTGACACACATCCGTATGGTTTTACAAACCCTTCGGTTAGAGCGCTTATATGCTAACATGGAGAAATGCACTTTTGGCGTTGACAAGGTCGTCTTCCTAGGATTTGTCGTTTCTTCACAAGGTGTTCACGTTGATGAAACTAAAATTGAAGCAATTAAAACTTGGCCTCAACCAACGAATCTCATGCAAGTGCGTAGATTCCTTGGTCTAGCCGGTATCTACTAACGTTTTCTGAAGGACTTTAGCACTATTGCTATGCCTCTACACGCCTTGAGCAAGAAGAACACACCCTTCATTTGGGGTCCTTCACAAGACACTGCGTTTAATGAGCTCAAACGCTTGCTTACACACGCACCACTTCTAGCCCTAGCAAACTTTGATAAACCTTTTGAGATTCATTGTGACGCTAGTGGTACCGGTATAGGTGGCGTGCTAATGCAAGAAGAACGCCCAATTGCGTATTTTAGCGAGAAGCTATCCGGAGCGGAACTTAACTACCCCATTTATGACAAAGAGCTTTATGCCTTAGTGAGAGTTTTACCTTTTTGGGAACATTATCTTAGACCTCATGAATTCATTCTTCATACGGACCATGAGACTCTCAAGTATCTCAAAGGTCAAACTAAGTTGAATAAGCGTCATGCTAAGTGGAGTGAGTTCATTGAGTCGTTTCCCTATGTCATCAAATACATCAAAGGCAAAGAGAATGTTGTGGCGGATGCGCTCTCCCGCAAATGCATGCTTGTTACACAACTTGAGTTGAATGTTAATTGCTTTGAGCACATAAAAGATTTATATGATGATGATCCTTTCTTTGCACATCCTTATGCTAAGTGTTTGACTCGCACTTCTTGGGAACGATACTACATAAAGGATGGATATCTTATGAGAGCTAACAAACTTTGCATTCCCGAGTCTTCGCTTCGTTTGCTCCTTTTGCAGGAATCTCATGGAGGAGGACTCATGGGACACTTTGGACGTGACAAGACATTTGCTACGCTCTCCAAGAACTACTTTTCGCCCAAGATGCTTCGTGCCGTCTCACGCCTCACCAATCGATGTTCTACATGCCGCAAAGCTAAGTCAAAAGCTCAATCTCATGGTCTTTACATGCCACTTCCTATTCCATACCATCCATGGGAAGACATAAGCATGGACTTTGTCCTTGGCTTGCCTAGAACTCAAAATGGAAAGGATTCCGTGTTTTTTGTCGTGGATAGATTTTCTAAGATGGCTCACTTCATTCCTTGTAACAAGATCGACGATGCTTCACATGTGGCAACTCTCTTTTGTAGGGAAATCATTCGCCTACATGGGGTGCCCAAGACTATTGTGTCGAATCGGAACGTTAAGTTTTTGAGCTACTTTTGGAAGACTCTATGCGTCAAACTCGACATCAAGCTACTATTCTCTTGGGCATATCATCCACAAACCGACGGCCAAACGGAGGTGACGAACCGCACACTTTCGACGCTTCTTCGCGTGTTGATAACGAAGAACATCAAGGAATGGGAGCAATGCTTGCCCATCGCCGAGTACGCCTACAACCGCGCAAGATATTCGACTACCGGCAAGTCCCCTTTCGAGGTCGTCTATGGCTTCAACCCGTTGTCCCCATTGGACATCCTACCTCTACCTCTACAAGAGCGCACGAACATGGACGCAAGTGCATAAGCGAGCTATCTCAAGAAGGTGCATGAAGATACAAGGGCAATGATCGAGCAACAAGTCCATCATCTCACCACCAAGAACAACATCAACAAGGCACCAATGGTGTTCCAACCGGGAGATTTTGTTTGGCTTCATCTTCGCAAGGACCGTTTCCCACACGAGCGCAAGTCCAAACTACTACCTCGCCCCGACGGACCCTTCAAGGTGCTTGCACGCTACAACAACAACGCCTACAAGATCGACATCCCACGAGACAAGTACAACGTGAGAAATGCCTTCAACGTCAAGGATCTATCTCGTTACCATGGTGATGAAGATTTTGATCCGAGGTCGGATCTTTTCCAAGGGAGGGGAGAGGATGCGGAGCATCCCAAGGTCATCCCCATGGACCTACCACCGACTCACCAAGTGCCCAAAGGACCAATGACACGAGCCCGTGCAAGAGCCCTCGAGACCAAGGTGACTTCACTCCTTTCTCTACATCCTCCCGATTCACATGAGACATGGCTTCTACCCTCATCAGAAACTCTATGCATAATCAGGTACACGGATGAAGGCCACGGGACAGCTCTGCACAGCGGACAAGACGGCGAGATCGACAAGTGCTTGGTACAAGAAGAAGTACGGCTGAAGATGCTAGAGGCACCGGACGTCCGGCCCACACCGGACGACCGGTCACTCCCAAGCACCGGACGACCGGCGTTCACCGGACGACCGGTGACTCCCAGAAGACCGGATGACCGGAAGCCCCCGGACGTCCGTGACACCCTTCACAGAACCGAAATCGGAGAAAATACCGGAAATCCGGGACTTATCGGACGTCCGGCCATTCCCAAGCGACCGGACGACCGGTAACCCTCGGACGTCCGACCCGAGGGTGACACCCCGTGTAATATATACTCGTTGACTTCCATCCTTTAGGGGCAGCTTTTGGATAGCTCATTATAGACCTTAGTGGTTCCTCTCCTACGAGACCGCGACCTCTTCGGATAAGATCCACCTCGGATTCAAGACCTCCTTCGTGGAGAAGATCCCAAGGGATAATTCAAGACCTCCTCCGGGAGAAGACTATCTTTGTACCACGGTTGTTGACTATGGATCGTGTATCTTGATATGTATCGTGGATCTAGCACCTGTGTGACCGTATTTGTGTTGATTTGAGTGTTTCCTCTCGCGTATTCCTCCGTGTTTGCCTTCTGTTCTCCGTGTTCATCGTGGGATTCCCTCCTTTTCTTGAAAGATCTGCCGATTAGGGTTCCACCCTACATCAAAACTCCTCACGTGTGTGACCGTTTTGGGCCGCGGCCAACTCTCAATAGCTTCAATCTTGGCTTTATCAACCTCAATTCCCTGTGGAGTAACAACATAGCCAAGAAAAGAGACTCGGTCAGTGCAAAAGGTGCACTTTCCAAGGTTACCAAACAAACGTGCATCACGTAGAGCAATAAAAATAGCACGTAAATGTTCCAAATGTTCCTCCAAAGATCTTCTATAAATCAATATATCATCAAAGTATACTACCACAAATCGTCCAATGAAAGCACGTAAAACTTCATTCATTAATCTCATGAAAGTACGAGGGGCATTAGTTAACCCAAAAGGCATGACTAACCACTCATATAATCCAAAGTTAGTTTTAAATGCTGTTTTCCATTCATCTCCCAATTTCATATGAATTTGATTGTATCCACTATGCAAATCAACTTTGGAGAATATTGTAGAGCCACTCAATTCATCAAGCATATCATCTAGCCTAGGAATAGGATGACGATAACGAATAGTAATATTATTAATGCCTCTACAATCAACACACATACGCGATGTACCATCCTTTTTCGGCACTAGAATAATAGGAACATCACAAGGACTAAGGGATTCGCGTATATAAACTTTGTCGAGTAGCTCCTGTACTTGACGCATAATCTCCTTCGTCTCTTCTGGATTGGTACGGTATGGTGCGCGGTTGGGTAGCGATGCACCGGGAATTAAGTCAATCTGATGCTCAATCCCTCGAATAGGAGGTAATCCCGATGGCACGTCTTGTGGAAAGACGTCGGCGAACTCCTGCAAAATGTTAGTGACAGGAGGAGGCAAAGAGGAAGGCACGTCCTCGAATGAAAATAATGCCTCTTTGCACACAAAAGCATAGCAAACAGATTTGCTAAAATCTAGCTCATCAATATCTGATTTGGTGGCAAGTAAACATGCACTTTTCAATTTAATTTCAGAAGCAACAGTAGATGGTTTATTATTAGGCTTCATTTGTTGCTCAAATTCTTTTGCCACAATCTGATTTTCACTCTTATTTTTCTCCAGTTTTGCTTTACTAGCTCAATTAGTATCATCTTTCAAAATGGAATCAGGAGTCATAAGAAGCAAAGTAATATTTTTATCGTTATGAACAAGAGTATACTGATTGTTTCTACCATGGTGTACATAATTTTTATCAAATTGCCATGGTCTACCAAGTAATAAGGAACATGCTTGCATAGGTACCACATCACAATCAACATAATCAGCATATGTAGAGATACTAAAATGCACATGAACAGTACGTGTTACCTTAACCTTGCCGCTGTTATTCAACCATTGGATGTAGTAAGCATGTGGATGTGGTCTTGTGGTGAGAGATAGCTTCTCCACCATCTCCATGCTAGCCAAGTTGTTGCAACTCCCACCATCTATGATCACACGAATAGAACGTTCCTTCACAACTCCCTTTGTATGGAACAAATTATGCCTCTAATTTTGCTCAGCTTGTGTAACCTGCACACTCAAAATACGTTGAGCAACTAAACATTCATACCTGTCAGCATCTTCAGGTGATGAGGACATCACTAACAAGTTTACACCCACAGCTCCAACTGACACATATACAGGACCAATTACTAGAGCTCGCGCACGCCAATTAAATTACTAGGTACTTTCGTTTCTTGGTAATGAATCTAATGTTCATGAGAATATGATGCTGCCTAAATTAGATACATTTGTCTTGCTTACAAATGAAGGGCCTAGCTTGGACAAGAAGGATGAACATTGGAGCAAGATCAAGCATGGAGATGATGGCACGCGCAAGGGGAACAAGAATGGAGTTACAAGTGATGATTTCAGGACTTTGAAGCCACCATAATGAGTGCGTGAAGCCTTGGACGAAATATACAAGATGCCACTTCATAAATTTCGTCCAAAGGCTATTATAGGTGCTGCGTCACCTTATTATTGGGCCAGGCCCATGTAATTTCGAAATACTTGAGTATAGGCTGTTTTTAGAGTCCGTATGTGTGGGGAAACAAGAGTTAGGGTTAGTTTCGGATCCCTCCACCAAGGGCCACGGAATTCCCCCCTCTTTCCCCCATATATACAGACCTTAGGGCGTCGTTTAGACTTTGGGTTTTTTTTAGATTAAAGTTCGCCATAGCAGCAACTTCGCGTACTTCGTTTGTGTTCAACGACTAGACAAAGACGTCACAGAACCCCACTTGATCAATAAAGCTTTCCTCTTGAATTCGCAATATCCAGATTGCAATCTCAGTTTCTTGCTTGTTCTTCGTTTGCCTGCAGGAAACAGACCATCGTGGTCAGGTTGATCGTGCTCCGACGTGGTCAAGAACCTCTCGGAGTTGGTTTAGCGATTGCTAAGGTGCGACGTACACGCACGTTCGTAGTCGGATCGTCCAAGTCGACTTCCTCCAAAACGATAGCCACCATCTCATCAAAAGACGAGACACCTTTGCCTATATCAAGTGGTATCAGATTTCCAGGTTGCTCGGTGAGATTTTACGATTTTTCGTAGTTTAGATCGAGTCTGTTCTTCATACCTATAGTCCACAAAAAAGCCAAACAAAATTAGGGTTAGTTCATCCCATCCGAACCAATCTGAGCCTTTGCATAATCTTTTCTGTATTTGCTTTGTTGAATTTGCGGTTGCATCGTCGTGTCAAGTTGCTGGTCTTAGCGTCTAGTCCTTTAGAGTTTCGAGTTCTGTTCACAGGTTGTCACGTCGCCGTTGCCATATATCACCACCGCATCATCATCATCGCTGCTGCCATATATGATGCGGAGCATCCAAAGGTCATCCCCATGGACCCTTCATCGCTTCACCAAGTGCCCAAAGGACCAATGACTCGAGCCCGTGCAAGAGCTCTCGAGACCGAGGTGACTTCGCTCCTCTCTCGACATCTTTCCGATTCACATGAGACATGGCTTCTACCCTCATCAGAAACTCTGTGCATACTCAGGTACTTGGATGAAGGCCACGGGACAGCTCTGCACAGCGGTCAAGACAGCGAGATCGACAAGTGCTTGGAACAAGAAGAAGGAAGGCTGAAGACTCTACAGGCTCCGGACGTCCGGCCCCTACCGGACGATCGGACACTTCCAGGCACCGGACGTTCCACGTCCACCGGACGACCGGCAACTCCCAGACGACCGGACGACCTGAAGCCACCGGACGTCCGTGACATCGACCACAGAACATAAATAGCGGAAATCCGAGTATAACTGGACGTCCGGTCCCTCCGGAACCACCGGACGTCCGGTGACCAGCGGACGTCCGCCCCGACGGCGTCCTCTCATGTAATATATACTCGTTGACTTCCATCCTTTCGAGGTGGCTTTTGGATAGCTCATCATAGACCTCAGTGGTTCCTCTCCTACGAGACCGCGGCCACTTCGGGGAAGATCCACCTCGGATTCAAGGCCTCCACATCAGAGAAGATCCCAAGGGATACCCAAGACCTCCTCCGGGAGAAGACTACCTTTGTACCCCCGTGGTTGACTATGGATCGTGTATCTTGATGTGTATCGTGGATCTAGCACCTGTGTGACCGTATTTGTGTTGATTTGAGTGTTTCCCCTCATGTTTCCCCCATATCTTCCTTGTGTTCTCCGTGTTCCTCGTGGGATAAACTCCTTTCGTGACAGATCTGCCGATTAGGGTTCCACCCTACATCATATTATGGTATCATGAGCATAGGTTGATCACGAATTTGGAGCCCCACACCTTGTTTTCTAGCTTGTTTTTGTTGTGTTCTTTCCAATTTCGAAAATTCCCCACAAAAATAGCCCCAATTGTTTTTTGTGATCTGTTGATTTGGCAAGATTTTGTTGACTTTGTTCCATGGATTTGCTGTGCCACGAGTGGATCTATCTTTTCCCAACCTTGTCACCGATTTCCCCTCGCGAATTCAGGAAAGTTTGACCAATTTGTCCACGGATCCTCCAACCCCAGCCCCGACCTACCAGACAATCGACGGTTTACCGGACGTCCGGCACCTTTGGCCGTCGGTTTGTGGATGGTATGCCAAAGAGAAGAGTAGCTTGATTCCGAGTTTGGCGCATAGGGTTTTGCAAAAGTAGCTCAAGAACTTGACGTCCCGGTCCGACACGATCGTCTTGGGCACGCCGTGTAGATGAATGACCTCCCTACAAAAGAGATTTGCAACATGTGAAGCATCGTCGATCTTGTTACAAGGAATGAAATGAGCCATTTTTGAGAATCTATCCACGACAACTAACACGGAATCTTTGCCATTTTGAGTTCTAGGCAATCCAAGTACAAAGTCCATGCTTATGTCTTCCCATGGATGGTATGGAATAGGAAGTGGCATGTAAAGACCATGAGATTGGGCTTTGGACTTAGCTTTGCGGCATGTAGAACATCGGTTGGTGAGGTGTGAGACGTCACATAGCATCTTGGGCCAAAAGTAGTTCTTAGAGAGCGTAGCAAATGTCTTGTCGCGTCCAAAGTGTCCCATGAGTCCTCCTCCATGCGATTCATGCAAAAGGAGCAAACGAAGCGAAGACTCGGGAATGCAAAGTTTGTTAGCTCTCATAAGATATCCATCCTTTATGTAGTAACGTTCCCAAGAAGTGTGAGTCAAGCACTTAGCATAAGGTTTTGCAAAGAAAGGATCATGTTCATATAAATCTTTTATGTGCTCAAAGCCAATAACATTCAACTCAAGTTGCGTAACAAGCATGCATTTGCGGGAAAGCTCGTCCGCCACAACATTTTCTTTGCCTTTGATGTACTTGATGACATAGGGAAAAGATTCAATGAACTCACTCCACTTAGCATGACGCTTGTTCAACTGAGTTTGACCCTTGAGATACTTGAGAGTCTCATGGTCCGTATGAAGAATGAATTCATGAGGTCTAAGATAATGTTCCCAAACACGTAAAACTCTCACCAAGGCATAAAGCTCTTTATCATAAATGGGGTAGTTAAGTTGCGCTCCGGATAGCTTCTCGCTAAAGTATGCGATTGGGCGCTTTTCTTGCATGAGCACGCCACCTATACCGGTACCACTAGCGTCACAATGAATCTCAAAAGGTTTATCAAAGTTTGGTAGGGCTAGAAGTGGTGCGTGGGTAAGCAAGCTTTTTAGTTCATTGAACGCGATGTCTTGCGAAGGATCCCAAATGAAGGGTGCGTTCTTTTTGCTCAAGGCGTGTAGAGGCATAGCAATAGAGCTAAAGTCCTTCACGAAACGTCGGTAGAAACCGGCTAGACCAAGGAAACTACGCACTTGCATGAGATTCGTTGGTTGAGGCCAAGTTTTAATTGCTTCAATTTTAGTTTCAGCAACGTGAACACCTTGTGAAGAAACGACAAATCCTAGGAAGACGACCTTGTCAACGCCAAAAGTGCATTTCTCCATGTTAGCATATAAGCGCTCTTTACGAAGGGTTTGTAAAACCATACGGATGTGTGTCACATGGTCCTCTAGCGTCTTGCTAAAAATGAGGATGTCATCAAAGTAAACCACTACAAAGACGCCTATGTAGGGTCGAAGACAAAAATGCATAAGACGCATAAATGAACCGGGTGCTTCCGATAAGCCCATTGGCATAACAAGCCACTCATATAACCCAAACTTGGTTTTGAAAGCCGTTTTCCACTCATCACCCTCTTGAATGCGAATTTGGTAGTAACCACTTTTAAGATCGATTTTCGAAAAGATGGTGGCACCACATAATTCATCAAGCATGTCGTCTAAGCGTGGGATAGGATAACGGTATCTAACGGTGGTAGCATTTATAGGGCGGCAATCGGAGCACATGCGAAAACTTCCATCTTTCTTAGGCACGAGAATAACCGGAACGGCACAAGGGCTTAAGCTTTCACGTACATGACCTTTGTCGATGAGTTGTTGCACTTGCCGTTGTATCTCCTTGGTTTCCTCGGGGTTGACGCGGTAAGGAGCCTTGTTTGGAAGTGGTGCGCCGGGTATAAGGTCGATGCGGTGTTTGATTCCGCGAAGTGGAGGTAGACCCGGAGGTAGCTCATCGGGAAAGACGTCCGAGAATTCCTGCAACAATTGAGACAACACTAAAGGTAGAGGTGGTGAAGTGTTGGTAGGTTTGGCTTCCCCTTTGCATAAGATCAGAAGGTGAAAGACACTCGATGGGATCTCACACACTTCTCTCATCTCACTTTTGGTGGCAAATAGCACTAGTTGCTTCTTGTCGCTCATCGTGGAGTCGCTCATATTTGGCTTGTGGCTCTCACTCTCCTTTTGGTGGCTCACTCTCTCACCATTCTCTCCACGATGGTTGGTAGGTAAGTGTTTGTCGGCGGCTACTTGACTTGGAGACATTGGTCGGAGCACGAATTCCTTGCCCTTCATCTTGAAGCTATAGTGATTTGTCCGTCCATTGTGTGTGACTCCACGGTCATATTGCCATGGACGTCCAAGAATAAGGTGGCACACGGACATGGGGATCACATCACATTCAAGAGTGTCCTCGTAGGCGCCTATCTTGAAGGAGACTTGCACGATGTGCTCGACTCAAAGAATTCCGGCATCATTAAGCCATTGGACCTTGTAAGTGTGAGGATTCTTCGTTTTGACCAATTGAAGCTTGTCGCATAGCTCTTCGCTTGCCAAGTTATGACAACTTCCTCCATCGATGATAACCTTGACAGAGCGTCCATTGATGCCGGCCTTGGTATGGAAGATATGACATCGTTGGTCGTCATCTTGTTGGTGTTGGAGTGTCAAGACATTGGAGACAACAAGATTGGGACTTGAGTCATTATCGCAAAACACTTGATGGTCTTCTTCTTCATTCACTTGGCGATGCATAGCTACATGCTCAAGTGCTTCCATCTCATCGTCGCTCATTGAGTCATAAGATCCGTCATCGTTGATGATCATGGTGCGAACGGTCTTGCACTCAAGTGACTTGTGGCCTCGTCCTTAGCACTTGAAGCATTTGATGGAACTCGTCTTGGAGTTGTCCTCGGTTGGAGTTGTAGATGATGAAGCTCTTGGCTTGAAGTTGTTGGTAGAAGGAGGCCGACTTGATGTAGTCGCATTCTTGTAGGTTGACTTGTCGCCGAAGTTTGTAGATGGCTTGGTAGAGGTAGGAGGAGTAGCCGAAGTCGTTGAAGCTTGGTTGTAGGAGGTGAAGTTCTTGGAGTTGAACTTGGAGTACTTGTAGTCCTCTTGAACTTGTCGCTCTGCTTTGGTTGCTTGATGTACTAGCTCGAGGAGATTGTTGTATGGTTGAAAGTCCGCAATCTTCTTGATAGGATAGTTGAGTGCATTCAAGAATCTCGCCATTGTTTGCTCTTATCATGGCAATCTCCATCTCTTTGTAGTACTCTTCAACGGACTTGGTACCTTGCTTGAGGAGCTGTAGCTTCTTGAACAAGTCACGATTGTAGTGTGTAGGTACAAAGCGTGCTCTCATGACTTCCTTCATTTGAGCCCAAGTGGTGATAGGAGGTTCGCCTTTTGCTTCTCTTCTCTCTATGATTTACTCCCACCATATGAGAACATAGTCTTGAAACTCAAGGGATGCCATTGCGATCTTCTTCTCTTCATCGAAGTTGTGAAGGCAAAAGATCTTGTCAACCTTCAATGCCCATGAGAGATATTCTTCGGGATCAATGCTTCCGGAGAACTTTGGCATAGTGAACTTTAGCTTGCCATAGCGATGCTCTTCATTGTTTCCTTGCCTATTGGGAGGGCGGTCTTGATTTTGGCGGTTGGAAATATCATGTTGCTCTTGGCGTAGTATATGTCCATTGTCATGGAGTGCTTGTTGAGCTTGAGGTTCTTGGTGAGCTTGTTGCTCTTGTAGCGCTTGAGGAGGAGCTTCTTCTTGCATTCTTGCTTGGTGGCGTCTCTCTTGCATCTCATCGCGAAGGAAATCCTCTTCTTGACGAGTGTGTCGAGTTCAAGCTGCCACATTGCGATGGGCATCACGTAATGCTCGTTGCGCCTCAAGAGCTTGAGCTTCTCGACGTTGTTGTGCTTGCCGATTAGCATCGGCATCTTGTTCTTCTTGGTCTTGACGTGCTCGCTCTTGTTGTTGTTGGCGTAGTCGTTGCCGTTCTTGTGCTTGCTCAAGTGTAGCTTGGTTTTGACGATGTCGACTCTCTTGCTCTTCAAATATCTCTTGTGACCTCTTGTCATGAAGTGGATTCCGGATGTCATGTCGAGCTTGACGTGCGGCTTGACGAAGAGTGTTTGATGTAGGGGTACTTGAGCCATCCATGGAGTCGGTATGTCGACTTGAGCGGCTTCGTCTTTGAGAAGATGTGGAAGAAGAACGTCGGTTGACTATCAAAGTCCGGAGCTCGTCAAATTGTGTAGACATGTTGGTGTTGATGATGTCGAATTGCTCTTTTGTTCTTGCTTCAAATTGGCGCGCGTCCTCGGCGACTTGACCAATGTACTTGCGCATAGCTTCACTTTCTTGATGGAGAGCTCGTTGGACACCGAAGAGATGTAGTTTGGGGACGTAGTTGTTCGCTTCATGTGGATCGTAGAAAGGCGGGTTCGAAGATGTACTTGGCCTATCCATCATCACAAGCAAGTATGTGAGTGGGAGAAAGGAGAAGACAATACCAAATGTACCTTAACCGAAGTTGAAAATGGATCAATGATCACTCAATAATGTAACCCGGAAATAGCACTATTGGTACCACTACGTGTCGATTCTCACACCTCACAAGTAAAGCTTTGAGAGGAGCTTGGTTAGGATGTGGCACAAATTCAATGCAATCGTCAAAGTGACTTAAAAATGTTGAAAATGGTTCACAATTTGCTCATGCAACAAGTAGATCACTAGCAAAGTAGCACACAGAACACACGCACGGATAGATGAATGTGGTTGTGCAACCAAGGAGGAGCGAAAATGTGGAATCCACGGAAAATGCTCGTGTTGCACAACACTAGAGAGACACTAACCGATTGCTTAATAGGCGGATACGCACTTGTGCACGACCGAAAAGAGGCAAACGTAACGACTATCTATCACAAGTATGCTGTGAGTGTATGATGTGCCGATGCTTGAGCACAAGATGGTATTGCTATGACATATGATCTCTTTTGATGCAAGGCGTATGATGCTATTTTCCTTTTGCTTATAAGCTTTGGTTGGCTATTTTGCTTAAAAGCTTGTGAGCTCTTTCTTTGGATACTTATGCATGCTTCTCGTATCAAGGTAGCTATTGTGTATGCGGATCACTCTTGTGGCACACGGAGATATGATGATATGGTATGCAATATCTATGGCTATCACTAATGTGCACAAGTGTCGTGGCCCGGCAATACTCAAATGGCTAGTCTCAATGGGAAAGCTACGCAAAGATGGTCCATAGGGTGACAATGCAATTGCAAGGTAGAATGAACAAAGTGTCGTCGATGTTACCGTCCTTGCCTAAGTTGAGCGGTGGTGTTGTCGAAGTCTAGCCGTTCCAAGGTAGCCTAAACATCCAAGGAAACAGTGAAACCACAACTCAAGTATCCAAGGCAAAGGGAGACAAGAATGTTCCAAAATTGTAGAGGTTAAGCGATGGTGGTTGCGGAAGTGGTGGTGGAATTGAAAGGTAGGTGGTAGCGGGAGGTGGAACAAAAATGAGAAAATTCAGTTTCGTCAGGGTACGTCAGACGTCCGGTAGGCGTCGGTCGTCCGGTGTTTGGAAGGGGGTCGGACGTCCGGTAAGTTCCGGAAATCCGGTAAAAGTCTCTGTAGGTGGGTTGCCGGTCGTCCGGTGTTTAGCGGACGTCCGATTTCTCGAGAGGGGCCGGACGTCCGGTAAACCGTCGGTCGTCCGGTAGGTCGGGGCTGGGGTTGGAGGATCCATAGACAAATTGGTCAAACTTGCCCGAATTCGCGAGGGAAAATTGGTGACAAGGTTGGGAAAAGCTAGATCCACTCGTGGCACAGCAAATCCATGGAACAAAGTCAACAAAATCTTGCCAAATCAACAGATCACAAAAAAAAAATTGGGGCTATTTTTGTGGGGAATTTTCGAAATTGGGAAGAACACAACAAAAACAAGCTAGAAAACAAGGTGTGGGGCTCCAAATTTGTGATCAACCTATGCTCATGATACCATAATAATTTAGGGTGGAACCCTGGATGGCCGATCTTTCATGAAATGGAGGGATCCCGCGATGAAAACGAAGAACGCAAAGGGGAATCACGAGGGAAAACACTCAAGAACAAGTCCAATCACACATCCACTAGACAATCAAACACACAAGATCACAAGGTACATGAACAACAAAGGGAAAGATACAAGGTAAAGTTCATCCACTAAGATGAGCTTTGCTCTATCTCAAATCCGGTAGCTACCTCCGGGTCTACCTCCACTTCGCGGAATCGAACACCGCATCGACCTTATACCCGGCGCACCACTTCCAAACAAGGCTCCTTACCACGTCAACCCCGAGGAAACCAAGGAGATACAACGGCAAGTGCAACAACTCATCGACAAAGGTCATGTACGTGAAAGCTCAAGCCCTTGTGCCATTCCGGTTATTCTCGTGCCTAAGAAAGATGGAAGTTTTCGCATGTGCTCCGATTGCCACCCTATAAATGCTATCACCGTTAGATACCGTTATCCTATCCCACGCTTAGACGACATGCTTGATGAATTATGTGGTGCCACCATCTTTTCAAAAATTGATCTTAAAAGTGGTTACTACCAAATTCGCATTCAAGAGGGTGATGAGTGGAAAACGGCTTTGAAAACCAAGTTTGGGTTATATGAGTGGCTTGTTATGCCAATGGGCTTATCGGAAGCACCCGGTTCATTTTTGCGTCTTATGCATTTTTGTCTTCGACCCTACATAGACGCCTTTGTACTGGTTTACTTTGATGACATCCTCATTTTTAGCAAGACGCTAGAGGATCATGTGACACACATCCGTATGGTTTTACAAACCCTTCGGAAAGAGCGCTTATATGCTAACATGGAGAAATGCACTTTTGGCGTTGACAAGGTCGTCTTCCTAGGATTTGTCGTTTCTTCACAAGGTGTTCACGTTGATGAAACTAAAATTGAAACAATTAAAACTTGGCCTCAACCAACGAATCTCATGCAAGTGCGTAGTTTCCATGGTCTAGCCGGTTTCTACCGACGTTTCGTGAAGGACTTTAGCACTATTGCTATGCCTCTACACTCCTTGAGCAAGAAGAACGCACCCTTCATTTGGGGTCCTTCGCAAGACATCGCGTTCAATGAACTAAAAAGCTTGCTTACCCATGCACCACTTCTACCCCTACCAAACTTTGATAAACCTTTTGAGATTCATTGTGACGCTAGTGGTACCGGCATAGGTGGCGTGCTCATGCAAGAAAAGCACCCAATCGCATACTTTAGCGAGAAGCTATCCGGAGCGCAACTTAACTACCCCATTTATGATAAAGAGCTTTATGCCTTGGTGAGAGTTTTACGTGTTTGGGAACATTATCTTAGACCTCATGAATTCATTCTTCATACGGACCATGAGACTCTCAAGTATCTCAAGGGTCAAACTAAGTTGAACAAGCGTCATGCTAAGTGGAGTGAGTTCATTGAATCTTTTCCCTATGTCATCAAGTACATCAAAGGCAAAGAAAATGTTGTGGCGGACGCGCTTTCCCGCAAATGCATGCTTGTTACGCAACTTGAGTTGAATGTTATTGGCTTTGAGCACATAAAAGATTTATATGAACATGATCCTTTCTTTGCAAAACCTTATGCTAAGTGCTTGACTCACACTTCTTGGGAACGTTACAACATAAAGGATGGATATCTTATGAGAGCTAACAAACTTTGCATTCCCGAGTCTTTGCTTCGTTTGCTCCTTTTGCAGGAATCGCATGGAGGAGGACTCATGGGACACTTTGGACGCGACAAGACATGTGCTATGCTCTCTAAGAACTACTTTTGGCCCAAGATGCTACGTGACGTCTCACGCCTCACCAACCGATGTTCTACATGCCGCAAAGCAAAGTCCAAAGCCCAATCTCATGGTCTTTACATGCCACTTCCTATTCCATACCATCCATGGGAAGACATAAGCATGGACTTTGTACTTGGATTGCCTAGGACTCAAAATGGCAAAGGTTCCGTGTTAGTTGTCGTGGATAGATTCTCTAAAATGGATCATTTCATTCCTTGTAATAAGATCGACGATGCTTCACATGTTGCAAATCTCTTTTGTAGGGAGGTCATTCGTCTACACGGCGTGCCCAAGATGATCGTGTCAGACCGGGACGTCAAGTTCTTGAGCTACTTTTGGAAAACCCTATGCGCCAAAATCGGAATCAAGCTACTCTTCTCTTCGGCATACCATCCACAAACCGACGGCCAAACGGAGGTGACGAACCGCACACTTTCGACGCTTCTTCGCGTGTTGATCAAGAAGAACATCAAGGAATGGGAGCAATGCTTGCCCATCGCCGAGTACGCCTACAACCGCGCAAGACATTTGACTACCGGCAAGTCCCCTTTCGAGGTCGTCTACGGCTTCAACCCGTTGTCTCCATTGGACATCCTACCTCTACCTCTCCAAGAGTGCATCAACATGGACGCAAGTGCACGAGCAAGCTATCTCAAGAAGGTGCACGAAGATACAAGGGCAATGATCGAGCGACAAGTCCATCGTCTCACCACCAAGATCAACATCAACAAGGCACCAATGGTGTTCCAACCGGGAGATTTTGTTTGGCTTCATCTTCGCAAGGACCGTTTCCCACACGAGCGCAAGTCCAAACTACTGCCTCGCGCTGACGGACCCTTCAAGGTGCTAGCACGCTACACAACAACGCCTACAAGATCGACATCCCACGAGACAAGTACTCCGTGAGCAATACTTTCAACATCAAGGACCTATCTCCTTTCCATGGTGATGAAGATTTCGATCCGAGGTGGGATCTTTCCCAAGGGAGGGGAGACGATGCGGAGCATCCAAAGGTCATCCCCAAGGACCCTTCATCGCTTCACCAAGTGCCCAAAGGACCAATGACTCGAGCCCGTGAAAGAGCACTCGAGACCGAGGTGACTTCGCTCCTCTCTCGACATCTTTCCGATTCACATGAGACATGGCTTCTACCCTCATCAGAAACTCTGTGCATACTCAGGTACTTGGATGAAGGCCACGGGACAGCTCTGCACAGCGGTCAAGACGGCGAGATGGACAAGTGCTTGGAACAAGAAGAAGGAAGGCTGAAGACTCTACAGGCTCCGGACGTCCGGCCCTTACCGGACGACCGGACAGTTCCAGGCACCGGACGTCCGACGTCCACCGGACGACCGGCGACTCCTAGACGACCGGACGACTGGAAGCCACCGAACGTCCGTGACATCGACCACAGAACATAAATAGCGGAAATCCGAGGATTACCGGACTTCCGGTCCCTCCGGAACCACCGGACGTCCGGTGACCAGCGGACATCCGCCCCGACGGCGTCATCTCATGTAATATATACTCGTTGACTTCCATCCTTTCGAGGTAGCCTTTGGATAGATCACCATAGACCTCAGTGGTTCCTCTCCTACGAGACCGCGGCCTCTTCGGAGAAGATCCACCTCGGATTCAAGGCCTCCACATCGGAGAAGATACCAAGGGATACCCAAGACCTCCTCCGGGAGAAGACTACCTTTGTACCCCCGTGGTTGACTATGGATCGTGTATCTTGATGTGTATCGTGGATCTAGCTCCTGTGTGACCGTATTTGTGTTGATTTGAGTGTTTCCCCTCGTGTTTTCCCCCATATCTTCCTTGTGTTCTCCGTGTTCCTCGTGGGATAAACTCCTTTCGTGAAAGATCTGCCGATTAGGGTTCCACCCTACATCAATATACCACCACCGCACCAACTTCATCACCGCTGCCATATACCACCACCACATATTCACCGCCAATCCGAGTCCATATAGGCCACCACATATCCGCCACCATCACGAGAATCCGAGTCCACCTGCAACATATATCCGCCACCAGTTCGAGTTCCACCAGATTCATCTCCGCCACTAGTCCGAGTTCCACCAGATTCATCTCCAGCACCAGTCCTATTCCGAGTCCAATATTTTGTTACTCTGTTTTAGATTTCCAGATCACGCCATACTCCGAGTCGTGACGGAGAAGGACTCCCAAACATCCGTGCTACCCGCAGTAGAAAAATAGTTCCAAACTAAAAAAAACGAAGTCTGGAAAATTCTGGCTAGGCAGTTTTTAGACCATTTGTAGACTTTCTCGAAAAAAAATAATTGCGGAGCACAAAAAAAAGGAAAAAAAAGAAAAAAAAGAAAAAAAGAGAAAAAAATATTCAGAGTGTGCTCCTCCCTTGTTTACGTGCTGCGCCGTGATTTTGTTAGTGTTCTAGGCTCGCGTCTCTAGCCACGGTCTAGCCTAGGACCAGCACAGTACCGTCGTTGAGCATTTATTCAACTTTGCATCTCTGAATTGATTATTGCTGACCCTTTTTCCTACCATCTTATAAGCCTTCCTAGCTCCACATACATCTACGTCGTGCATTTTGACTCTCCCTGGCAATCGCTTTATCCAACCTTTGAGAGTTTTGACTACCACAGTTGTCGATCACCTCCTGCATCTGTCCAATCATCATTTGCTGAAACTTATCATGAAGCTCATTGTTCGTCAAGTTCTCCCAGTCAGTCTCGTCAGCTTGTGATCCTAGCATGGTTACCAGCAATAGAAACACACAAGAATATGATCCTACAGACTACTAGAAAATGGTGGTGGTCCGGCGTCACAAATCCGTCAAACAAATCTCAAATTCTTACCAGTTCTTACCCAACAGCAGGTGGTGATCGGCAACCGTGGTAGTCAAAACTCTCAAAGGTTGGATAAAGCGATTACCAGAGAGAGTCAAAACGCACGACGTAGATGTATGTCGAGCTGGGAAGGCTTATAAGATGATAGGAAAAAGGGTCAGCAATAATCAAGTCAGAGATGCAAAGTTGAATAAACGCTCAACGATGGTACTGTGCTGGTCCTAGGCTAGACCGTACTAGAGACGCGAGCCTAGAACACTAACAAAATCACGGCGCTGCACGTAATCAAGGGGAAAGCACACTCTGATTTTTTTCGCCTCTTTTTTTTGCGCTCTTTTTTTTTGCGCTCCTTTTTTTTTTGCCGAAAATCACTATAATGGCGAGTGTCTCAAAACACTTCCCAAGTCAAACTAAGTTGATAGGCACAAAAAAAATTTGTCGATTTTTTTTCGGAATCAGGGCAGCGACGACGAAAACGTGCGGTAAAAAAACAGTATGGTGGCACGTGTCTCAAAAGACTCAGAAAAGCCCAAAAATAGGATAAGGAAAAAATATTTTCACCTGTCGAAATTTTGGCCTAAAAACTGCCCGGGGGTCTCCAGACTTTTTTTCCGAGACCTACTCAGGCAAGGAAACACGAAACCGAAACTAGATTGATCTCGAAAGCCAATCTAAAACGAAAAGAACTCGGATTGGTGGTGGATATGTGGTGGTAGAAGATGGCAGCGGTGGTGGTATATGGATACGGTGGTGGTATATGGATACGGATTGGTGGTGGTATGTGGCAGTAGCGATGAAGATGTTGCGGCGGCGGCGTGACAACTTTTGACCAGAACTCGAAACTCTAAAAGACTAGACGCTAACACCAGCAACTTGACACGACGATGGAACCGCAAATTTAACTAAGCAAACACGGAAAAGATTATGCAATGGCTCAGACTGGTTCAGATATGATGAACTAACCCTAATTTTTTTTGGCTTCTTCGTGGACTGTAGGTATGAAGAACAGACTCGATCTAATCTACCAAAAACTGTAAAATCTCACCGAGCAACCTGGAAATCCGATACCACTTGATAGAGGCAAAGGTGTCCCGTCTTTCGATGAGATGGTGGCTATCGTTTTGGAGGAAGTCGATTTTGACGATCCGACTACGAACGTGCGAGGACGTCGCGCCTTAGCAATCGCTAAACCAACTCCGAGAGGTTATTGACCACGCCGGAGCACGATCAACCTGACCACGAAGGTCTGTTTCTTGCAGGCAAACGAAGAACAAGCAAGAAACTGAGATTGCAATCTGGATATTGCGAATTCAATAGGAAAGCTTTATTGATCAGGTGGGGTTATGTGACGTCCTTGTCTGGTCGTTGAACACAAACGAAGTACGCGAAGTTGCAGCTATGGCAAACTGTAATCTAAACAAAACCCAAAGTCTAAACGATGCCCTAAGGGTTGTATATATGGAGGAAGAGGGAGGAATTTCGTGGCCCTTGGAGGAGGGGTCCGAAACCAACCCTAACTCTTGTTTCCCCACACATATGGACTCTAAAAACAGCCTATACTAAAGTATTTAGAAAATACATGGGCCTGGCCCAATAATAAGGTGACGCGGCACCTAGAATAGCCTCTAGACGAAATTTATAAAGTGGCATCTTGTATATTTCGTCCAAGGCTTCACACACTCATTATGGTGGCTTCAAAGTCCTGAAATCATCACTTGTAACTCCGTTCTTGTTCCCCTTGCGCATGCCATCATCTCCATGCTTGATCTTGCTCCAATGTTCATCCTTCTTGTCCAAGCTAGGCCCTTCATTTGTAAGCAAGACAAATGTATCCAATTTAGGCAGCATCATAATCACATGAACATTAGAATCATTACCAAGAAACGAAAGTACCTGGTAATTTAATTGGCGTGCACGAGCTCTAGTAATTGGTCCTATATATGTGTCAGTTGGGGCTGTGGGTGTAACCTTGTTAGTGATGTCCTCATTACTCACATGGATAGATAAATGTGGTTGTGCAACCAAGGGTGAGCGAAAATGTGGAAACCACGGAAAATGCTCGTGTTGCACAACACTAGAGAGAAGCTAGCCGATTGCTTAATAGGCGGATACGCACTTGTGCACAACCTATAAGAGGCAAAACGTAACGACTTCCTATCACAAGTATACTGTGAGTGTATGATGTGCCGATGCTTGGGCACAAGATGATGTATTGCTATTGCATATGATCTATTTTGATGCAAGGCGTATGATGCTATTTTCCTTTTGCTTATAAGCTTTGGGTGGCTCTTTTGCTTAAAAGCTTGTGAGCTCTTTCTTTGGGCACTTATGCATGCTTCTCGGATCAAGGTAGCTATTGTATATGCGGATCACTCTTGTGTCACTTGGAGATATGATGATGTAGTATGCAATATCTATGACTATCGCTAATGTGCACAAGTGTCGTGGCCCGACAATACTCAAATGGCTAGTCTCAATGGGAAAGCTACGCAAAGATGGTCCATAGGGTGACAATGCAAGTGCAAGGTAGAATGACAAAGCGTCGTCGATGTTACCATCCTTGTCGAGGTTGATAGGTGGTCTCGTCGATTTTGTTCCGTTCCAAGATAGCCCAAACACACAAGGAAACGGGAAAACCACAACTCAAATGATCCAAGACACAAAGAGGTAAGACCGTAGTGATTTTGGTTAGGCAAAGGTGTATGGTGGACTAGGATATGCAGAAGTTTTGGTGGTGGTTGATATGGTGGAGGGCCTAAGCAAACTTGCCAAATTTGACAAAATTTGATGGAGTCAAATGGTGGTAAAACTAGGATGAGCAGCTCGGGCACGTCGCTAGCTTTTCAACGAGCCAAAGAACACTCAAATCGGAGTTCGGGAGTGAAAGTTATGGTCAAAACGGTGAAACTCGGAAAGCTGAAGCTGGGAGGTCCGGTAGTACCGCTTGGTAGGCCGGTAGTACCGCTTGTGGTGCTCAGCTGAAGTACCGCTAGGGAGGCCGGTATTACCGCTGGTGTCGGGAAAATTCTCAGAACTGGATCGGGGCGAATTATGGGCGGAAATGGATGATTTCGGGTTCGAAATTGGGTGGATTTCGTGGATGGAAAGTTGGGAAACTTGGGGAAATGCTAGATCCACTCGTGGCACAGTAAATCCATGGAACAAATTCAACAAAATCTCGCCAAATCAACAGATCACAAAAAATATTTGGGGCTATTTTTGTGGGGAATTTTCGAAATTGGGAAGAACACAACAAAAACAAGCTAGAAAACAAGGTGTGGGGCTCCAAATTCATGATCAACCTATGCTCTTGATACCATAATGATGTAGGGTGGAACCCTAGATGGTCGATCTTTCACGAAATGGAGGGAATCCCATGAGGAACATGAAGAACAAGAGGAGAAATCACGGGGAAAACACATGAGAAGGACAAGAACAATCACACATATGCTAGATCGATGCACAAACACGAGTACCACAATGATCCAAACACAATAAAGGACGATACAAAAGGTAGTCTTCTCCGTGAGGAGGTCTTGATGGTCTTCTCCGTGAGAAGGTCTTGAAACCTTGTGGATCTTCTCCGTAGAGGGGCCGCAGTCACCCTCGAGGAGATGAACCACTAGTGGATGAGCAAGGCCCTAGGTTTTTGAGCTATCACAATGCTAACCCTAAAAGATGGAAGGGAAGGAGTACTTATAGTATAGGGGTAAGTTGGGGGATACATGGGGTGAAACCCCTTCAACTACGCGCAGGCAGGGCGGTAGTACCTGTCCTGGGGCTGGTAGTACCAGTCTTTGCGGATTTAGCGGAAGTTCCGGCCGTGCACCGGCCTTGCACCGGTCGATCACAGAAGATAGACCGGTAGTTGACCGGTAGTTGGGCGGTAGTACCGGTCGACCGGTAGTTGGGCGGTGGTGGACCGGTAGTACCGCTATCTCTGCGCTGGGAAGCTTCATGTTCTCGCTCTTGGCGTCCATCTTGCATCGTAACTTCTCCTTGGCACCTAAGCATACAAAGTGTCTCCGTTTGAGGTAGTAGCCATGTCTCAAGGTGGTCAAATGGGAATTCAACAAGGAGAGAGTTAACCTTGGTCTCAAGTGCTCTAGCACGAGCACGTGTCATTGGTCCTTGGGGCACTTGGTGAGACGATGGATGGTCCATGGGGATGACCTTGTGATGTAGGGTGGAACCCTAGATGGCCGATCTTTCACGAAATGGAGGGGATCCCACGATGAACACGAAGAACACGAGAGGGAACACGAGGGGAAACACGAGAGAATCACTCAAACCAACAAGAACAAGTCACACATATGCTAGATCCTCGAAACACAAAAGAGGTACAAGATCCATGATCAACAAGGGACGATACAAAGGGTAACCGGTTCTTCTCCGTGAGGAGGTCTTGGGGTATCCCACGGGATCTTCTCCGTGAAGGAGGTCTTGAATCCGTGTGGATCTTCTCCGTGGAGGGGCCGCGGTCACTCACAAGGAGATGAACCACTAGTGGATGAGCAAAGCTCTGTCTCAAATGAGCTAAACCTAAGCTAACCCTAACTAGGAGGAGGTGGAGGAGTATATATAGTCTAGGTCCACGAAGGGGTAAGTGGGAGAGGGATACATGGGCCTCAGGCCCGTCTCTGCACGCAGGCAGGCGCCGGATGTCCGGGCCGGGGGCCGGATGTCCGGCGGCTCGCGAGGAGCCCGATGTCCGGGCCTCTGGCGGGATGTCCGGGCTGAGCGTGGCCGGCTTCGGTTGCCTTCTGTGATGAGGGGCCGGATTTCCGGCGAAGGGGCCGGATGTCTGGGGCTTTGTGTGGAGCCGGATGTCCGGGCTTGCAGTGCTCGCTTCTGTGAAGGGGCGCCGGATGTCCGGGCATGGGGGCCGGATGTTCGGGGCCTGTAGATGTTAGCCCTTCTTCCTTTCCTCTCGCGCTCACTTGGCCTTGGTCCTTGGGCTCTCCATGGGTGTTCCTAAGCATGCACAAGGTCCGCGCTTAAAGTAGCATCCATGTCTCGCGAGAAAGGAAAGGGAAAGCATCAAGGAATGGGATCACCTTGCGTCCAAATGGTGTACATGGGGATGAGCGAAGGATGCTCCGCATCATCTCCCCTCCCTTTGGAAAGATCCGACCTCGGATCAAAAACCTCATCACCATGGAAACGGTAGTCGTGAACGGACTTGTAGTTGGACGAAGTTGAGGGCATGTCACAATCCAAGTACTCCAAGGTGTCTCCGGTATGTGGTACATGCAAAATGAGCAAACACAAAGTACACTTGGAAATACAATGGTTAGCGCACACAAAATGTCCATCATGTAAAAATGAGTCTGTGTGACAAGGTACATGAAGCTTAGCAAGATGATATAGTATGAGATGTAAAGCATTCATGTGATCACATGCATTTGTGGTGTACACAAAGGTGTTGTGAATGTGATCAATGCAACCATTGTGCAAAATGATGAATATGCCATCAAGAAAGATCACAACAAATTTGCTAAGGAAATGCACAAGCTCATATATCATGGATGACATGGGAATACAAGATGCAACAAGGAAATCATAATGTGAGTCAATCCATGCGCAAGATGCAATTTTTTATGGGAATGATATGTCCATGGAGCATGGCATGTGAGCACACAATCAACAAATATGAAGGTTTTGGTGCAATGTGCCAAAGGAGTTTTGATATACCAATGCTCGATGTCGTGGCATGAGTGAAGTTCCGAAGGTGCATCCAAAGGGTCCATCTTCAATGTCGGTCCTTCATACCGTAGATGTATCATGTAGACAACAAGAAGGAAAACAACAAAGAAAGTATGGTCCATCCAATATGCATAAGTGAGGATGTCTCACAAAGAAGGAATTCACCTTATGAATGTTCTTGCAAATGTTGGTGTTGCATAACGTGTATGCCTTCACATGATCAAGTTGTCGCATGACGACACCGCCTTGTGAATCCTTAAAAATGAAAGAACATGACAAACACTCAGAAAAACAAATGAGGTTAGCGGAAATGCAAAACCTATCATTCGAGTGGTAAGATACCCAACAAGTGTATTCAACATGCTTATCACAAGAAAGTATGATGCGGAGCATCCTAAGAACATCACCATGTCAAGAGTCCGTTTGGCAAGTGACACGTGCGACCTCTACTTCTCATACATAAAGGTGAATCATCTCCTTTACACGTGTTCACTTGACCCCTTTGAGGATGGTATACTACTTTACACTCCACTCGTGTGCATGCATAGGTACTGTCGGAGCTTCACGGACGACGAGGAGGAGTGCAAGCGCCGAGGAACACCTACACCATCCGCGAGGGAAGCTTGGAAGCGACGACGGAAGAAGACGGAGTTGCTGGCACATCAGCAGCCGGACATCTGGCGACCAGCCCGGACATCCGGCGCTTCAGCAGAGGCCGGACATCCGGCATCACCGCGGAAATCCGGCAAGGGCAACATAAGGCACCCGAAGAATGGTCACCGCCTGGCCAGATATCCGGCCCGCGCCCCGGACATCCGGCCTCCCATGAACGACGGGACATCCGGCCCCCAGCCCGGACATCCGGCGCCTGCCTGCGCGCAGAGTCGGGCCAGAGGCCCATGTATCCTCCCTCACTTACCCCTTCATGGCCCAAGACTATATATACTCCTCCTCGACCTCATTTCTAGGGTTAGCAAGTGTGATAGCTCATTTTAGACTAGAGCTTTGCTCATCTTAGTGGTGCTACTCCTAGGAGAGACTGCGGCCCCTCACGGAGAAGATCCACGACGGATTCAAGACCCCTAAACGAGAAGATCCTTCGCGGATTCAAGACCTCCTCACGGAGATGAACTTTACCTTGTATCTTTTGCTTTGTTGTTCATGTAACTTGTGATCTTGTGTGTTTGATTGTCTAGTGGATGTGTGATTGGACTTGTTCTTGAGTGTTTTCCCTTGTGATTTCTCCTTGTTCGTCCCCGTGTTCATCGTGTTCCTCGCGGGATCCCTCCTTTTCGTGAAAGATCGGCCTAGAATCGGGTTGACCTCGCATCATATGGTATCAGGAGCCATGGTTTCTCACGAAATTGGAGCCCCCCACCTAGTTTAGTGATCATATGGCATCATGAGCCACGGTTTCTCACGAATTTGGAGCCTCCCCACCGTTTTCTAGCCTTGTTTTGTTGTGTTCTTCCTCAAATTCGAAAATTCCCCACCAAAAATAGCCCCAAAATTTTGTGTGATCTATTGGTTTGATGATATTTTGTTGATTTTGATCCATGGATTTGTTTGGTTTCAAGTGGATCTTGCATTTCCCCAAGTTTCTCCATCTTTCCTCCACAAAATCTCTCAAATTTTGAGCCCCAAATCATCAATTTCCGCCCCCAATTCGAAAATTTCGTCCCGATTCAGATCTGGAATCTTCGGGCCGGACATCCGGGCGACTGGCCGTACATCCGGGCCATCGGGCCGGACATCCGGCTCCTGGAGGGCAAAATCCCGCGTGGTTCTGGACATCAGGTCCCGGATTTCCGGACCCGACCCCGGATGTGCGGCCCCTGGGAATTCAGCCACCGTTGTTTCACCGTTTTGTCCATAACTAATTCATCCGAACTCTGATTTCGACATTCTTGAGCTCATTTTGAAGCTCTTGACATCCCCCATAATAAAAAAATACCATCATCATCATTTGACTCCATCAAATTTTGTAATTTTGGCATCTTTGCCTAGGGCTTCCACCACATCATCCGCTACACCACCACCGACTTCCGCAACCTAACCAATTTTGTTCCCATACCATTTGTGGTTGCTTGAGTAGTGATTTGAGTCTCCTAAGGTGTTTAGGCTACTTAGGGACCATTGCTTCTTCATCAACCACCACTTCCGCATACCCATTGCCCACTATACATTTCCGCCAACCCAACTTAACCCATTTTTGTTGAGCTTGTTTGAGTTGTGGCTTGTGTCTCCTAAGGTGTTTTGGCTACTTAGGGACCGTGACTTCAACTCCGACAACGTGTATAGCCCATCATACACAACCACCACCGCTTGTCCGCTACCACCATTTGACATTTGTCCTTGAGATTTTGAGTTGTGGTTTTTCCGTTTCCTAAGGTGTTCCGGCTAATTAGGAACGGGTCTACATCAAGAGAACCGCATCTCATCATCATCATGGGACGGTAACTTGGACGACATCTTTGTATATTCCCCTTGCAATTGCATTGTTAACCCCTAGCCCATTTTGCGTCACTTGCCTATCGAGACTAGTCTTTGAGTATTGCCGGCAACGTTACTTGTGCACATTAGTAATCATCGATCCGCCCTTCCATTGTATAGATACCATATCATCTTGGTATCATCATATCATCCCTTGTGTCACAAGATTGTTCCCGCATATACACAATTGCTATCTCGTTTTGTGCATTTCGCATCGTGGCCATACAAAAAAAGAAAGAGAATAAGCTTTTAAGCAAAAGAGAAAAACAAAGAGCTTGTAAGCAAGAGCCATAGCATCACAAAATATCATATCATACTTGATCATCTTGGATCATGTTGTGCTAAAGCACCGGAACATCATACACATAGCGTAATTGGATAGAAAGTCCATATATTTTGCATCTAATAGGTTGTGCACAAGTGTCGTATCCGCCTATAGAACAATCGTGCTAGCGTCTCTCTAGAGTTGTGCAACACGATCGTTTTCCGTGGACTCCATATTTTGTGCTCATTCCTTGTTTGCACGACCCCATCTATCTATTTGTGTGTGTGTGTTTCCGTGTGCCACCCATATTGCTATTGGTCTACTTGTTTCACTTGTGAATTTGTGAATCTCTTTCAACTTTATTGACTCTTGCTAACATTTTGTATCAATTTTTTGTGCCACTTATCCCAACCAATCCACTCGATAATCTTTACTTGATAGGTGTGAGTGAACAAGTCCGGTACCAATTCCACTATTCTTTCATTTCACATTGAGTGAAACGGGATACATCCTCAACGTTGGGAAAAGGTAACTTGGTATTGTTTATCTCATCTCCTACTCACCTTTGTTCGAGTCTTGTGATGGATAGGCAAAGCATTTCATCTACTTCGTTCTACAACAACAATGACAAGTTTGATGGCATGACGACCAACTTGTGCGCCAACATGGATGCTCAAATGGAGGAGCTCAAAGCCCTCATCAAGAACCGCAAGAGGTCTCCCTCATCTTCGAGAAGACACTCTAGTGCACATCCTTCCGAGCTACCATCTTCGGCAAGATCACATCGGCATCGACGCCATCAACGACAAGAACGTGAAGGTCAAGAGCTCAACTCCAACAACCGCTCAACGACTTCACCGTGTACCTTGGCATCTTCGCCAAGCGACTTCAAGGCATCTTCGCCTTGGGACATACGATGTCTTCGCCAACAAGCACCTCAAGATTATGCTCAAGAGAAGCTTCCCAAGCTCAAGTCCACGACTTCCATGAGCTATTACGACCTCGACAACGACCACGAGATTCCTTTCTATGGGACTCAAGAACCCGAGGAGTATCTTGAGTGGGAGCTCAAGATGGATGACTACCTCAAGCTACATCAAGTTCCCTACGAAGATCAAGTGAAGTGCGCCACAAGAAACTTCCACGACATTGCGTCAACATGGTGGCTTCACACACCTTTGACGAGCTTCAACGTGAATTGGCCCAAGACGAAGAGAGCTTTGCGGTGAGAGTTCGTGCCTCCCACCTACACGGAACAACTTCTACGCCAATTGGAGAACACCATCCAAGGATCCAAGTCCATCGACGAGTACTTCAAGGACATGAAGATTGCCTTGCGACGAGCCGGCGTGGACGACCCCATTTCGATGAATCTCCACTTCATGATGGGATTGCACAACGACATCTACAAGACTATCTTCCTCGAGAACTACAAGTCCCTCGACGACAACTACATTGGTGCTCTCAAGGCGGAACAAGAACTCATGAAGGCCACGGATTCTCCACCGCAAGCACACTTCTCGAAGACCAAGCTCCAAGACGGCGAACATGAGGCTAGTACAACCATGATGTCCAAGCCCGACGAGCTCCGAGACGACGCTCCCACGTTCGACATCACTGCCATCCCTCTTTGTGGCATTGATGATGCCGAGTCTACTTTGACTCTTTTTCAAGACGGTGCGGTGACGACTACGACTACTGAGCCATTCGAGGACCAATCTTTGAAGGCGACCGACAAGGTGACGAGCACAGATGATGCTTCCATCTTTGGAGGGGAGAGTGATGATGTGCCATCTTCGGCCTTCATCCACTGTGAAGATGACGAGATGGTTGAGCATGGGATTTTACCTTCGACCACAACGACATATGATGACTTGAGTGACTTGTGCCACCATATTGAGAGTGAGAGCAAGTTCACCACTAGCCCCATATATGATGAACTGCCACAATTCACATGTGAGGAGAGCCACAACCCCCACCACTTGAGTGAGATGAGTGACTCCACCATATGTGACATTGAGTGCACCTACCTTGAGGGAGTGAGTGAGCCACCACATAGAGAGAGTGAGATAGTTGATAGGTCATGTGAGGCCACTTTCAACACTAACAACTTGACCTCTACCTCTATTGTGTCTTCTCATTTGGTGCTAGGTCCCACATTTGATGACGCGCCGATCCTCGACGACTTCGTCCTTCCTATGTACAAGACGATGGCCATGGTGGAACATGATGCACCCCCCACATGGTTCCATCAAGGTGAAGATGATGAACACCATTTGGTATTTCCCACCTCACCTACACCACATGAGTGGAATGAGAAAGGTAACAAAGGTGAAGGTGATGATCTCGTCCCACTAGTGGACTATATTGACATTGATTGCTTACATGATGTCGATCCACCTATTGTCATGCTTCATTCTAGTATGATTTCCCCATGCGACGATTTACCCATTTATGATGAGTTTGATGATTGCCATGTGGAGTCTATTAGTAGTGATGCCATGTTGCATAGGATTTCTTGTGATAATTCTCTTGGTCACATCATGTTTGACAATCCGCTTGACTTGTCATATGCTATGAATGAGATCAACAATATGTCATATTTGCAATCTCTTCGTAGTAACTATGCATATGCCATTAAGATAAATCCAATTTGCACATATGGCATAGATGACAAGCCCATGGTTATTGGCATTTGTTTTTCTTGTGATGATATTCCTATGCTACCTTTGCATCATATCCATCATATGCCATGCCATGATTACCTAGCTTCAGACATGCATTGTTTTGGATGTTGTTCCACTTCTCCATATTATGCTTTCGATATTGCTCATGAGGAGACCCCCATAGTTTCCGCATACATTTTAGGAGATTTTGATCCATCCCATCCATTGCATGATCCCCATACTTGTATGCTCAATTTGCATCCACATCATGCTATACACAATAACTATTCATTCATGATGGATGACATGTTCTTATACCATGCATCAAATTTTTTTGAGCATTGCTTATCTTGTGCTAACTCTAACGTGCACATACACATCATGATGGATGATGTGTACATTTACCACGCGCACAATTTCTTTGGCTTGTGTGTCTTTTGTGTAGGTCCCCATAATTACTCATCAACCTCGCAAGAGCACGAGTTGACAAAACAAGCTCTAGAGAGCAACGACGACATGGGACTCCATGCATTATCCTTCCAACCGCTCCCATCGCGCAAATACTTCGCGCATCTCTTCTACATGGCCCTCACATGGTTATGGGTTATTGTCCATTATATCTCGTATGCCCCTCTTGCCATGTTCTCTTTGCATCATATGCTCATTTATATGCCTTTGCCATTCATTTGTGACCCATGCTTCACATTACACATGATGATTGATTCTCATGCTTGTATGTGTATTTGCACGCTTGGTGGAGATATTGCTTGTTATTGCCATGTTTTCTTTGTGCCAAATGCCTATGATGATACCTTGTTCATGCTATGTGCTCGTGCTTGTGATATGTCGTGTGCATTGCTTATGCCTACTATTGGCTCACATGACATGACTGCTATGAACTCATCTAGTGTGTTGCATCTTCGCTCCACTAGTTTGCACGACATGATTGATATGCTTGCTTATGTTGCATCACCGATGATTTATACTTGCTCCTTTCATGCGGTTGATGTCAACCATTGCCATGCTTTGCACATGATTGATATTGCTTGTTGTCATATGTCTCCACATGTTGCCTCTCTCATGCTATATGATTGTCCATGCATTGAGCGCAACCATGATTTTAGTCTTGCCAATGAGATTGCCCCCATAGCATTCTCGTATTTATTTGGAGATTTTGACATATTTCTTGTGAACATGCTTGTATTACCTCTTTGCAGCATATGCCTAGTGCCATGAATATAGCCATTGTTGCATCATCTTATTCATGCTCTTTTGCTTCTAATAGTTATGTGCAAGAGAAGAGAACCATCATGATGGATGATGTGTTTATCTACCATGCGGATACGTTCTTTGTTTTGTTGCGTGCATGTGTAGGATACTTGGACTTCGTGTCAACCTCCACTTCACGTGAGTTGACCATTCGAGCTCTTGAGAGCGAACCACCTTTGTTCACGATGCTTCTACATCGCACTTGCTTGTGCTTCAGCATTGTGAAGGACGCACAAGGACATGCTTTCAAGGTGATATCCTTCTCTTTCGAGAAACAACAAACCATGAGCATGAATATTGTGGATCATACTACTTGTGTTGCTTGCACCATGACACTTTGCACACATGCTAGAGATCTTTCTTCGACTTTCCATTGCCACATTGTCATGCTTCATGATATATATGCCTTGTGTGTTGCATCCGACTTGTGGATTACTTGTCCCTATCATATGCTTGGTTGCAACAATGTCATCTCTTCACATATGCCATGTCCCATTGCTTGTCACATGCTTCACTTGATTGCCTCACACATGTGAAAAAATTGCTCTTTCTATTGTGTTGAGTGCCACGCGACTTTCACTACACCCTATGCATGCTATGCTTGGATTGTCTTGCACTTGACTCATGTGTTTAGACACTTCATTTTATTTGGTGTTGTGAATGATTCGTATGCCTACCATAGACCTTTCATTGAGGGCTTTATGCATGCTTGCTACGACTTTGAGGTAGATGCTTACTCCCTTGTCACACATATGTGCATCTCTACCTCACATTTACATGCTTGTTTCCATGATGACCTTGATTGTGCTCAATTCATATGCTTACATGCCATGTCACAATCCTTTGTCACACCACATGCTATGCTTGATGACCACACTTGTTGGGTGAATCACCTCTTGAATGCTTGGTTTTGCACTACCGCTAACCACATTTGTTTTTCCAAGTGTTTGTTGTCCTTGCTCCTTTTGAAGGAATCACTAGATGGTGCAACATTGGAGAGTGCCCATTTCGAGCTTCAAGATGATGAGTGCTTGGTGATCGACCGCTTTGACATGACGACGCCATCTTTTTCCCATGGTGATTTGGCTTTCGATCCGAGGTCGGATCTTTTCCAAGGGGGAGGGGATGATGCGGAGCATCCTGAGAACATCACCATGTCAAGAGTCCGTTTGGCAAGTGACACGTGCGACCTCTACTTCTCATACATAAAGGTGAATCATCTCCTTTACACATGTTCACTTGACCCCTTCGAGGATGATATACTACTTGACACTCCACTCGTGTGCATGCATAGGTATTGTCGGAGCTTCACGGACGACGAGGAGGAGTGCAAGCGCCAAGGAACACCTACACCATCCGCGAGGGAAGCTTGGAAGCGACGACGGAAGAAGACGGAGTTGCTAGCACATCAGCAGCCGGATATTCGGCGACCAGCCCGGACATCCGGCGCTTCGGCAGAGGCCGGACATCCGGCATCACCCCCGAAATCCGGCAAGGGCAACAGAAGGCACCCGAAGAATGGCCACCGCCCGGCCGGACATCCGGCCCGTGCCCCGGACATCTGGCCTCCCATGAACGACCGGACATCCGGTCCCCAGCCCGGACATCCGGCGCCTGCCTGCACGCAGAGTCGGGCCAGAGGCCCATGTATCCTCCCTCACTTACCCCTTCATGGCCCAAGACTATATATACTCCTCCCCCACCTCATTTCTAGGGTTAGCAAATGTGATAGCTCATTTTAGACTAGAGCTTTGCTCATCTTAGTGGTTCTACTCCTAGGAGAGACTGTGGCCCCTCTATGGAGAAGATCCACGACAGATTCAAGACCCCTAAACGGGAAGATCCTTCACGGATTCAAGACCTCCTCTTGGAGATGAACTCTACCTTGTATCTTTCCCTTTGTTGTTCATGTACCTTGTGATCTTGTGTGTTTGATTGTCTAGTGGATGTGTGATTGGACTTGTTCTTGAGTGTTTTCCCTTGTGATTTCTCCTTGTTCGTCCCCGTGTTCATCCTGTGTGACGCCCGGATAATTAAGCTACAGTAACCCTCTACTAATGACGACACGTCACCACAATTACTGTTGATAATCTCGTGTTAGTTCGAAAACGATCCAAATTAAAATTTGAATTAAAAGAAAACACAAAAGTTTTCAAACATTAAAACTAAAATGTTCGGGACGTATCAAATAAATCAAAAGGAATTATGGTGGAGAATCCTTATTTTTATAACATATTTAAATGCACCAAAATGATTTAAACAGCAGACAAAACAATTAAGTAAATGCCTTTGGTATTTTATAAAATATTAAACTATTTTATTTTGTTGCCCAAACTTATGTGGGAGTGGCATACTTATTAACACTAAAATTGGAACTGCCTTTATAATTTACAAAACTAAAATAAATGGGGGACTAAAATAAACAGAAAAGAAATTAAAAGGAAAAAAGGAAAAACGAGCAAACAAAAAAAAAGAGAAAGAAACTGAAACGGGAGAAGTCC
>LR738714.1:268168792-268417185 GCA_902687465.1 Secale cereale | reverse complement strand
AGAAATTAATAGAAGCTTTAGAAAATCATATCTTTTAAACTGTAACTCGGATGAAAATAATTTATATATGAAAGTTTCTCAGAACGACGAGACGAACCCGAATACGCGGTCCGTTCGTCCGCCACACATCTCTATCATACCGAACGTGCAACATTCCCCCTCCGTTTCATCTGCCCGAAAACGCGAAACACCGGGAATACTTTCCCGGATGTTTTTCATCCTTGCCAGTATCACCTCCTACTGCGTTAGGTCACACGTAGCACCGCGTATTCCCATGTTATGCTTTGTGATGCTATTGTTTGCTCTGTTATTTATTTGTTTCCCCTTCGTTGCTTATTTTCGGTAGACTCCGATACTGTGATAGACCCCGAGACCGTTGATGCTTTGGTGTTCGACTACGGCTACGATTCCGAAGATTCCTTTCGTCTGCAGAGCTTCCAGGCAAGCCCCCCCCTTGATCACCAGATATCGCCTACTCTTCTCTCTACTGCTTGCATTAGAGTAGTGTAGCATGTTACTGCTTTCGATAATCCTATTCTGCTGCATAGCCTGTCTTTGTTGCTATCACTGTTGATACTTTACCTGTTATCCTAATGCTTAGTATAGGATGCTAGTATTCCATCAGTGGCCCTACACCCTTGTCCGTTTGCCCTGCTATTCTATCGGGCCGTGATCACTTGGGTGTGATCACGGGTATATACTACATACACTTTACATGATACATGATGTGACTAAAGTTGGGTCGGCTCATTGAGTACCCGCAAGTGATTTGATGTGGGGGCTGAAAAGGACAGGTGGCTCCATCCAGGTAGTGGTGGGCCTGAGTTCCTGACGGCCCCCAAGTGGATCTTTATGGCGGAGCGACAGGGGCAGGTTGAGACACCCAGTCGAGAGGTGGCCTGGCCCTGGTCGTTGTCCGCGGTTATTTCATAATAACACGCTTACGAGTTTGGATATTTGATCTGAGTCTGGCCATTTGGTCTATACGCACTAACCAGCTACGTGGGAATAGTTATGGGTACTCGACGTCGTGGTATCAGCCGAAGCCTTCTTGACGTCAGCGACTTAGCGGCGCGCGCCGGGTTGGACCGCGTAACGCAACTTCCTTAGTAATGGAGGTTGCTAGGTCTGCTCACCGGCCGCGTACGCAACGTGCAGGTGTGCGTTGGGCGATGGGCCCGGACCCCTGCGCGCCTAGGACTTAGACCGGCGTGCTGACCTCTCTGCTGTGCTTAGGTAGGGCTGCGACGTGTTGATCTTCCGAGGCCGGGCATGACCCTGGAAAGTGTGTCCGGCCAAATGGGATCAAGCGTGCTGGGTTATGTGGTGCACCCCTGCAGGGAAGTTAATCTATTCGAATAGCCGTGTCCCTCGGTAAAAGGACGACCCGGAGTTCTATTCCGACCTCATGACAACTAGAACCGGATACTTAATAAAACACACCCTTACAAGTGCCAGAGATAACTCGGTGGTTGCTCTCTCACAGGGTGATGTGCGGGAGGATCGCCGGGTAGGTGTATGCTATACGATGTTACTTGGTGAACTTACCTTCTACTCCCTTCTACTGCTGCAAGACGGAGGCTGCGAGAAGCGAGGATACTTGTTACTTTCCAGCTACCCTCATCTTCTGCTGCAAGATGGAGTTTACGAGAAGCGTAGTCTTCGATTGGATTAGCTATCCCCCTCTTATTCCCGCTTGCTGCAGTTCAGTCCACCGATATTACCCATATCATTGTTACCATTGCATATGTAGTGTAGATCCTTGCTTGCGAGTACTTTGGATGAGTACTCACGGTTGCTTTTCTCCCCCTTTTCCCCCTTTGTCCCTTCTTCTCGGATGTCGCAACCAGATGATGGAGTCCAGGAGCCAGAGGATCCCGATGACGTTTCTACATGGAGTTCGGCTTCGAGGAGTAGTTAGGAGGTCCCAGGCAGGAGGCCTTTCCTTTTCGATCGTTGTTACTTTTGTGCTAGCCTTCTTAAGGCAAACTTGTTTAACTTATGTCTGTACTCAGATATTATTGCTTCCGCTAACTCTTGTGCTTTCGAGCTTTTGTATTCGAGCCCTCGAGGCCCCTGGCTTGTAATATAAAGCTTGTATTATTTTAATTTGTGTCTAGAGTTGTGTTGTGATATCTTCCAGTGAGTCCTTGATCTTGGCCGTACACATTTGCGTGCATGATTAGTGTACGGACAAATCGGGGGTGTCACATCCTGTTCCTCGCGGGATCCCTCCTTTTCGTGAAAGATTGGCCTAGAATCGGGTTGACCCCGCATCAAAGTACAAGGGTGTGGTGCATTGTATGTAGGCATAAGATGTGAGAACAACCAAGTGCAATATGCTCAAACAAGCAAGAATGCATCACAAGAAGGGTGTCAAAGTCTCCGAGATCAACAAGCATAGCATGGTTGTACTCACTATAAGTGAATATGAGAGATGCAACTAGTGGAGACAAGTGACAATGATCAATGTGAATCAAGTGAGTGGCACGAATATATATGTCATCAACGCAAGAAAGCAAGTAATAATGGAACATGGGTGATGCAACATAGCAAGCAATCATAGTGATCAAGTCAAACAAGCTAGTAGTGCGAAGATGCAACGTACTAGAGGTAATCATGGCAAGCATGTCATGTGTGCAAATAGTGTGCATACGTGATGCACATGGCATAACACAAACATGAAAGCAAGATATGAGAAAAATAGCATCAATGTGTTGATGAGAGGCCATATGGAAGTAGCAATGGGATAGCATGACTCTCCCAACACAAGAATCAACAATAGCGTGGGGCACAAAGAAATCATGGTAGTAGCTTTAAGTATTTCCACCAAGCATGCAAATACACATATAAGTAGCATAATGGTGAATCATGTGTAAAGGCAAGCAAGGGTCACAATTGCATGGCAAAGTCATAGCAAGAGGCATAACATGCAAAGTGAACACGATAGTATGGGCATAATGTGATAAGTGGCAAATAGCCCATAGCGGTGTGAGAGCCAAGTAAAAGAGATCTCCATGCTAGCCAAGTTGTTGCAACTCCCTCCATCTATGATCACGCGATTATGGAACAAATTATGCCTCTGATTTTGCTCAGCTTGTGTAACCTGCACACTCAAAACACGTTGAGCAACTAAACATTCATACCTGTCAGCATCTTCAGGAGCCATGTATTGCGTCTCATGATCATAATCGTCTCCATCGTGTTCTTCACGTGTAATAAGAGCCAAAGTCTCCTCATCATAGTCACTAGAGGATTCATATCCACCATCCTCAGTAGCAATCATCACACGCTGAGATTTGCATTCTCTCGCAAAATGTCCTCTTCCCTTAAAACGACGACAAATAATATCACTAGAGTGCCCTGTTGATGCCATGGAAGAAGAAGAACTCTGTGCAGGCCCAATAGGTGTACTCTTGGCAGATAATGGTGGTTGTGCCTGCTTCCTTGTATCACGGCTGGAGGTAACAGCTGATGAAGGTGTCGGTGCAGTAGAATGTGTGGAAGTAGAGGATGCACGCGGTGTCCATGGTGAAGGTCGACCAGCAGAAAAGTTAGTACGCGCCAATGCCTGTCGATCCTCCACTTCAAGTTCAGCTTTACAAGCAAGATGGAATAAACGAGTGATATTATTATAATCCTTATACTCTAGAATGGTCTGAATCTCTCTATTTAATCAACCCATAAAACATGCAAGCATAGCTTCAATCTCCTCAACAATACCACACCTAATCAGGCCAATTTGTAATTACTGATAATATTCTTCTATAGAATTTTTTCCTTGTCTTAAGCGCTGCAATTTTTGAAGTAATTCACGTTGATAATATGGTGGAACCCAACGAGTACGCATAGCAGTTTTCAAAGCAGCCCAAGTAGCTGAAATAGGATATAATCTACAATGTTCAGACCACCAAACACATGCAAAACTAGTGAAAGCACAAACAACAGCAGGAACACGTCTCTCCTCGGGATAGTGTAAACATGTAAAACATTGTTTAGTTTCTAACTCCCAAGTAAGATATATATCAGGAACATATCTACCCTCAAATGGTGGAATATTCAATTTCAGTTTAGGAAGATGATCATGTACCTCGGGTGGTGGTGCAGCCCTACCATTGCGATGATATGCATGAGGACGACCTGGCGGTGGTGGTGCTGGTGGTTGCACGTAGTTATGATTTTGGTCAACCTCATCCTCGTAATGGTCCTCCACCTCTGCAGTAGCAGCAGGAGCTACAGAAACATCAACATCGGCACCAGAAGTTTGACCAAGCTCAAGGGGAACGCGCTGTGCTCGTCCCACTTGATTTGGAAGGAGATGTTGTTGTTGTTGTTGCAGAGGTGCGATAGCTGCAGCAGCCGGTGGTGGTGGAAAACGCGAAAGCAATTCAGCAAACTTGTTATCGAGCTTTGTTTCAAAGGTCTTCGCCATGCCATCTATCTTCTCCATGGACTCGTCAAATCTGTTTAGCACATCTTGCACCTGTTCACTCATCATTTGCTGAAACTTATCATGAAGCTCCTTGTTCGTCAAGTTCTCCCAGTCAGTCTCGTCGGATTGTGATCCTGGCATGGTTAGCAGCAATAGAAACACACAAGAATATAATTCTACAGACTACTACAAAATGGTGGTGGTCGGGCGTCACAAATCCGTCAAGCAAATCTCTAATTCTTACCAGTTCTTATCCAGCAGCAGGTGGTGATCGGCAACCGTGGTAGTCAAAACTCTCAAAGGTTGGATAAAGCAATTACCAGGGAGAGTCAAAATGCATGACATAGATGTATGTGGAGCTGGGAAGTGATAGAGGCAAAGGTGTCCTGTCTTTCGATGAGATGGTGGCTATCGTTTTGGAGGAAGTCGACTTTGACGATCCGACTACGAACGTGTGAGGACGTCACGCCTTAGCAATCGCTAAACCAACTCCGAGAGGTTATTGACCACGCTGGAGCACGATCAACCTGACCACGAAGGTCTGTTTCCTGCAGGCAAACAAAGAACAAGCAAGAAACTGAGATTGCAATCTGGATATTGTGAATTCAAGAGGAAAGCTTTATTGATCAAGTGGGGTTCTGTGACGTCTTGGTCTGGTCGTTGAACACAAACGAAGTACGCGAAGTTGCAGCTATGGCAAATTTTAATCTAAACAAAACCCAAAGTCTAAACGACGCCCTAAGGGCTGTATATATGGGGGAAAGAGGGGGGAATTTCGTGGCCCTTGGTGGAGGGGTCCGAAACCAACCCTAACTCTTGTTTCCCCACACATACGGACTCTAAAAATAGCCTATACTCAAGTATTTCTAAATTACATGGGCCTGGCCCAATAATAAGGTGACGCAGCACCTATAATAGCCTCTGGACGAAATTTATGAAGTGGCATCTTGTATATTTCGTCCAAGGCTTCACGCACTCATTATGGTGGCTCCGAAGTCCTGAAATCATCACTTGTAATTCCATTCTTGTTCCCCTTGCGCATGCCATCATCTCCATGCTTGATATTGCTCCAATGTTCATCCTTCTTGTCCAAGCTAGGCCCTTCATTTGTAAGCAAGACAAATGTATCCAATTTAGGCAGCATCATATTCTCATGAACATTAGATTCATTACTAAGAAACGGAAGTACCTGGTAATTTAATTGGCGTGCGCGAGCTCTAGTAATTGGTCCTGTATATGTGTCATTGGAGCTGTGGGTGTAACCTTGTTAGTGATGTCCTCATCATCATCCCCTTCTTGAATTGAAGTCGTCCTCGACGGAAGCTCATCTTCCTCACCCAAGTAAGGCTTCAAATCTGCAATGTTAAATGTGGGACTAACCCCAAAATCTGCAGGCAGCTCAAGTTTATATGCATTATCATTTATTTTCACTAACACCTTGAAAGGACCATCAGCACGTGGCATTAGCTTTGACTTGCGCAAATTAGGAAACCTATCCGTACGCAAATGTAACCAAACAAGATCTCCAGGTGCAAAGAAAACACGTTTTCTACCCTTATCTCCAACAAGTTTATATTTAGCATTCATGCGCTCAATATTTTCCTTAGTTAACTCATGCATTTTTAAGATCAATTCAGCACGTTGTTTAGCATCAAAATTAACCTTCTCCGAAGATGGAAGAGGCAACAAATCAATAGGTGCACGAGGTAGGAAACCATAGACAATTTCAAAAGGGCACATCTTAGTAGTAGAATGCAACGAACGATTATAAGAAAATTCAATATGAGGCAAGCATTCTTCCCACATTTTCTTATTATTCTTCAAAACAACACTAAGCATAGTAGACAAATTTCTGTTGACTACTTCAGTTTGTCCATCAGTTTGGGGGTGACAAGTAGTACTAAAAAGCAGTTTAGTCCCCATCTTAGCCCATAAACATCTCCAAAAGTGGCTAAGAAATTTAGTATCACGATCTGAAACAATAGTATTTGGCACACCATGCAAGCGAATAATTTCCCGAAAGAACAAATCAGCAACATTAGCAGCATCATCGCTTTTATGACATGGCATAAAGTGTGCCATCTTCGAGAACCTATCCACGACAACAAATATGCTATCCCTCCCCTTCTTTGTTCGAGGTAAACCCAAAACAAAGTCCATAGATATATCTTCCCAAGGAACACTAGGGACAGGCAAAGGCATATATAAACCATGAGGATTGAGTCGTGACTTAGCTTTTTGACATGTAGTGCAGCGACCAACAAAACGCTCAACATCCCGCCGCATCTTTGCCCAAAAGAAATGTGTAGCAAGTACGTCCTCCGTCTTCTTCACGCCAAAGTGTCCCATTAATCCTCCTCCATGCTCCTCCTGCAACAACAAAAGACGAACAGAGCTACCTGGAATGCATAGCTTGTTAGCACGAAACACAAATCCATCATTAACGACGAACTTGTTCCATGTTCTCCCTTCTTTACAATTCTGCAATACATCTTTAAATTCAGCATCATGCACATATTGATCTTTGATGGTCTCCAAACCAAATATTTTAAAGTCAAGTTGTGAAAGCATAGCATAACGACGAGACAATGCATCAGCAATAACATTTTCTTTTCCCTTCTTGTGTTTAATAACATAAGGGAAAGTCTCTATGAATTCAACCCATTTAGCATGTCTACGGTTCAGTTTTGCTTGACTTTTAATGTGCTTCAAAGATTCATGGTCAGAATGTATAACAAATTCTTTGGGCCATAAATAATGTTGCCATGTCTCCAAAGTCCGAACAAGAGCATATAATTCCTTATCATAAGTAGAATAATTCAAACTAGGGCCACTCAATTTTTCAGAAAAGTATGCAACAGGTTTACCATCTTGTAATAACACACCTCCTAACCCAATTCAAATAGCATCACATTCAAGCTCAAAAGTCTGATTAAAATCAGGAAGTTGGAGTAAAGGAGCATGTGTCAACTTATCTTTCAATACCGTGAATGCTTCTTCCTGTGCAGTGCCCCAAACAAAAGGCACATCCTTCTTTGTAAGCTCATTGAGAGGTGCAGCAATGGTGCTGAAATCTCTCACAAAACGCCGATAGAATCCAGCGAGGCCTAGGAAACTCCTCACGTGTGTGACCGTTTTGGGCTGCGGCCAACTCTCAATAGCTTCAATCTTGGTTTTATCAACCTCAATTCCCTATGGAGTAACAACATAGCCAAGAAAAGATACTCGGTCGGTGCAAAAGGTGCTCTTTACAAGGTTACCAAACAAACGTGCATCACGTAGAGCAATAAAAACTGCACATAAATGTTCCAACTGTTCCTCCAAAGATCTGCTAAAAATCAATATATCATCAAAGTAAACTACCACAAATCGTCCAATGAAAGCACGTAAAACTTCATTCATTAATCTCATGAAAGTACTAGGTGCATTAGTTAACCCAAAAGGCATGACTAACCACTCATATAATCCAAACTTAGTTATAAATGCTGTTTTCCATTCATCTCCTAATTTCATACGAATTTGATGGTATCCACTATGCAAATCAACTTTGGAGAATATTGTAGAGCCACTCAATTCATCAAGCATATCATCTAGCCTAGGAATACGATGACGATAACGAATAGTAATATTATTAATGCTTCTACAATCAACACACATACGCGATGTACCATCCTTTTTCGACACTAGAATAATAGGAACAGCACAAGGACTAAGGGATTCGTGTATATAACCTTTGTCGAGCAGCTCTTGTACTTGACGCATAATCTCCTTCGTCTCTTCTGGATTGGTACGGTATGGTGCACGGTTGGGTAGCGATGCAAAGGGAATTAAGTCAATCTGATGCTCAATCCCTCGAATAGGTGGTTATCCCGGTGGCACGTCTTGTGGAAAGACGTCGGCGAACTCCTACAAAATGTTAGTGACAGCAGGAGGAAAAGAGGAAGGCACGTCCTCGAATGAAAATAATACCTCTTTGCACACAAAAGCATAGCAAACAGATTTGCTTAAATCTAGATCATCAATATCAGATTTGGTGGCAAATAAACATGCACTTTTCAATTTAATTTCAGAACCAACAGTAGATGGTTTATTATTAGGCTTCATTTGTTGCTCAAATTCTTTTGCCACAATCTGATTTTCACTTATATTTTTCTCCTGTTTTGCTTTATTAGCTCTATTAATATCATCTTTCAAAATGGAATCAGGAGTCATAGGAAGCAAAGTAATATTTTTATCCTTGTGAACAAGAGTATACTGATTGTTTCTACCATGGTGTACCGATTTTTTATCAAATTGCCATGGTCTACCAAGTAATAAGGAACATGCTTGCATAGGTACCACATCACAATCAACATAATCAGCATATGTAGAGATACTAAAAAGCACACGAACAGTACGTGTTACCTTAACCTTGCCGCTATTGTTAAACCATTGGATGTAGTAAGGATGTGGATGTGGTCTTGTGGTGAGAGATAGCTTCTCCACCATCTCCATGCTAGCCAAGTTGTTGCAACTCCCTCCATCTATGATCGCGCGAACATAACGTTCCTTCACAACTCCCTTTGTATGGAACAAATTATGCCTCTGATTTTGCTCAGCTTGTGTAACCAGCACACTCAAAACACGTTGAGCAACTAAACATTCATACCTGTCAGCATCTTCAGGAGCCATGTATTGCGTCTCATGATCAGAATCGTCTCCACCGTGTTCTTCATGTGTAATAAGAGCCAAAGTCTCCTCATCATAGTCACTAGCGGACTCATATCCACCATCCTCAGTAGCAATCATCACACGCTGAGATTTGCATTCTCTCGCAAAATGTCCTCTTCCCTTACAACAATGACAAATAATATCACTGGTGTGCCCTGTTGATGCCATGGAAGAAGAAGAACTCTGTGCAGGCCCAATAGGTGTGCTCTTGGCAGATAATGGTGGTTGTGCCTGCTTCCTTGTATCACGGCTGGAGGTAACAGCTGATGGAGGTGTCGGTGCAGTAGAATGTATGGAAGTTGAGGATACACGCGGTGTCCATGATGAAGGTCGACCTGCAGAAAAGTTAGTCCGCGCCAGTGCCTGTCGATCCTGCACTTCACTTTCAGCTTTACAAGCAAGATGGAATAAAAGAGTGATATTATTATAATCTTTATACTCTAGAATGGTCTGAATCTCTCTATTTAATCCACCCATAGAACGTGCAAGCATAGCTTCATTCTCCTCAACTATACCACATCTAATCAGTTTTCAAAGCAGCCCAAGTAGCTGGAATATGATATAATCTACAATGTTCAGACCACCAAACACATGCAAAATTAGTGAAAGCACAAACAGCAGCAGGAACACGTCTCTCCTCGGGATAGTTTAAACATGTAAAACGTTGTTCAGTTTCTAACTCCCAAGTAAGATATATATCAGGAACATATCTACCCTCAAATGGTGGAATATTCAATTTCAGTTTAGGAAGATGGTCATGTACCTCAGGTGGTGGTGCAGCCCTACCGTTGCGATGATATGCATGAGGACGACCTGGCGGTGGTGGTGCAGCAGCCGGTGGTTGTGGAAAACGTGAAAGCAATTCAGCAAACTTGTTATCGAGCTTTGCTTCGAACGTCTTCTCCATGCCGTCTATCTTCTCCATGGCCACTTCAAATCTGTTTAGCACATCTTGCACCTGTACACCCATCATTTGCTGAAACTTATCATGAAGCTCCTTGTTCGTCAAGTTCTCCCAGTCAGTCTCGTCGGCTTGTGATCTTGGCATGGTTAGCAGCAATAGAAACACACAAGAATATGATCCTACAGACTACTAGAAAATGGTGGTGGTCGGGCGTCACAAATCCGTCAAGCAAAACTCAAATTCTTACCAGTTCTTACCCAGCAGCAGGTGGTGATCGGCAACCGTGGTAGTCAAAACTCTCAAAGGTTGGATAAAGCGATTACCAGGGAGAGTCAAAATGCACGACATAGATGTATGTGGGGCTGGGAAGGCTTATAAGATGGTAGGAAAAAGGGTCAGCAATAATCAATTCAGAGATGCAAAGTTGAATAAACGCTCAACGACGATACTGTGCTGGTCCTAGGCTAGACCGTACTAGAGACGCGAGCACGTAATCAAGGGGAAAGCCAACTCTGAATTTTTTTCGCCTTTTTTTTGCGCTCTTTTTTTTCGTTGTTTTTTTTTTGCCGAAAATCACTATAATGGCGAGTGTCTCAAAACACTTCCCGAGTCAAACTAAGATGATAGGCACGAATTTTTTTTTCGGAATCAGGGCAGCGACGACGAAAAAGTGCGGTAAAAAAACAGTATGGTGGTACGTGTCTCAAAAGACTCAGAAAAGCCCAAAAATAGGATAGGGAAAAAATATTTTCACCTGTCGATTTTTTTTTCCGAGACCTACGCAGGCAAGGAAACACATATCCGAAACCTAGATGGATCTCGAGAACAAACCTAATATGAAAAGAACTCGGATTGGTGGTGGATATATGGTGGTAGGATATGGCAGCGGTGGTAGGTTATGGCAGCGGTGGTAGGTTATGGCAGCGGTGGTGGTATGTGGTGCGGCGGCGGCGTGACAAACTATGAATAGAACTCGAAACTCTAAAGAACTAGACGCTAAGACCAGCAATGTGACACGACGATGCAACCGCAAATTCAACAAAGCAAATACAGAAAAGATTATGCAAAGGCTCAGATTGGTTCAGATGGGATGAACTAACCCTATTTTTTTGGCTTTTTCGTGGACTATAGGTATGAAGAACAAACTCGATCGAAACTATGAAAAAAATGTAAAATCTCATCGAGAAACCTGGAAATCTGATACCACTTGATAGAGGCAAAGGTGTCCCGTCTTTCGATGAGATGGTGGCTATCGTTTTGGAGGAAGTCGACTTTGACGATCCGACTACGAACGTGTGAGGACGTCGCGCCTTAGCAATCGCTAAACCAACTCCGAGAGGTTATCGACCACGCCGGAGCATGATCAACCTGACCACGAAGGTCTGTTTCCTGCAGGCAAACGAAGAACAAGCAAGAAACTGAGATTGCAATATGGATATTGCGAATTCAAGAGGAAAGCTTTATTGATCAAGTGGGGTTCTGTGACGTCTTGGTCTGGTCGTTGAACACAATTGAAGTACGCGAAGTTGCAGCTATGGCAAACTTTAATCTAAACAAAACCCAAAGTCTAAACGACGCCCTAAGGGCTGTATATATGGGGGAAAGAGGGGGGGAATTCCGTGGCCCTTGGTGGAGGGGTCCGAAACCAACCCTAACTCTTGTTTCCCCAAACATACGGACTCAAAAAACAGCCTATACTCAAGTATTTCGAAATTACATGGGCCTGGCCCAATAATAAGGTTACGCAGCACCTATAATAGCCCGTGGACGAAATTATGAAGTGGCATCTTGTATATTTCGTCCAAGGCTTCTCGCACTCATTATGGTGGCTTCAAATTCCTGAAATCATCAATTGTAACTCCATTCTTGTTCCCCTTGCGCATGGCATCAACTCCATGCTTGATCTTGCTCCAATGTTGATCCTTCTTGTCCAAGCTAGGCCCTTCATTTGTAAGCAAGACAAATGTATCCAATTTAGGCAGCATCATATTCTCATGAACATTAGATTCATTACAAAGAAACGAAAGTACGTGGTAATTTAATTGGCGTGCGCGAGCTCTAGTAATTGGTCCTGTATATGTCTCAGTTGGAGCTGTGGGTGTAACCTTGTTAGTGATGTCCTCATCAGGAAGGCTTATAAGATGGTAGGAAAAAGGGTCAGCATTAATCAATTCAGAGATGCAAAGTTGAATAAACGATCAACGACGGTAATGTGCTGGTCCTAGGCTAGAACGTACTAGAGACGCGAGCCTAGAACACTAACAAAATCACGGCGCTGCACGTAATCAAGGGGAAAGCACACTCTGAATTCTTTTTTTCGCCTTTTTTTGCGCTCTTTTTTTTGCGCTCCTTTTCTTTTGCCGAAAATCACTATAATGGCGAGTGTCTCAAAACACTTCCCAAGTCAAACTAAGATGATAGGCACGAAAATTTTTTGACGATTTTTTTTTCGGAATCAGGGCAGCGACGATGAAAAAATGCGGTAAAAAATAGTATGGTGGCCGTGTCTCAAAAGACTCCGAAAAGCCCAAAAATAGGATAGGGAAAAAATATTTTCACCTGCCGAAATTTTGGCCGAATTTTATTTTCTCCAAGACCTACTCAGGCAAGAAAACACGAAACCGAAACTAGATGGATCTCGAAAGCCAATCTAAAATGAAAAGAACTCGGATTGGTGGTGGATATGTGGTGGTAGAATATGGCAGCGGTGGTGGTATATGGCAGCGGTGTGGTATATGGATACGGATTGGTGGTGGTATATGGATACGGATCAGTGGTGGTATGTGGCAGTAGCGATGAAGATGTTGCGGCGGCGGCGTGACAACTTATGACCAGAACTCGAAACTCTAAAAGATTGGACGCTAAGACCAGCAACTTGACACGACGATGCAACCGCAAACTCAACTAAGCAAACACGGAAAAGATTATGCAATGGCTCAGACTGGTTCGGATATGATGAACTAACCCTAATTGTTTTTTGGCTTTTTCGTGGACTGTAGGTATGAAGAACAGACTCGATCTAATCTACAAAAAACTGTAAAATCTCATCGAGCAACCTGGGAATCTGATACCACTTGATAGAGGCAAAGGTGTCCCGTCTTTCGATGAGATGGTGGCTATCGTTTTGGAGGAAGTCGACTTGGATGATCCGACTACGAACGTGCGTGGACGTCGCGCCTTAGCAATCGCTAAACCAACTCCGAGAGGTTATTGACCACGCCGGAGCACGATCAACCTGACCACGAAGGTCTGTTTCCTGCAGGCAAACGAAGAACAAGCAAGAAACTGAGATTGCAATCTGGATATTGCGAATTCAAGAGGAAAGCTTTATTTATCAAGTGGGGTTCTGTGACGTCTTTGTCTGGTCGTTGAACACAAACGAAGTACGCGAAGTTGCAGCTATGGCGAAATTTAATCTAAACAAAACGCAAAGTCTAAACGACGCCCTAAGGGCTGTATATATGGGGGAAAGAGGGGGAATTTCGTGGCCCTTGGTGGAGGGGTCCGAAACCAACCCTAACTCTTGTTTCCCCACACATACGGACTCTAAAAACAGCCTATACTCAAGTATTTCGAAATTACATGGGCCTGGCCCAATAATAAGGTGACGCAACACCTATAATAGCCTCTGGACGAAATTTATGAAGTGGCATCTTGTATATTTCGTCCAAGGCTTCTCGCACTCATTATGGTGGCTTCAAATTCCTGAAATCATCAATTGTAACTCCATTCTTGTTCCCCTTGCGCATGCCATCATCTCCATGCTTGATCTTGCTCCAATGTTCATCCTTCTTGTCCAAGCTAGGCCCTTCATTTGTAAGCAAGACAAATGTATCCAATTTAAGTAGCCTCATATTCACATGAACATTAGATTCATTACCAAGAAACGAAAGTACATGGTAATTTAACTGGCGTGCGCGAGCTCTAGTAATTGGTCCTGTATATGTGTCAGTTGGAGCTGTGGGTGTAACCTTGTTAGTGATGTCCTCATCATTAATTTTACCCGTTAAATATTTTTAAAATATTGTTTTGGAAGCAAACTTATAATTTATAGCGCAAGATCCATTTTTTCTTCCGTACCGGAGGCGATCCAGATTGCAAATAAACACCCCACTATAACCATATAGCAAATTGAAAACATCAATAACTACACATGCATACCTCTGAAAAATGTCAAAGGGTAAAACAACAGATTTCTCATCGCGAGAGTGAGAGAAAGCGAGAGAGAGAGGGAGAGAGATACTCCTTAGGATTAACCATATTCGAACACGTTTTGTTTTGTTTTGTGTGAACTCCGAGGCCATCGCCAGCGAGTGTGATAAGTAGGATAAGCGGCAGCACAAATATGATGCCTCGCAAAAATAAAGGAAATGGACCTATTATGGTCTTGAGTGATGGTTGTTGGGTTAAGAGCGTGTGTTTTGTTTTCTCTCCCGTTGCAACGCACGGGCTCTTTTGCTAGTAAATTTCTAAAGGCGTGATGTATATATGAAAAATTACTAAAGGCACGGAAAAGTTAAAGAAGACATAAATAATGATTTTCACATAACATAATTATTATTTGGAGTCTAATATAAATATACTCAGAACTTAATAAATTAGTTTGTACGCACTTACTTATTTAGATGCCTTATGGACATAATTAAACTACCAAAATGCAATATAGGGATAATATTCCTATTGTTCTGTTAATATTAATATGAAAATTACGATGTGAATTGGCTGCGAGTCTAACACTTTAATAATGATAAAAATAATAATAAAACACTCATAAACACTTAAAATTATTCAAATGATGATCAAATTACGCAAAATGCTCATGCTCTAATATAACATTCCAAATTAAAAATTTGGGATGTTACAGTATTGCCATGGTCGTCCAAGAAGAAGGTGGCACACGAACATTGGTACCACATCACACTCCAATGTGTTTTCGTAGGCGCCTATCTTGAAGGATACTTGGACGGTATTCTCGACTCGAATGGTTCCGGCGTCACTAAGCCATTGGACTTTCTAGGGATGAGGGTGCTTCGTCTTGACCAATTTTAGCTTATCGCATAGCTCTTCACTTGCCAAGTTATCGCAACTTCCTCCATCGATGATAACCCTGACGGAACGTCCATTGATGCCGGCCTTGGTGTGGAAGATGTAACATCGTTGATCTTCATCTTCATGATGTTGAAGTGTCAGGACCTTGCAGACTACGAGATTGGGGCTCGAGTCATTGTCGCCAAACACTTGATGGTCTTCATCTTCATTTAGTTGGCGATGCATAGCTACATGTTCAAGGGCTTCCATCTCGTCATCACTCATTGAGTCGTAGGATCCGTCGTCATTGATGATCATGGTTTGAATGGTCTTGCACTCAAATGACTTGTGGCCTCGTCCTTGGCATTTGAAACACTTGATGGAGCTTGTCTTGGAGTTATCCTCGGTTGGAGTTGTATTTGATGAAGCTCCTGGCATGAAGTTGTTCGTAGATGGTGAACGACTTGTTGTAGTCGAGTTCATGTAGCTTGACTTGTCACCTAAGCTTGTAGATGATTTGGTAGAGGTAAGAGGTGCCGAAGTCGTTGAAGCTTGGTTGTAGGAGCCGTAGTTCTTGAAGGTGAACTTGGAGTACTTATAGTCTTCTTGAACTTGTCACTCCGCTTTGGTTGCTTGGTGTACTAGCTCTAGGAGATCCGTGTATGGTTGAAAGTCTGCAATCTTCTTGATAGGATAGTTGAGTCCATTCAAGAATCTCGCCATAGTTTTGTCACATCCCTAGCTTTACCTTGCACTAGGCTAGCACTTGTCTGTTGCATCATGTTTAAATTTTATGTAAAGCTGAAATAGGGATTGATCAAACCCTAGTACCAGAAAGAATTCAAATAGGTTCAAATAAAATCTTTTTCAAAGAACCCAAAATGCCTTTGAAAATGTTCATGATTTCTGATAAAGGTGAAAACCTCTACCAAAAATGATGAGCATATTTCTTGACCATTTATGGATTTTTGAGTTAAATCATATTGTATTTGAATTGGAGCGTTTAGTGCCAATAAATATTTTAAATGCTTCAATACTTCTGAAAACAATTGGGGGCTGTTGTAAATAATTCAAATAGTGCCAAAAAAATTGTCAGGATTTTAGAAAATGAGTTAGTATTTTTACTAATTCAAAACAGCCTAAAAGAAATAGAAAACAAAAAGAAAAAGAAAAGAGAGAGAGAAAGGAAAACTAACCTGGGATTTTACCTGTAGCTAGAGCCGGCTCAGCACTGTTGGCCCAGCCCACCTGGGCCTCCCCTATCGTCTTCCTCCTCTATCAGGAAGACGAGGACGTGTGGTTGCTGCGCTTGCGCATGCGCCGGCCTCCTCCACCCTGCCTGCTACACCACCCGACGGCCTAGACAGCCCTGGAGACGCCACGCACACGCCTGGCCTCTCTCTCACTCTCCCCCGTGTCCATCCCCTCCTCCATCTCACTCTTCTCCCCACAGCCGAGCAGTTGCGTCGCCGCCTCTCACCGTTGCCGCAGCCACAACCACCGCCTCGCCATCCTGAGCTGTCCCCGAGCTCCGCCACAACGTCGTCGTCCTCTCCACCGAGTCAAACGGCGCTAGGAGCTTTGCTTCATTCCCAACACCACCGCCTTCCTCCTCGGCCATCCAAGATCGCCAGCAACGCCATGTCGCCATCCGTGCCTCCCCGAGCTGACTGGGACCGCCTACGAGACCGTCGTGAGCTCTTCCTTCTCTCCCCGTGCTCTCGCTCGTGCGCCTGCTCTAACTGCGCTAGCCACCGCACCCGAGCACTGCTCGCCTCCGGCCATGTCGCCGCCGTGGCTATGGCCGTGTAAGCACGCGTCCGAGCTCGCCACTGCATGCACTGCACTCCTGCACATCGTACTGGGCCACCCGTTGCTCCTGGAGTGGCCCATAGCGCCGTTTCGTTCATCACCCAAACGCCGGCCGCCGCGTTTGAGGTCGCGGCCGTCGCTTTAGACCACCTCCGGCGAATCTGAGAGCACCACTCAACGCGCGTGAGCTCCGGCTACTCGTAGATGGGCTCCACCGTTGATTTGGTCACCGGAGGGCATTTTCCGAGCCCCTCCGCCGCGCGTGTCGTCGCCGGCGTTGAGTCGTCGGTGAGTTAACCCAGTTTGACCTGGGGTTTGACTCCCCTGGGTCTATGACAGGTGGGGTCAGCCCCTGCTAATCCCTGGTTAAGTTTAATTCTCAAACTAATTAGCACCTGAGACACTGACATGCGGGACCCACAGGGCAGGTTTGACCTAGACTGGCTCCTGTTGACTTGCTGATGTCACACCGATATCATGCTGATGTAGTAAAGGAATTTCTGGATTAAAACAAATTCAGGAAATTCTAGAAAATGACTTAAACTTCAAAAATTCATAGAAAATAATCTATAACTCCAAATGAAATAATTTATATATGAAAAATGATCAAAAAATCCAAAGAATCTATTTATGGCATTTTCATGCATGTTTGACCAACCCAAGGCTACTGCATATGCCAATTTGAATTAATGGAATTTGAAATGCCTTATGTGGAATTTGTATTGAATCTTGGTTCAAATCAACGTCATTTAATCCTTTAGCAATTGCATTAGCTCAATCAACAGCATATTGCCATGTCATGATCATGCATCATAATGTTGAATTGCATTGATTGTGTTCTTTCTCTGTTTGCCGGTGTTGTTCCCTCTTAGTGGACGTTGTACCGGCGTTGTGATCGTTGACACCGATGAAGAGCTATACTATCTTCAGAAGTGCCAAGCAAGCAAAACCTCATTGAGCATTCCGATACAATCCCACTCGCTCGCTCCTGCTCTCTTTTATTGCATTAGGACAACAACGATTCATCTGTTATTTGCTGCGGTAGCTGAACCCTTTCCTCTGCATGACCTTTCATTGCCATAGTAAATAGTTGAAACCCACTAGCATGAGTAGGAGTTGTTTGAGCCCTGATGTGCCTACTCATTCATGCTTGTTTGTCATGCCTCTACTGCTTAGAGTTGAGTCAGGTCTTATTCACCAGGAATGAATTGGAATTGTGATGAACATGTTCTACTGTGTGTGATCTAAGTGTGTGAACACGATTTGGTAAAGGTAGCGGTGAGAGGCCATGTAGGAGTACATGGTGGGTTGTCTCATTGAAATCGTCCTCAGGAACCGAGTTCCGTGTTTGTGATCCATGAACAACTACTGCCACGCGTTGGGCCCGAAACCAATGGACCCTCTCGACTTATTAACCGCCCCTGTCCTCTGTCCGAGAGTTGCAAGTAGTTTCTAGTGTTTGTAGTATGCTAGAGGCCGTGCGCAGCGTTGACCCGAGGGGTGGGCTGTGATGCGGTAGGCACGTGGCCCATTGTACCGAGTCGCCCATTTGGTGACCCGGGAACCCTGTACACATCGTTCGGGGCTGTATGTGGAAACCTCGGCCGGACTCCCTGCGGATGGAACCTGAATAGGCAATAAACCTAGACTAGGGACTTGTGTGGTTAGTCAGGTCGTGGCCGACACCCTCGACATGCTTCCGCTTGAAGGTTGCCGAGATACATAACGTGTACATGGAGGTAAGTGGTGAGAGCATGTGTGAAGAAGTACACCCCTGCAGGATTAACATCATCTATTCGAATAGCCGCGTCCGCGGTAAAGGACCTCTGGGTTGCCTATACAATTCATAGACAAGTGAAAGTGGCTACTCTAAAATGCGCAAGATAAGCGCGAGTGCTATGGATGGCGTTCTCGTAGGGAGACGGAGCGGATCCATAGTGGTGTATTGATTTGGTAAATATGTGGACTCATGTGCGCCACCTCAAAAGAGTTACTTGCAGACCTAGTTCAGGATAGCCACTGAGTCAAAGCTGGCTTGCTGCAGTTAAACTCCACCACCCCCTTTGTTGATACTGATGCATATGTAGCTAGTTCTGATGTAAGTCTTGCTGGGTACATTTGTACTCACGTTTGCTTAATTTATGTTTTTGCATACGTTTAGCTTGTTACCTCAGCTACGATCTTGTACCCTCTGAAGGGTCTTGTAGATAGTCAGGCTTCACAACCTTTTTCATTTGTAGTTGTCTGTACCCAGACATGTTATGCTTCCGTTGCTTGTATGTTATGTATGTTGGGTCATGAGACCCATGTTTGTAATATCTGGCTCCTCGGAGCCTAATGAATTAATACTTTGATTCATAGAGTTTTGTTGTGATGCCATGTTGTATTTGCGCATATCGAGCATATTGTGTGTATGTTATTGAAATGCTTGGTATGTGTGGGATCCGACACCTAGTTGTTTACCCTTGGTAGCCTATCTTATGGGGAAATGCCTCCTAGTGCTTCCACTCAGCCTTGGTAGCTTGCTGCTGCTCCAGAACACATGGATTGACCGGCATGTGTCCTTCCTTGATCCTGTGTCTGTCCCCTATGGGGAAATTTCACGCGGTGTATACTGGAGTCCTGTTAGCTTTCTATAGCCCGGCAACACTCGATACTGACCGACACGTGCATTGTTGGGTCATGTATGCATGTCCCTGTAATTTAGCGCCACTTTTAGTTTATAACTAGCCATGTCGGCCTAGGTTCTCTGTCATATGGATGCTAGCGACACTATCATATACGTGTGCCAAAATGCGCAAACGGTCCCGGGCCAGGTAAGGTGGCACCGGTGGGGATACCATGCGTGAGGCCGCAAAGTGAAATGATGTGTTACATGCTAGACCAGTGTGACTTAGGATCGGGGTCCCGACAAGTTTGTTCTTCATCTTCCGTGATGTTCACTCTTATCATGGCAATCTCCATTTCCTTGTAGTACTCTTCAACGACTTGGTTCCTTGCTTGAGGAGTTGCAACTTTTTGAACAAGTCATGGTTGTAGTGTGTTGGCACGAAACGTGCTCTCATGACTTCCTTCATTTGACTCCAAGTAGTGATAGGCGGTTCGCCTTTTGCTTCTCTTCTCTCGATGACTTGCTCCCACCAAATGAGAACATGGTCTTGGAACTCAAGGGATGCCATTGCGATCTTCTTTTCTTCAAGTAAGTTGTGGAGGCGGAAGATCTTGTAAACTTTCAATGCCCATGAGAGGTCGTCTTCGGGATCAATGCTTCCTGAGAACTTTGGCATGGTGAACTTGAGCTTGCCGTAGCGATGCTCTTCATTGTTTGCTTGCCTATTGTGAAGGCATTCTTGATTTGGAGCATTGTCAACCACATGTTGCTCTTGGCGTGGTCGAAGCTCATTGTCACGTTGTTCTTGCCGAGCTTGTGGTTCTTGTTGAGCTTGTTGCTCTTCTCACCCTTGAGGATGAACTTCTCGTTGCATTCGTGCTTGGTAATGCCTCTCGTGCATCTCATCTCAAAGTGCTTCATCTTCTTGACGAATGTGTCGATTGTGAGTTGCCACATTGTGATGTGAGTCACGTAGGGCACGTTGCGCCTCAAGAGCTTGAGCTTCTCGGCGTTGTTGTACTTGACGTTGTGCCTCGGCATCTTGCTCTTCTTGGTGTTGGCGCGCTCGCTCTTGTTGTTGTTGAAGCGCTCGTTCTTCTTCTTGTTGGCGTAGTCGTTGCCGTTCTTGTGCTTTCTCAAGTGTAGCTTGGTTTTGACGATGTCGACTTTCTTACTCTTCAAATAGCTCTTGTGAACTCTTATCATGAAGTGGGTTCTGGTTGTCATATCGAGCTTGACGCGCGGCTTGACGAAGAGTGTTCGATGTAGGTGTACTTGAGCCGGAAGAGTAGTCGGTATGACGACTTGAGCGGCTCCGTCTTTGAGATGACATAGATGACGACCGTCGGTTGACTATCAATGTCCGTAGCGCATAGAATTGAGTAGACATGTTGGTGTTGATGATATCGAATTGCTCTCTTGTGCGAGCTAGAGATTGTCGTGCGTCGGCGGCAACTTTCTCAATGCATTCTTGCATTGCTTCATTCTCTTGATGTAGAGCCCATTGGACACCGAATAGATGTAGTTTGGTGACGTAGTTGTTCGATTCTTGAGGATCATCGAAAAGCAGGTTTGTAGATGTACTTGGCATATCCATCATTGCAATCAAGAATGTGTGAGTTGGATAAAGGAATAACTATACCAAATGTACCTTGACCGAAGTTGAAGATGGATCAATGATCACTCATTAGTATAATCCGGAAATAGCATAATTGGTACTGTATCTTGTCAATTTCTCACACCTACATAGATAAAGCTTTGGTTGGAGCTTGGTTAGGATGGTGGACCGAGGTATGTAATTGTTAATAAGACTCGCCGATGTTGAAAATGATTCACAATTTGCCAAAACAACAAGAAGACCAATAGCTATAATGGTACACGGAAACGCATGCGCAAATAGATAAATGGGGTCGTGCAAACCAAGGGTGAGCGGTAAATGCTCTTGTTGCACAACACTAGAGAGACACTAGCACGATTGCACTATAGGCGGATACGAGACTTGTGCACGACCTACTAGGCAAAAATGCAACGACCTCTATCCCAAGTATTGTATATGTTTGTTATTTCTATGCGATGATCCAAGATGATCAAGTATGATACCATATGATATGATATGTTTTGATGCGATACTATTGTTCTTGCTTAAAAGCTCTTTGCTTATCTTTTTCTTCTGCTTACAAGCTTGATTGACTCTTTGTCTTTGAGCTCTTTTGCTAGGGTACTTATGCGATGCTTTTCGAACCAAGATAGCATCGTGTATATGCTATGGCAACCTTGTGACACAAGAGACGATGATAAGATAATACTATTACTTCTACTATGATATGTTGTGGCTCGATGATCTCTAATGTGCACAAATGTTGTTGCCCGACAATACTCGAATGGCCAGTCTCAAAGGGAAAGCTATGCAAAATGGTCGATGAGGGGTTATCAATGCAAAAGCAAAGTTCAGTATACAAGGTGTCATCGATGTTACCGTCCTTGTCGAGGTTGGGAAGTGGTCTTGTCGATGTCGTTCCATTACAAGATAGCCGAAACACACAAGGAAACGGGTAAACCACAACTCAAATGATCCAAGACAAAATGAGAGTAAAATCGTAGTGATGGCGGTTAAGCAATGGTGGAAGTGGTAGGGTATATGTGGAAGTAGAAATGGGTAAGCGTGTGCGGAAGGTGGAACAAAAACTGAGGAAGTTCAATTTCGTCAAGGTTTAGCGGACGTCCGGTGGGTTGCCGGCCGTCCGGTCGTCGGACGTTCGGTAGACTGTCGGATGTCCGGTGCCTGGGCGATTTTGGGCTCGGGAAAACTGCTAGGGTTCGTGGAAACCGTGGCCAAATTGGACGGAATTGACCAAATTTGCGGTGGAAATTTGGGGAAAAGATGGGGAAAGGCTAGATCCACTCGTGGCAAAGCAAATCCACGGACCAAATCCAACAAAACTTCATCAAATCAACAAATCACAGAAAAAATTTGGGGCTATTTTTGTGGGGAATTTTCCAAATTTGGACAAAATCAACAAAACAAGGCTAGAAAACAAGGGTAGGGGCTCTAAATTCATGATCAACCTAGGATCATGATACCAAATGATGTGGGGCCAACCCGATGATAGCCAATCTTTCACGAAAAGGAGGGATCCCGAGGATGAACACAAAGAACACGAGGGAAACACAAGAGGAACCAGAGGAAAACACACAAATCAACAAGTTTATGTCACACATATACTAGATCCGGAAACACAAAGAGTGATACACGATCCACTATCAACTAAGGACGATACAAGTAGCGATTGTCTTCTCCGTGAGGAGGTCTTGAATCCGTGTGGATCTTCTCCGTGGAGGCAGCTGTGATGCCCCGAGACCGATGCGCCAGGTGTCAGCCAGTCATTCGTCGTCGTTGCCATGTCATTTGCTTGCGTGTTGCACTTTTCCATGTCAGCATGTGCATTTCATCAGCGTGTTTTCAAAACTTGCATTCGTTCGGGTTCCCCAGTCCTCTCTGTTGTCCGTTCTGAGTCCAGACACACTCGCACGCGCCCATGGCACCTCCGAATATTTATTTTATAAGTGGCTGGAAAATGTTCTCGGAATGGGTGGAAACTTGGCGTGCGGTCTTATTATAGCATAGGTAGACCGCCTGTCAAATTTCGTCGCATTCGGAGTTTGTTTGATAGCCCAACCGATAAACATATAGCGGCATTATAGCCGGTTTAAACGTCGGACGTTTCAGTGCTCTGAAACCTGTTGTCGAGCTGCCATCTCTCTCTCTCTCTTCTCAGCCTACACATTCTACACAGGCCACTTTTCCTCTCCTCACTACTTGTCCGAAACTACCCCGAACCCGACCCGGGGCTCTCGTTACCGATGGGTCCGGATCATCCCCAAACATCCCTAAACATCACCATTTTCTTATTCGGGCTCCCTAACCTATTTACCTTGGCCACCTGATTTCGATCCGAGGGTCCAATAGCCCCTACCAAAAATCCTCTTGCTATATAAACTAACCAACCCTAAAACCTAGGGACTTGTCCCATCCACTCATCGCCGCCGCCACTCCACCGAATCCCCTCGGGATCTCCCTGCCCAATTCATCCATCCAACCCAACCAGGGCACTCACACAAGTATCCTCCTACCTTGGGATCTTCCCAGATCTCCAGCCCTCAGGGCGCTCGTTTGCCTCGCCTGCCCAATCTGGAGAAGAGGAGTTCCTCCTCTGCCATGACCAGCAGCCACGGGAAGCTCATGCCCGAGCACCTCCCGCGCGCCCTCGACCTCGAGTCTATCCTCGCGCGTGCGTGCGTACAGCCTTGATCCAGAGGTCGCCTTCCTAGCGCAGATCCTCGTCGCCCTTGATCCCGAGTCGTCGTCCGGCCGACACCGGCAATCGGAACCTCGCCGGAGATGAGTGCCCCGACAGCCCTGCTCCTTTCCCCTGCCTTTGTATCTCTCTTTCTCACGATCTCCCTCTCCCTCTCTCTGTTTTCCGCTCACAGGAACCCCGCAGCCGCCGTTCGAGCTCCCCATGCCCGGACCAGATCCTCCTCGCCAAGCCCCTCTGCTGGAGAGCGCGTCGTCCAGGTCCCCTTCGTCCCCGTTGGACCCGCGCCCTCGCCTCGCGTGCCCCGCCCGCCAAGTCATCTGCTTCGCCTCTGCCTCGTCTGGGTTCGAGCGAACGAGGAAGACGACCGCGCCCGTTAAGCTTCGCCCGAGGCCCGCCCCGCATTGACTGCTCCAGCTCCAACATGGATGAGGCCAGCGCCTCCACTCTTCGTCGGGCCCAACTGCGCGCCTCTCCTCCAGCGCCAGCCCTGTGCGCCGAGGCGGCCTGCTACCTCTCCACCGAAGTGGGCCTCGCCTAGCAGGGTGAGGCCACCCCCAGCTCACCCCCCTTTTTTTCCTCTTGTCGGGCCGGCCAGTTTCGGCCCATCATGTTTTTTTCCTTTCTGCGATTTTGCTAATTATCCATAGACTTCCAGTTTACAGAAAAGCCCTCAAACTTCATGCATATAATAACTTCACATTTGTGCATCACATGTAAAAACTTTATATATGAAAAATTCTTAGAATTTTATGTAGATTAATAATATGCCACTTTCACCCTTGTTTAAAATGTTTAAAATGATGTTTGTTTAAATTTGCTCAAATGTAATGTTAAAATGGTTTAATTCATAACTAAATAACCGTAGCTCCAAATTTAATAAACTTTATATGTAAATAGGGTAAAAATGTGTAGAATAACATGGTGCATTTACTTTTGCTGTTTAATTACTTTAAAATATGTTTTAGGAAGAACAGTACCAAATTCAAATTATGCACATGGGGGTTTTCCGGAATTGTTGTTTGTTGTTTCGGCCTCATTTAAACTTGCCTAAATAGTTAGCTTAATTTTTCTCCACCCCTTGAGATGTAAACAAACATCTAATCCTGTCTTCAAAATAAACGAGAGTCAACTAAATAAATAAAATGTGGTGTTTTGTCAATATGCAACTCGTTGCATATTGAGCTCCACTTAACTTGTAGTATTGTTTGTGCACCTTTGCCATGCCATGCATATTTAAACCGGACATGCATCATACTTGGGTGTGCATCGTATGCCATGTTTATGCTTGTGTGTTTACCGTGTTGTTTGCTTCTTTCCGGTATGCTTCTCTCGTTAGCTTCGGTTTCATTCCGGGGTTGTGAGGATTCGTTCGACTACCTTTGTTTGTCTTCTTCATGGACTCATTCTTCTTCCTTGTGGAATCCCAGACAATATGACCATTCCCCGATATCACCTCTATCTTTGCCTATGCTAGTTGTCTCGCTCTTTAGATATGCCTCGATGCCTATTCCTGTTTGTCAGCCTCCTATTGCTGCCATGAAACCTCTAACCTTTGACACCTTCCCAGCAAACCGTTGTTTGGCTATGTTACCCACTTGCTCAACCCCTCTTATAGCGTTGTTAGTTGCAGGTGAAGATGAAGATTGCTCCATGTAGGAACTTGTTGTTGGAATATCACAATATCTCTTAAATATATTAACACACCTATATACTTGGCAATGGGTGGAAGGCTTGGCCTTTTGCTTGGTGTTTTGTTCCACTCATGCCACCTTAGGAACCGATAAACCGGTGTTATGTTCCTTGATTTTGCGTTCCTAACACGGTTGGGGTTTATGGGCCACCTCGATAATTTTCACTGCTTAAAGCTTTTCCAGCAAGGCCCAACTTTGGTTATTAATTTGCCTCATAATAAAAAACTTAATTAATTAATTGCATAGGGGGTCATGTCCCCGGGGTTTTTTATTCTACATAACAGGGGGGCCAGTGCTAATGGTGTTGGTCCCAAACAGGCAGACTGCAGGGCCGCCTTGGGGAAACCCGAGGTATCTGGTATTTTCCTGTAGGCTGTCCCATCCGGTCGTGGCCTGAGACGAGATACGCGCGGATACTATCAGGGTGTCGGCACGCCGGGAGGTCTTGCTGGATTAGTTTTACCTTTTTCGAAATATCTTGAGCACGGGATTCCAAGAATACTCGGGTCTTCCCACCTTGGAGTTGCGACTCCGCATATCGTGAGCTTGTGATGGGCTAAGTTGGGACACCCCTGCAGGGTTTTGAACTTTCGAAAGCCGTGCCCGCGGTTATGTGGCAGATGGGAATTTGTTAATATCCGGTTGTAGAAGACATGACACTCTATCCTTAAGAATACACTACCTGTGTGAGTTCCGTGATTGTCTCTTCTCGAAGGGGGTTTCGAGAAGAAGAACACGGTGGGGTTATGTCTGATGTGAGTAGTTAGGATCACTTCGTGATCACTTTGACGATCGTTGGCTCTTACTCTCTTCTCGCTCTGAACTCGTAAGTTAGTTGCTTAGTGCTTGCTGCAAACACTTTTAAAGCCTTCCCTCACCTATACGGCTTTGTTAGTTTTGATACCCGGGAACGGGATTGCTGAGTCCTCTGTGGCTCATAGATTCAACACACACCAGATGCAGGTACCGCCGAGAATAATGCAGGAGGTGGATCAGAACTTCGCTGGGAGTTCGATGAAGAGCTTGGCCGTATGTATGTGACATTTTCGACGATCAGTAGTGGTTCCTACTAGGGGCGATCGGGACCTTGTGTTGCTTTATTCATGGTATCTTTCATTTGGATCTTCGTCCGTAGTCGGACTGTGATGTTATTTGGATGATGAATGTTTATGTAATGCATTGTGTGACGTGGCGAGTGTAAGCCAACTACTCTTCCGCAATTTCATCCCTCTTTTACATGAGTTGTGCAAAGATACCATTCTTGAGATCATTCCAGTATGATATTATGCCTTTAAGTCGTGCCTCGACACGTGGGAGGTATAATCTCATACTGGGCATTACAGCAGCGGTCTCTCGAGGAGATGAACCACTAAGGATAAGCAATGCTCTAGGTTTAGATGACCTATCAAATGCTAACCCTAAAAAGAGGTAGGAGGAGGAGTATATATAGTCTAGGTGATGAGGGCATGACTACCTTGGATACGACCAAAAATATTGCATACATGTATATTTGTGAGGTGATTTCTAATGCAAACTATGCAACAATTTATTTATGTCATCCAGGACAAAAATACTTCACAGACTTTTGTGCCATGTCTAATTCCAGGTGTATGGGACATTTGTACAATCCACATCTGAAGATAAGGGAAAAAGATAAGTTTAGGTGCTGTTCAAAAAGTTCTCTCGCGTCACTTTTGGGCCAAGAGAAGATAGAGTTCAAGTCTCTCACGTTCTGCATCCAGATTCGGACTGCACGGACATACCTGATTCAAAACGGCAAGAACTCCTTCATACGGACTCCGAATTGGGTGATTCTTCTTTTGTTGGAAACTAGATTTCGTACAGTTTCCAACCCAATTGGAATCACCTTCAAATTCGTCCGGAGCGTTGAGATACCGACGAAACAATCTGACGCTGCAGCAGAATACGAGTCAAACTACAAGTCCAAAGGTGTTACATCACCTCCACTTGGGCCCATGAGCCTTGTACGGCCTAGGGTTAGTTTTAGGCTGCCTTGGGACGTCCTTCCACCTCCTTGGCCGCCACCCCTTGCTCATATATAAGTAGATCCATCTAGTAGCTTTTTCTTTGGGATTTGTTTAGTCAAAAGTTAGCCATTGCAACTTCGTGTACTTTGTTTGTGTCCAACGACCAGACCAAGACCGCTTACGGATCCCCACTTTTATCAGTACATCATTTATATTTGCAATATTCAGATTTCTTTATCATATTCTTGCTTGTTCTTCGATTGCATGCAGGAATAGACCTTCGTGGTCAGGCTGATCGTGCTTCTAGCATTATCAGTAACCCCTGGAGATTGGTTTAGCGATTGCTAAGGCGCAACGTCGTGCACGTTTGTAGTCGGATCGTCAAAGTCGTCTCCACCAAATCGATAGTTATCATCTCATCGAAAGATCGGGCCCCTCGCCTCTATCAAGTGGTATCAGTTTTCAGGTTGCTCGGTGAGAATTTCCAATTATTTCTAGATTAGATTTATTTTCTTACCTATTGTCCAAGGAAAAGCCACAAAAAAGTTAGATCTTTTCATCCTTTGTCCAAGCCACTCTGAGCCTTTGCAATTTTCTTTTCATTGTTTGCATTATTGAATTACCGGTTGGATCGTCGTGTCGAGTTGCTAGTCTTAGTGTCTAGTTCGTTAGAGTTTCGAGTTCTGTTCACATTAGTCACGTCGCCGCTGCATCGTTATCCCTTCCGTTGTCCACCACCTCATCCATCAATTTCCACCTCGTGCTACCTATCGTTCATTGTCACAATCATACTTGAAGTCGTTCGCATCTTTGCTTGATCCAATCTGCATCTTATCTAGTTTGTCTTGGAAAGAGGGAGAAAGAAAAAAAAGACAGGGAAAAAAAAGAGGAGAGAAAGAAAAAAAAGTGTGAGAAAAAAGAAACATAAAAGGAAGAAAAAGAAAGTTGGAGAGAGAGTTGTTGTATATTCTACTTGGCAGTTGTTTTCATCATTATCTTTACTGCCGTTGTGATCTTCACTTATATCTTGCTGTCTAGAGCTACTTCGTATCCTTTATTGATGCTAGTTGTGCTACACCGTGACCTCATTCGTGTTCTAGGCTCGTGTCTCTAGTCCGGTCTAGCCTAGGACCAGCACAGTACCGTCGTTGAGCGTTTATTCAACATTGCATCTCTGAATTGATTATTGCTAATATTTTGCTACCATATATAGCCAACCAAACTCCACATATTTCTACACCGTGCATATTTAAGTTCACCTGGCAATCGCTTTACTCAATCTTTGGAGTTATTTGACACCGCTGGTTGCCTATCACCACCTGCTGCATGGTAAGAACTTGTAAGATATTGATATTTGCTTTACTGTGAGCGCTTTACCACCACATACTAGTAGTTCATAGGAACATTATTTTTGGATTTTGTTTCTTGTTTCTACTAATCATGGCAGGTTCAAGAGTCAGTTGGGCTTCATCGATCGTGGGAGACGTGTCATCACCTCAGAAAATACAATCACCATCACAAGAGGTACAAAGACATCAGAATGCGCACAAACAGGTTCTTATTTCCATGCCACCTTTTCATGGTCGTTTTAAACTTGATTTATATATTGAATGGGAGTTCAACATCAATAATATATTTGCTTCCCATAGTTTTGATGAACGTAAAAAAGTTAAGGTTGCGGTTGGTTCTTTCACTGGTTATGCTTTAGTTTGGTGGAGTGAATATTGTCGGTTATACCCTAATCATGTACCTACTACTTGGGATGATTTAAAACTTGTGATGAGAGATAGATTTGTCGATGTTTATTATACTCGTGGCATGATTAAAAAACTACAACATTTGAAACAAGGTAGTGACACCGTAACAAAATATTATGATGATTTACGAACTACCTTGTTGCACTCCTTTTTAGAGGAAAGTGAAGATGATTTTATGGATAGATTTTGGGGAGGATTAAACCGTGATATTCAGGAGATGCTAATTCATGAAGAGTGTTATCCTATGGACCATTTGTTTCGTCTTGCTTGTAGTGCTGAACAGGAAATAAAACGACGTATTGTCCATAAGAAGAATAAGCGCCAGGTGCACATTCCAAGAGATGATACGGTTGTTCCTTCCACTACTAGGCGTACTATGACAGACACATCCGTTGTTGTGAGGACTACATCACCTCCACCATGTGACACATCACCTCCGACATTGATCATAAGAGGTAATGACAAATGTACCGATCTTCCACCTCCACATGAGTATGATGAATGCCTTGTTAATTTAAATGAACCATGCGATGAGCTATCCACTACTTTGATCACACCAACTATTTTAGAGGAATATGTTCGTGATTTAACTTTGCCATGTGATCAAACAATTGTGAGTGAACCAATTGAATTAACTATTGATGCGAAAGAACCATTTGAATCAGGGAATAAATCAGATTTGGATAAAATACGTGTGAAAATAGTTGTGCCAATGTTTAATCATTTTGTTATGACCTCTAATCTTGGTGATGGTTCATTAAGGTTGGGATGGTTTAATGATGATCATTGCCAATCTTTTGTAACGATTAAGAGCTTCACTTATATGTGCAAATTGAGTTGCAATATTTTCATGCCTTCTACTTCTTGTGATAATATTTTGGCTTTATATTTTATGAACTACGAAAGTTACTCATCTATACATGTGTCATATGTGCGAAAATTAAGGGAAGTAAAAATGGATGACATATACATATACAACATGTACACCTTGTCTATTTTCTTACCCGCATTTCAGATTAAGCAACGCCGAGGATGGCTTTATTTTCAAGAAAGGGAGGATGATGAGGGCATGACTACCTTGGATACGACCAAAAATATTGCATACATGTATATTTGTGAGGTGATTTCTAATGCAAACTATGCAACAATTTATTTATGTCATCCAGGACAAAAATACTTCACAGACTTTTGTGCCATGTCTAATTCCAGGTGTATGGGACATTTGTACAATCCACATATGAAGATAATAGAAAAAGATAAGTTTAGGTGCTGTTCAAAAAGTTCTCTCACGTCACTTTTGGGCCAAGAGAACATAGAGTCCAAGTCTCTCACGTTCTGCATCCAGATTCGGACTGCACGGACATACCTGACTCAAAACGGCAAGAACTCCTTCATACGGACTCTGAATTGGGTGATTCTTTTGTTGTTGGAAACTAGATTTCGTACACTTTCCAACCCAATTGGAATCACTTTCAAATTCGTCCGGAGCGTTGAGATACCGACAAAACAATCTGACGCTGCAGCAGAATCCGAGTCAAACTACAAGTCCAAAGGTGTTACATCACCTCCACTTGGGCCCATGAGCCTTGTACGACCTAGGGTTAGTTTTAGGCTACCTTGGGACGTCCTTCCACCTCCTTGGCCGCCACCCCTTGCTCATATATAAGTAGATCCATCTAGTAGCTTTTTCTTTGGGATTTGTTTAGTCAAAAGTTAGCCATTGCAACTTCGTGTACTTCGTTTGTGTCCAACGACCAGACCCAGACCGCTTACAGATCCCCACCTTTATCAATACATCATTTATATTTGAAATATTCAGATTGATTTATCATATTCTTGCTTGTTCTTCGATTGCATGCAGGAGTAGACCTTCGTGGTCAGGCTGATCGTGCTTCTGGCATTGTTAGTAACCCCTGGAGATTGGTTTAGCGATTGGTAAGGCGCAACGTCGTGCACGTTTGTAGTCGGATCGTCAAAGTCGTCTCCACCAAATCGATAGTTATCATCTCATCAAAAGATCGGGCCCCTCGCCTCTATCACTAGGGGGGCGAAGGGGTACATGGGCCTCGGCCCTGAAGTAAACGACGCGCATAGGTAGCGGACGTCCGCTGGGCACCGGACGTTCGGTGGCTCGGGAGGGATCGGACGTCCGGAAGTCCTCGGATTTCTGCTATTTTGTTCTGTCGTGGGATTATGGACGTCCGGCCGTCGTCGGTTGTTCGATGGAGGGCTATTGTCCGGAGCCTGGGGTGTGTCGGACGTCCGCTGTGGAGCGGTCGTCCGGAGCCTGTAGCTCATCGGGCAGCTTCTTCTCTTGGTCGATGAACTTTCCGTCCTGGCCACCTTATCCAATGGATGTAGCTACACCGTGGCCTTCATCCAAGCACCTGATCATGCATAGAGTTTCCGTCTTAGGTAGTAGCCATGTCTCGAGCGGTGAAAGTGGTATTTCGGAGAGGAGCGAGTTCACATTATCTTCGATAGCACTTGCACGAGCTCTTGTCATTTGATGAGGACATGACTACCTTGGATACGACCAAAAATATTGCATACATATATATTTGTGAGGTGATTTCTAATGCAAACTATGCAATAATTTATTTATGTCATCCACGACAAAAATACTTCACAGACTTTTATGCCATGTCTAATTGCATGTGTATGAGACATTTATACAATCCACATATGATGATAAGGGAAAAAGAGAAGTTTAGGTGCTGTTCAAAAAGTCCTTTCACGTCACTTTTGGGCCAAGAGAAGATAAAGTCCAAGCCTCTCACATTCTGCATTCAGATTCGGACTACACAGACATACCCGACTCAAAACGGCAAGAACTCCTTCATTCGGACTCCAAATTGGGTGATTCTTTTTTTGTTGGAAAGTAGATCCGTGCTCTTTCCAGCCCAATTGGATTCACCTCCAAATTCGTCCGGAGCGTTGACATATTGAAGAAACAATTTGACTCTGAAGCAGAATCCAAGTCAAACTACAAGTCCAAATGTGTTGCATCACCTCCACTTGGGCCCATGAGCCTTGTACGGCCTATGGTTAGTTTTAGGCTGCCTTGGGACGTCCTCGCACCTCCTTGGTCACCACCCGTTGCTCCTATATAAGTAGATCCATCTAGTACCTTTTTCCTTGGGATTTGTTTAGTCAATAGTTAGCCATTGCAACTTCGTGTACTTCGTTTATGTCCAACGACCAGACCAAGACCGCTTACGGAACCCCATCTTTATGAATACTTCATCTATATTTGCAATATTCAGATTGCTTTATCATATTCTTGATTGTTCTTCGATTGCATGCAGGAATAGACCTTCGTGGTCAGGCTGATCATGCTTCTAGCATCGTCAGTAACCCCTGGAGATTGGTTTAGCGATTGCTAAGGCGCAACGTCGTGCATGTTTGTAGTCAGATCGTCAAAGTTGACTCCACCAAATCGATAGGTATCATCTCATCGAAAGATCAGGCCGCTCGCCTCTATCAAGTGGTATTAGTTTTCAGGTTGCTCGGTGAGAATTTCCAGTTATCCCTAGATTAGATTTATTTTCTTACCTATTGTCCAAGAAAAAGCCCCCAAAAAAGTTAGATCTATTATACATTTGTCCTAGCCAGTCTAAGTCATTGCAATTTTCTTTTCATTGTTTGCATTATTGAATTGTCGGTTGCATCGCCGTGTCGAGTTGCTGGTCTTAATGTGTAGTTCGTTTAGAGTTCGAGTTCTGTTCACATTAGTCACGCCATCGCTGCATCGTTATTCCTTTAGTTGTCCATCTTCCCATCCATCGATTTCCACCACGTGCTATCCACCATTCATTGTCATAATCACAGTTGAGGTCGTATCACATCTTCGCTTGATCCAATCTGCATCTTATCCAATTTATTTCGAAAAAAGAGAGAGAGAAAAAAAAGACAAAGAAAAAAAGGTCAGCGAAAAAAAAGGAGAGAAAGAAAAAAAATTAAGAGAAAAAAAATTCGGATCTATTTAGACTCAATCCCGTAGCTGAATTCGGATTGAAATCTGTTTTGTACCCTGTTTAGTAAAACAAGCATATCTTTTTTATATGAAGACCGTTTTGCCTTCACAAGTACTCAAATTAAAGCTAGAGACGAGCCGCCTCTGAATAGTTGCAGGAGCTAGTTCAATATTTCGCACCTCAAAATCGGCTTCTAAATAGGTCTTTTTGCCCTCCGAAGTTCGCAAACACAAGTTGTTCTAGTTTTTCTGTGACACCCGAAGACCGACGTCCCAGAAGATTCCAGAAGATTCCAGATGTTCCGGGTACTCCCGTGTGTTTCTTTGTGCTTGCGTTATTTATTTTGCATTGCATCATGTCATCATGCCATCATGTCATATTTATTTTGCATCTCAACCTAAATAAATTGTGTGGACCTTCGGTCCATTTAAATCGAGGGAAGTGTGACTTCTCTTTATAACATATCCTCCCAATATTTAGGGAGCTATATAATAATATTCCATTTGGTTGGAATTAACCAACACACTTGCAAATATTCCCCATGCTTCTTTAATTCAAGTTACACCTTCAAAACCTTGCCAATAATTCTTTTTCCTTTTATCGAGGCTCCTCTAAAAATCCGAGCATTTTTGGATCTACCGTTTGCCACTTCCTTCTCACACTCATTTGAATTAAATTCAAATGAGTTTGGAATCAACTTCACAACTCATGCCACTCCATTTTAATTGGAACAAGCACTTTGTTGTGAGTCCAGGAGAATTATCTGCATACTGAAATTGTTTCCCTTTTTCTCTCTTCTTTCTTCTATATTATTTTTTTGCCTTTGGTAAATACAAATTAAAGGGAGCCCAGCCTCCTCCCAGCCGGCCCAACACCTCCTTCTCCCAGTTCCAGCCGCCGGCCTCTGGGCCTCAGCCCCCCAGCCGGCCCACCTGGCCACCTTGCCCCGCCTGCAAACCCTAGCTAGCGGCATCCCTCTCCTTTCCTCCCGTGCACCGCCAGCACCCCGACTCCCTTCGAACCATCTCCCTTGTCCGCTCGTCCCCTCAGCCCCGAGCCCCAGCAAGCTACCTCCTCCCTTCGATGCCGAACCCCTCGCTCGTCTCTCTCGTCCCCGTTCCCTCGAAGCCCCCCTCGCTCTCGCCCGAACCATCTCCCGCAGCGCGACCCGACCGCATCCCCTCATCTCCCTCTTACCGAGCAACCTCCAGCCCGAGCACTCCTCATCGCGCGGAGCCACTACGCCCCTGCCTCACCTCCAGGCCCCCAGCGCCCTGCCTTCGCGCCAAGGCCAGGAGCCCCGTCCTCCATGCCTCAAGCAGCACCGGCCGCCAGGATCAATCGGGCAAGGCCCGATCCAGGTCTGCAACCGTCCGCCGCTGGACCTCCGTCGCCAGGCCGAGTCGTCCCTCCTGTCGCCTCCAGCGGCCCCGTCCTCAGGCAGCCCACCTGGCCCGGAGCAGCGCCGCCGCCACACCTCCTTCTTCCCCGCGAGCCGGCCGCCGCTTCGCCTTGGACCCGCAGCGCCGCGCCACTTCCATCGCCCTGCTATGCCAGCGCTGGAGCTTCCTCCTCGTCGACGCCACATTTCTTCCGGAGATCCCTCGCCAGCGCCGCTCCGTTTTTGGTTGGGCATTTTGCCTTCTGTCTTGTGCAAAGACCGGTTGCTGCTGTTTTTCTTTTCGCTAGTGCCAGGTTGACATGTACGCCTACGAACCATGAACGAGTACCGCGACATCGACGAGGACCGTCAAGTTCATCTTCAAAACAAGTACCACTACGATCGCGATGCGACAAGTACCTCGACACAGACCCGTGAACGACTTCGTGAACAAGTACAACTACCGACGCCCGGAGCCGTCGGAACCCTTAAGTACCTCTAGGAACGCGTACGACGACCGTCGCCGATGAACCGAGTACCACTACCGTCGCCGAAGACCGCGTGTACCTCTCCAAACGGAACAACTACTTCCCACTACGGAACGAGTACCCCTACCGATGAAAGAGAACGTCTACTTCCACTACGTCCCTCGACGACTCGAACCCCCTCCGAGACCGAATGTTTCGAAGGTATAACCCCGAGACGATGACCCGTGAATGCTTGTGTTGTATGAAATGTTTGCCCTTGTGTGCTCCGTGCCCGAATCGTCTTTTGTCATGTTTCTCGGTTGCCTCGTCGCCGACTCGTGGGAACCCGGTGACGGGATCGCCCCACCTTTCTTCTTGTTCCACTCACTCACGCCATCTTCCTTTTGCTCCGGACTCACAACGAGTTACCGGAACCGAGATGTTGCCGTGCATCATTTTCGGATCGTTGCCGTGGCACCCTTTCTTTCCACCACGGTGACATATTCTCCTTATCATCTTCATGTCAACTTTAATAAAAATTGCATAAAGCTTGATCATGTCATCCGCATCATGTTAACAACATTAATATGTTATAATGTGTGTTTGTTGTTTGCTTAATAATTGCTAAACATGCTCATGGGGATTTTCCGGATTTGTTGTTGTTATTTTCTGGCCTCATTTAAATTGCCTAAATAGTGTAGTTTTATTATGCTTCACCTCTTGCCATGTTAACAAACATTTAATCTTGTTTTGTAAATAAACGAGAGTTAACTAAATAATTAAAATGTGGTGTTTCGTCAATATGCAACTCGTTGCATATTGAGCTCCACTTAACTTGTAGTATTTGTTTGTGCACTTTGCCATGCCATGCATAATTAAACCGGACATGCATCATGCTTGCTTGTGCATCGTATGCCATGTTTATGATTGTGTGTTTACCGTGTTGTTTGCTTCTTTCCGGTTGCTTCCCTTGTTAGCTTCGGTTCCGTCCGGAGTTGTGAGGATTCGCTCGACTATGTTGCTCCGTCTACTTCATGGAACCGTTCTTCTCCCTTGCGGAATCCCAGGCAAGATGATCATACCCTTGGATACCTTTACTACCATTGCCATGCTTAGTTGTCTCGATGCTATCGTTACATGTCGCGCTACCCATCTTTTATGTCAGCCTCTCCTTGTTGCCATGAAACCTCTAACCTTTGACACCTTCCTAGCAAAACCTCTGTTTGGCTATGTTACTCGCTTGCTCAGCCCCTCTTATAGCGTTGTTAGTTGCAGGTGAAGATGAAGATCGTTCCAGGTGGGAACTTATTGTTGTTATATCACAATATCTATAATTATTATTAACACACCTGTATACTGGGCATGGGTGGAAGGCTTGGCCTTTTGCTCGGTGTTTTGTCCCACTCATGCCACCTTAGGCGCCGATAAACCGGCATTATGTTCCTTGATTTTTGCGTTCCTTACACGATGGGTGGATGGGGACCCCTTGACAGTTCAACTTTGAATAAAACTCCTCCAGCAAGGCCCAACATTGGTTTTAATTTGCTCATAATAACAACTTAATTAATTAATTAAATTGCATAGGGAGTTAGCGCTACCCGAGGATTCTTTCTACATAGCAGGGGGGGCCAGTGCTGATGGTGTTGGTCCCAAACGGGGGTCCTGCAGGGCCGCCTTGGGGAAACCCGAGGTATCTGGTATAACCTGTAGCATCGCCCATCCGGTTGTGGCCTGAGACGAGATACGCGCGGCTACTATCAGGATGTCGACACACCGGGAGGTCTTCCTGGACTTGTTTTACCATTGTCGAAATGTCTTGTGCTACCGGGATGCCGAGCCTGATCGGATTTCCCTAAGATAAGGAGTGATGATATTATATTTATCGCTTCAGCTAATCGTGAGAGCTTGTGATGGGCTAAGTTGGAACACCCCTGCAGGGTTATGATCTTTCGAAAGCTGTGCCCGCGGTTATGTGGCAGATTGGAATTTGTTAATGTCCGGTTGTAGAAAACTTGACAGAGGATCCGAAGTAAAACACACAACTGTGTGAGTAACCGTGACTGTCTCTTTTCATTTTGAGAAGAGAACACGGTGGGGTTATGTTTGACTCGTATGTAGTTCAGGATCTTTAGCCATCACTACTTTTGCGACCGTTTGCGTAGATGCTCATCTTATTCTGGTACTCGTAAGTTAGCCACCATATTATGCTTAGCCGCTGCTGCAACCTCACCACTTTACCTCTTCCTACCCTTAAAGCTTTGCTAGTCTTGATACCCATGGTTATGGGATTGCTGAGTCCTCGTGGCTCACAGATACTACAACACCAGATGCAGGTTCAGCCGAGAATGATCAGGAGCTGGTTCAAGTTCTTCACTGGGAGCTCGTTGAAGAGAGTGTCCGTATGCTTGTGACATTTCGACGATCAGTAGTGGTTTCTACTAGGATTCGATCCTGACCTGTGGCGTTATGTTGTTTTGGTATCTTTCTTTTGGATCTTCGCCCGTAGTCGGGTTGTGATGTTTTGAATGATGTTTTGCTTATGTAATGTACTGTGTGAAGTGGCGAATGTAAGCCAACTATCTTCTTTTGCAATTTAATCCCTCTTTTACATGAGTCGTGCAAAGATACCAAAACTTGCGATCATTCCAAAATGGGCTTATATCTTTAAGTCGTGCCTCGACACGTAGGAGATATAGTCCCATCCTGGGCATTACAAGTTGGTATTCAGAGCCTTCTCCGACCTAGGAGCCCCCACTGATTGATCGAATCGTTGACGGTTGAGTCTAGGCACACACTTAAAATGTTTTGAGTCCTATATATATATCGGAGAGTAGGATTCTTTTCCTCCTCATCTCTTTTCACTCTGGTGAGGACTTCCGACGATTACTCTTACCTCTTCTACTTTCAAAAATTGCACCAATTTTTTTTAGGATCACGCGAGTATTGTTTGGAATTTTCCGATGTCTGTGTGACGAGAACATTGTTCTCGATGCCTCCTGTCATTTAGGGGTTGCGGCGGTGTCCCGAGGAGTTGAGCTCCGAGGTGTTGTCGTCACAAATCCATCGCGGTAGTACTAGAATACTTAAGACGGCTGACATCGAAAACTCTCCTATGCGGTTAGTGGCAAGATAACCCCGACATCACCCAGTACTGGGGAGGTAGTTCGGGAGTATTGCCATAGCTTGTATAGTAGATGCGTTTCGAAGGTCCGAGGTAAACGGTTTCCGAGAAAGACTGGTTATGTGTTGAAGGATGGATACAGCTGGATGTAGGATTAGATTTGAGTGCGCGGTGCTTCCCCTGTATCCCCAACACCTGATTGCATAACTGGAAACTTTCGGAAATTAATAGGTGGGTTCATCTAGTAGTTCTAGGCATTCTTCCAACGAATGCATGATATGAAGTTCGGGGTTCTACATTGAGTGAAGTGGTTTTATGGGCTTGTTCCGATCGGGAGTTGCATCTTAAAGGGTCCTTGGCTATGCTGATCCGGGGATTGCAAAACCTTTTTGTAACACGTTCCATGAGCTTTCAGCACGAATATGTCAAATGAAGCTTCTATCTTGTATTTGTTCTATCTGTTCCTTGTTCCTTTTTATTTACCTTTTCCTTCTCCAAGTGGCTTCTCGACAAGTTGATGTACCTGCGGAATTCATTCGTTCAATTCTCTGTTCGGATGATATTGTGAAGATCATGTTGCATATCTATCCTTTATTTTGTTCCAATTCTGGTATTCGAGTTGCTTCGATGTCAAATGTTGATTCCATACCTTTCTTAATCGGTAATCTCATATTTCTATGGGAGTACTAGTCCTTCTTGATCATCAAGATCTTCATGTTAATTCTTTTCAACCGGTGTGCCTTCTCTTCAAGTTATTCCATACGGACGCCGTTGAGATATCTGACGATTTGTCTGTTTCAATCATCTCAAGTTGTCTTTGTTTTCCCCACCCTCCCACCCTTCTTCTTCTTGGAGCCAGAAATTCTCAAATGAAATATCCATTTAATTCATGTGATGTTTCTTCATTCATTTTCCTTCAATGTTCTTATCCGGTGATTTATCGTGAAGATGCTCAAGAGCTTCAAGTTCATCATTCTTTTGTTCTCATATTCTTCTCCGATGGATGTAATTCAAGATTTCGGTGTTGATCTTATCCTTTTCCTCATCTCACAATGCTTTCTTATTCCGGTGCACCAATTAATCATGCTCCTCTTGCTATTCATATCCGGAGTGCTGAAGATTCGTGTTTTCCATTCTCATTTTGTTCAAGCTATTTTGAGATTCTTATCTCATTCAAGCCATTTAATTCAACCGGTGCAATATCTCTTAAGCTATCTTTTCCAACGGTGATTTCTTTTGAGTGGGCCCTAACCCACAGGTCTTTTCCCAGGATCTTACCTGACTCTTCTTTTCCAGAGTTATACTCAAATTCTTTTCAAAGTGTGACGTAAGTATGATTTCCATCAGTCACATGCCTTCTCCAAGATCGCTTTCAAATTCTTTTTCATCATTGTTTCAACCTTTTTAATTCTTCATTCCGGAGTGCTCAACAATTCTTATGGCATTTGTCGTCTTCATTCTCAACATTTGAAGACTGGAGAAGTGTTTCTCTTAATCTTGGCCCGTGCTCTTGAAGATTCGTGGTTCTAGCTTCTTGCCATCCTCATTATTGTTCAGATAGTGAGGAATTCTTTTTATACCCATCCAAAGCATTTCATGAATTCTTCCTATTGTGATCCTCCGAAGGCCATCATTTCAGAATATTTCTTCGTTCTCAGTTTTCAACTTCGCCCTCCAAATATTGTTCATTGATGTCTCTTCGTTCGTCTCCATATTTTTTTTTCATACGATGGTTCTTTCAAGATTACTCTTCCGTTGTTATCGTATTAATTCTTTTGTTATTTACACAATCCTACCGGTGGTTCGTTGAAGAGTTACCCAAGCTTGTGCTAGATCTCTCTCCAATCCTTTCCAACGAGAATAAGTAGTATGCCAAATCCGTTGCTTGTCATCAATTTAATTTGATGAAGGATATGCATGACATAAATCTTATTCTTATTTCCCCAAAGTGATAATCTCTTTTTCCAGAGCTTGTTCATCATATCATATTCTCGGTTCTAAGTTCTTCATCTTGTTTTCCGGAGCTTCAAGTTATTTCAATTATCATTTCAAACCTCCATCTAATTCATCGTACGCCTTGAATCTTATTCTTTTCATCTTTCTTTTCTCATGCTTTCATTACCGGAGTTCTCAGGGTGGTTCATCAAGATTTAATTCATCGTTGAAGTCTTCATCAAGTTTCTTGTTGGAGCTCAAGCATTCTTCGTCATGCTTTCCAATTACAATCATTTCTACCTTATCTTTTGAGGTGGTGTTATGTCATTCTTGACAATTCCTTCATGTTTCATGATTCACGAGTTATCAAGAATGGGATATTTAAAACCATCATTTTCCTTGTTCGGGAGATCTTTTCAACTCTTCAATTATTAGTTGGAGTCATCTTGGGTTGTATTTCACCAAAAAGCTTTCCCTAAGGATTGTTGCTATTATGGTGCTTATAAATGACCCAAGTTCTTCATTTATCATTCCGGCGAAACAAGTTTTTCATCTCCTTGTTGATCTCAATCCAAGCAATTCATTTCTGTTAGTGGCTGGTTGTCACCTCTTAATTTTGATATGTTTTCCATAAGCCCACATCAAGCTTATTCGTTTTCGTTGTTGATTTTTCCAACAACTCCGTTCAACCCTTCTTCGTAAGGATGCTCTTTCAAATTCAATTTTGGGAGAAGTTGTCATATTTCTTCTCCATTCATTTCTTTCGTTGATCTATATTCTATTCTTTCATTCCGGAGGCATTGTGATGACGATCTCTCTAAACCATCATCTTGTTTTCTCAAGATCATATTCTTCCCTTGCTTGTCTTTTTAACCGGAGTGTTGTATTCTTCATTCTAGTTCTCTCATCTTATCAAGTTTTGTCTATCCTTTTACCAGAGTGCTGTCTGAATCCTTCTTACCCTTGTGCCTTTCTTTCAAATGTTTCGGAGGCAATGTGTTGTTGATTCATCAAGTATCATTCCAACGTGGCAAGTTCATATTCAATTCCTTCCATTTTCAGACGGAGTGATGTCCAAATTCTGTCATTCTTATTCCTCGGCTATACCATTGCAGTTTCATATTCTTTTGGTTCGTAAGCTCTTGTTTCATGTCTTTCAACCTACAAGGTTCTAGTTATGTTCCTTGTTCCTCTTTTCTAACGGAGTTTTCATCTTCGTTCATCTCCATTGTATTCTTTATTCAACTTGTTTAACCTCTCAAGGTTCGTTGGTTTCACTCGTTTGTCGAAGAAGCAACTTTGTTTACCTCTTCTTCTTCCGTTTTTACCCGGTGCTATCTCTAGGATCTCGGGTCGAGATCCTCTGTTAGTGTGGGAGAGTTGTGACGCCCGAAGACCGACGTCCCAGAAGATTCCAGAAGATTCCAGATGTTCCGGGTTCTCCCGTGTGTTTCTTTGTGCTTGCGTTATTTATTTTGCATTGCATCATGTCATCATGCCATCATGTCATATTTATTTTGCATCTCAACCTAAATAAATTGTGTGGACCTTCGGTCCATTTAAATCGAGGGAAGTGTGACTTCTATTTATAACATATCCTCCCAATATTTAGGGAGCTATATAATAATATTCCATTTGGTTGGAATTAACAACACACTTTCAAATATTCCCCATGCTTCTTTAACTCAAGTTACACCTTCAAAACCTTGCCAATAATTCTTTTTCCTTTTATCGAGGCTCCTCTAAAAATCCGAGCATTTTTGGATCTACCGTTTGCCACTTCCTTCTCACACTCATTTGAATTAAATTCAAACGAGTTTGGAATCAACTTCACAACTCATGCCACTCCATTTTTATTGGAACAAGCACTTTGTTGTGAGTCCAGGAGAATTATCTGCATACTCAAATTGTTTCCCTTTTTCTCTCTTCTTTCTTCTATATTATTTTTTTGCCTTTGGTAAATACAAATTAAAGGGAGCCCAGCCTCCTCCCAGCCGGCCCAACACCTCCTTCTCCCAGTTCCAGCCGCCGGCCTCTGGGCCTCAGCCCCCCAGCCGGCCCACCTGGCCACCTTGGCCCGCCTGCAAACCCTATCTAGCGGCATCCCTCTCCTTTCCTCCCGTGCGCCGCCAGCACCCCGACTCCCTTCGAACCATCTCCCTCGACCGCTCGTCCCCTCAGCCCCGAGCCCCAGCGAGCTACCTCCTCCCTTCGATGCCGAACCCCTCGCTCGTCCCTCTCGTCCCCGTTCCCTCGAAGCCCCCCTCGCTCTCGCCCGAACCATCTCCCGCAGCGCGACCCGACCGCATCCCCTCATCTCCCTCTTACCGAGCAACCTCCAGCCCGAGCACTCCTCATCGCGCGGAGCCACTACGCCCCTGCCTCACCTCCAGGCCCCCAGCGCCCTGCCTTCGCGCCAAGGCCAGGAGCCCCGTCCTCCACGCCTCAAGCAGCACCGGCCGCCAGGATCGATCGGGCAAGGCCCGATCCAGGTCTGCAGCCGTCCGCCGCTGGACCTCCGTCGCCAGGCCGAGTCGTCCCTCCTGTCGCCTCCAGCGGCCCCGTCCTCAGGCAGCCCGCCTGGCCCGGAGCAGCGCCGCCGCCACGCCTCCTTCTTCCCCGCGAGCCGGCCGCCGCTTCGCCTTGGACCCGCAGCGCCGCGCCACTTCCATTGCCCTGCTATGCCAGCGCTGGAGCTTCCTCCTCGCCGACGCCACGTTTCTTCCGGAGATCCCTCGCCAGCGCCGCTCCGTTTTTGGTTGGGCATTTTGCCTTCTGTCTTGTGCAAAGACCGGTTGCTGCTGTTTTTCTTTTCGCTAGTGCCAGGTTGACATGTACGCCTACGAACCATGAACGAGTACCGCGACATCGACGAGGACCGTCAAGTTCATCTTCAAAACAAGTACCACTACGATCGCGATGCGACAAGTACCTCGACACAGACCCGTGAACGACTTCGTGAACAAGTACCACTACCGACGCCCGGAGCCGTCGGAACCCTTAAGTACCTCTAGGAACGCGTACGACGACCGTCGTCGATGAACCGAGTACCACTACCGTCGCCGAAGACCGCGTGTACCTCTCCAAACGGAACAACTACTTCCCACTACGAAACGAGTACCCCTACCGATGAACGAGAACGTCTACTTCCACTACATCCCTCGATGACTCGAACCCCCTCCGAGACCGAATGTTCCGAAGGTATAACCCCGAGACGATGACCCGTGAATGCTTGTGTTGTATGAAATGTTTGCCCTTGTGTGCTCCGTGCCCGAATCGTCTTTTGTCATGTTTCTCGGTTGCCTCGTCGCCGGCTCGTGGGAACCCGGTGACGGGATCGCCCCACCTTTCTTCTTGTTCCACTCACTCACGCCATCTTCCTTTTGCTCCGGACTCACAACGAGTTACCGGAACCGAGATGTTGCCGTGCATCATTTTCGGATCGTTGCCGTGGCACCCTTTCTTTCCACCACGGTGACATATTCTCCTTATCATCTTCATGTCAACTTTAATAAAAATTGCATAAAGCTTGATCATGTCATCCGCATCATGTTAACAACATTAATATGTTATAATGTGTGTTTGTTGTTTGCTTAATAATTGCTAAACATGCTCATGGGGATTTTCCGGATTTGTTGTTGTTATTTTCCGGCCTCATTTAAATTGCCTAAATAGTGTAGTTTTATTATGCTTCACCTCTTGCCATGTTAACAAACATTTAATCTTGTTTTGTAAATAAACGAGAGTTAACTAAATAATTAAAATGTGGTGTTTCGTCAATATGCAACTCGTTGCATATTGAGCTCCACTTAACTTGTAGTATTTGTTTGTGCACTTTGCCATGCCATGCATAATTAAACCGGACATGCATCATGCTTGCTTGTGCATCGTATGCCATGTTTATGATTGTGTGTTTACCGTGTTGTTTGCTTCTTTCCAGTTGCTTCCCTTGTTAGCTTCGGTTCCGTCCGGAGTTGTGAGGATTCGCTCGACTATGTTGCTCCGTCTACTTCATGGAACCGTTCTTCTCCCTTGCGGAATCCCAGGCAAGATGATCATACCCTTGGATACCTTTACTACCATTGCCATGCTTAGTTGTCTCGATGCTATCGTTACATGTCGCGCTACCCATCTTTTATGTCAGCCTCTCCTTGTTGCCATGAAACCTCTAACCTTTGACACCTTCCTAGCAAAACCTCTGTTTGGCTATGTTACTCGCTTGCTCAGCCCCTCTTATAGCGTTGTTAGTTGCAGGTGAAGATGAAGATCGTTCCAGGTGGGAACTTATTGTTGTTATATCACAATATCTATAATTATTATTAACACACCTATATACTGGGCATGGGTGGAAGGCTTGGCCTTTTGCTCGGTGTTTTGTCCCACTCATGCCACCTTAGGCGCCGATAAACCGGCATTATGTTCCTTGATTTTTGCGTTCCTTACACGATGGGTGGATGGGGACCCCTTGACAGTTCGACTTTGAATAAAACTCCTCCAGCAAGGCCCAACATTGGTTTTAATTTGCTCATAATAACAACTTAATAAATTAATTAATTGCATAGGGGGTCATGTCCCCGGGTTCTTAATTGTACATAACAGGGGGGGCCAGTGCTGATGGTGTTGGTCCCAAACGGGGGTCCTGCGGGGCCACCACGGGGAAACTCGAGGATTGGTTTTACCTGTAGCATCGCCCATCCGGTTGTGGCCTGAGACGAGATACGCGCGGCTACTATCAGGGTGTCGGCACGCCGGGAGGTCTTGCTGGACTTGTTTTACCATTGTCGAAATGTCTTGTGCACCGGGATGCCGATCCTGATCGGATTTCCCTAAGATAAGGGGTGATGATATTATATTTATCACTTCAGCTAATCAAGAGAGCTTGTGATGGGCTAAGTTGGGACACCCCTGCAGGGTTATGATCTTTCGAAAGTCGTGCCCGCGGTTATGTGGCAGATTGGAATTTGTTAATGTCCGGTTGTAGAAAACTTGACAGAGGATCCGAAGTAAAACACACAACTGTGTGAGTAACCGTGACTGTCTCTTTTCATTTTGAGAAGAGAACACGGTGGGGTTATGTTTGACTCGTATGTAGTTCAGGATCTTTAGCGATCACTACTTTTGCAACCGTTTACGTAGATGCTCATCTTATTCTGGTACTTGTAAGTTAGCCACCATATTATGCTTAGCCGCTGCTGCAACCTTACCACTTTACCCCTTCCTACCCTTAAAGCTTTGCTAGTCTTGATACCCATGGTTATGGGATTGCTGAGTCCTCGTGGCTCACAGATACTACAACACCAGATGCAGGTTCAGCCGAGAATGATCAGGAGCTGGTTCAAGTTCTTCACTGGGAGCTCGTTGAAGAGAGTGGCCGTATGCTTGTGACGTTTCGACGATCAGTAGTGGTTTCTACTAGGATTCGATCCTGACCTGTGGTGTTATGTTGTTTTGGTATCTTTCTTTTGGATCTTCGCCCGTAGTTGGGTTGTGATGTTTTGAATGATGTTTTGCTTATGTAATGTATTGTGTGAAGTGGCGAGTGTAAGCCAACTATCTTCTTTTGCAATTTAATCCCTCTTTTACATGAGTCGTGCAAAGATACCAAAACTTGCGATCATTCCAGAATGGGCTTATATCTTTAAGTCGTGCCTCGACACGTAGGAGATATAGTCCCATCCTGGGCATTACATTTTCAGGCCAATTTCAGAATTTTTTGACACCCCATATCAACTTGGAATTGAGCGAATCTTTTTGTGTTTGAAAGCTTGAGTCAGTAGCATTTTGTAGAAAAATTATCATAAAATTGGCTCAAACTTTTCAAGAGGAAAGTTGGAGAGAGAGTTGTTGTATATCCTGCTTGGCGGTTGTTTTTCATCATTATCTTTACTGCCTTTGTGATCTTCACTTATATCTTGCTGTCCAGAGCTACTTCGTATCCTTTATTGAGTCTCGTTGTGCTACGCTGTGACCTCATTAGTGTTCTAGGCTCACGTCTCTAGCACGGTCTAGCCTAGGACCAACAAAGTACCGTCGTTGAGCATTTATTCAGCATTGCATCTCTGAATTGATTCTTGTTAATCTTTTGCTACCATATATTTAATCCTTCCAAGCTCCACATATTTCTACACTGTGTATACGTACATTCCCGTGGCAATCGCTTTACTCAATCTTTGGAGTTATTTGACACCGCTGGTTGCCTGTCACCACCTGCTGCATGGTAAGAACTTGTAAGATATTGATATTTGCTTTACTTTGAGCGCTTTACCACCACATCCTAGTAGTTCATAGTAACATTATTCTCGAATTTTGTTTCTTGTTTGTACTAATCATGACAGGTACCGGAGACATAAGTTCTTGGACGACGGATACATCTTCACCATCACGAGACGTGGGACAACACACACAAGCACACAGCCAGGTTATCTCTTTACCTTCATTTGAGGGTAGATTCAATCCTGCTATTTATCTTGCTTGGGAGTTTGAGGTAGAACTAATTTTTGCTAGCCATGATTTTTCTAAACTTGAGAGAGTACGAGCTGTCACTCGAGCAGTTACTAGTTTTTCTTTTGTTTGGTGGAGTGTACACTGTAAGAAAAACATTGATAACCAACCCATAACTTGGAAAGATTTGAAAGCTGTAATGAGACAACAATTTTTTCCTCCTTACTATCGCCGTGAATTGCTTCGCAAATTGGAACAATTAAAACAAGCCAGTAACACTGTTCATGCTTACTACCAAGAGTTCAAATCTTATATGCATCATTGTGACATAGAAGAATCTGAGGATGATACAATGAATAGGATTTTTGGTGGTTTGAACCATGATATTCGTGCAAGATTTCAGTATATTCCTCGTTGCATTACTGGTATGTATGTTCATGCTTGTACCTTAGAGAGACAAATATAGGAGGATGCATTGTGTGACTACAACAACAACTATTCCAGTTCATGGTCACCACCACCGGTTGGTTCCTTCACCATTGCACCTACTAGAGCAGCCACACCTCCGATTTTGAGCGCGACATTATCTGAAGTGTACGGTACATTGTCATCGTCCGTACCTACATCAGCTACGTCTTTGCGACAAGGTAACAGTAAAAAAAATAATGATATAACTTCACATGAGGATGCTGCATATCTAGTGATGAGGACATCACTAACAAGGTTACAACCACAGCTCCAAGTGACACATATACAGGACCAATTACTAGAGCTCGCGCATGCCAATTAAATTACCAGGTACTTCCGTTTCTTGGTAATGAATCTAATGTTCATGAGAATATGATGCTGCCTAAATTGGATACATTTTTCTTGCTTACAAATGAAGGGCCTAGCTTGGACAAGAAAGATCAACATTGGAGCAAGATCAAGCATGGAGATGATGGCATGCGCAAGGGGAACAAGAATGGAGTTACAAGTGATGATTTCAGGACTTTGGAGCCACCATAATGAGTGCGTGAAGCCTTGGACGAAATATACAAGATGCCACTTCATAAATTTTGTCCAGAGGCTATTATAGGTGTTGCGTCACCTTATTATTGGGCCAGGCCCATGTAATTTCGAAATACCTGAGTATAGGCTGTTTTTAGAGTCCGTATGTGTGGGGAAACAAGAGTTAGGGTTGGTTTCGGACCCCTCCACCAAGGGCCACGAAATTCCCCCCTCTTTCCCCCATATATACAGCCCTTAGGGCGTCGTTTAGACTTTGGGTTTTGTTTAGATTAAAGTTCGCCATAGCTGCAACTTCGCGTACTTCGTTTGTGTTCAAGGACCAGACCAAGACGTCACAGAACCCCACTTGATCAATAAAGCTTTCCTCTTGAATTCGCAATATCTAGATTGCAATCTCAGTTTCTTGCTTGTTCTTCGTTTGCCTGCAGGAAACAGACCTTCTTGGTCAGGTTGACCGTGCTCCGGCGTGGTCAATAACCTCTCGGAGTTGGTTTAGCGATTGCTAAGGCGCGACGTCCTCGCACGTTCGTAGTCGGATCGTCAAAGTCGACTTCCTCCAAAACGATAGCCACCATCTCATCGAAAGACGGGACACCTTTGCCTCTATCAAGTGGTATCATATTTCCAGGTTGCTCGGTGAGATTTTACAATTTTTCGTAGTTTAGATCGAGTCTGTTCTTCATACCTATAGTCCACGAAAAAACCAAAAAAAATTAGGGTTAGTTCATCCCATCCGAACCAATCTGAGCCTTTGCATAATCTTTTCTGTATTTTCTTTGTTGAATTTGCGGTTGCATCGTCGTGTTAAGTTGCTGGTCTTAGCGTCTAGTCCTTTAGAGTTTTGAGTTCTGTTCACAGGTTGTCACGTCGCCGTTGCCATATATCAGCACCGCATCATCATCATTGCTGCTGCCATATACCACCGCCGCACCAACTTCATCACCGCTGCCATATACCACCACCACATATTGACCGCCAATCCGAGTCCAGATAGGCCACCACATATCCGCCGCCATCACGCCAATCCGAGTCCACCTGCAACATATATCCGCCACCAGTCCGAGTTCCATCAGATTCATCTCCGCCACCAGTCCGAGTTCCACCAGATTCATCTCTGCCACCAGTCCTATTCCGAGTCCAGTATTTTGTTACTCTGGTTTGGATTTCCAGATCACGCCATACTCCGAGTCGTGACGGAGAAGGACTCCCAAACATCTGTGCTACCCGCAGTAGAAAAATAGTTCCAAACTAAAAAAAATACTGGCTAGGCAGTTTTTAGACCATTTGTAGACTTTTTCGGAAAAAAAAATGTTGCGGAGCAAAAAACAAGAAAAAAAAGAGGAAACTAAAGTGCAAAAAAAAGAAAAAAAAGAGGGAAAAATTCAGAGTGTGCTCCTCCCTTGTTTACGTGCTGCGCCGTGATTTTGTTAGTGTTCTAGGCTCGCGTCTCTAGCACGGTCTAGCCTAGGACCAGCACAGTACCTCCGTTGAGCGTTTAATCAACTTTGCATCTCTGAATTGATTATTGCTGACCCTTTTTCCTACCATCTTATAAGCCTTCCCAGCTCCACATACATCTACGTCGTGCATTTTGACTCTCCCTGGTAATCGCTTTATCCAACCTTTGAGAGTTTTGACTACCACGGTTGCCGACCACCACCTGCTGCTGGGTAAGAACTGGTAAGAATTTGAGATTTGCTTGATGGATTTGTGATGCCCGACCACCACCATTTTCTAGTAGTCTATAGGATCATATTCTTGTGTGTTTCTATTGCTGCTAACCATGCCAGGATCACAAGCCGACGAGACTGACTGGGAGAACTTGACGAACAAGGAGCTTCATGATAAGTTTCAGCAAATGATGAGTGTACAGGTGCAAGATGTGCTAAACAGATTTGACGAGGCCATGGAGAAGATAGATGGCATGGAGAAGATGTTTGAAACAAAGCTCGATAACAAGTTTGCTGAATTGCTTTCACGTTTTCCACCACCACCGGCTGCTGCAGTTGTCGCACCTCTACAACAACAACAACAACAACAACAACAACATCGCCTTCCAAATCAAGTGGGACGAGCACAGCGCGTTCCCCTTGAGCCTGGTCAAACTTCTGGTGCCGCTGTTGATGTTTCTGTATCTCCTGCTGCTACTGCAAATGTGGAGGACCATTACGAGGATGAGGTTGACCAAAATCAGAACTACGTGCAACCACCAGCACCACCACCACCAGGTCGTCCTCATGCATATCATCACAACGGTAGGGCTGCACCACCACCTGAGGTACATGACCATCTTCCTAAACTGAAATTGAATATTCCACCATTTGAGGGTAGATATGTTCCTGATATATATCTTACTTGGGAGTTAGAAACTGAACAGTGTTTTACATGTTTACACTATCCCGAGGAGAGACGTGTTCCTGCTGCTGTTTGTGATTTCACTAGTTTTGCATGTGTTTGGTGGTCTGAACATTGTAGATTATATCCTATTCCAGCTACTTGGGCTGCTTTGAAAACTGATATGCGTACTCCTTGGGTTCCACCATATTATCAACGTGAATTACTTCAAAAATTGCAACGCTTAAGACAAGGAAAAAATTCTGTAGAAGAATATTATCAGCAATTACAAACTGGCCTGATTAGATGTGGTATTGTTGAGGAGAATGAAGCTATGCTTGCACGTTTTATGGGTTGATTAAATAAAGAGATTCAGACAATTCTATAGTATAAGGATTATAATAATATCACTCGTTTATTCCATCTTGCTTGTAAAGCCGAACGTGAAGTGCAAGATCGATAGGCATTGGCGCAGACTAACTTTTATGCAGGTCGACCTTCATCATGGACACCGCGTGCATCCTCTACTTCCACACATTCTACTGCACCGACACCTCCATCAGTTGTTATCTCCAGCCATGATACAAGGAAGCAGGCACAACCACCATTATCTGCCAAGAGCACACCTATTGGGCCTGCACAAAGTTCTTCATCTTCTATGGCATCAACAAGGCACACCAGTGATATTATTTGTCGTCGTTGTAAGGGAAGAGGACATTTTGCGAGGGAATGCAAATCTCAGCGTGTGATGATTGCTACTTAGGATGGTGGATATGAATCCGCTAGTGACTATGATGAGGAGACTTTGGCTCTTATTACACGTGAAGAACACAGTGGAGACGATTCTGATCATGAGACACAATACATGGCTCCTGAAGATGCTGACAGGTATGAATGTTTAGTTGCTCAACGTGTTTTGAGTGTGCAGGTTACACAAGATGAGCAAAATTAGAGGCATAATTTGTTCCATACAAAGGGAGTTGTGAAGGAACGTTCTGTTCGCGTGATCATAGATGGAGGGAGTTGCAACAACTTGGCTAGTATGGAGATGGTGGAGAAGCTATCTCTCACCACAAGACCACATCCACATCCTTACTTCATCCAATGGTTCAACAACAGCGGCAAGGTTAAGGTAACACGTACTGTTCGTGTGCATTTTAGTATCTCTACATATGCTGATTATGTTGATTGTGATGTGGTACCTATGCAAGCATGTTCCTTATTACTTGGTAGACCATGGCAATTTGATAAAAATTATGTACACCATGGTAAAAACAATCAGTATACTCTTGTTCATAAGGATAAAAATATTACTTTGCTTCCTATGACTCCTGATTCCATTTTGAAAGATGATATTAATAGAGCTAATAAAGCAAAACAGGAGAAAAATAAGAGTGAAAATCAGATTGTGGCAAAAGAATTTGAGCAACAAATGAACCCTAATAATAAACCATCTACTGTTGCTTCTGAAATTAAATTGAAAAGTGCATGTTTACTTGCCACCAAATCTGATATTGATAAGCTAGATTTTAGCAAATCTGTTTGCTATGCTTTTGTGCGCAAAGAGGCATTATTTTCATTTGAGGACATGCCTTCCTCTTTGCCTCCTGCTGTCACTAACATTTTGCAGGAGTTCGCCGACGTCTTTCCACAAGACGTGCCATCGGGATTACCACCTATTCGAGGGATTGAGCATCAGATTGACTTAATTCCCGGTGCATCGCTACCCAACCGCGCACCATACCGTACCAATCCATAAGAGACGAAGGAGATTATGCGTCAAGTACAGGAGCTACTCGACAAAGGTTATATACACGAATCCCTTAGTCCTTGTGTTGTTCCTATTATTCTAGTGCCGAAAAAGGATGGTACATCACGTATGTGTGTTGATTGTAGAGGCATTAATAATATTACTATTCGTTATTGTCATCCTATTTCTAGGCTAGATGATATGCTTGATGAATTGAGTGGCTCTACAATATTCTCCAAAGTTGATTTGTGTAGTGGATACCATCAAATTCGTATGAAATTGGGAGATGAATGGAAAATAGCATTTAAAACTAAGTTTGGATTATATGAGTGGTTAGTCATGCCTTTTGGGTTAACTAATGCACCTAGTACTTTCATGAGATTAATGAATGAAGTTTTACGTGCTTTCATTGGACGATTTGTGGTAGTATACTTTGATGATATATTGATTTATAGCAGATCTTTGGAGGAACATTTGGAACATTTACATGCTGTTTTTATTGCTCTACGTGATGCACGTTTGTTTGGTAACCTTGGAAAGTGCACCTTTTGCACCGACCGAGTCTCTTTTCTTGGCTATATTGTTACTCCACAGGGAATTGAGGTTGATAAAGCCAAGATTGAAGCTATTGAGAGTTGGCCGCAGCCCAAAACGGTCACACACGTGAGGAGTTTCCTCGGCCTCGCTGGATTCTATCGGTGTTTTGTGAGAGATTTCAGCACCGTTGCTGCACCTCTCAATGAGCTTACAAAGAAGGATGTGCCTTTTGTTTGGGGTACTGCACAGGAAGAAGCATTCACGGTATTGAAAGATAAGTTGACACATGCTCATTTACTCCAACTTCCTGATTTTAATAAGACTTTTGAGCTTGAATGTGATGCTAGTGGAATTGGGTTAGGAGGTGTGTTATTACAAGATGGTAAACCTGTTGCATACTTTTCTGAAAAATTGAGTGGGCCTAGTCTGAATTATTCTACTTATGATAAGGAATTATATGCTCTTGTTCGGACTTTGGAAACATGGAAACATTATTTATGGCCCGAAGAATTTGTTATACTTTCTGATCATGAATCTTTGAAGCACATTAAAAGTCAAGCAAAACTAAACCGTAGACATGCTAAATGGGTTGAATTCATAGAGACTTTCCCTTATGTTATTAAACACAAGAAGGGAAAAGAAAATGTTATTGCTGATACATTGTCTCGTCGTTATACTATGCTTTCACAACTTGACTTTAAAATATTTGGTTTGGAGACCAACAAAGATCAATATGTGCATGATGCTGCATTTAAAGATGTATTGCAGAATTGTAAAGAAGGGAGAACATGGAACAAGTTCGTCGTTAATGATGGATTTGTGTTTTGTGCTAACAAGCTATGCATTCCAGCTAGCTCTGTTCGTCTTTTGTTGTTGCAGGAGGCGCATGGAGGAGGATTAATGGGACACTTTGGCGTGAAGAAGACGGAGGACGTACTTGCTACACATTTGTTTTGGCCAAAGATGCGACGGGATGTTGAGCATTTTGTTGCTCGCTGCACTACATGTCAAAAAGCTAAGTCACGACTTAGTCCTAATGGTTTATATATGCCTTTGCCTGTTCCTATTGTTCCTTGGGAAGATATATCTATGGACTTTGTTTTGGGTTTACCTCGAACAAAGAAGGGGAGGGATAGCATATTTGTTGTCATGGATAGGTTCTCGAAGATGGCACACTTTATACCATGTCATAAAAGCGATGATGCTGCTAATGTTACTAACTTGTTCTTTCGTGAAATTATTCGCTTGCATGATGTGCCAAATACTATTGTTTCAGATCGTGATACTAAATTTCTTAGCCACTTTTGGAGATGTTTATGGGCTAAGTTGGGGACTAAACTGCTTTTTAGTACTACTTGTCAACCCCAAACTGATGGTCAAACTGAAGTAGTCAACAGAACTTTGTCTACTATGCTTAGGGCTGTTTTGAAGAATAATAAGAAAATGTGGGAAGAATGCTTGCCTCATATTGAATTTGCTTATAATCGTTCGTTGCATTCTACTACTAAGATGTGCCCTTTTGAAATTGTCTATGGTTTCCTACCTCGTGCACCTATTGATTTGTTGCCTCTTCTATCTTCGGAGAAGGTTAATTTTGATGCTAAACAACGTGCTGAATTGATCTTAAAAATGCATGAGTTAACTAAGGAAAATATTGAGCGCATGAATGCTAAATATAAACTTGTTGGAGATAATGGTAGAAAACGTGTTGTCTTTGCACCTGGAGATCTTGTTTGGTTACATTTGCGTAAGGATAGGTTTCCTAATTTGCGCAAGTCAAAGCTAATGCCACGTGCTGATGGTCCTTTCAAGGTGTTAGAGAAAATAAATGATAATGCATATAAACTTGAGTTGCCTGCAGATTTTGGGGTTAGTCCCACATTTAACATTGCAGATTTGAAGCCTTACTTGGGTGAGGAAGATGAGCTTCCGTCGAGGACGACTTCAATTCAAGAAGGGGAGGATGATGAGGACATCACTAACAAGGTTACAACCACAACTCCAAGTGACACATATACAGGACCAATTACTAGAGCTCGCGCACTCCAATTAAATTATCAGGTACTTTCGTTTCTTGGTAATGAATCTAATGTTCATGAGAATATGATGCTGCCTAAATTGGATACATTTCTCTTGCTTACAAATGAAGGGCCTAGCTTGGACAAGAAGGATGAACATTGGAGCAAGATCAAGCATGGAGATGATGGCATGCGCAAGGGGAACAAGAATGAAGTTACAAGTGATGATTTCAGGACTTTGGAGCCACCATAATGAGTGCGTGAAGCCTTGGACGAAATATACAAGATGCCACTTCATAAATTTCGTCCAGAGACTATTATAGGTGCTGTGTCACCTTATTTTTGGGCCAGGCCCATGTAATTTCGAAATACTTGAGTATAGGCTGTTTTTAGAGTCCGTATGTGTGGGGAAACAAGAGTTAGGGTTGGTTTCGGACCCCTCCACCAAGGGCCACGAAATTCCCCCCTCTTTCCCCCATATATACAGCCCTTAGAGCGTCGTTTAGACTTTGGGTTTTGTTTAGATTAAAGTTCGCCATAGCTGTAACTTCGCGTACTTCGTTTGTGTTCAACGACCAGACCAAGACGTCACAGAACCCAACTTGATCAATAAAGCTTTCCTCTTGAATTCGCAATATCTAGATTGCAATCTCAGTTTCTTGCTTGTTCTTAATTTGCGTGCGGGAAACAGACCTTCGTGGTCAGGTTGATCGTGCTCCGGCGTGGTCAATAACCTCTCGGAGTTGGTTTAGCGATTGCTAAGGCACGACGTCCTCGCACGTTCGTAGTCGGATCGTCAAAGTCGACTTCCTCGAAAACGATAGCCACCATCTCATCGAAAGACGGGACACCTTTGCCTCTATCATCTAGTTAACTTGAATACATCATGTATTGAATTACCTATTGATTTGAGCACACCACCCGATTTAGATAATCATGTTACTATCATGAATGCGTCATGTGATCAAACAACTGAAATACCAACAATTTTGAGTGCACCCATTGAATTAACTGCTGATGCAAAACAACCATGTGAACCAGAGAATAAATCAGATTTGGATAAAATACATTTGAAAATAATTGTGCCAATGTTTAATCATTTTGATATGACCTCTAATCTTGGTGATGATTCGATGTCAAATGACTTATTGCATGTTTCCCTATTTAAGTATTTTGTAGCCTGTGAATTTCATGCAAGTAAGGTTTATTCACCAATGTTGGGATGATTTAATGATGAACATTATCAATATTTTGATATGAATAAGAGCTTCACTTATTTGTACAAACTGAGTTGCAATATTTTCATGCCTTCTACTTTTTGTGATAATATTTTGGCTTTATATTTTATGAACTACGAAAGTTATTCATCTATACATGTGTCATATGTGCGAAAATCAAGGGAAATAAAAATGGATGACGTATACATATACAACATGTACACCTTGTCTATTTTCTTACCCACATTTCAGATTAAGCAACGTCGAGGACAGCTTTGTTTTCAAGAAAGGGAGGATGATGAGGACATGACTACCTTGGATACGACCAAAAATATTACATACACGTATATTTGTGAGGTGATTTCTAATGCAAACTATGCAATAATTTATTTATCTCATCCAAGAGAAAAATACTTCACAAACTTTTGTGCCATGTCTAATTGCAGGTGTATGGGACATTTGTACAATCCAAATATGAAGATAAGGGAAAAAGAGAAGTTTAGGTGCTTTTTATCTCATCAAAAGATCGGGCCCCTCGCCTCTATCAGTAGATCCATCTAGTAGCTTTTTCCTTGCGATTTGTTTAGTCAAAAGTTAGCCATTGCAACTTCGTGTACTTCGTTTGTGTCCAACGACCAGACCAAGACCACTTACGGATCCCCATCTTTATCAATACTTCATCTATATTTGTAATATTCAGATTGCCGTATCATATTCTTGCTTGTTCTTCGATTGCATGCAGAAATAGACCTTCATGGTCAGGCTGATCATGCTTCTGGCATCGTCCGTAACCCATGGAGATTGGTTTAGCGATTGGTAAGGCGCAACGCCGTGCATGTTTGTAGTCGGATCATCAAAGTTGACTCCACCAAATCGATAGTTATCATCTCATCGAAAGATCGGGCCGCTCGCCTCGGTCCAAGTGGTATGTCCATGGGGATGCTTGAGGGATGCTCCACATCACTACGCACCTATGCACCCTAACTAAGGGCAAGAGTGATCACTCGAATCAAAAGATCAGTTGACTAGTAGAAGCTATACCCATGGAGGCGATGAGTGCGAGTATCAGCCGGCTGTGCCTGATGGTCCACGATGTCGGCCTGCGGCCCGGCACCGAGGAACGTCTCCAGGTCGTGCTTGAGGCCGCCAGGGCAAGAGGCCTCTTGGACGAAAGCTTCGTCTCCTTGTTCGATGAGGTCCTCGTCAGCTTCCTCAACAAGTTCACCGGCGTCAAGAAGCTCGCGGACGACCTTGACGTACGCTTCCAGCCCACACGCCCAGGCTCTGCGATGCCTGCCACACTAAATGGCCTCTATAGTGACAACCTCTTCAACACACTGGTGGCCCCGCGGCTGCCCGCCGTCGCGCTGGAGTTTGTCCAACTTGAGGTTGCGCTCACCGCACAGTGCCTGACGCAACAAGACACCATTGACATAATCACCCACGTCTATGAGCAAATCGTTCACAAGGACTACTACATGCCAGATGAGGATGATAGGACGCTGGCCTTCTTGGACCGTAGGGCAACCTTGGACGGCATTATCAAAAGCACATTGAGCTCGCCGCTAACGCCGCTGCTCCTCACCCGTCGGTTGGTGACCGGGCGCACTAGGGCGTGAGGATGTCGTTGGAGGATCCATATGTATCTTTCCCAAAAATACAAATATTTAGCAATGGAGGGACTTTATTGTACTAGTAATTATCTTACCTTTCGCATCAACTTCATAATTTTTGTACGTACCATGCATGAAGCGCACTAGAACCAAACTTCTCATTCTTTTGGCATCAACTTCTCATTACTACCTATTGGTCGGGCCAAGGAGCAGAACCAAATTTTATATGTCACAAGTTCAAAAGTAAAAGTCTGCCATGTTCGCGTCGCACCTCCACACGGTTGGTACAACACGCCGCTCATGGGGGGATGCGTGCTCTGTTGCTTTTTCACTTACAAGTGGGACCACAGTTGAGCAAAACAACTATCGGCAAACCCCCACCCTCCCATCGCGTGATGGCTGAGTTAGAGAAAATAGGAGGGAGTAGAGATAGCTGTTGCATGGATTCCAAGAAAATTGGTGTCAGATGGGACTCGTGTTGGTGGCGTGTGCTGTACTGCTAGACGTGAATGCTAGTTTGACCCATGCCACCCCACTATATCGAGGTGATAGTTACGTAGAGCGAACACATTATCTCTCCAGGAGTACAGTACACCACTAGTACTACTGACATTGTCGTGAAATTTCTCGTTGTCCGTGCTCAGCCCCCTCTCTCTTCTCAGCCATCCGTAGATGCGCAGATTGTGCCCATCGTCTGTTTGCTCACATTCGGTCCCACATGTCAGTGAAAACACAAGACGACCCACTAAACCTGCACATCTTTCACCTCGACGTGCTGGTGATTAAAAACAAATCCAATAAAGATCTTCGGTGGCCGCTTTTGGAGTTACTCAAGAGTAAGATTCTATTTACAGTTTAACCCAAGATGCACATCACGTGCCTTCAACTAGAACTCCATCTCCTTGCATGACACGACATGTTGGATGTTCCATGTGTCAGCAAAATGAGAAAGAACTCGACCAAATCTTCTCCACATTTAGACCAGAGGAGTAGGAAACACGGCAAGCCCTGTGCCTACATCATACATGGGTACTGTACAAGCCCACCTTACACTATCGCCATATTTCTCAGCCTCCGTGACACACCTAGCTCTAGGTTATGGTGTAGTACTACTACTAGGACTAACTATTGTACTAGCATACTACTACTGGCTCTACATGATGTGGGAACTTCATATACCCGGATGTTGGCTTTACTACTACGGTACTCACACTCCAAGAAGTGACTTGCAAACCATTCATAAATTGAGATTATCACTTGCTTACGCAAATGAACCATTCATTACATACAACAAGTCATCAACACACAACGACAACAAGGATACATGTAGGAATATATATTATTTCCAACAAAAAGTTCTAGTAGTAAATACTAAAGTTTTTATCACACAACAAATAACAAGCAATGAAATGAAATTCAGCTCAACCAATCCCCGACATTGGAAACACTTGCTTTGAACCATAGGCAAGCCTATGCGAAGGGCCAGCTATTGTCAGTATCGAGACCAATGCGGGACTCATCATCCAGGTTGAAGCGGCCTATAGCAGCACTCATATTGTCATAGCCAGTGTATGGAACCATAGCAATGTCCGAGGTATATATATATATATATATATATATATATAGTTGCTTCTCATAAATGGTAGTACCGTTGTGGCAACATCATCTGGATCACCTTTCACCATCATTGGATGGTTTTATCCAAGGAAGAGTGAGTATCCTCCAAGACTATCAATACAGAACCAGGCAGAAGGTGTTGGCGCTAGCACCCTAGTATTGATCCCGAATACCTTGCAACGGATGTTAGAATAGGTCCGGAGAGTGCGACCATGGGAGACAACAACTGGTTCCTTAGTAACATCGGCAGTGCCCTGTATACAGACAAGATGAGGTGATCCATCGGAATAAGTTTCCAGGCGCCACTGAGTATATAGGTCCTGCTCATCATCATGCTCGTGATCATCACCATCATCATCTCCCCCTTGGTTATAATTTTTTTGTAGTATAGGTGGTGGAATGTTCACATGACCTTGGAAACACAAGAAGGTTAATTAGTACGGTGATACTAACTAGCATGCATGTGGATGAAACAATTCTAATCACGGTGGAAGACAAACGTACCGAAACCATAAGGATTCCATGCAAAAGCAGTGCCACGAGTGGTGGCAGCAAACACAAGACGCTCGTATTGAATTGCATCACAGTACTCATGCGTGTACATTAATTGATTTTTGAGAAATATCCATCGATCCGTGGAAGCAGAGACGGCAACAAGCTTGTCTAAGATAGCAACAACATCATAGTTCTTGTAATCCCAAGAGTAGTTGGGAATTCGAGAAATTACTATCTTCCGTAGACGACAGTCATCATGATTGTATCTGAACGTACGTAGACTATGTGTGTGCTGAACCTCAGGGCAGTCTGAGATTTTTGGAAGCGGAACCCGGTGACGAGTGTACACATTCACAAGTTTCCACTCGTAGTTGTTCCCACTTGCATTTCTGTCCCTAACTCGAACCACCTAATCAGATATACCCCTAATTCGAAAGCCTGCTCAAATTTTCCCCTCTGCCATTAGGTGCCCTTACAGAAATGCCCTTCTACGATGTTACCGTCTGGTCAAACAGCTTTGACCGTCCTGAAAAAAATAGCAAAAAATTCTAAAAAATCTAAGATTTTGTGAGATCGAAGATACTCATGTGCGCAAGGTGTGTTCAAATTTTTCTGCTATTTGGACAATCCAGGAGCTCGTGGCGAGGAAAAACAGTTAATCTGCACGCTTGTGAACAGTAAATTTGAAATATAATAGCAAGTAAATTCAAAAAAATATGAAAAAAATTGGCATCAAAGAGGCTTGGGTGGACAAGGTTCTTGCAAGTTTTTGTGATCAAATAACATGCGAGGAGCACTAGCAAGAAAAAAAATAGTCATTTTTTCCCAAGTTTTTTCCCGAGCAAAATTTTGTTTTTTCTCCACAAGCCCCACCAATGTCCAAACACAACAAAATTTTGTACGCACCATGCGAACCTGGGTATCTTTGATCCCACAAATTTTCAGATTTTTTAGATTTTTTTTCTATTTTATTGAATTTACTGTTCATAGGCTTACATATTTATTGTTTTTCCATTGACACGAGCTCCTGGAATGTCCAAACAACACGAAAATTTGCATGCACCTTGCGAACCTGGGTATCTTTGATCCCACAAATTTTCATATTTTTTAGAGTTTTTTGCTATTTTTTCAGGACGGTCAAAGCCCTTTGACCGGATTGGACCGGCTTTAACCGGACGGTAACGGCACAGAAGGGCATTTCTATAAGTGCACATAACGGTAGAGGGGCAAATCTGAGCAGGCTTAAACAACCCAATCACCATTTGTGCCTGCCCATGCCTTACCCTTAAGCGATGGCATCTTAACATCACATGTATCATTATCAAGCGGCATCAACTTGTACAAGGCAAGGCTTCCATCGTCCTCGCGACAGCGAGCAGGGTCATGGCGAAGAACATAGGGGAGATCGAACCACTATTGAACCCTTGGGTTGTAATGATCCTATTTGTTGAGTCGAGAATGGTCTTGTACAAACTTGCCATGCTAGCCAGGGTGATGACGTCGCATTGATCAATGAATTCCTCCACCACATCTCTTCCAGATCGGGGCAAGAATAACAGGGTCGTTTCTGGCCTGTTCCCTCCATGGAGAAGACGATCGAACAATGGTAGAAGGAACGGTGAAGGCAAATGGAGGGAGGAAGAGCGTGTGACAGTAGTTCCAAATCGAGAGGGAAAGGCGAATAGGTGGTGGACGGTTGCCACGGTACAGGAAGAGGCGCCCCGGCCTACATAGACGTTAGTTCGGAAATTGTACAAAACGAGTCATCGTCGTCTCACTGGCATGTTGGAACGGGGCCACATGTCAACGAAACATGGTGTGGAATTTCTCATGCAAAATGCAATCTGGCCGCGTTGGCCCGAAGGGCCGCATTATTTCTCGACTTATTTTTAATGGCGTGCCATTCAGTTTTGAAGCACCACTAATTGGTACTGTATGCAAAGAAAATATTAAACTACTCTACCACAGTACCACTACTCCACCTCGTACTAGTATCAAAAACGATATATAGGCTGGGGCTTCAGCGCTTGCTTGCTAAGGCCTGCCCACTTACTTCTCACACTATCACCTTCTCTCCATAGCTAAAAAGGATGGCGGTGGTCCCTCTCCCTCCCTCCTCACCCTCAACGATGGTCACAGATCTGCCAGGATCTCGTCCACCGGGGAAGAAAAGGACGTGCATCATTGACGCACTCGTCGTCGGCGAGCGAGGTCACACAGTGACGACAAGGCCCTCCTCAGAACTAGTGCCAGCACGGGATGGCCTCCGTCCCCAAGCTATCATTAGTTCAAGGTACATGGTTTGCAATTTTTTAACTATCATTAGTTCATAATGCTATCTTGCTACTCTTTCTGTGGCACTATGAGCTGTTCATTACGAAGGTACATGATTTGCTACTATCTTGCTACTCTTTTTGTATTGTCATTAGAGAAGAATATTAGTGGTTTGCATGTGAATTTATTGGCAGGATGAACCTACATTGGAGGTGCGAGACATGACTCAATGATTGGATGCTCAATTTCGATTGTATCGATTTCACCTCTTCCATCACTGCGAACATGGATATCCTTGGTCTGATGAAGAATAAGCGCTATATTTCTGATATGTACCAGAAAATAAATTCAGTACGAAATTGTACAGGGCAAAACATGACAATATAAAATTGTCCAGTGTAAAACATGACAGATGCTAATCGGAAACGACTAGCAGATGTATGTTTAAGCCGGAAATACAAGGTGGGGTATATGTTAACTAGTTGGTTGATATTTGTGGAAACAAATGTCTGCCCGTTGCTATTTGGCGAACAAACAAAGTGAGTTCAATTTTTGTGGAACTGTACAAGATAATAGTATAGTCACTGCATGCAGTGCCATTTGAAAATAGACACAGGAAGATTGGATGGTCACTTCATGGACTGCACAAAATTAGTACTTTACTATTTATTGGCCAACACTAGGTGCTTCTTTGCTTTGTTCTGATTGTCCAATGGGCATCATTGGGGCAACGTTAAAGTTCTAGTCCAAAAATAATCTCGCCGTGTGATCGACAGATGACCAACTCATATTTTGGTGGATGTTCCTCCATCATGCGTGGTTCACTCTTATGGTTCCATCTATTGATGAAACCACTTACGTTTGTGATAGAGGCGAGGGGCCCGATCTTTCGATGAGATGATAACTATCGATTTGGTGGAGACGACTTGGACGATCCGACTACAAACGTGCACGACGTTGCGCCTTAGCAATCGCTAAACCAATCTCCAGGGGTTACTGACAATGCCAGAAGCACAATCAGCCTGACCACGAAGGTCTATTCCTGCATGCAATCGAAGAACAAGCAAGAATATGATAAAGCAATCTGAATATTGCAAATATAGATGAAGTATTGACAAAGATGGGGATCCGTAAGCGGTCTTGGTCTGGTCGTTGGACACAAACGAAGTACACGAAGTTGCAATGGCTAACTTTTGACTAAACAAATCCCAAAGAAAAAGCTACTAGATGGATCTACTTATATAGGAGCAAGGGGTGGTGGCCAAGGAGGTGGAAGGACGTCCCAAGGCAGCCTAAAACTAACCCTAGGTCGTACAAGGCTCATGGGCCCAAGTGGAGGTGATGCAACACCTTTGGACTTGTAGTTTGACTCGGATTCTGCTGCAGCGTCAGATTATTTCATCGATATCTCAACGCTCCGGACGAATTTGAAGGTGAATCCAATTGGGTAGGAAAGTGTACGAAATCAAGTTTCCAACAAAAAAAGAAACACCCAATTTGGAGTCCGTATGAAGGAGTTCTTGCCGTTTTGAGTCAGGTATGTTTGTGTAGTCCGAATCTGGATGCAGAACGTGAGAGACTTGGACTCTATCTTCTCTTGGCCCAAAAGTGACGTGAGAGAACTTTTTGAACAACACCTAAACTTCTATTTTTCCTTTATCTTCATATGTGGATTGCACAAATGTCCCATACACCTGGAATTAGACATGGCACAAAAGTCTGTGAAGTATTTTTGACCTGGATGACATAAATAAATTGTTGCATAGCTTGCATTAGAAATCACCTCACAAATATACATGTATGCAATATTTTTGGTCGTATCCAAGGTAGTCATGTCCTCATCATCCTCCCTTTCTTGAAAATAAAGCCGTCCGCGGCGTTGCTTAATCTGAAATGTGGGTAAGAAAATAGACAAGGTGTACATGCTGTATATGTATATGTCATCCATTTTTACTTCCCTTAATTTTCGCACAGATGACACATGTATAGATGAGTAACTTTCGTAGTTCATAAAATTTAAAGCCAAAATATTATCACAAGAAGTAGAAGGCATGAAAATATTGCAACTCAGTTTGCACAAATAAGTGAAGCTCTTATTCATATCAAAAGATTGAAAATGTTCATCATTAAACCATCCCAACATTGGTGAGTAAACCTTACTTGCATGAAATTCACAGGCTACGACATGCTTAATTAAGCAAACATGCAATAAGTCATTTGACATAGAATCGTCACCAAGATTAGAGGTCATATCAAAATGATTAAACACTGGCACAATTATTTTCAAATGTATTTTATCCAAATCTGATTTATTCTCCCATTCACATGATTCTTTTGCATCAACGGTTAATTCAATGGGTGCACTCAAAATTGTTGGTATTTCAGTTGTTTTATCACATGACGCATTCATGACAGTAACATGATTATCTAAACTAGGTGGTGTGCTCAAATCAACAGGTAATTCAATACATGATGTATTCAAGTTAACTAGATATGCATCATCCTCATGTGAAATTACATCATCATTGATTTTACTGTTACCTTGTCGCAAAGACGTAGCTGATGTAGGTACGGACGATGACAATGTACCATACACTTTAGATGATGTCACGCTCACAATCGGAGGTGTGGCTGCTCTAGTAGGTGCAATGGTGGAGGAACCAACCAGTGGTGGTGAGCATGAACTAGAATAGTAGTTGTTGTAGTCACACAATGCATCCTCCTGTATTTGTCTCTCAAAGGTACAAGCACGAACATACATACCAGTAATGCAACGAGGAATATACTGAAATCTTGCGCGAATATCATGATTCAAACCATCAAAAAATATATTCATTGTATCATCCTCAGATTCTTCTCTGTCGCAATGATGCATATAAGATTTGAACTCTTGGTAGTAAGCATGAACAGTGTTACTGCCTTGTTTTAAGTGTTCCAATTTGCGAAGCAATTCACGGCGATAGTAAGGAGGAAAAAAATGTTTTCTCATTACAGCCTTCAAATCTTTCCAAGTTGTGGGTTGGTTATCAATATTTTTCTTACAATGCACACTCCACTAAACAGAAGCAAAACTAGTAAATACTCTAGTGGCAGCTTGTACTCTCTCAAGTTCAGAAAAATGATGGTGACTAAAAACTTTTTCTACTTCAAGCTCCCAAGCTAGATAAATAGCAGGATTAAATCTACCATCAAATGACAGTAAAGAAATAACCTGACCATGTGCTTGTGTGTGTTGTCCCATGTGTCGTGATGGTGAAGATGTATCTGTCGTCCAAGAACTTCTGTCTCCGGTACCTGTCATGATTAGTAGAAACAAGAAACAAAATTCGAGAATAATGTTCCTATGAACTACTAGGATGTGGTGGTAAAGTGCTCATAGTAAAGCAAATATCAATATCTTACAAGTTCTTACCATGCAGCTGGTGGTGATAGGCAACCAGCGGTGTCAAATAACTCCAAAGATTGAGTAAAGCGATTGCCAGGTGAACGTATGTAAACATGGTGTAGAAATATGTGGAGCTGGGTTGGCTTTATATATGGTAGCAAAAGATTAGCAATAATCAATTCAGAGATGCAATGTTGAATAAACGCTCAACGACGGTACTGTGCTGGTCCTAGGCTAGACCGGACTAGAGACGCGAGCCTAGAACACTAATGATGTCACGGTGTAGCACAACTAGCATCAATAAAGGATACGAATTAGCTTTGGACAGCAAGATATAAGTGAAGATCACAACGGTAGTAAAGATAATGATGAAATCAACTACCAAGCAGAATATACAACAACACTCTCTCCAACTTTCTTTTCCTTCTTTTTCTTCTTCTTTTTGTCACACTTTTTTTCTTTTTCTTTCTCTACTCTTTTTTTTACTTTTTTTTCTCTGTCTTTTCTTTCTTTCTCCCTCTTTCCAAGACAAACTAGATAAGATGTAGATTGGATCAAGCAAAGATGCGAACGACTTCAACTATGATTGTGACAATGAACGATGGGCTGCACGATTTGGAAATTGATGGATGAGGTGGTGGACAGCGGAAGGGATAACGATGCAGCGGCGACATGACTAATGTGAACAGAACTCGAAACTCTAACGAACTAGACACTAAGACCAGCAACTCGACATGATGATGCAACCGATAATTCAATAATGCAAACAATGAAAAGAAAATTGCAAAGGCTCAGACTGGCTTGGACAAAGGATGAATAGATCTAACTTTTTTTTGGACTTTTTCTTGGACAATAGGTAAGAAAATAAATCTAATCTAGGAATAACTAGAAATTCTCACCGAGCAACCTGAAAACTGATACCACTTGATAGATGCGAGGGGCCCGATCTTTCGATGAGATGATAAATATTGATTTGGTGGAGACGACTTTGATGATCCGACTACAAACGTGCATGACGTTGCGCCTTAGCAATCGCTAAACCAATCTCCAGGGGTTACTGACAATGCCAGAAGCACAATCAGCCTGACCACGAAGGTCTATTCCTGCATGCAATCGAAGAACAAGCAAGAATATGATAAAGCAATCTGAATATTGCAAATATAGATGAAGTATTGACAAAGATGGGGATCCGTAAGCGGTCTTGGTCTGGTCGTTGGACACAAACGAAGTACACGAAGTTGCAATGGCTAACTTTTGACTAAACAAATCCCAAAGAAAAAGCTACTAGATGGATCTACTTATATAGGAGCAAGGGGTGGTGGCCAAGGAGGTGGAAGGACGTCCCAAGGCAGCCTAAAACTAACCCTAGGTCGTACAAGGCTCATGGACCCAAGTGGAGGTGATGCAACACCTTTGGACTTGTAGTTTGACTCGGATTCTGCTGCAGCGTCAGATTGTTTCGTCGATATCTCAACGCTCTGGACGAATTTGAAGGTGAATCCAATTAGGTTGGAAAGTGTACGAAATCTAGTTTCCAACAAAAAAAAGAAACACCCAATTCGGAGTCCGTATGAAGGAGTTCTTGCCGTTTTGAGTCAGGTATGTGTGTGTAGTCCGAATCTGGATGCAGAACGTGAGAGACTTGGACTCTATCTTCTCTTGGCCCAAAAGTAACGTGAGAGAACTTTTTGAACAACACCTAAACTTCTCTTTTTTCCCTTATCTTCATATGTGGATTGTACAAATGTCCCATACACCTGGAATTAGACATGGCATAAAAGTCTGTGAAGTATTTTTGACCTGGATGACATTAATAAATTGTTGCATAGCTTGCATTAGAAATCACCTCAGAAATATACATGTATGCAATATTTTTTGTCGTATCCAAGGTAGCCATGTCCTCATCAGTTTGCAAGTGGAAATGTAAACTCACGATCAGATTTGTCTTTCACTTTGTATTGAATGTTGGCCCAGAGAAGCATCCATGTTGATGCGGAGCATTCAAAGGTCATCCCCATGGACAGTCCATCGCATCACCAAGTGCTCCAAGGACCAATGACACGTGCTCCTGCTAGAGCACTTGAATCCGAGGTTAACTCTCTCCTTGTTGAATTTCCATTTGACCACCTTGAGACATGGCTACTACCTCAAACGGAGACACTTTGTATGCTTAGGTGCCAAGGAGAAGTTACGGTGCAAGACAGATGCCAAGAGCATGAACCAGGATTCTCCCAGCGCAGAGAAAGAGGTACTACCGGTCCAATTACCGGTCTGCCGGTACTACCGGTCCAACTACTGGTCTACCTTCTGTGATCGACCGGTGCAAGGCCGGTGCAAGGCCGGAACTTCCGGTAAAACCGTAAAAACCGGTACTACCGGTCCCAGGACCGGTACTACCGCCCTGCCTGAACGCAATTGAAGGGTTTTCACCCCATGTATCCCCCAACTTACTCCTTGGACTATAAGTACTCCTTCCCTTCCATCTTTTAGGGTTATCTTTTGGATAGCTCATCAGAGACCTTTGTGGTTCCTGTCCTACGAGACCGCGGCCTCTTCGAAGAAGATCCACCTCGGATTCAAGACCTCCACACCGGAGAAGATCCCAAGGGATACCCCAAGACCTCCTCCGGAGAAGACTATCTTTGTACCACCGTTGTTGACTATGGATCATGTATCTTGATGTGTATCGTGGATCTAGCACCTGTGTGACCGTATTTGTGTTGATTTGAGTGTTTCGCCTCGTGTTTTCCTCCGTATCTTCCTTGTGTTCTTCGTGTTGATCGTGGGATAACCTCCTTTCGTGAAAGATCTGTCGATTTGGGTTTCACCCTACATCATTATGGTATCAAGAGCATAGGTTGATCACGAATTTGGAGCCCCACACCTTGTTTTCTAGCTTGTTTTTGTTGTGTTCTTCACAATTTCAAAAATTCCCCACAAAAATAGCCCCAAAGTTTTTTTGTGATCTGTTGATTTGGCGAGATTTTGTTGAATTTGTTCCAAGGATTTGATGTGCCACGAGTGGATCTAGCATTTCCCCAAGTTTCACCAGTTTCCATCCTCGAAATCCATCCAATTTCGACTCTGAAATCATCCATTTCGGCCCATATTTCGCCCCGAACCAGTTCTGAGAATTTTCCCGACACCAACGGTACTACCGGTGGCACTAGTGGTACTTCCACTGAGCACCATAAGTGGTACTACCGGCATACCAAGCGGTACTTCCGCCCACCCAGTTTCAGCCTTCCGAGTTTCACCGTTTTGACCATAACTTTCACTCCCGAACTCCGATTTGAGTGTTCTTTGGCTCGTTGAAAAGCTAGTGACGTGCCCGGAGCTGCTCATCTTGGTTTTACCACCATTAGACTCCATAAAATTTTGTCAAATTTGGCAAGTTTGCTTAGGCCCTCCACCATATACACCTTCTGCATACCACCACCACTTCCGCAACCACCATCGTTTCACCGTTTCGATTTTGACAATTTTGGATCACTTTGCCTTGGATACTTGAGTTGTGGTTTCACCGTTTCCTTGGATGTTTCGGCTACCTTGGAACGGAACAATATCGACAACACCACCGCTCACCCTCGGCAAAGACGGTAACATCGACGACACCTTGTTCATTCTACCTTGCAATTGCATTATCACCCTATGGACCATCTTTGCGTAGCTTTCCCATTGAGACTAGCCATTTGGGTATTGCCGGACCACGACACTTGTGCACATTAGTGATAGTTATATATATTGCATACTACATCATCATATCTCCGTGTGACAAAAGAGTGTCCCGCATACACAATAGCTACCATGATCCGAGAAGCATGCATAAGTGACCAAAGAAAGAGCTCACAAGCTTTTAAGAAAAAGAGCCAACCAAAGCTTATAAGCAAAAGGAAAATAGCATCATACACCTTGCATCAAAAGAGATCATATGACATAGCAATACATCATCTTGTGCTCAAGCATCGGCACATCATACACTCATAGCATACTTGTGATAGGAAGTCATTTCGTTTGCCTCTTATAGGTTGTGCACAAGTGCGTATCCACCTATTATGCAATCGGTTAGCGTCTCTCTAGTGTTGTGCAACACGAGCATTTTCCGTGGTTCCCACATTTTCGCTCACCCTTGGTTGCACAACCACATTTATCTATCCGTGCGTGTGCTCCGTGTGCTACTTCTTACTTGTGATCTACTTGTTGCATGAGCAAATTGTGAACCATTTTCAACGTCATTGAGTCACTTTGACAATTGCATTGAATTTGTGCCACCATCCTAACCAAGCTCCTCTCAAAGCTTTACTTGTGTAGGTGTGAGAATCGACACGAAGTGGTACCAATAGTGCTATTTCCGGGTTACATTATTGAATGATCATTGATCCATTTTCAACTTTGGTTAAGGTATTTGGTATTGTTTTCTCCTTCCTCCCACTCACATACTTGCTTGTGATGATGGATAGGCCAAGTACATCTTCGAACCCGATCTTCGACGATCCTCAAGAAGCGAACAACTACGTCACCAAACTACATCTCTTCGGTGTCCAACGAGCTCTCCATCAAGAAAGTGAATCTATGCGCGAGTACATTGGTCAAGTCGCCGAGGACGCGCGCTAATTTGAAGCAAGAACAAGAGAGCAATTCGACATCATCAACACCAACATGTCTACCCAATTTGACGAGCTAAAAACTTTGATAGTCAACCGACGTTCTTCTTCCACATCTTCTCAAAGACGAAGCCGCTCAAGTCGACATACCGACTCCATGGATGGCTCAAGTACCCCTACATCAAACACTCTTCGTCAAGCCGCACGTCAAGCTCGACATGACAACCGAAATCCACTTCACGACAAGAGTTCACAAGAGCTATTTGAAGAGCAAGAGAGTCGACATCGTCAAAACCAAGCTACACTTGACCAAGCGCAAGAATGGCAACGACTACGCCAACAACAACAAGAGCGAGCACGTCAATACCAAGAAGAACAAGATGCCGAGGCTAATCGTCAAGCACAACAACGCCGAGAAGCTCAAGCTCTTGAGGCGCAACGAGCATTACATGATTCACATCGCAATGTGGCAGCTCACACTCGACACACTCGTCAAGAAGAGGATTTCCTTCGCGATGAGATGCAAGAGAGGCGCCACCAAGCAAGAATGCAAGAAGAAGTTCCTCCTCAAGCGCGACAAGAGCAACAAGCTCACCAAGAACCTCAAGCTCGGCAAGCACACCATGACAATGGACATCTACTTCGACAAGAGCAACATGAGATTGCCAATCGCCAAAATCAAGAGCGCCCTCCCAATAGGCAAGCAAACAATGAAGAGCATCGGTACGGCAAGCTCAAGTTCACCATGCCAAAGTTGTCCGGAAGCATTGATCCCAAAGACTACCTCTCATGGGTATTGAGGGTTGACAAGATCTTTCGCCTTCACAACTTCGACGAAGAGAAGAAGATTGCAATGGCCTCCCTTGAGTTCCAAGACTATGTTCTCATTTGGTGGGAGCAAATCATAGAGAGACGAGAAGCAAAAGGCGAACCTCCTATCACCACTTGGGCTCAAATGAAGGAAGTCATGAGAGCACGCTTTGTGCCTACACACTACAACCGTGACTTGTTCAAGAAGCTACAACTCCTCAAGCAAGGTACCAAGTCGGTTGAAGAGTACTACAAGAAGATGGAGATTGCCATGATACGAGCAAACATCACGGAAGATGAAGAGCAAACAATGGCGAGATTCTTGAATGGACTCAACTATCCTATCAAGAATATTGCGGACATTCAACCATACACCAATCTCCTCGAGCTAGTACACCAAGCAACCAAAGCGGAGCGACAAGTTCAAGAGGACTACAAGTACTCTAAGTTCACCTCCAAGAACTTCGCCTCCTTCAACCAAGCTTCAACGACTTCGTCTACTCCTCCTACCTCTACCAAGCCATCTACAAACTTCGGCGACAAGTCAAGCTACAAGAATGCGACTACATCGAGTCGTACACCTTCTACCAACAACTTCAAGCCAAGAGCTGCATCATCTACAACTCCAACCGAGGACAACTCCAAGACGAGTTCCATCCAATGCTTTCAAGTGCCAAGGGCGAGGCCACAAATCATTTGAGTGCAAGACCGTTCGCACCATGATCATCAACGATGACAGATCTTATGACTCAATGAGCGACGATGATATGGAAGCCCTTGAGCATGTAGCTATGCATCGCCAAGTGAATGAAGAAGAAGATCATCAAGTGTTTTGCGACAATGACACAAGTCCCAATCTTGTTGTTTCCAAGGTCTTGACACTCCAACACCAACAAGATGACGACCAACGATGTCATGTCTTTCATACCAAGGCCGACATCAATGGACGCTCCGTCAAGGTTATCATCGATGGAGGAAGTTGTCATAACTTGGCAAGCGAAGAGCTATGCGACAAGCTTCAATTGGTCAAGACGAAGCATCCTCACCCTTACAAGGTCCAATGGCTTAATGACGCCGGAATTCTTCGAGTCGAGCACACCGTGCAAGTCTCCTTCAAGATAGGCGCCTACGTGGACACACTTGAGTGTGATGTGATCCCCATGTCCGTGTGTGATGAGGACATAAATACCTTGGATACGACCAAAAATATTGTGTACATGTATATTTGTGAGGTGATTTCTAATGCAAACTATGCAACAATTTATTTATGTCATCCAGGACAAAAATACTTCACAGACTTTTGTGCCATGTCTAATTCCAGGTGTATAGGACATTTGTACAATCCACATATGAAGATAAGGGAAAAAGAGAAGTTTAAGTGCTGTTCAAAAAGTTCTCTCACGTCACTTTTGGGCCAAGAGAAGATAGAGTCCAAGTCTCTCACGTTCTGCATCCAGATTCGGACTGCACAGACATACCTGACTCAAAACGGCAAGAACTCCTTCATACGGACTCCGAATTGGGTGATTCTTTTTTTTGTTGGAAACTAGATTTTGTACACTTTCCAACCCAATTGTATTCACCTTCAAATTCGTCTGGAGCGTCGAGATATCGACAAAACAATCTGACGCTGCAGCAGAATCCGAGTCAAACTACAAGTCCAAAGGTGTTGCATCACCTCCGCTTGGGCCCATTATCCTTGTACGGCCTAGGGTTAGTTTTAGGCTGCCTTGGGACGTCCTCCCACCTCCTTTGCCGCCACCCCTTCGTCCTATATAAGTAGATCCATCTAGTAGCTTTTTCTTTGGGATTTGTTTAGTCAAAAGTTAGCCATTGCAACTTCGTGTACTTCGTTTGTGTCCAACGACCAGACCAAGACCGCTTACGGATCCCCACCTTTATCAATACATCATTTATATTTGCAATATTCAGATTGCTTTATCATATTCTTGCTTGTTCTTCGATTGCATGCAGGAATAGACCTTCGTGGTCAGGCTGATTGTGCTTCTGGCATCGTCAGTAACCCAAGGAGATTGGTTTAGCGATTGCTAAGGCGCAACGTCGTGCACGTTTGTAGTCGGATCGCCAAAGTCGACTCCACCAAATCGATAGTTATCATCTCATCGAAAGATCGGGCCCCTCGCCTCTATCAAATGGTATCAGAGCAAATAACCTGATCATGTGCTTGTGTGTGTTGTCCCGCGTCTCGTCATGGTGAAGATGTATCCATCGTCCAAGAACTTCTGTCTCCGGTACCTGTCATGATTAGTAGAAACAAGAAACAAAATTGGAGAATAATGTTCCTATGAACTACTAGGATGTGGTGGTAAAGCGCTCACAGTAAAGCAAATATCAATATCTTACAAGTTCATACCATGCAGCAGGTGGTGCTAGGCAACCAGCATGTCAAATAACTCCAAAGATTGAGTAAAGTGATTGCTAGGTGAACGTAAATATGCACGGTGTAGAAATATGTGGAGCTGGGTTGGCTATATATGGTAGTAAAAGATTAGAAATAATCAATTCAGAGATTCAATGTTGAATAAACGCTCAACGACGGTACTGTGCCGGTCCTAGGCTAGACCGGACTAGAGACGCGAGCCTAGAACACTAATGAGGTCACGGTGTAGCACAACTAGCATCAATAAAGGATACGAAGTAGCTCTGGACAACAAGATATAAGTGAAGATCACAACGGCAGTAAAGATAATGATGAAAACAACTGCCAAGCAGAATATACAACAACTCTCTCTCCAACTTTCTTTTTCTTCTTTTTTTTTCTCACACTTTTTTCTTTTTCTTTCTCTCCTCTTTTTTTTACTTTTTGTCTCTGTCTTTTTTTTCTTTCTCCCTCTTTCCAAGACAAACCAGATAAAATGCAGATTGTATCAAGCAAAGATGCAAACGACTTCAAGTATGATTGTGACAATGAACGATGGCTAGCATGAGGTGGAAATTGATGGATGAGGTGGTGGACAGCGGAAGGGATAACGATGCAGCGGCGACGTGACTAATGTGAACAGAACTCGAAACTCTAACGAACTAGACACTAAGAATAGCAACTCGACATGATGATGCAACCGATAATTCAATAATGCAAACAATGAAAAGAAAATTGCAAAGGCTCAGACTAGCTAGGACAAAGGATGAATAGATCTATCTTTTTTTGTGGCTTTTCCTTGGACAATAGGAAAGAAAATAAATCTAATCTAGGAATAACTGGAAATTCTCACCGAGCAACCTGAAAAATTGATACCACTTGATAGAGGCGAGGGGCCCGATCTTTCGATGAGAGGATAACTATCGATTTGGTGGAGATAACTTTGACGATCCGACTACAAACATGCACGATGTGGCGCCTTAGCAATCGCTAAACCAATCTTCTGGGGTTACTGACAATGCCAGAAGCACGATCAGCCTAACCACGAAGGTCTATTCCTGCATGCAATCGAAGAACAAGCAAGAATATGATAAAGCAATCTGATTATTGCAAATATAGATGAATTATTGATAAAGGTGGGGATCCGTAAGCGGTCTTGGTCTGGTCGTTGGACACAAACGAAGTACACGAAGTTGCAATGGCTAACTTTTGACTAAACAAATCCCAAAGAAAAAGCTACTATATGGATCTACTTATATAGGAGCAAGGGGTGGCGGCCAAGGAGGTGGAAGGACGTCCCAAGGCAGCCTAAAACTAACCCTAGGTCGTACAAGGCTCATGGGCCCAAGTGGAGGTGATGTAACACCTTTGGACTTGTAGTTTGACTCGGATTCTGGTGCAGCGTCAGATTGTTTCGTCAGTATCTCAACGCTCCAGACGAATTTGAAGGTGAATCCAATTGGATTGGAAAGTGTACAAAATCTAGTTTCCAACAAAAAAAGAATCACCCAATTCGGAATCCGTATGAAGGAGTTCTTGCCATTTTGAATCAGGTATGTCTGTGCAGTCCGAATCTGGTTGTAGAACATGAGAGACTTGGACTTTATCTTCTCTTATCCCAAAAGTGACGTGAGAGAACTTTATGAACAGCACCTAAACTTCTCTTTTTCCCTTATCTTCATATGTGGATTGTACAAATGTCTCATACACCTGGAATTAGACATGGCACAAAAGTCTGTGAAGTATTTTTGTCCTAGATGACATAAATAAATGGTTGCATAGTTTGCATTAGAAATCACCTCACAAATATACATGTATGCAATATTTTTGGTCGTATACAAGGTAGTCATGTCCTCATCAGTGTGCCACCTTATTCTTGGACGACCATGGCAATATGATCGTGGAGTCACACACAATGGACGGACCAATCACTATAGCTTCAAGATGAAGGGCAAGGAATTCGTGCTACATCCCATGTCACCAAGTCAAGTAGCCGCCGACAAACACTTACCTACCAACCATCGTGGAGAGAATGGTGAGAGAGTGATCCACCAAAAGGAGAGTGAGAGCCACAAGCCAAATATGAGCGACTCCATGATGAGTGACAAGAAGCAACTAGTGCTATTTGCCACCAAAAGTGAGATAAGAGAAGTGTGTGAGAACCCATCGAGTGTCTTTCACCTTGTGCTTTTATGCAAAGGGGAAGCCAAACCTACTAACACTTCACCACCTCCACCTTTAGTGTTGTCTCAATTGTTGCAGAAATTCTCGGACGTCTTTCCCGATGAGCTACCTCCGGGTCTACCTCCACTTCACGGAATCAAACACCGCATCGACCTCATACCCGGCGCACCACTTCCAAACAAGGCTCCGTACCGCGTCAACCCCGAGGAAGCCAAGGAGATACAACGGCAAGTGCAACAACTCATCGACAAAGGTCATGTACGTGAAAGCTTAAGCCCTTGTGCCGTTCCGGTTATTCTTGTGCCTAAGAAAGATGGAAGTTTTCGCATGTGCTCCGATTGCCGTCCTATAAATGTTATCACCGTTAGATACCGTTATCCTATCCCACGCTTATATGACATGTTTGATGAATTATGTGGTGCCACCATCTTTTCGAAAATTGATCTTAAAAGTGGTTACTACCAAATTCGCATTCAAGAGGGTGATGAGTGGAAAACGGCTTTCAAAACCAAGTTTGGGTTATATGAGTGGCTTGTTATGCCAATGGGTTTATAGGAAGCACCCGGTTCATTTATGCGTCTTATGCACTTTTGTCTTCGACCCTACATAGGCATCTTTGTAGTGGTTTACTTTGATGACATCCTTGTTTTTAGCAAGACGCTAGAGGACCATGTGACACACATCCATTTGGTTTTACAAACCCTTTGGAAAGAGCGCTTATATGATAACATGGAGAAATGCACTTTTGGCATTGACAAGGTCATCTTCCTAGGATTTGTCGTTTCTTCACAAGGTGTTCACATTGATGAAACTAAAATTGAAGCAATTAAAACTTGGACTCAACCAACGAATCTCATGCAAGTGCGTAGTTTCCTTGGTCTAGCCGGTTTCTACCGACGTTTCGTGAAGGACTTTAGCACTATTGCTATGCCTCTACACGCCTTGAGCAAGAAGAACGCACCTTTCATTTGGGGTCCTTCGCAAGACACCGCGTTCAATGAACTAAAAAGCTTGCTTACACACGCATCACTTCTAGCCCTACCAAACTTTGACAAACCATTTGAGATCCATTGTGACGCTAGCGGTACCGGCATAGGTGGCGTGCTCATGCAAGAAAAGCGCCCAATTGCTTACTTTAGCGAGAAGCTATCCGGAGCGCAACTTAACTACCCCATTTATGATAAAGAACTTTATGCCTTGGTGAGAGTTTTACGTGTTTGGGAACATTATCTTAGACCTGATGAATTCATTCTTCATACGAACCATGAGACTCTCAAGTATCTCAAGGGTCAAACTAAGTTGAACAAGCGTCATGCTAAATGGAGTGAGTTCATTGAGTCTTTTCCCTAAGTTGAACAAGCGTCATGCTAAATAGGTTAACTCCTGGGCACCCCTGACCCCCTCTGATGCCCCCCTCTGATGCCCCCCTTTGGCATATATTTACACCGTGTCGCGGAAACCCTGATTCCGGACCCCTTTTCTCCAAACGCAATTCCGATCTCCGCCGCCATCGCCATCAAGCTTCGGGGGACCAGAATTCCTGCGTCGGCACCCTGCCGGGACGGGGAAGTGCCCCCGGATTCATCTCCATCGATGTTGCTTCCTCCCTCCATGATGCGGGAGTAGTTCCTCCTCGGGGCTGAGGTTCTTACCAGTAGCTATGTGGTCAATTCTCTCTCCCATGATGTGATGTTCGTTGTGATCATAGGCTATGTTAATCTAGGGTGATCCCATGATATTTCCCCTTCCTCTATGTATTGTATTGATGTACTCACTTGTCTTTATCTAGTATAATCCCCGAGACCAAGGTGACAGCAGTCTATTGGACATGGATTAGAACAATATTTTCATGAGTGATTTCCTCTCTTGTGTGTTGATTGAAGATTGAGAGTCTCTTGGTGCTTGTCTTTGAATATCCTTTAGATATGTTGTGGTGATTGTGGGACTCTCTTTGGATGGCCGCGGTGACATTGGGAAATCCTTAGATTGAGAACTACGAACTTTGAGGTGTGCTTTTGTAGCCCTACATAATTCTCGTCCTCTCTTGACCACGAAGGAATGACCTCAGAGTGTGTCCCCTTTGCATGTTTTATGGGAAATATCATGTGATTCGATTATGTTAATGTTGTTGGGAGTTGCCACTAGTGAAAGTATGAACCCTAGGCCTTGTTTCCACCATTGCAATACCATTTGTGCTCACGTTTACCACTTGTTTTCTTGCTGCACTTTTTATTATAGATTTATATTATTTTGTTTTCCCATCCATATCACTTGCCATTTAACATCTCTTCGCCGAACTAGTGCACCTATACATCTAACAAGTGTATTAGGTGTGTTGGGGACACAAGAGACTTCTTGTATCTTAGTTGCAGGGTTGCTTGAGAGAGACCATCTTCAACCTCTACTTCCCTGAGTTCGATAAACCTTAGGTCATCCACTTGAGGGAAATTGCTGCTGTCCTACAAACCTCTGCGCTTGGAGGCCCAACATAGTCTACAAGAGTAGAAGCGTGTGTAGACATCAAGCTATTTCTGGCGCCGTTGCCGGGGAGGTGAGCGCTTGAAGGTATATCTTTAGATCTTGCAATTAAATCTTTTTATTTCTTGTTTTTATTTCACTAGTTATGTTTATGGGAAACCGTGCTATTGGATCGTTGCTTGCGGGAAGACGCCCCACACCTGTGGTTGTTGCTCCTCCCCCTACTGAAATTGTGCCCTATAAAATACCAGCTGGTATTATCGATTATGTTTTGGCTAATCGTTATGCAGGAGACAAACATCCCGGTGAACACTTGCTATATCTGTCACAACTATGTTCATTATTTAAGCTTGCAGGTGTATCAAAGGAGTTTGTCATGAGGAAATTATTTGCCTTGTCACTGAAAGGAAAAGCATTGGAATGGTATAGGCTACTAGATGACTCTCACCTACTGGATTGGGAAGAGATCCAGTCTCTCTTTTACTCCAAGTTTTATCCTCTTCATGAAGTCCATGAGAATAGGAATTATGTTTATAATTTCTATCCTCATGACGGAGAGCGCATAGCTCAAGCTTGGGGGAGACTGAAAACGTTAATGCTAAAATTTCCTAACCATGGGCTCCCCAAAGATATGATTATTAATAATTTCTATGCGAGGCTTTCTCGACAGGATAAAGATTTGCTCGACGCTTCCTCTATGGGTTCTTTCACAAACAAAAAGATTGATGCTAAATGGGAACTCCTTGAAAGAATTCAACGCAACACTGAAGATTGGGAGATCGACAAAGGTAAAGAGTCAGGTATAATTTATGAGTATGATTGCATTAAGTCCTTTGTTGAAACTACAAGTTTTAATAAGTTTAGTGCTAAGTTTGGGCTTGATTCTCAACTCCTTGTTGATTTCCTCAAATCTTTTGCTTCACATCTTAATATGCCTAAGGAGGATTGGAACAAGCATCATAAACCGTTTAAAGAGATTTGCAAAGAAAATGAAATTGTTCATGATGATTGCAACATGCATGATCCAATTCCTAAAAATGAAGTTTTATATAAGCATGTTAATTTTTGTGGAGTGGATAGACCTTGTGAAAGGCCTATGATTGAAGAAGAGAAGTATTGTAAGCAACATAAGCATGAAAGAACAATCACTTGGGTCAGAGATTTAAATGAAATTGCTAGAGAATTATGTGACCTTTATCCTTTTACTTGTGAACTTTGCCGTATAGAGGGTCACTTTAATTTTCAATGCATGAAATTTCAAAACATAACTGTTAACCGGTTGTGTGATAACATGATCACCTCTGATCTTTATGATGAGCTTATGTTATTTTTGATGTGTGAAGAGTTATCAGAAAAGACTTCTTGGCTAGATGTTAATGCCATAGGAATAAAAAACACTTTGCAAAATTGCCATCTCTATTGTGTTGTTAATTGCCATGAAAATGATTACATAAGTAAGATTAGAAAGGAGGGAACTTTACCAAAGTATAAAAATGTCTCTTATATTTCTGCTAATAAAAAGGAGAGTTTCTCCCAAGTTTCCCCTATTGTTTCTAATGATAAACCAGGATATGTGGAGAAGCTTCATCTCAAACCACCCCCTCCTAAGGTGAAGAAGAAGAAAAAGAAGGGGAGGAGGAAGAGGAGCAAGAAGGAAGAAGAATGGGTATCAACCTGGCCTGAGCATATTCCTCCCATCAACTTTTATCCTAACGGCTGTAAGTTTAAAGAAGAAGGTGAAGTTTATTGCCTTAATTATCATCTTGATGATACGTCCGTAGGTACTATTGAAGATGATTTTGATTATGATATGCATGTTACTAATTATGATTGGGAAAATGATGATAATGCTACTTATGATCTTGAAAATCTTTTTGGTACCAACTCTGAAAGTGATGATATGGGAAGCTCTAAGCTTGGGGATGATAGGATTGCAAGTCCTTTACCCACTAGTGATGAGATAATTGATAATTCTTTTGCTAGTAAGAATAAAGACAACATGTTTACAAATATAGTTGCTAGCAATGATAATGCTCTTCTCTACCATGATGATGTTATAACTCCAATCTATAGTGATTATAAAGGTACCTATGACATAAGGAGAAATTATCCTTATGAAACTTGTCATAATCATGGAGGGAATTACTCCCTTGTTGAACACCACACTCCTAATATACAATTAATCTATAGTGTTCAAGTTGTTTATGATAGTCCTACTCCCACTATTACCAATGAGAAAGATTATGCTTATGTGGAGAGTAAGAGTACCTTTTTGCATGTGGATCATGGTAACAATGCTTTATGTGATGCTTATATTGTTGAGTTCATCCATGATGCCACTGAAATTTATAATGAGAGAGGGAGACTTGGTTCTAAATATTTTAATAATAAGAAGTTTCCTCTCTTTATGGTGAATATTTTGAAGTTATGCTTGTTTTGCCTTCCTATGCTAGTTGCTTTGTGCTTCAATGAATTATTCTATTGCAATATTCCTATGCATAGGAAGCATGTTAGGCTTAAATGTGTTTGGTATTTGCTTCTTGATGCTCTCTTTTGTTCTTCAACTCTTATTCCTACGAGGGCATCATTAAAGTCTTATGCCTAGCTTAAAGGCATAAAAGAAAGCGCTTTTGGGAGGCAGCCCACAATGAATAAAATTTTATTTCGCTTTTGTTGTGTCTTGATGGTTGTTACTATAGTAGCATCATCATTGTATCTTTACTTTTCAGCTTTGTGCCAAGTTTAGCCTCCGATTGCAAGAAAGTTCAAAAGTTGTGACGTGCTGTCCAGGAAACAGATTCTGTCCTTGGATAGAAAAAATCGTATAAAATCACCAGATCATCCTTTTGGTCTGAATTTTTTTGACAGCGTGCTCTATATAATTTTCTTTCGTGCATCTGTTCTGAGGATTTTGATTAGAGTTGCAGAAGTGCCCCGAACAAATCATTTACTACCTGCTGTTATGTTTTTCACAGATTCTGTCCTGTTTTGCCTTTCCTTCATTTTGCAAACCTTGAGCTTGCTTTTTCTTTGCAAAAACCTTTTGGCAATCTTGAGAAACAGTAGACCTTCAAGAATATCCTTATTTCCAGCAAGGAACAATTATTTTATTATGGGTACTAACCTCGCTAATCAGATTATGATGAGTTATGTATGAAGGGAGTTTTCAAGTGTGCGAGGGAAGATGATAAAAAGATTCAGGAGTGCCAAACGCTCAAGCTTGGGGATGCCCCCATGCACCCCCAAGAAATATTCAAGAAGACTCAAGCGTCTAAGCTTGGGGATGCCCCCGTGCATCCCCTTCTCCATCAACATTATCAGTTCGTCTTTGGTTCCACTATATTTTTATCACTTCATGTGTTATGTGCTATGCTTGGAGCGTCTTGCTTTTAGTTTCCTTTTTAGTTTTCTTTAGCTTTTCATAACGAGTCAGAACTCAGCTTTCTTTGTGTGGGAGAGAAACACGCTCCACTTCTACCTAGAACATAACATAGAATTTTCTTGTCTATCTTTGTTGTGTATGTTCTTTGTCCTTCAATAGCTACTATCATGCTTATCTTTTTAAAGAGCTTTTGTTTAGTTGGTTGCTTGAACTCTCTTTATTTATCATGATTACCTTATCAAGAGAGTTTGCTTCCGTTGCATTGGTTGGTATGTCTATGATAAAGATGCTACGTGCATAATGGTGCTTAGTAGTTCATGTTTTCTTATGGTTAGTCTCAAATAGCTGGGGGATTCCCAATGTGTTATTGGAGTACCAACATGATTTGTTTGCCTATGATGTGGTATGGTTTAGTAATATCTTCCTTCAGAGAATTTATTTTGATTGACTTGGCGTATGCTCACGCATATTTAAGACTGTAAAGAAAGTCTGTCAAGCCTTGATGATCTTTTGTTTCTGAGTAGCGATATAACTTCCATGCCTGATTCAATGTTGCTTTGTCGCTCTGTATGATTATGACCGTCATTGCTCTCTTAGTTGGTCGCTCCCAGTCTATTGCTAACCTCCACCTGTACTAAGCGGACTGACTGCTTGTGCATCCACATTCTTTTAAACCAGTTATGCCATATGAGTCCACCATACCTTCCTACATGGTATTTACCTGCCATTCCTAACGGAGACTTGCATGTGCCATCTCGAAATTATTCAAAGAAAAATGCATTCCTATTTTGTGCCTCTGTTGTAAGTCCATGAGGAAGTAGTAGTTAATTCATAATCTTTTTAAGTTGGACAAGCTTCACCCCGGGATTGCATGTATAATGTGCAAACCCATAATACGAGAAGGAACTGGCATTGAGTGCGCCCGGCTCAAAACTAATATAACAAACAAACCCTCCTTCACGCTTTGTTCATGAGAAATCAGAAAACTTTGGCAGTGATAAACAAAGGAGATTAAGAGGATGTGATCGTCCTCATTCGGGAGCCGTTCCTCGAAACTTGTCCATCTCAAGAAGTGATTGAGTTGTCTGCTAGCATTCGTTGACAGAACATGCATAATCAAAAAAATATTATTACCTCTGTTTTTAAAACCAAGAGCTCTGGTACATGTTTTGTCTTTGTTTCCGACTACGGGTTTTCAACCTTGCCAACAAAAGCCACGGTTCGAGAGTCTCCACCTTCTTATTAAAGCACCAACTACTGAGAGCATGATTGTCATTCTGAGTGTAATGTGCATTGTCCCAAAGTAGCATTGTCTTTTGCATGATTATGATATCGTTTATTTTGAAATCATTGTATCTAGTCATCACTTAAACCTTGGAGGCGCCCCTGCATTTATGTTTTGCTTCACTAAAGGGGGCAAGCGAGATATCACTTTATCATATTTGCACACCATGCTCATTACAAATCTATTTGATGTTTCAGTATCATATTGTAAAACTTTCAGTTCTTTGTGATTTTCTCATAAGGCAACTTAATTACTACAGATTCATTGTCTCAGTAAGCTTTTGTCATGTGACTATGAAAAGTCCTTATATGGTTAATAGCATGTCACCACAGAAATTATGCTTGTTATCATTTACCTACTCGAGGACGAGCAGGAATTAAGCTTGGGGATGTTGATACGTCCAAAACGTATCTATAATTTCTGCTTGCTCCATGCCTCTTTTGTGTGATATTGCTATGTTATTTATACACTTCCATACACTTTTGATCATATTTGGACTAACCTATTAACTCAGTGCACCCCAGTGCTAGTTTCTGCTTTCTGCTGTTTTTGTATTTCAGGTCTTCCCATTACGTAAATTGCCAGAAAAATTCCGGGAAAAATATATAAAAAATCAGCGTTCCGGAAGCTTCCATGCGGCCAAAGTAGGGCCGGAGGGGACCCACAGGGGCTCCAGGCGGCCTGCCCACGCGGCCCCCCTGGCCGCGCCGGGGGGGGGGGCGCCTGGGCACCCCTGACCCCCTCTGATGCCCCCCTTTGGCATATATTTACACCGTGTCGCGGAAACCCTGATTCCGGACCCCTTTTCTCCAGACGCAATTCCGATCTCCGCCGCCATCGCCATCAAGCTTCGGGGGACCAGAATTCCTGCGCCGGCACCCTGCCGGGACGGGGAAGTGCCCCCGGATTCATCTCCATCGACGTTGCTTCCTCCCTCCATGATGCGGGAGTAGTTCCTCCTTGGGGCTGAGGTTCTTACCAGTAGCTATGTGGTCAATTCTCTCTCCCATGATGTGATCTTCGTTGTGATCATAGGCTATGTTAATCTAGAGTGATCCCATGATATTTCCCCTTCCTCTATGTATTGGATTGGTGTACTCACTTGTCTTTATCTAGTATAATCCCCGAGACCAAGGTGACAGCGGTCTATTGGACATGGATTAGAACAATATTTTCATGAGTGATTTCCTCTCTTGTGTGTTGATTGAAGATTGAGAGTCTCTTGGTGCTTGTCTTTGACTATCCTTTAGATATGTTGCGGTGATTGTGGGACTCTCTTTGGATGGCCGCGGTGACATTGGGAAATCCTTAGATTGAGAACTACGAACTTTGAGGTGTGCTTTTGTAGCCCTACATAATTCTCGTCCTCTCTTGACCACGAAGGAATGACCTCCGAGTGTGTCCCCTTTGCATGTTTTATGGGAAATATCATGTGATTCGATTATGTTAATGTTGTTGGGAGTTGCCACTAGTGAAAGTATGAACCCTAGGCCTTGTTTCCACCATTGCAATACCATTTGTGCTCACGTTTACCACTTGTTTGCTTGCTGCACTTTTTATTACAGATTTATATTACTTTGTTTTGCCATCCATATCACTTGCCATTTCACATCTCTTCGCCAAACTAGTGCACCTATACATCTAACAAGTGTATTAGGTGTGTTGGGGACACAAGAGACTTCTTGTATCTTAGTTGCAGGGTTGCTTGAGAGAGACCATCTTCAACCTCTACTTCCCTGAGTTCGATAAACCTTAGGTCATCCACTTGAGGGAAATTGCTGTTGTCCTACAAACCTCTGCGCTTGGAGGCCCAACATAGTCTACAAGAGTAGACCTCTCTCAAGAAGGTGCACGAAGATACAAGGGCAATGATCGAGCGACAAGTCCATCGTCTCGCCACCAAGCTCAACGTCAACAAGGCACCAATGGTGTTCCAACTGGGAGATCTTGTTTGGCTTCACCTTCGCAAGGACCGTTTTCCACACGAGCGCAAGTCCAAGCTACTACCTCACGCCGACGGACCCTTCAAGGTGCTACCACGCTACAACAACAACGCCTACAAGATCGACATCCCACGAGACAAGTACTCCGTGAGCGATACTTTCAACATCAAGGACCTCTCTCCTTTCCATGGTGATGAAGATTTCGATCCGAGGTCGGATCTTTCCCAAGGGAGGGGAGATGATGCGGAGCATCCAAAGGTCATCCCCATGGACCCTTCATCGCCTCACCAAGTGCCCAAAGGACCAATGACTCGGGCCCGTGCAAGAGCTCTCGAGACCGAGGTGACTTCGCTCCTCTCTCGACATCTTTCTGATTCACATGAGACATGGCTTCTACCCTCATCAGAAACTCTGTGCATACTCAGGTACTTGGATGAAGGCCACGGGACAGCTCTGCACAGCGGTCAAGACGATGATATCGATAAGTGCTTGGAACAAGAAGAAGGAAGGCTGAAGATGCTACAGGCACCGGACGTCCGGCCCACACCGGACGACCGGCGACTTCCAAGCACCGGACGACCGGCGTCCATCGGACGACCGGCGACTCCCAGACAACCGGACGACCGGAAGCCACCGGACGTTCGTGACATCGACCACAGAACATAAATAGCGGATATCCGAGGATTACCGGACGTCCTGTCCCTCCGGAACCACCGGACGTCCGGTGACCAGCGGACGTCCGCCCCGACGGCGTCATCCCATGTAATATATACTCGTTGACTTCCATCCTTTCGAGGTAGCTTTTGGATAGCTTATCATAGACCTTTGTGGTTCCTCTCCTACGAGACCGCGGCCTCTTCGGAGAAGATCCACCTCGGATTCAAGGCCTCCACATCGGAGAAGATCCCAAGGGATACCCAAGACCTCCTCCGGGAGAAAACTATCTTTGTACCGCCGTTGTTGACTATGGATCGTGTATCTTGATGTGTATCGTGGATCTAGCACCTGTGTGACCACATGTGTGTTGATTTGAGTGTTTCCCCTCGTGTGTTCCTCCATATCTTCCTTGTGTTCTCCGTGTTCGTTGTGGGATAACCTCCTTTCGTGAAAGATCTGCTGACTAGGGTTCCACCCTACATCATAGCCCCTGAACCAGTCTTCGATGATGATGAGTTCGGCTCACGTACTGTCTTCGGCATTGCAAGGCTGGTTCCTCCTCCCGAACATATTGAAGAAATATTCCCTAACAAAATGTACTATGCCCGGCTCTGCATGGTTAGTTCAACCCTTAGCCTCGAAGGCAAGGTATCGAAAAACATATACTGTGTATTTACTGACAACTTTTTAGCGAAGCATCACGTCTGTCCCTTTAATATATCGAACCATTTTCTTGGCCCCGGTTTTGCGTTTTGAGGTATAGCCCCATTGGCACGTCTTGTCAAAACAAAGATCATGCCCGCTTATTACGGGATCCTTATCAATGTGACGTGAGCATCTTAACTGCGCCTTACACATGACCTCGTTGGGAACCGGCGAGGTTTACGACTGAAGTGGGGGGCGTTTAGCATTCACCGCTTATAAAAGGACTCAAATCTTTCCCTTTAACCCCACGCTCTCCTCAAGCCCTAGCTCTCCAATCTCCCCAGCCCAAGCGTCCACAGCTCTTGCACCCACAATTCTCAACTCCTCCACCACCGCTTCCCTTCCCAGCAATGGCCAGATCCGGTTCTAAGGGCAAGTTGGAGGCTTCCATGCTCACGGAGAAGACCGCGAAGAGCCTCTGGAGCGCGGGCTATCGCGCTGATGATGTAGCGCACCGGGTCCCGAAAAAGGAGCAAGTGATTCCCGTCCCTAAGGCGGGTGAGAGGGTTGTCTTCCTCTCACCCTTTATTTGGGGGCTGGGATTTCCTCTCCACCCCTTTGTACGGGGCCTCTTATATTTCTATGAGCTACATTTCCATGATCTAGCCCCGAACTCAATTCTCCACATATCCGCTTTTATAGTGGTATGTGAGGCGTTCCTCCGTGTCCCCCCACACTTCGGCCTATGGCTCAAAACCTTCAATTTGAAGCCGAAGGTGGTCGACGGGCAGCACGCGGAGTGCGGAGGCGCCATGGTCAGTATGCTCCCTAACGCCACCTAGCCCAAGGGGGCCTTTGTGGAGACGAACAAGGTCTGGCAGCAGGAGTGGTTCTACATCACTGAGCCCTGCGACGCCAAGAGGGCGGCAACGCCCGCATTTAGATCTGGACCCCCAAAGAGGCTAACCTCTTGGATCGACAAGAGTCCAGATTGGGGGTCTCAGGCGGGGGTGCTGGCGCTCCAAAGCCGCATCTATGGCATGATTACCAAGGGCACCCTCCTCACAAATGTGATTTAGGTAATGCTCGTCCGTCTCGTCCTTCCCTGCCAATGTCGGGGCTCCTATCTATGGGAGTTCAATCCAGAAGGGTCCTGGCCCTTGAAACATTAGACTGGTTTCCTACCTCATGCACCTATTGACTTGTTGCCTCTTCCATCTTCGGAGAAGGTTAATTTTGATGCTAAACAATGTGCTGATTTCATCTTAAAAATGCATGAGTTAACTAAGGAAAATATTGAGCGCATGAATGCTAAATGTAAACTTGTTGGAGATAAGGGTAGAAAACGTGTTGTCTTTGCACCTGGAGATCTTGTTTGGTTACATTTGCGTAAGGATAGGTTTCCTAATTTGCGCAAGTAAAAGCTAATGCCACGTGCTGATGGTCCTTTCAAGGTGTTAGAGAAAATAAATGATAATGCATATAAACTTGAGCTGCCTGCAGATTTTGGGGTTAGTCCCACATTTAACATTGTAGATTTGAAGCCTTACTTGGGTGAGGAAGATGAGCTTCCGTCGAGGACGACTTCAATTCAAGAAGGGGAGGATGATGAGGACATCACTAACAAGGTTACACCCACAGCTCCAACTGACACATATAGAGGACCAATTACTAGAGCTCACGCACGCCAATTAAATTACCGGGTACTTTCGTTTCTTGGTAATGAGTCTAATGTTCATGAGAATATGATGCTGCCTAAATTGGATACATTTGTCTTGCTTACAAATGAAGGGCCTAGCTTGGACAAGAAGGATGAACATTGGAGCAAGATCAAGCATGGAGATGATGGCATGCGCAAGGGGAACAAGAATGAAGTTACAAGTGATGATTTCAGGACTTTGAAGCCACCATAATGAGTGCGTGAAGCCTTGGACGAAATATAGAAGATGCCACTTCATAAATTTCGTCCGGAGGCTATTATAAGTGCTGCGTCACCTTATTATTGGGCCAGGCCCATGTAATTTCGAAATACTTGAGTATAGGCTGTTTTTAGAGTCCGTATGTGTGGGGAAACAAGAGTTAGGGTTGGTTTCGGACCCCTCCACCAAGGGCCACGACATTCCCCCCTCTTTCCCCCATATATACAGCCCTTAGGGCGTCTTTAGACTTTGGGCTTTGTTTAGATTAAAGTTCGCCGTAGCTGCAACTTCGCGTACTTCGTTTGTGTTCAACGACCAGACCAAGACGTCACAGAACCCCACTTGATCAATAAAGCTTTTCTCTAGAATTCGCAATATCCAGATTGCAATCTCAGTTTCTTGCTTGTTCTTCGTTTGCCTGCAGGAAACAGACCTTCGTGGTCAGGTTGATCGTGCTCCGGCGTGGTTAATAACCTCTCGGAGTTGGTTTAGTGATTGCTAAGGTACGACGTCCTCGCACGTTCGTAGTCGGATCGTCAAAGTCGACTTCCTCCAAAACGATAGCCACCATCTCATCGAAAGACAGGACACCTTTGCCTTTATCACACGAAGACATCTGGAAGCATCTCTTCAATGCCCAGAAGGGGTGGCCAGTGGAGTCCGAGGACAAGGGCTTCAGCACCGTGCTCACTACATCAGAGGTAATTAAAATTTCTACTGAATACATACTGCGTCCATACTTCAATTATAATAGGAGTTAGAGTTTTTGCGTTTTATGCAGGCCTGGACGAAAAAGGCAGAGCGGATCAAGTGTCCGGCTCCCTTGCCAGAAGACCCAGAGATGCCTCAGCTAACGGCGATGTTGGTTCCGGAGCCGTACAAGGCGCCAGAGAAGAAAGCCAACAAGAAGGGCAAGGAGGTCAAGAGAGACCCCGCCCTACAGGTCCCGCAGACAGAAGGTCCGGGGAGACAGGTTCCCACCTCTCCCCCAAAGAAGAAGAGGAGGAGGGAGAAGAAGAAGATGACTCCCCCGTCCAGATAAGGGGGAAGAAAATAGCGGCTCCCGCTGACGTTGGCAAGGCGGCGCCCAGGAAGAAACTGAATCTTCCGAACAGTTCGGACTCATCGTCTGAATACATCTTCCGAGTTCAACCCAGGATTAAGCCCCTGGCCGAATCGTAAGTACTCACACAACTGCTACTTATGTTCGGTTTAATTTTTTTCTTTTGAGTGTCTAATGTCATTTTGCCTTTATATAGTCCTCCGCATGACATCCCCGTGGCTTCGTTGTCATAGGGGAATTCTCTGTCACCAGGGATGGTGGAGAGCGATGCGCCTCCGTGGGGCTCGTCGCCCATTGTCGGGGACGCCGAGGTGTCCTCTCTGCAAGCTCCCCCTATTTGAGTTGGTGGGAGTGGGGCGGACGAGAAGGCGCCCGAGGTTAATCCCTCGGCATCTATCTACCAAGGGGGAGCGATCACCATGGTGACCGAAGATGGGGGCCCAAGCTGTTGGGGAACGTAGTATTTTAAAATTTTCCTACGATCACGCAAGATCTATCTACCAGATGCATAGCAACGAGAGGGAAGAGTGTGTCTACGTACCCTCGTAGACCGGAAGCGGAAGCGTCAAGTGACGCGGTTGATGTAGTCGAACTTCTTCGCGATTCAACCGATCAAGCACCGAACGTACGGCACCTCCGCGTTCAGCACACGTTCAGCTTGATGACATCCCACGAGCTCTTGATCCAGTTGAGCTTCACGGGAGAGTTTCGTCAGCACGACGGCGTGGTGACGGATATGATGTACTTACCGGCGCAGGGCTTCGCCTAAGCACTGCAACGGTATGACCGAGGTGTGTTTCTGTGGAGGGGGGCACCGCACACGGCTGGAACAATTCAACTTGTGTGTCCTAGGGTGCCCCCCTGCCCCCGTATATAAAGGAGCAAGGGAGAGGCCGGCCCTAGAGGGGGCGTGCCAAGTGTGGGGAGTCCTACTAGGACTCCCAAGTCCTAGTAGGATTCCCCTTACCTTTCCGGAGTAGGAGAGAAGGAAAGAGGGGGAGAGGGAGAAGGAAAAGGGGGCTGCACCCCTTGTCCAATTCGGACCAGAAGGGGGGCACGCGCCTCCTTCCTTCTGGCCTCTCTCTTCTATTCCCATTACTCCCCGGTACTCCGAAAATACCCGAATCACTCGGAACCTTTCCGATGTCCGAATATAGTCGTCCAATATATCGATTTTTACGTCTCGGCCATTTCGAGACTCGTCGTCATGTCCCCGGTCTCATCCGGGACTCCGAACTCCTTCGGCACATCAAAACTCATAAAGTCGTAATACCGATTGTCATCAAACGTTAAGCGTGCGGACCCTACGGGTTCGAGAACTATGTAGACATGACCGAGACTCATCTCCGGTCAATAACCAATAGCAGTTCCTGGATGCTCATATTGGCTCCTACATATTCTACGAAGATCTTTATCGGTCAAACCGCATAACAACATACGTTGTTCCCTTTGTCATCGGTATGTTACTTGCCCGAGATTCGATCGTCGGTATCTCCATACCTAGTTCAATCTCGTTACCGGCAAGTCTCTTTACTCGTTCCGTAACACATCATCTCGTGACTAACTCATTAGTCTTTTGCTTGCAAGGCTTATTGTGATGTGTGTTACCGAGAGGGCCCAGAGATACCTCTCCGACATTCGGAGTGACAAATCCTAATCTTGATCTATGCCAACACCACGAATACTTTCGGAGACACCTGTAGAGCATCTTTATGATCACCCAGTTACGTTGTGACGTTTGATAGCACACAAGGTGTTCCTACGGTATTCGGGAGTTGCATAATCTCATAGTCATAGGAACATGTATAAGTCATGAAGAAAACAATAGCAGTAAAACTAAACGATCATAGTGCTATGCTAACGGATGGGTCTAGTCCATCACATCATTCTCCTAATGATGTGATCCCGTTGATCAAATGACAACTCATGTCTATGGTTAGGAAACATAACCATCTTTGATCAATGAGCTAGTCTAGTAGAAGCATACTAGGGACACTCTGTTTTGTCTATGTATTCACACATGTACTAAGTTTCCGGTTAATACAATTCTAGCATGAATAATAAACATTTATCATGATATAAGGAAATATAAATAACAATTTTATTATTGCCTCTAGGGCATATTTCCTTCAGTCTCCCACTTGAACTAGAGTCAATAATCTAGCTCACATCGCCATGTGATTTAATACCGATAGTTCACATCGTTATGTGAATAACACCCATAGTTCACATCGCCATGTGACCAATACCCAAAGGGTTTACTAGAGTCAATAATCTAGTTCACATCGCCATGTGATTAATACCCAAGAGTAATAAGGTGTGATCTTGTTTTGCTTGTGAGAGAAGTTTAGTCAACGGGTCTGTCACATTCAGATCCGTATGTATTTCGCAAATTTTTATGTATACAATGCTCTGCATGGAGCTACTCTAGCTAATTTCTCCCACTTTCAATACGCATCCAGATTGATACTTAGAGTCATCTGGATTTAGTGTCAAAGCTTGCATCGGCGTAACCCTTTACGACGAACTCTTTATCACCTCCATAATCGAGAAACATTTCCTTAGTCATCCAGTTACTAAGGATAATTTTGACCGCTGTACAGTGATCTACTCCTGGATCACTATTGTACCCCCTTGACAAACTCATGGCAAGGTACACAACATGTTTGGTACACAGCATGGCATACTTTATAGAACATATGGCTGAGGCATAGGGAATGACTTTCATTCTCTCTATATTTTTCTGCCGTGGTCTGGCTTTGAGTCTTACTCAACTTCACACCTTACAAGTCAGGCAAGAACTCCTTCTTTGACTGATCCATTTTGAACTACTTCAAAATCTTATCAAGGTATGTACTTATCGAAAGTCTTATCAAGCGTCTTGATCTATCTCTATAGATCTTGATGCCCAATATGTAAGTAGCTTCACCAAGGTCTTTCTTTGAAAAACTCCTTTCAAACACTCCTTTATGCTTTCCAGAAAATTCTACATCATTTCCGATTGACAATATGTCATTCACATATACTTATCAGAAAGGTTGTAGTGCTCCCACTCACTTCTTGTAAATACAGGCTTCACCGCAAGTCTGTATAAATCTATATGCTTTGATCAACTTATCAAAGCGTATATTCCAACTCCGAGATGCTTGCACCAGTCCGTAGATGGATCGCTGGAGCTTGCACATTTTGTTAGCACATTTAGGATTGACAAAATCTTCTGGTTGCATCATATACAAGTCTTCTTTAATAAATCCATTAAAGAATGCAGTTTTGTTATCCATTTGCCAGATTTCATAAAATGCGGCAATTGCTAACATGATTCGGACAGACTTAAGCATCGCTACGGGTGAGAAAGTCTCATCGTAGTCAACTCCTTGAACTTGTTGAAAAACATTCGCAACAAGTCAAGCTTTGTAAACAGTAACATTACCGTCAGCGTCGGTCTTCCTCTTGAAGATCCATTTATTTTCGATGGCTTGCTGATCATCGGGCAAGTCAACCAAAGTCCACACTTTGTTCTCATACATGGATCCCATCTCAGATTTCATGGCCTCAAGCCTTTTTGCGGAATCTGGGCTCATCATCGCTTCCTCATAGTTCATAGGTTGATCATGGTCTAGTAACATGATTTCCAGAACTGGGTTGTCGTACCACTCTGGTGCGGAACGTACTCTGGTTGATCTACGACGTTCAGCAGAAAATTGATCCGAAGTTTCATGATCATCATCATTAGCTTCCTCACTAATTGGTGTAGGAATCACTGGAACTAGTTTCTGTGATGTTCCACTTTCCAATTCGGGAGAAGGTATAATTACCTCATCAAGTTCTACTTTCCTCCCACTCACTTCTTTCGAGAGAAACTCCTTCTCCAGAAAGGATCCATTCTTAGCAACGAATATCTTGCCTTCGGATCTCTGATAGAAGGTGTACCCAACAGTTTCTTTTGGGTATCCTATGAAGATTTACTTCTCCGGTTTGGGTTCGAGCTTATCATGTTGAAACTTTTTCACATAAGCATCGCAGTCCCAAATTTAAAGAAATGACAGCTTAGGTTTCTCGTCAAACCACAGTTCATACGGTGTCATCTCCACGGATTTAGATGGTGCCCTATTTAACGTGAATGTAGCTGTCTCTAATGCATAACCCCAAAAGCGATAGTGGTAGATCGGTAAGAGACATCATCGATCGCACCATATCTAATAAAGTACGGTTATGATGTTCGGACACACCATTACACTATGGTGTTCCAGATGGCGTGAGTAGTGAAACTATTTCACATTGTTTTTACTGATGGCCAAACTCGCTAACTCAAATATTTTACCTCTACGATCATATCGTAGAAACTCTTATTTTCTTGTTACGATGATTCTCCACTTCACTCTGAAATTCTTTGAACTTTTCAAATGTTTCAGACTTGTGCTTCATTAAGTAGATATACCCATATCTGCTCAAATCATCAGTGAAGGTCAAAAAATAACGATACCCGCCGCAAGCTTCAACACTCATTGGTCCACATACATCTGTATGTATGATCTCCTACAAATCTGTTGCTCGCTCCACAGTTCCGGAGAACGGAATTTTAGTCATCTTGCCCATGAGGCATGGTTCGCAAGCACCAAGTGATTCATAATCAAGTGATTCCAAAAGTCCATCACTATGGAGTTTCTTCATGCGCTTTACACTAATATGACCTAAACGGCAGTGCCACAAATAAGTTACACTATCATTATTAACCTTGCATCTTTTGGCTTCAATATTATGAATATGTGTATCACATGATCGAGATCCAACAAACCATTTTCATTGGGTGTATGACCATAGAAGGTTTTATTCATGTAAACAGAACAACAATTATTCTCTAACTTACATGAATAACCGTATTGCAATAAACATGATCAAATCATATTCATGTTCAACACAAACACCAAATAACACTTATTTAGGTTCAACACTAATCCCGAAAGTATAGGGAGTGTGCGATGATGATCATATCAATCTTGGAACTACTTCCAATACACATCGTCACTTCATCCTTTAACTAGTTTCTGTTCATTATGCAACTCCCATTTCGAGTTACTACTCTTTAGCAACTAAACCAGTATCAAATACCGAGGGGTTGCTATGAACACTAGTAAAATACACATCAATAATCTATATATCAAATATACCTGTGTTCACTTTGCCATCCTTCTTATCCGCCAAGTATCTAGGGCAGTTCCACTTCCAGTGACCATTTCCTTTGCAGTAGAAGCACTTGTTTCAGGCTTGAGTTTAGCTTTGGGTTTCTTCACGGGAGTGACAACTTGCTTGTCATTCTTCTTGAAGTTCCCCTTCTATCCCTTTGCCCTTTACTTGAAACAAGTGGTCTTGTTAACCATCAACACTTGATGCTCTTTCTTGATTTCTACCTTCGCCGATTTCAGCATCGCGAAGAGCTCGGGAATTACTTTCGTCATCCCTTGCATATTATAGTTCATCACGAAGTTCTACTAACTTGGTGATAGTGACTAGAGAACTTTGTCAATTACTATCTTATCTGGAAGATTAACTCCCACTTGATTCAAGTAATTGTCGTACCCAGACAATCTGAGCACATGCTCACTGGTTGAGCTATTCTCCTCCATCTTGTAGGCAAAGTACTGTCAGAGGTCTTATACCTCTCGACACGGGTATGAGTATGAAATACTAATTTCAACTCTTGGAACATCTTATATGCTCCGTGACGTTCAAATCGTTTTTGAAGTCCCGGTTCTAAGCCGTAAAGCATGGTGCACTTAAACTATCAAGTAGTCATCATACCGAGCTTTTGTCAAAACGTTCATAACGTCTACATCTGCTCCTGCAATAGGTCTGTCACCTAGCGGTGCATCAAGGACATAATTCTCTGTGCAGCAATGAGGATAATCCTCATATCACGGAACAATTCCGCATCATTGCTACTAACATCTTTCAACTTAGTTTTCTATAGGAACATATATAAAAAATAAATGGGGAGCAACATCGTGAGCTATTGATCTACAACATAGATATGCTAATACTACGAGGACTAAGTTCATGATAAATTAAAGTTCAATTTAATCATATTACTTAAGAACTCCCACTTAGATAGACATCCCTCTAGTCATCTAAATGATCACGTGATCCAAATCAACTAAACCATGTCCGATCATCACGTGAGATGGAGTAGTTTCAATGGTGAACATCTTATGTTGATCATATCTACTATATGATTCACGCTCGACCTTTCGGTCTCCAGTGTTCCGAGGCCATATCTGCATATGCTAGGCTCGTCAAGTTTAACCCGAGTATTCTGCGTGTGCAAAACTGGCTTACACCCGTTGTATTTGAACGTAGAGCTTATCACACCCGATCATCACGTGGTGTCTCGGCACGACGAACTTTCGCAATGGTGCATACTTAGGGAGAACACTTATACCTTGAAATTTAGTAAGGGATCATCTTATAATGCTACCGTCGTTCTAAGCAAAATAAGAAGCATAATAAGATAAACATCACATGCAATCAAAATATGTGACATGATATGGCCATCATCATCTTGTGCTTTTGATCTCCATCTCCAAAGCACCGTCATGATCACCTTCGTCACCGGCGCGACACCTTGATCTCCATCGTAGCATCGTTGTCGTCTCGCCAACTATTGCTTCTACGACTATCGCTACTGCTTAGTGATAAAGTAAAGCAATTACATGGCGATTGCATTTCATACAATAAAGCGACAACCATATGGCTCCTGCCAGTTGCCGATAACATTACAAAACATGATCATCTCATACAAAACCGTATAACTCATCATGTCTTGACCATATCACATCACAACATGCCCTGCAAAAACAAGTTAGACGTCGTCTACTTTGTTGTTGCAATTTTTACGTGGCTGCTACGGGCTTAGCAAGAACCATTCTTACCTACGCATACAAAACCACAACGATGTTTCGTCAAGTATGTGCTATTTTAACCTTCACAAGGACCGGGCGTAGCCATACTTGATACAGCTAAAGTGAGAGAGACAGACACCCGCCAGTCACCTTTAAGCAACGAGTGCTCGTAACGGTGAAACCAGTCTCGCGTAAGCGTACGCGTAATGTCGGTCCGGGCCGCTTCATCTCACAATACTGCCGAAGCAAAGTATGACATGCTGGTAAGCAGTATGACTAGTATCGCCCACAACTCATTGTGTTCTACTCGTGCATATCATCTACGCATAGACCTGGCTCATGATGCCACTGTTGGGGAACGTAGTATTTTAAAATTTTCCTAGGATCACGCAAGATCTATCTACCAGATGCATAGCAACGAGAGGGAAGAGTGTGTCTACGTACCCTCGTAGACCGGAAGCGGAAGCGTCAAGTGACGCGGTTGATGTAGTCGAACTTCTTCGCGATTCAACCGATCAAGCACCGAACGTACGGCACCTTCGTGTTCAGCACACGTTCAGCTTGATGACGTCCCACGAGCTCTTGATCCAGTTGAGCTTCACGGGAGAGTTTCGTCAGCACGACGACGTGGTGACGGATATGATGTACTTACCGGCGCAGGGCTTCGCCTAAGCACTGCAACGGTATGACCGAGGTGTGTTTCTGTGGAGGGGGGCACCGCACATGGCTGGAACAATTCAACTTGTGTGTCCTAGGGTGCCCCCTGCCCCCGTATATAAAGGAGCAAGGGAGAGGCCGGCCCTAGAGGGGGCGTGCCAAGTGTGGAGAGTCCTACTAGGACTCCCAAGTCCTAGTAGGATTCCCCTTTCCTTTCCGGAGTAGGAGAGAAGGAAAGAGGGGGAGAGGGAGAAGGAAAAGGGGGCTGCACCCCTTGTCCAATTCGGACCAGAAGGGGGGCACGCGCCTCCTTCCTTTTGGCCTCTCTCTTCTATTCCCGTAACTCACCGGTACTCCAAAAATACCCGAATCACTCGGAACCTTTCCGATGTCCGAATATAGTCGTCCAATATATCGATTTTTACGTCGAGACTCCTCGTCATGTCCCCGGTCTCATCCGGGACTCCGAACTCCTTCGGTACATCAAAACTCATAAACTCATAATACCGATCGTCATCAAACGTTAAGCGTGCGGACCCTACGGGTTCGAGAACTATGTAGACATGACCGAGACTCATCTCCGGTCAATAACCAATAGCGGAACCTGGATGCTCATATTGGCTCCTACATATTCTACGAAGATCTTTATCGGTCAAACCGCATAACAACATACGTTGTTCCCTTTGTCATCGGTATGTTACTTGCCTGAGATTCGATCGTCGGTATCTCCATACCTAGTTCAATCTCGTTACCGGCAAGTCTCTTTACTCGTTCCGTAACACATCATCTCATGACTAACTCATTAGTCTTTTGCTTGCAAGGCTTATTGTGATGCGTGTTACCGAGAGGGCCCAGAGATACCTCTCCGATATTCGAAGTGACAAATCCTAATCTTGATCTATGCCAACACCACGAATACTTTCGGAGACACCTGTAGAGCATCTTTATGATCACCCAGTTACGTTGTGACGTTTGATAGCACACAAGGTGTTCCTACGGTATTCGGGAGTTGCATAATCTCATAGTCATAGGAACATGTATAAGTCATGAAGAAAACAATAGCAGTAAAACTAAACGATCATAGTGCTATGCTAACGGATGGGTCTAGTCCACCACATCATTCTCCTAATGATGTGATCCCGTTGATCAAATGACAACTCATGTCTATGGTTAGGAAACATAACCATCTTTGATCAATGAGCTAGTCTAGTAGAGGCATACTAGGGACACTATGTTTTGTCTATGTATTCACACATGTACTAAGTTTCCGGTTAATACAATTCTAGCATGAATAATAAACATTTATCATGATATAAGGAAATATAAATAACAACTTTATTATTGCCTCTAGGGCATATTTCCTTCACAAGCATTCCGGGCCGCCAACGAACACTGTTCCGAGGCCTAGTGCAGCTCCAGGATCAGGAAGCCAGCTCCCCGTGATGGGGAAGGGAGCAACTGCTCCAACGGCGCCCGCCATCAATCCCGAGGCACAGAACACTCTGGAGGGAGCGCTGCAAAGTGCTTCCATTGTAGAGAAACACCGCACTCTGATGAATGCGGTCATGGAGAAAATTCAGTCCGTCAAAGGCGGACTGAACGAAGCTTTCAACAGCCTACTGACAGGCTTTTAGGTATGCGATGTAATGTTCTTAAAAAGAATATTTTATTATATATATATATATACAGTAGCCCCTGATGCTTTGTTTCATTCTGAACAGAATCAGACAAAGTATCCATGTTATACCATATGATAGAGCTAAACTGTGAACTTTGTACTTGAACATGCTTCTCTAGTAGCGGCATATGTCTGAGCCACAGAGTTTTTCGAGTTAAATCGCCAGCTTAAACTAGCTGACGAAGAGCTCGACCCCATCAACAAGCGTTTTGATGAAACGCATGGTATGCAAATTTTGAAGAAATTGATATTTTAACACACTATATGTGTTAGCATAAGCTTATTTGTGTTATATGATTTGTGTAACAGATGACGCAGCTTAGGTCGAGGCCCTTAAGGGCGAGCTTGCGAGGGCCAAGGAAGAGGCCAAGGCAATCAATGCAGCCGCTGATAAAGCGGTTGCCGACCTAGAGGCTGAGAAGGCCGTGCGTCAATAACTCGAGTCTCGGGTGAACGAAGTCGAGGCCGAGCTTCAAGATGCCATTCGCAAATGCAAGGCATTGGAGCAGTCTGTCAGGACCAAGATGCGAATCTATCCCGATCACGTGACACTTACGTGATTGGGGCACAACCGCATTTCGGGCGCTTAGCAAGATGGATATCATTACATCGTACCATTACATACATACATGGGGGATACAACAGTACATACAAGTCACATGAATACAACAACATCAATACAAAACATCCGACTATGGATGCAAACATGAAAAGCACAATGACATCCATCTGCTATCCCAGGCTGACGACCCGGAACCTAACCCAAGACTGAAGAAGAAGAATAAGAAGGAAGAACTCCAACATAATGAACATCGCTCTCACGTCAAGTAATTGGAAACCTGCACCTGCAACTGTTGTTGTAGTATCTGTGAGCCACGAGGACTCAGCAATCCCATAACCATGGGTAACAAGACTATCAAAGCTTATAGGGTAGGAAGAGGTAAAGTGGTGAGGTTGCAGCAGCAGCTAAGCAAAAGTATGGTGGCTAACTTACGAGTACAAGAATAAGATGAGCATCTATGCAAACGGTCGCAAACTAGTAATGATCGCTAAAGATCCTGAACTACCTACGAGTCAAACATAACCCCACCGTGTTCTCTTCTCAGAATGAAAAGAGACAGTCACGGTTACTCACACAGTTGTGTGTTTAACTTCGGGTCCTCTGTCAAGTTTTCTACCACCGGACATTAACAAATTCCAATCTGCCACATAACCGCGGGCACGGCTTTCGAAAAATCATAACCCTGCAGGGGTGTCCCAACTTAGCCCATCACAAGCTCTCGCGAATTGCAGAAGTAATAATAATATTACCCCTTATCTTAGGGACAATCCGATCAGGCTCGTTATCCTGGTGCACAACACATTTCAACAATGGTAAAACAAGTCCAGCAAGACCTCCCGGCGTGCCGACATCCTGATAGTAGCCGCGCGTATCTCGTCTCAGGCCACGACCGGATGAGCACTACGTACAGCAACCGAAGACCCCAAATAACTGGGTGGCACCGCAAGTGGCTCTAGTTTGGGACCAACACCATCAGCACTGGCCCCCTTGCGATGTAGAAAGAATCTCGGGTAGCGCTAACTCCCTATGCAATTAATTCATTAATTAAGTTGTTATTATGAGCAAATTAAAACCAATGTTGGGCCTTGCTGGAGGAGTTTTATTCAAAGACGAAGTGTCAAGGGATCCCCATATACCCAACCGTGTAAGGAACGCAAAATCAAGGAACATAATGCCGGTTTATCGGCTCCTAAGGTGGCATCAGTGGAACAAAACACCGAGCAAAAGGCCAAGCCTTCCACTCATGCCTAGTATATAGGTGTGTTAATAATAATAATAGATATTGTGATATTCCCAAAGCATCAAGTTCCAACATGGAACAATCTTCATCTTCACCTGCAACTAACAACGATATAAGAGGGGCTGAGCAAGCGGGTAACATAGTCAAACGATGATTTTGCTGGGAAGGTTTCAAAGGTTAGAGGTTTCATGGAAACAAGGAGAGGTCTCACAAAATTATGGGTAGCGCGACATATAACGATAGCATCGATACAACTAAGCATGGCAATGATAGTAAAGGTATCCAAGAGTATGGTCATCTTGCCTGAGATCCCGCAAGGAAGAAGAACGTTCCAGGAAGTAGACGAAGAAGAAGCCTTGAAGACGAACCACATGTAGACGAACGAATCCTCATGATCGCAACGGAACAAGCACTAACCAGAAGAAGCAAGCAATACGGTAAACACACAACACAAGAACATGACCAGATGCTCAACCAAGTATGATGCAAGACAAGTCTATATATGATGCAATACATGGCAAGGTAGGAAGCACTCAAAAACAACACAAACCAACAAGTTTAAATGAGGCCGGAATCAACACATAACAAATCCGGTAAGTCCTCATATGCATAGTTTGAAATTAGTCCAGATCTGAACAAACCTTAAGTTAAAGTTGTTAAACAGCAGGTTAACATGCATCATGATGATCTACACGAAATTCTAGTCAAATTTCATATAAAGTTTGTTTAATTCTGAGCTATGACCTAGAAGATATGAGCAAAACAAGACAAGCATGGCAACGGTGCAAGAGGCACCCAAACATCAAGCAAACGCACTCCAAATAGGTAAACAACATGATATTATGCTTCTACATGCAAAATCACACAAGTTTCATATAGGGCACACTCAAAACGGAGCAACGGTCCAACACATACACACGAAACAAGATATAACAACAAGCTGAAGTTAACAGCCACATAGCACCTTCGGAGCAATGTAAATATAAGCTAAATCACCCAAACATATTAACAAGAGGCATGGATGTGAAGTAGACATGTTACTTAATAAGTATGAACTTAGAACACACCCAAAAGCTTGCTGGAACACATTTAAACAAGCATGGCAAGTTGCAATAAAATTATCCAGACTTAGCCAAAATCTGGGAAGGCAAAAACATCATCACGATGCTGCCTTCGAAGGCACAAAACAACAAGCATATCAACTCTACTAAGCATATAAAGAGCATGGACATGTAGTAGACATATTCTATAGCGAACAACTCCATTGGAGCAACTCCATAGGAGGCATGGATCAATTGCAACAAGCTACACCAAATTGATCATGCTGTTAAAAACCTGACAGGTATAATTTATAGCAACCTGAGAGCAAGAATTAAATACGCTACAGCAGGTCATATGAGCAAGTAAGGGCATGAATGGATAGACAATAACATGGACAACAAGACATGATCATTAGCCACTCCAAAACAAGCATGGATTTGAGTGGGGCATCAAGCAAACATAGCATCAGGTTATAACAGATTCCATACTTAGCAGCTTTTTCACTAAGTATAAAACAGCAACAACAACCTGGCATGTTTACAAACTTGTTTAAGTCAACACAAGGCATATCATGGAAAGTGAAATGCACCACAGCAAAGACCATATGATTGTGCTTCTAAAACATATAGACATGTGGCATGAAGACAAACACATGAATAGCAATGAGCAAGTGAAATCAGCATCTCATAACAAGTTTCAGCACTAAGCAGCCACATGCACTTTTGCAACAGAGATTAACATGGCAATAAGGCACCTAACATGAATGCTACAGCAACCATCATGTAGAGCACTTCTCAATGAACATTTCGACATATCATATGCTCCATTTGGATAATCATGCACCAAGTTATCATATCTCAAACATGGCATAAAATTAACAAGTAACAGCAGTTTATAACAAGTAGCACTCTTGCAACAGAGATTAGGGCATCAAGATGAACTCAAACAAGCATGGCCCAATGGAACAAAGTATAGAGCAAACCACCACGATCATTTTGACATATCATACACTCAATTTGGACATACACACAAATAATTACAACCTCACAAAGTATGCAACAAATATGCAAAAACTGGGACTTAGAAGAAAAAGACCTCCGGGGAAATGGACATGTCCGTGCCAGATCGGACATGTCCGGTGGCTGGGGCCCACGGGCAGTGGCACAGGCCAGGCGGGCGGATATGTCCGTGCCCGGACGGACATGTCCATCGGCGACGACGGGCGCGGGGCCCACCTGTCGGCGAGGCAGGAAGTCAACGCGAGCGCGGCTGGCTCGTCGTGCTCGGGCGGAGGACGAAGCCCGGCGGCACAGGGTCTCTTCGGTGACTGGAACGGCGGAGAAGGCCGACAGGAGGCGGATCCGGCCGCGGGGACTCCATTCCCGGCGGGATCTGGCCGGAACAGAGCAAGGACGGCGGCGGTTTAGGTCACTGGCGGCGGCGGTCTCCGGTGGGGAGGCGAGCGAAGCTGGGCCCGGGCCAGGGCGGAGGCGCATCCGGTGACGGGCGCTCGCCGGCGACGGGCCAGGCGGCGGGCGAAGCTCGCCGGAGGGACCGGGCGGAAGCCGGCGCGGCGAGGCGGCGGGGTCGACGCCTGCGCGGGGAGCTCGGCATGGAGGAGCGACGAGCGGGAGCTCGGGCGAACGGCGGCTGGCGGCGGGCCGGCTCGGGCCCAGATTGGGGCCCGGGCGGGCCTGGAGTGTGCTGGCGGCGGTGGGAGCGACGCCAGGGAGCGGGACGACGTGGCCTCTCCACGTGGAGGCGCGGGATTGGCCACGGGCTGCCCAGCTGGCGGCGCTGGCCACTGGCGACGTGCCAAGTGGCAGGAGGGGGCTGGGGCGCACCGGATTTGGAGGGGAAGGCGGCGGCGCGGCTCTCAAGGTGGGAGGAGGCACTGAAAACAAGGGGAGAGAGGGGTAGGCTGCCAAAAATGGCAAGGGAGGGGTCTATATATAGGGAAAGGGGGGCTAGGGTTAGTGGAATTGCTCCGTTTTGGAGCCGTTCGATCGCCATCGAACGGTCCGAAGCGGAGGGGGTTTGTAGGTGGATTAGGTGGGCAGTGTAGGAGAGGTCTTGGGGTGAGAGAAGAGAGGCCCGGCGGCAGTATCGGGGACCGAAACGTTCGACGTTTAAACCGACGACTAGTGCCGCTATATATATCCGTTGGGCTATCAAATGAGCTCCGAATGCGATGAAATTTGGCTCGCAGCCTGTCTACACTATAATAAGACCACACGACAAGTTTCAACCCATACCGAGAACATTTTCCGGCCACTCATAAAAGAAATATTCGGAGACGCCGCGGGCGCGTGCAAGTGTGTCTGGGCTCAGAACTGACAACGGAGAGGACGAGGGAACTCAGACGGATGCAAGTTTTGAAAACATGCTGATGCAATGCACACGATGACATGACAAAATGCAACGCACAAGCAGATGACATGGCAACGACGATGAATAACTGGCTGACACCTGGCGCACCGGTCTCGGGGTGTCACAACACTCCCCTACTAACAAGAGATCTCATCCCGAGATCTTAAGAACGAGACAGAAGACAAAAAAGGAAGAACAAAGTTCTTCGAGGACAAAAGAGTGAAACCAACGAATGTTGAGACGTTGAACAATATGAAAGAAGGATACAACGGAGATGAACGAAGATGCAAGACTTCGGTAAATTGAGGAAACAAGGCATACGACGAAAATCAAGAGCTTAAATGATAAAGGAACAATGAAACCACTCCGGTTAGAAGAGATAGAAAAAATAATTTAAACGAAAGAATTCGGGCAGCACTCCAGCTTAACATGAATGGAATGGAAGAAGAACTTGAGAAGATGAAACGGAACCATGACGAAAGGAACAAGACAATTGTCTCCGGGAGAATTGAAAAGAGTGAAATGAAAAGAACAGAGAGAAGATGACAACTTACACCACGAATGAATTGGACGCATCCTTGGGAAGACAGGATGAATGGAGTTGTTGAGAAATTCAACAACAAAAGAATTAGCTCGATGTGGACTTATGAAAACATCTCAAAACTTGAGGTGAATTACCGCCGCAACGAAAGGATGGATTAGCTGAGAATGAAGAATTGCAAAACTCCACTTCGAAAGAATGCGGAGAATTATTTGCACTTCGAGATGCAAAGAATAATGTTTGAGCTTGATCCGAAAGAATTTGACGAACACTCGAAGAATGTTTTAAAACATGAGGAACCACCATGAAGAACTCTGGTAATGAAAGGATGATGATATAGAAATGACGAAAGAAAGGAATAAGATTAAAGCCTTGCGATGATTTAGATGGAGGTTCCGATGAGATGATCGAGAAAAACTTTGAACTCCGGAAAAGAAAAGATGAAAACACTTGGGACTAGAATTTATTCAACATGAACAAACTCCGAAGGAAGGGATTAAATCAACTTGATGAAAAAGAATAAGAATTATGTTATGCTTATCCTCCACCAATTAAATTGATGAGAAGCAATGGATTTGCATATCACTTATTCGCGATGAAATTGATTAAAGAGGGATATATCGCGAACTTGCCAAAATCTTCACGAAACACCGGCAGGATTGGAATAAAAATGAATGGATTGATATGACAACACCGGAAAAAAGAACTCTTGAGCGAACCACCGTAAGAATTAAAATCGAATTATGAAAGAGAACAAACCACCGTAAAGAATTGAAATTGAGTGAATACGATGAATCGCCGGAAAGAATAAAGCACTTGGGGAATTTAGATGACGAGAACGAAGAGATCGTGAACTGATTAAATAATACTTGAACGAAGCACCAGATGAATGTGAGACGAACGAAGAGGCATCAATGGAGAATATGTGGAGGACGAAGTTGAAAACTGAGAACGAAGAAATCTTCTGAAATGATGGCCTTCGGAGGAACACAATGAAAAAAATTGATGAAATACTCCGGATGAACGAAATGAGGAAAAGGTTGAGCCGCCGATGAAAAGAATTTGAAAATGATCTTCGGAAGGCATATGACTGATGGAATCCATACTTACGTCATGTTTGAAAGAATTTCGGAACACTCCGGGAAATTAATAGAGTCGGGTAAGATCCTGGGAAAAGACCTGTGGGTTGTGAGCCCACCGAAGAGAAAACACCGTTGGAATGATTTAAAAGGAGACGATGCACCGGAATGTTTGAAAGACTCGAATGAAGTGACAACCTCAAATTAATTGGAACACGGATAAATCTCCTGAAATGACTTCGGAACTCCAGAATAAATAAATGGCAAGAGGCGAATGAGACAAAGGAAAATAATTGGGCTGAGGAAAAGAATATGATCAACACCGAATACTTGAATTTAATTGGATCCGCCGGAAAAGAAGAAGAGGTGACGAATATCGAACAAGAGGAGAATTCACATGTTGAAATAATGGATGAAAGAAGCAAAGACTTCACACGAGTAGGACGGATACTCGATTATGGACTCCGGTCCGAGAAGCAAAAGGGTGGGCGGGTGGGAAAAAGAAAGACCACATCGAACGGGGAAGACGACACCGGTTCGAAAGAACTGAGGGTTGAACTTGTAAAGAAGAAGAGGGTCGAATCCACTTGACGAGAGATGCACCAGATGGCAAGAACTAACAACGCAACAAACAAAAAACTAACCGCGTGATCCTAAAAAAATTGAAGGGGAAGAGGGTTAATTCAAAACACCTACGTCAAGATTCCTCACCAGAGCGACGAAGGGGCGGGGGAGTAAAAAGAATTCCTACTCTCCGATATAACTAGACTCCAAAAAAGTTTTTTGCTAGACTCAACAACGGCCATTCTATGATCAATCAAGGGGGCTCGTATGGTCGGTCGAGGCTCTGATACCAACTTGTCAGGCCCAAGATGCGATTCTATCCCGATCACGTGACACTTACGTGATTGGGGCACAACCGCATTTCGGGCGCTTAGCAAGATGGATATCATTACATCGTATCATTACATACATACATGGGGATACAACAATATATATAAGTCACATGAATACAACAACATCAATACAAAACATCCGACTACGGATGCAAACATGAAAAGCACAATGACATCCATCTGCTATCCCAGGCTGCCGACCCGGAACCTAACCCAAGACTGAAGAAGAAGAAGAAGAAGGAAGAACTCCAACATAATGAACATCGCTCTCACGTCAAGTCATCGGAAACCTGCACCTGCAACTGTTGTTGTAGTATCTGTGAGCCACGAGGACTTAGCAATCCCATAAACATGGGTAACAAGACTATCAAAGCTTATAGGGTAGAAAAAGGTAAAGTGGTGAGGTTGCAGCAGCGGCTAAGCAAAAGTATGGTGGCTAACTTACGAGTACAAGAATAAGATGAGCATCTACGCAAACGGTCGCAAACTAGTAATGATCGCTAAAGATCCTGAACTACCTACGAGTCAAACATAACCCCACCGTGTTCTCTTCTCAGAGTGAAAAGAGACAGTCACGGTTACTCACACAGTTGTGTGTTTTACTTCGGATCCTCTGTCAAGTTTTCTACAACCGGACATTAACAAATTCCAATCGGCCACATAACCGCGGGCACGGCTTTCGAAAGATCATAACCCTGCATGGGTGTCCCAACTTAGCCCATCACAAGCTCTCACGATCAGCATAAGTAATATAATATTACCCCTTATCTTAGGGACAATCCGATCAAGCTCGGTATCCCGGTGCACAAGACATTTCGACAATGGTAAAACAAGTCCAGCAAGACCTCCCAGCGTGCCGACATCCTGATAGTAGCCGCGCGTATCTCGTCTCAGGCCACGACCGGATGAGCACTACGTACAGCAACCGAAGACCCCAAATAACTGGGTGGCACCGCAAGTGACTCTAGTTTGGGACCAACACCATCAGCCTGGCCCCCCATGTGATGTAGAAAGAATCTTGGGTAGTGCTAACTCCCTATGCAATTAATTCATTAATTAAGTTTTTATTTTGAGCAAATTAAAACCAATGTTGGGCCTTGCTGGAGGAGTTTTATTCAAAGACAAAGTGTCAAGGGGTCCCCATATACCCAACTGTGTAAGGAACACAGAATCAAGGAACATAATGCCGGTTTATCGGCTCCTAAGGTGGCATGAGTGGAACAAAACACCGAGCAAAAGGCCAAGCCTTCCACCCACGCCCAGTATATAGGTGTGTTACTAATATTAATAGATATTGTGATATTCCTAAAGCATCAAGTTCCAACATGGAACAATCTTCATCTTGACCTGCAATTAACAACGCTATAAGAGGGGCTGAGCAAGCGGGTAACATAGTCAAACAATGGTTTTGCTGGGAAGGTTTCAAAGGTTAGAGGTTTCATGGCAACAAGGAGAAGGCTCACAAAATGATGGGTAGCGCGACATATAACGATAGCATCGAGACAACTAAGCATGGCAATGATAGTAAAGGTATCCAAGGGTATGGTCATCTTGCCTGAGATCCCGCAAGGAAGAAGAACGGTCCAGGAAGTAGACGAAGAAGAAGCCTTGAAGACGAACCACATGTAGACGAACGAATCCTCACGATCGCAACGAAACAAGCACTAACGAGAAGAAGCAAGCAATACGGTAAACACACAACACAAGAACATGACAAGATGCTCAACCAAGTATGATGCAAGACAAGTCTATATATGATGCAATACATGGCAAGGTAGGAAGCACTCAAAAACAACACAAACCAACAAGTTTAAATGAGGCCGGAATCAACACATAACAAATCTGGTAAGTCCTCATATGCATAATTTGAAATTAGTCCAGATCTGAACAAACCTTAAGTTAAAGTTGTTAAACAACAGGTTAACATGCACCATGATGATCTACACAAAATTCGAGTCAAGTTTCATATAAAGTTTGTTTAATTCTGAGCTATGGCCTAGAAGATATGAGCAAAACAAGACAAGCATGGCAACGGTGCAAGATGCACCCAAACATCAAGCAAACACACTCCAAATAGGTAAACAACATGATATTATGCTTATACATGCAAAATCACACAAGTTTCATATAGGGCGCACTCAAAACGGAGCAACGGTCCAACACATACACACGAAACAAGATATAACAACAAGCTGAAGTTAACAGCCACATAGCAACTTAGGAGCAATGTAAATATAAGCTAAATCACCCAAACATATTAACAAGAGGCATGGATGTGAAGTAGACATGTTACTTAACAAGTATGAACTTAGAACACACCCAAAAGCTTGCTGGAACACATTTAAACAAGCATGGCAAGTTGCAATAAAATTATCCAGACTTAGCCAAAATCTGGGTAGGCAAAAACATCATCACGATGCTGCCTTCGGAGGCACAAAACAACAAGGATATCAACTCTACTAAGCATATAAAGAGCATGGACATGTAGTAGACATATTCTACAACAAACAACTCCATTGGAGCAACTCCATAGGAGGCATGGATCAATAGCAACAAGCTACACCAAATTGATCATGCTGTTAAAAACCTGACAGGTATAATTTATAGCAACTTGAGAGCAAGAATTAAATATGCTACAGCACGTCATATGAGCAAGTAAGGGCATGAATGGATAGACAATAACATGGACAACAAGACATGATCATTAGCCACTCCAAAACAAGCATGGATTTGAGTGGGGCATCAAGCAAACATAGCATTAGGTTATAACAGATTCCAGACTTAGCAGAGTTTTCACAAAGTATAAAACAGCAACAACAACATGCCATGTTTACAAGCTTGTTTAAGTCAACACAAGGCATATCATGGAAAGTGAAATGCACCACAGCAAAGACCATATGATTGTGCTTCTAAAACATATAGGCATGTGGCATGAAGACAAACACATCAATAGCAATGAGCAAGTGAAATCAGCATCTCATAACAAGTTTCAGCACTTAACAGCCACATGCACTTTTGCAACAGAGATTAACATGGCAATAAGGCACCTAACATGAATGCTACAGCAACCAGCATGTAGAGCACTTCTCAATGAACATTTTTGACATATCATATGCTGCATTTGGATAAACATGCACCAAGTTATCATATCTCAAACATGGCATCAAATTAACAAGTAACAACAGTTTATAACAAGTAGCACTCTTCTAACAGAGATTAGGGCATCAAGATGAACTCAAACAAGCATGGCACAATGGAACAAAGTGTAGAGCATATCACCACGATCATTTTGACATCTCATACACTCAATTTGGACATACACACAAATAATTACAACCTCACAAAGTATGCAACAAATATGCAAAAACTGGGACTTAGAAGAAAAAGACCTCCGGGGAAATGGACATGTCCGTGCCAGATCGGACATGTCCGTGCCCGGACGGACATGTCCGTCGGCGGCGACTGGCGCGGGGCCCACCTGTCGGCGAGGCAGGAAGTCAACACGAGCGCGGCTGGCTCGCCTTGCTCGGGCGGAGGACGAAGCTCGGCGGCGCAGGGTCTCTCCGGCGACTGGAACGGTGAGGAAGGCCGGCAGGAGGCGGATCCGGCCGCGGGGACTCCATTCCCGGCCGGAACGGAGCAAGGACCGCGGTGGTTGAGGTCACTGGCGGCGGCGGTCTCTGGTGGGGAGGCGAGCGAAGCAGGGCCCGGGCCAGCGCGGAGGCGGAGGCGCATCCGGCGACGGGCGCTCGCCGGCGACGGGCCAAGCGGCGGGCGAAGCTCGCCGGAGGGAGCGGGCGGAGGCCGGCGTGGCGAGGCGGCGGGGTCGACGCCTGCGCGGGGAGCTCGGGGTGGAGGAGCGACGAGCGGGAGCTCGGGCGAACGGCGGGTGGCGGCGGGCCGGCTCGGGCCCAGATCGGGGCTCGGGTGGGCCTGGAGTGGGCTGGCGGCGATGGGAGCGACGCTAGGGAGCGGGACGACGTGGCCTCTCTACGTGGAGGCGCGGGATTGGCCAGGGGCTGCCCAGGTGGCGGTGCTGGCCACTGGCGACGCGCCAAGTGGCAGGAGGGGGCTGGGGCGCACCGGATTTGGAGGGGAAGGCGACGGCGCGGCCCTCACGGTGGGAGGACGCACTCAAAACAAGGGGAGAGAGGGGTAGGCTGCCAAAATGGCAAGGGAAGGGTCTATATATAGGGAAAGGGGGCTAGGGTTAGTGGAATTGCTCCGTTTCGGAGCCGTTCGATCGCCATCGGACGGTCCGGAGCGGAGGGGGTTTGTAGGTGGATTAGGTGGGCCGTGTAGGAGAGGTCTTGTGGTGAGAGAAGAGAGGTCCGGTGGCAGTATCGGGGACCGAAACATCCGATGTTTAAACCGGCGACTAGTGCCGCTATATATATCCGTTGGGCTATCAAATGAGCTCCGAATGCGATGAAATTTGGCAGGCAGCCTGTCTACACTATAATAAGACAACACGCCAAGTTTCAACCCATTCCGAGAACATTTTCCGACCACTCATAAAATAAATATTCTTAGACGCCGCGGGCGTGTGCGAGTGTGTCTGGGCTCAGAACTGACAACGGAGAGGACGAGGGAACTCGGACGGATGCAAGTTTTGAAAACATGCTGATGCAATGCACACGATGACATGACAAAATGCAACGCGCAACCAGATGATATGGCAACGACGATGAATAACTGGCTGACACCTGGCGCACCGGTCTCGGGGTGTCACACTGTCGACTTCAGAACAAGCATCCGAACTCACTGCGGTAGTTAATGCTGCCAAGGAGGCGCGGAGTGAGTCGCGCAGTGCTCATGAAGAGATAAAACAAGTGCGTCAAATAGCAGCTGGTAAGACTTTTCTCTTGCAGAGCATCTTCGGAGGTCAGAGGTATCTTGGGTTGACACGATTTTGGAGTTCTCCAGGCGTGTTTGCGGATCTCCCGAGGAGCATTGCTGATCCCGCCTAATACTTCCAAGCCCAGGAGGGGAACAACACGGAGAAGCTGTTCTGGTCGCAGTTTCTTGCGCCAAATCATCCGGTGCCCCTCAATGACCAAATGAAGCAACTGGTCGAGCTGCATAACATCGCAGGTACGGCCATGATGGACTTGATAGTCAGGCTATGGCCCACTGATCCAATCCAAGTAGTTACTTTGGATTGGTGAAGAAGCTCGTCAAAGAGAGTCCGCGGGTCGATGCTATTAAGCATTCAGCATGCATAGAGGGTGTTCGGATGGCCTTTTCCCGCGTGAAGGTGCATTGGGTGAAGATGAAGGCCGCAGAGATAGGAACTGTTGGCCCCTTAGAGGGCAAGGATCACCGCAAGCCAGAAAGGTACTTTGGCGACGTCCTAGAAGGAGCCCGCCTTGTAGAGGGCCAGTGCTTAGAGGATATAATATTTGAATGATTGTATTTGGATTGTAAGGACTAATCCTATGTGTTGATATATATAAATTTTTCACTTCTATATTATAAGCGACTTTTTCCTCCTGTGCGGCTGTTTATTTAAATTTGAAAGTTTCCAGTCGTCGGCTTCAGCCCCATGTAAATATTACATGGGTGTTCGGTAACGCGCATGAACACTCTTTATCCAACGTCTTGGTCCATATAGGAGGTGTCTGCGGAGCGAACCATTCAATCAGACAATGCGGCTTTATTGCTTTCACTTAGCCATAGGAGCTTGACTAGTGGGGCTAAGTACTAGCCCCTAGCGCATGTAGGGCTTCCAAGCTATGGTGCTAGTTTTACGCGGCTGAGCGAAGACTAGCCCCTTGTATAACACGGAGTGAATCTCTATCGATCATAGTATAACACTAGGTCACCGAATCACTTGACCAGCTCTCGCTTCATCGTGACAGTCAGTTTTCGGCTTTCTCTACTGAGGTACTTGACCGAACAAACCAGAAGTACAATTGCAGTAGTTCTCCCTTTACTACCTTAGCTGAACAATGTGGAACGTAAGGTGGCAAGCGCAGGAGCCTGGCAACCCAACTATAGACCAAAGACATGATTCGGAGCTGATGCATATATTGCAATATCTGGGACGCTGAACAGTTCTCTATAGGTGTTCAGACTTTTTTTTGGAGTTGTGCCAGGCTGAATATCGCCCCTGATATTAAGTCCAGGTATTAAGGCACATGCGGCCATGTGACTTGGGGGGGGGGGAGAACACATGTGGTAAATAGAATAAACTCCAAGAGAATTGGAACCAAACTGCTTCTTTTATATTCCATTTAATACGGCAAGCCGTGAGGTTACAGATAATGCCGATAACATCCTCGGGCATTTTACATGCCAAAAAGTAAAAAAAGAGAAGAAAATGTTTACACAGAGCCTGAATCTAAAAAGAAATCTCAACACGTGGCCCTGCTGCACGTCTGCGCCTTTTTCTCCTTGGTAATATGTCCTCGAGAAGGAGAATTATGATGGCCGCCTGTAAAAAAAGAAAAAAAACAAGATTCTAGAAAAGAGTATACTGCACAGCCGTAAACAATGTAGTTTCTTTTTAAATGAACCTAAAAGAGAAGATGTATTTTAGAGTCCGAATAGGGTCAAGCCAAACTATGGACTATTTGTGTGCTGTGTGCCCCCAGCACCGCCCAAGGTACTTTAAGGGCGTAATTGTGTACGCGAGGTATGTATCCTACCACCTTATGCGGCAGTCGATAGGGGCACAACTGCTAATCGAGCTCAGGTTCTTCTAAGCTGCCGCATTGTAGTGCGGACCGGATATGTTTAGCCGTGTCTGTAGTCTTGACGACCGATGAAATGCTCGGCTTGAAGACCGTTTTGGACCTCGACTGCTAAGGCCGCAGTGTCTTCCTCCGTACGGAGGGAGCGCTCCATGTTTCCGTTGACCGTGATGATGCCATGTGGTTCGGGCATTTTGAGCTTTAAGTAGGAATAATGTGGGACCACATTAAAGCGGGCGAAGGCCGTTCTTCCGAGTAGTACGTGATAGCCGCTTCAGAAAGGAGCGATGTCGAAGATTAACTCTTCGCTTCGAAAGTTATCAGGAGAGGCGAATACGACCTCCAATGTCAATGAGCCCGCGCAACGGGCCACTACTCCTGGTATGACTCCTTTAAAGGTAGTACTACTGGGTTTAATCCTTGACGGTTCTATCCCCATCTTGCGGACAGATTGAGTCTGCTGCCGCTGTCCATAAGGACTCGAGTAAGATGATATCCGTCAATTATGGGGTCGAGCACTAAGGCCGCAGAACCTCCATGACGGATACTGGTTGGATGATCCCTACGATCAAAGGTCATCATGCAAGCCGACCATGGGTTGAATTTGGGGGCGACATCTCGACGACGTAGACGTCCCTGAGTGCGCACTTGCGCTTCCTCTTGGGTATATGTGTGAAGTAGATCATGTTCACAGTTTTTACCTCCGATGGAAATTTTTTCTGTCCCCCCGTGTTTGGCTGGCGAGGTTCATCCTCGTTTTCTCTTTGAGGTCCTTTCCCCTTGTGTTCGGTGTTTAGTTTGCCGTCCTGCTTAAAGACCCAACAATTTCGGTCGGTATGATTTGCAGGTTTACCAGGGGTGCCATGGATCTGGCAAGGCCTATCTAGTATTTTGTCCAAGCTAGATGGACTATCTCTGTTGCTTTTGAATGGCTTCTTCCGTTGACCGGGTCTCGAGCCACTGAATCTGGCGTTTATCGTTGTGTCGTCTGTGCTTCTAGTATTGTTTTGACGCTTGTTTTTATTGCGCTGTGGCTTGCCATTGCCATCCCTGACTTCAGAGGTGCCAGGGTCGCTGGTGTTGTTGGTGCTACGAGCCAGCCAGATGTCCTCGCCCGCGCAAAAGTAGGTCATGAGTGAAGTTAGGACTGCCATTGTTCTCGGCTTATCTTGGCCGAGGTGTCTAGCCAGCCATTCGTCCCGGACACTATGTCTGAATGCCGCTAAGGCCTCGGCGTCCGGACAGTCGAGAATTTGCTTCTTTTTAGTAAAGAACCGCTCCCAAAGCTTGTGGGCTGACTCCCCGGTGATGCGGAGCATCCAAAGGTCATCCCCATGGGCCCTCCATCGCCTCACCAAGTGCCCAAAGGACCAATGACTCGAGCCCGTGCAAGAGTTCTCGAGACCGAGGTGACTTCACTCCTTTATCTACATCCTCCCGATTCGCATGAGACATGGCTTCTACCTTCATCAAAAACTCTATGCATACTCAGGTGCTTGGATGAAGGCCACGGGACAGCTCTGCACAGCGGACAAGACGGCGAGATCGAGAAGTGCTTGGAACAAGAAGAAGAATGGCTGAAGACTCTATAGGCTCCGGATGTCCGGGCCCTACCGGACGACCGGACACTCCCAGGCACCGGACGTCCGACGTTCACCGGACGAACGGCGACTCCCAGACGACCGGACGACCGAAAGCCCCCGGACGTCCGTGACATCGACCACAGAACCTAAATAGCGGAAATCCGAGGATTACCGGACGTCCGGTCCCTTTCGAACCACCGGACTTCCGGTGACCAGCGGACGTCCGACCCGACGGCGCCACCCCGTGTAATATATACTCGTTGACTTCCATCCTTTCGAGGCAGCTTTTGGATAGCTCATCATAGACCTCAGTGGTTCCTCTCCTACGAGACCACGGCCTCTTCGGAGAAGATCCACCTCGGATTCAATACCTCCTTTGTGGAGAAGATCCCAAGGGATAACTCAAGACCTCCTCTGGGAGAAGACTATCTTTGTACCACCGATTGTTGACTATGGATCGTGTATCTTGATATGTATCGTGGATCTAGCACCTGTGTGACCGTATTTGTGTTGATTTAAGTGTTTCCCCTCGTGTTTTCCTCCATATCTTCCTTGTGTTCTCCGTGTTCATCGTGGGATAACCTCCTTTCGTGAAAGATCTGCCGATTAGGTTTCCACCCTACATCACCCGGGTTGCTGGATTATATGACTTAGATCATCAGCATCCGGGGGCCGGACATAAGTCCCCCAAAAGTTGGCCCAAAAAGCATCCTCAAGTTCTTCCCAGCTTCCAATGGAGTTCTCTGGGATGCTGTTTAGCCAGTGCCGAACTGGTCCTTTCAGCTTGAGAGGTAAGTATTTGATAGCGTGGAAATCATCTCCACGAGCCAGGTGGATGTGAAGAATAAAGTCTTCTATCCATACAGCGGGGTCCGTTGTTCCATCGTACGCCTCGATGTTTACAGGTTTAAACCCTTCTGGAAATTCTTGATCCATCACCTCATCGGTGAAGCACAGAGGGTGTGCGGCACCCCTGTATTTTGCGATATCGCGGCACAGTTCGGACGGTATTGGCGTTCGATGTTGGCTCTGAACTAGATTGTGCCCGTCCTGTTTGGCTTTATAGCTATCGTCCCGTGTGTGGGCACGTTCCCTTAATCCGTAGATTGATCTGGCATGGCCAACCTTTTTATTCAGGTCCTGACGTAGATCGTACTTATGGCCCTGAGCTGCTGTATGCTTTCCCTTACAGTGAGTAGGTGTGGGTTTGTGTATGGCGATGCTGGCGCTTTGTCCCGTCCACGGGGTGGTCGGTCCGGTTGATTGGACTAATTATACTTCGGTGGAATTGGCGCAGGGTCCTCGTCGTTGAATTGGGGCAGTAGCTTGCGCTTGGGATAGCTCTTTGTTTAGCCCTTATAGCTGTATCGTTCTTCAGCGTCTAGCACTTCGTTCCATCTATCATTGAGCGTATCCTGTTCGGCTCTAAGTCGTTGCTGCTGCTTCTTCAGGCTCCTTGCGGTGGCAATGAGCTGTTGTTGAAAACATTTCTGTTCGAGCGGTTCTTCTCGGGTGATGAATTCTTTGTCTCCCAGGCTAATGTCCTCTTCGGAGACAGGTTGATAATTGTAGTCATCCGCATCGCTGTGATCGGCCAGCGGTTCTGGACTATGTTCGCCATCCTCCCGTTCGTCCTGCTCTACCACTAGCTCCACGGGGTCATCGGCTTGTTCCGGATCATCATTGTCTTTAGTGAAAGTGTTACTCTCTTTCCCTTTACGGGATCGAGATCGGCGCTTCTGACGCTGGTGTTTGGGAGGTTCATCGACAGGCTTGTCCTACTCTGGATTGGTATCGCCATCGCCCTCCTTCTCATTGGGTGTATCCACCATGTATACATCGTATGTAGAAGTAGCCGTCCATCGCCCACTTGCGGGCGGGTTTGCACTTAGATCGGCTTCGTCATCGTGGTCCATCCCATCGATGTCTTCAAACGCGTAATCTAATAGATCGGTTAAGTCCTCGACCGTGGCTACCAATGTCAGGCCCAAGATGCGATTCTATCCCGATCACGTGACGCTTACGTGATTGGGGCACAACCGCATTTCGGGCGCTTAGCAAGATGGATAGCATTACATCGTACCATTACATACATACATGGGGATACAACAATACATACAAGTCACATGAATACAACAATATCAATACAAAGTATCCGACTACGGATACAAACATGAAAAGCACAAAGACATCCATCTGCTATCCCAAGCTGCCGACCCGGAACCTAACCCAAGACTGAAGAAGAAAGAACTCCAACACAACGACAACGCTCTCACGTCAAGTCATCGGAAACCTGCACCTGCAACTGTTGTTGTAGTATCTGTGAGCCACGAGGACTCGGCAATCCCATAACCATGGGTAACAAGACTATCAAAGCTTAATAGGTAAGGAAGAGGTAAAGTGGTGAGGTTGCAGCAGCGGCTAAGCAATATATGGTGGCTAACTTACGAGTACAAGAATAAGATGAGCATCTACGCAAACGGTCGCAAACTAGTAGTGATCGCTAAAGATCCTGAACTACATACGAGTCAAACATAACCCCACCGTGTTCTCTTCTCAAAGTGAAAAGAGAGTCACGGTTACTCACACAGTTGTGTGTTTTACTTCGGATCCTCTGTCAAGTTTTCTACAACCGGACATTAACAAATTCCAATCTGCCGCATAACCGCGGGCACGGCTTTCGAAAGATCATAACCCTGCAGGGGTGTCCCAACTTAGCCCATCACAAGCTCTCACGATCAGCTGAAGTGATAAATATAATATCATCACCCCTTATCTTAGGGAAAATCCGATCAGGCTCGGCATCCCGATGCACAAGACATTTCGACAATGGTAAAACAAGTCCAGCAAGACCTCCCGGTGTGTCGACACCCTGATAGTAGCCGCGCGTATCTCGTCTCAGGCCACGACCAGATGGGCGATTTCTACAGGTTATACCAGATACCTCGAGTTTCCCCGTGGCGGCCCCGCAGAACCCCTGTTTGGGACCAACACCATCAGCACTGGCCCCCCTGCTATGTAGAAAGAATCCTCGGGTAGCCTAACTCCCTATGCAATTTAATTAATTAATTAAGTTGTTATTATGAGCAAATTAAAACCAATGTTGGGCCTTCCTGGAGGAGTTTTATTCAAAGACGAAGTGTCAAGGGGTCCCCATATACCCATCGTGTAAGGAACGCAAAATCAAGGAACATAATGACGGTTTATCGGCGCCTAAGATGGCATGAGTGGAACAAAACACCGAGCAAAAGGCCAAGCCTTCCACACATGCCCAGTATATAGGTTTGTTATTATACATATAACATATTGTGATATTCCAACAACAAGTTCCCTCCTGGAACGATCTTCATCTTCACCTGCAACTAACAACGCTATAAGAGGGGCTGAGCAAGCGGGTAACATAGCCAAACAATGGTTTTTGCTAGGAAGGTTTCAAAGGTTAGAGGTTTCATGGCAACAAGGATAGGGGCTGGCAATAATGATGGGTAGCGCGACATATAACGATAGCATCGAGACAACTAAGCAAAGGCAATGATAGTAAAGGTATCCAAGGGTATGGCCATCTTGCCTGAGATCCCGCAAGGAAGAAGAACGGATCCATGAAGAAGACGAAGAAGAAGCCTTGAAGAAGAACCATGGGTAGACGGACGAATCCTCACGAACGCAACGGAACAAGCACTAATGAGAAGAAGCAAGCAACACGGTAAACAAACCACTCAAGAACATGACAATATGCACTACCAAGTAGGATGCACGACAAGTCTACATATGATGCACAGCAAGTCTATACAGGAAGCATAACATGACAAGGTAGGAAGCATAGAAAACAACACAAGTTTATATGATGCAATACATGGCAAGGTATGATGCATGACAAATCTATACAGGAAACACAGCAAGTCTATATAGGAAGCATTACATGGCAAGGTAGGAAGCATAGAAAGACAACACAAGTTTATATATGTGATGCAATACATGGCAAGGTATGATGCATGACAAATCTATACAGGAAGCACAGCAAGTCTATACAGGAAGCATAACATGGTAAGGTAGGAAGCACAACATGACAAGGTAGGAAGCACAACATGGCAACGGTGCAAGATGCACCCAAACATCAACCAAACTCACTCCAAACATGTTAACAAGATGATATTATGACTCTACATGCAAAATCACTCAAGTTTCATATAAGGAACACTCCAAACGGAGCAACGGGCTAAAAGATACACATGAAACAAGATATAACAACAAGCTGAAAATAACAGCCACATAGCAACTTGGGAGCAAGATATATATATGCTACAGCACTCAAACAGGGTGACAAGAAGCATGGACATGAAGTAGACATATCCTACAGCAAACAACTCCATTGGAGCAACTCCATAGGAGGCATGGATCAATAGCAACAAGCTAAGACATTTTGATCATGACACTAAAAACCTGACAGCAATATTTTATAGCAACTTGGGAGCAAGAATTAAATAAGCTACAGCAAGCCAAATGAGCAAGTAAGGGCATGAATGGATAGACAACAACATATACAACAAGGAATGATCAATGGCCACCCCAAAACTAACATGGATTTGCCTAGGACATCAAGCAAACAGAACATCAGGATAGTACAGATTCCAGACTTAGTGAAATTTCACTAAGTGTTAAAACAGCAATAACAACATGGCAAGTTTGCAAGCATGTTTAAGTCAATACAAGGCATATCATGGAAAGTTAAATGCACCACATCAAAGAACACATCATGGAGAATCTAAAACATCTAGGTATGTGACAAGGGGACAAACACAACAATAGCAACGAGCTCCTCAACTAGGCATCTCGTAACAACTTACAAAACCTAACAGCCACATGCACTTTTGCAACAGAGATAAACATGGCAATCTGAACTCAAACAAGCATGCTATAGCAACCAACATGAAGAGCATCTCATGATGAACATTTTGACATATCATTTGCATCATTTGGATGAACATGCACCAAGTTATCATATCACAAACATGGCAACAAAATAACAAGTAACAGCAGTTTATAATAAGTAGCACTCTTGTCACGATGATTAGGGCATCAAGATGAAGTCAAACAAGCATGGCACAATGGAACAAAGTGTAGAGCATATCACCACGATCATTTTGACATATCATTCACTCAATTTGGACAAGCACACAATTAATTACAAGCAGTCAAAGATGCAACATTATTAAGCAAAATCTGAGGACTTAGCAGAAAAAAATGACACTAGGGAAAAAAACACACAACAGGCGCAGTTTATTAAACGACGCACGGGGCGGGAGTTTAGTGGGCTGAGGCTCACCTAGGGCCCATGGGCCGGACGAGGAGGCGGCCGAGCTGCAGCGGGGAAGTGGGCCGGCGGCGGGCAGCTGGGCCAGCCCGACTATGGTCGGTGGAGGCGGGCCCTGGCGGCGCGCTGGCCGGCGCGGGGTGGGCCTCGGGCCCACGTGGAGAAGGGCCTCGGCCCCGTTGCTGAGCGAGGCAGGAACGAGCGAGGCTCGTCCTCCTCCTCCCGAACAGGGACCAAGCGGCGGCGGCGGTTACCAGACTCCGACGAGGGCGGCGCGAAGCAGGGAAGCAGGTGGGCGACGGGGATGGCAAGATCCGGCCGCTCCGGATCCATTCCGGCCGGATCCAGGCCGGAGGTTGACGCGGGCGGAGGAGAAAGGAACTCCGGCGACGACGGGCGCATGGCGCGGGGCGGCGAGCATAGGGGAGCGGTGAGGTCGCACGCGGGAGCGGCGGAGCGAGGGTCGGCTCGAGGTCGTCGGTAGGGGCGCGACGACGACGCTGGAGCGGGGCGGCGGTGGAGGGAGGAGCACTCCGGCGGCGGTGCATCGAGAGAGGAGCGGGGACGAGGCTCGGGCGAGCCTGCGGGACTTGGGCGGCCCAGATCGGGCCCGAGCGGGCCTGCTCGTGGGCCTGGAGGGCCCGGAGGCTGGAGGCCGAGGGGAGGCCACGCTGCGCCCGTGGGTTGGCTAGAGCCAGATGACGCGACGGTGGCTGGCCATTCCGGGCGTGCCAAGTGGCAGTTCGGAGGTGGCCGGGCACGAAATCGAAGGAGGAGGGGGCTGGTGGCGCGGATTTCGAAGGAGATGTGGTCAGGAGGTAGGGAAGAGGGTAGGGATACCAAAATAGGAAGGGGGGTTGTTTATATAGGGTAGGAGGCTAGGTTTAGGGGATTTTGGGGCCATTTCAGACCATCGAATACCGATCGAACGGCTCCGAAGCGGAGAGGGACTAGGCTGGGCCTAGAGGGAATTAGTGGGTTGTGTTAGAGGGGCTTCGGGCTGAGAGGAGAGAAGGGAAAAGAGGCCCACGGGGGTTTTCGGAGACCGAAAACGTCCGACGTTTAGACCAGCTACTAGTGTCGCTATATTTAACGGTTGGGCTATCAAACGGACTCCGAATGCGATGAAATTTGGCAGGCGGCCTATCTACACTATAATAAGACCACACGCCAAGTTTCAACCCATTCCGAGAACGTTTTTCGGCCACTTATAAAATAAATATTCGGAGGCACCGCGGGCGCGTGTGAGTGGGTCTGGGCTCGGAACGGACAACGGAAAGGACGAGGAGACTCGGGCGGATGCAAGTTTTGAAAACATGCTGATGCAAGCACACATGATGACATGGCAAGGATGCACAGGCAAGTAGATGACATGGCAACGACAATGAATAACTGGCTGACACCTGGCGCACCGGTCTCGGGGTGTCACAACCAAGTGGGTGGTAGGTGGGAAGCAAAATTCCCTATCCTCAGCCCGCAGTTCAAACTGAGCACAGTTCGGCTGGGAATTCTTTGCTAGATAGAGAGATTTTAGCAAGTCTAGCCCTTCGTCTAAGGGCTAGTGTCGGGCATGTGTTTGGACATCTGCGGGGCTGAGTTCGGTGACAACCGCTTGATCGAGCCCAAAGGACGCAGATCTCGAAAGTTTGGAACTCGTAATCGGAGACGATTCCGGAGTTTCGATGGCGGAGGGAATCCCTCTCAAAGCTGGGTCTTTGTGCGACTCAAGCGCTGCTAAGTCTGGTGTCTCCGTGGCGGGGTTGATCTTCCCATCCACGGACGTAGCGATCTGCTCCAGATCTAAGGCCAGAGCTGCTGCAGGTGTTGTCCCTAGACGGGGTCTGATGATAGATCTAAGTCGTGTTCATCGTGGTGGCAGGGAGCAGCTACCTGGGGTGCGAATCCGTCAAAGATCAAATCTCCGCGAACATCAACAACATAGTGTAGGCTTCCAAATTTGATCTGATGACCAGGGGCGTAGTTGTCAACCTACTCGAGGTGGCCTTCCATGTTGGCACGAAGCACGAAGCCACCGAACAAAACAAGTTGGTCGGGGAGAAAAATTGCCTCGGCGATGGCGCTGTTGTTGATAACGAAGTGAGCCATTAATCCTTCAGTCGACGACACAGTGGAACTCTCAATTAAAGCACCAATGTCGGTGTCAAAACCGGCAGATCTTGGGTAGGGGGTCCCGAACTATGCGTCTGAGGATATGGTAACATGAGACTCGGACGTGATGTTTTTACCCAGGTTCAGACCCTCTCGATCGAGGTAATACCCTACTTCCTGCTTGATTGATCTTGATGAATATGGGGTTACAAGAGTTGATCTACGTCGAGATCGTAATGGCTAAAACCCTAGAGGTCTAGGATGTGGTATTGTGATTGTTGGACCTACGGACTAAATCCTCCGGTTTATTTATGCACCGGAGGGACCTAGGGTTTGTACATGACCATCTAGCAGAGGAAGGAAAGTATTACACCCATACTCTAAACTTGCTATTTTACACATACGGGAGTTCTATCTGGATACGGGAGATAGTCTTCAGTAATAATCTTCATGGCCCACCAGTCTGGCCCATAACGAGTGATCCAGCCACCTGAGGACCCCTCAATCCAGGACTCCCTCATAGGCCTCACCACCCCACCGTACTCCCATCGCTGGCCTAGCCATCCCTCTACTCACCCATACCTCATGTTATTCTTTGGCGATGGCAGCCACACATTGCAGCCGAAGCAGTAAACCCTCGTACTCCCCTCCACATGGGAAAAAACTGCCGAGTCTTCTGCTTGACCGGCTACGGTCGAAACGGGATCCTGTTCATCGGGAGGGGTATGGCGTCCACAAAAAGGAGGAAACAGACTTGCGTTGGAGCGCTATGGTCGAAACGGGGGTCATGTTCATCGGGAGGGGTGTGGCATACCACAAAATGGGACTCCATAGGCTATTGTTCATGCACTGTCGACTTCCTCCAGCCTCCACCTGCACTGACATCCATCACGTCTTCCTGTGCCTCCACCGGCTACTGTTCATACAGTCCTCCACGGGGTCATGTTCATCCACCATCGACTTCCTCCATCCCCCTGCACTGTTCATCCACGGTGTCTTCCTCTGCCTCCACCGACTACTGTTCATACAACCCTCCACGGGGTACTGTTCATCCAGCCCTCTACGGGGTCCTATTCATCCTACCAGCCCTCCACTGGCTACTATTCAACTAGCCCTCCACGGAGTCCTGTTCATCCACCCCCAACGCCTCGGCTGTGGTGGCCTCGTCTCGGGGTCCTGTTCATCCAGCGGCAACCGCAACGTCCAACCCCCATGGGGTCCTGTTCATCCAACCCCCACGGGGTCCTGTTCATCCAACCACTCGACTCGTTCAACCAACCCCACGTTCACTGTTCATCAAGAGGCAGGAGGTTCGATCGGCTTCAGTAAGGAGCACCAACGATCGATCGGGTTCAGTTAGCAGCTGTAGCGAAGGAATCGCTTGGGTTCAGTTAGCAGTCAAGGGATCGATCGCTCGAGTTCAGTCACATAGCTAGTGCAATCGCTCGGGTTCAGTAAGTGAACGCCTCGCTCAGGTTCAGTTAGATCCCATCGCCTCACACATAAATGCAACGTGTACGAGAGAAACGCGCAAACCTCCGTGCATCGCTCTGCCCCGACCACCCACCGTAACCGGGAACACCCCGAAATTTTCCTCGCCCTCGCTTCTACCATGGTTTTTTCTGTCATGGATGGCCCAAAGAATGTCATGCAGCTACGTCTCCGGCCCGCCCAGGACAAAAAGCCCATTTTCTGTCATGATTTTTTGTCATAGAAGTAGGAGCCCACCACATATATGATGATATGGGTTTTTGTCACAATTATCGTCATAGAAGTGTCTTAACCATGACAGAAAAAATTTCGTTCGGCCCAAAATGTCACGGATGTGTCTTTTTTTTGTAGTGCTTGAGGTGGCCGGAACAAAATTTCATCGACTCCCCTAGGGTTTCTGGAATATAGGGGCATTTATAGAGCGAAGAGGGAGTGCGGGAGGCCACCGAGGTGGGCACAATCCACCTGGGCGCGCCAGGGGGCCCAGGCGCGCCCTGGTGAGTTGTACTCCCCTCAGAGCCCCCCTCTCGTACTTCTTTGGCTCATCTTGTGTCTTCTGGTCTAGCAATATTCTCCAAAAAGTTTTGCTGCGTTTGGTATTGATTTTATGCGAAGTATAAAACAAGCAAAAAACAGCAACTGGCACTGGGCACTATGTCAATAGGTTAATCCCAAAAATGATATAAAGTTGCTATAAAATGATTGTTGAACATCCAAGAATGATAATATAGCAACATGGAACAATAAAAAATTATAGATACGTTGGAGACATATCAGTCCCTTGCATATTATAGATCATCACGAAGCCCTTATGGCTTGGTGGCAGTTGTCGGCGTTCTGGAAACTAGGGTACCCAGACTTGCCTGCCTGCGGCCCATGACGTGGCTCCTTCACCGGCCTAGTATGGCCTATCTTCAACATCGACACTTAAGACTCTCGCGGGGGGCCAAGCCTCGCGAGGCGGACGACACCAAGACCTTCGGAGGGGACAGTCTCACTAGGCTGGCTCCCGAGGGGCGGAGAACTCTATGCAAACCCTCAAGTTCGGATGACGCAAGCCATGACGACTAAGGCCAGGCGGGCGCAGGAGGACCAATTTCCTCTTTGGTGCTAAAGAGGCAAGCGCAAGCGCGGAGTCCCTAGGAATCAACCAAAGGTCAACAAGACCAGGATCGCCAGGACGGCAGGACGGAGGTCATCGTCGAGCCCACCGTGTCGTCAGGATCAGAAGCTTTGTAGGCGAAGACCACCTTTAGTCAGGATAAGATGTACTAGTTGTCTCCCTTCAAATTTGGTCATTGTGGGATCCCTTCCCGCCTACATTTGGGGGAAGAGGACCAAGGCCACTATAAATATAGCTAGCCACCACCATAGACGAACGGCTCATCGAGACCTCCCTCTACACACACACAAGCAAGAACACACCTCGCGAGGTGGTTCCAAACTGTACTAGTTCTTCCTCAGCTCACCTTGAGGAAATCCACCACATTGCGGGAGTAGGACCACTCACCGCTAGGTGGCCTGAAGCTGGGTAAACTGCCTTGTGTCGAGTTTTTTCTTGTTCCTCGAGCTAGTTCGTAGAAACATCGAGTAGGCTGATAGGGGAAGTTGAGTTCTTCGCACGCACCCCACTGTTCGAACTTACAAGGGTTTTGCGGAGCCCTGAATCCGACATTTGGCGCGCTAGGTTGAGGTGCGTCTGAGTCTCTCTTCCTCCGGTCAAATCATCATCACCTCGCCATTATCATGGTCGACGCTCCTCGAGCCCCCGTTGAACCCTGGGCCACTTGGTCTGCTCAAGCGGCGCCTTCCTTCTAGGGGGACCTCAACTCCATGCTCCAGGCCGCTTGCACACCGCCCGGTGCCGCCAACCACGGGTGGCGCGAGCCGCTGCTGCTTGCTTCTACCCTGCACCGCAATCGCTCCACCGCGCGATCCTCAAGCTACTCCACGGCAACGGCGCCACACACTTGTTGGGAGCAAGCGAATATGTGGGTCGCGCTCGTTGTGGCATGGGAATTGCTCCGTTGCAGATTGATGGAGGTCGGCCATGATGCCTTGCTAGAGCGCATCTCAGAGCTGCTGGATGCCGCTTGAGGGGTTCGGCGCCTTTCTGCACCTTCCCCACGTCGTGAGCGCTGCTAGGGGCGCGCGTTGGCCTCCACAACGCCCGTGTGCCTCCTCTCGAGGAACCCGAAGCACCTCGCAGTGCCGGCCTGGGCCACGACACCACTCGCATGGCTAGGGACGCAGTGCCTGCAGGTGCTCCAAGCTCGGGCGGCCCCGTTTGGGACCTCGCCGAGATGCCACCCTACGGTCACCGCGGCCCTGCGCCAGGCCAACAAGAAGGAGATGATGAATGGCTAGGAAACGGCTCAAGGGCGAGAGCAACGGGCATCACTGCACCCCTAGCGGCAGACCCGCCGTATTCACCAAGAAGCTCTCAATTGTTTCCTCCGCCAACCTGGGTGATGCGACCAAGCGAGCCCGAGGCTCCCCGTAGGCCACCATGGGGCTTCATCAATGCTTTCATCAACGGTAGCCACCTGGTACACCCGATATCTCAGGGACATGATTACGCTGACCATGGACCGCAGATAAACCAATCCTCGACAACGACCTTGGACCTCAGGATGGCGGCCCCGTTCCAGCAAGAGGCAACGCACTGGGGGCTGCATGGGGAGGCCCGGCGCCAGGCCCCCCTCCACGCAACCCAGGGCAGAGCACCACCGCGGTGGCGGCGCGTGCCCCTCGGAGGTAGGCCCCTGCCGGGACAGGCGCCGGCGAGCCCTTCCCCCCGGCAGAGGGCCTACGGTCACCAGCGCACCGCCAGTGCCCCCCTTGCTCCTTGGCCTCGTCCTGGTTTCCGGACGCCCCAATGGTGGTAGAGGGAGGCTTAGGGCAGGGCCCTGTCCAGGCGTCGAAGACGTCCACGAAGATCTCTGCCTGTGACACTCTCACGTAATAATGAGTGGGGCTATACACGCCCCGGAGTCTCCTGAGTGCCGCCTTGGGGCCTCACGGGGGCTCCACCCCACGTCTAAGTGGAAGCACCATGCTCTGCGCTGGCCGTGGACACTATCCCCCAATGACTATGCCCACACCCAGTGGAAACACTTAGCTCTGCGTTGGTGGGAAGACGAAGACTAGCCTAGGTGCCAGATGCGGCTGTTGGTTCTTTTTGTTTGCCCTCTTTGTGTAGTTTGATTCACTTTCTTTTCGAAGTAAGACTTGGAGTTTCGTGTTCTTACCAAAGGAAAAAGGGAGGGGGTTTTCCTCGATTCGCAGCATTTTCTTGCTTTTGATTTTTGCCTAAGGACACGGGGCTCAGGCCTGCTGCCCACGCGCGCTGCATCTGCCTCAAACGGCACTCAAACGACTGTCACAGGGTCACGGTGCATGCACCTCGCCATGGCTAGTGCTGATAGAGGCAAAGGTGTCCCGTCTTTCGATGAGATGGTGGCTATCGTTTTGGAGGAAGTCGACTTTGACGATCCGACTACGAACGTGCGAGGACGTCGCGCCTTAGCAATCGCTAAACCAACTCCGAGAGGTTATTGACCACGCCGGAGCACGATCAACCAGACCACGAAGGTCTGTTTCCTGCAGGCAAACAAAGAACAAGCAAGAAACTGAGATTGCAATCTGGATATTGCGAATTCAAGAGGAAAGCTTTATTAATCAAGTGGGGTTCTGTGACGTTTTGGTCTGGTCATTGAACACAAACGAAGTACGCGAAGTTGCAGCTATGGTGAACTTTAATCTAAACAAAACCCACAGTCTAAACGACGCCCTAAGGGCAGTATATATGGGGAAAAGAGGGGGGAATTTCGTGGCCCTTGGTGGAGGGGTCCGAAACCAACCCTAACTCTTGTTTCCCCACACATACGGACTCTAAAAACAGCCTATACTCAAGTATTTCGAAATTACATGGGCCTGGCCCAATAATAAGGTGACGCAGCACCTATAATAGTCTCTGGACGAAATTTATGAAGTGGCATCTTGTATATTTCGTCCAAGGCTTCACGCACTCATTATGGTGGCTTCAAACTCCTGAAATCATCACTTGTAACTCCATTCTTGTTCCCCTTGCGCATGCCATCATCTCCATGCTTGATCTTGCTCCAATGTTCATCCTTCTTGTCCAAGCTAGGCCCTTCAGTTGTAAGCAAGACAAATGTATCCAATTTAGGCAGCATCATATTCTCATGAACATTAGATTCATTACCAAGAAACGAAAGTACCTGGTAATTTAATTGGTGTGCGCGAGCTCTAGTAATTGGTCATGTATATGTGTCACTTGGAGCTGTGGTTGTAACCTTGTTAGTGATGTCCTCATCACTAATGATGATGCTTCAGGTGATGATGAGCCAGTCACATGTCTCATGGCAAAAACCTCTAGGGATCAGGTATCAGCAAAACACCAAAAATCTATGAACGATTAATCTTCTGAACACATTGCGTATGCTAAACTAGTTGAGATTGCTAAATCTCAACAAGATGAGCTTGAAAGACTGGAGAACAATCTTAAGAAAATCAAAGGATTACTGGTCGAAGAGATGGAGAAGAATCAAAAATTGATTGAAAAGCATGATGATTTTTCCTCAACTGTTGATGATCTTTCCTACCGATATGATTCACTTACAGTTGACTACGAGAGTTTATCTGATGAATTCCTTAACAGGAATCAAGAACTCGAGTAACTAAAGGAGTCCTGTAACGAGCTTGTGAAAGAAAAAGCTCCTCTCTTCGCCAAGCAATCTGCACATGTGTGACGCCCGAAGACCGACGTCCCAGAAGATTCCAGAAGATTCCAGACGTTTCGGGTTGCCCGTGTGTTCTTTTGTGCTTTTGTTATTTATTTTTGCATTGCATCATGTCATCCGCATCATGTTAACAACACTAAAATGTTTAATTGTTGTTTGCTTATAATTACTAAACATGCTCATGGGGATTTTCCGGATATGTTGTTGTTATTTCCGGCCCCATTTAAAATGTCTAAATAGTGTAGTTTTATTATTGTTTCCCCTCTTGCTATGTTAACCAACATTTAATCTTGTCTTGTAAATAACGAGGGTCAACTAAATAAATAAATGTGGTGTTTCGTCAATATGCAACTCGTTGCATATTGAGCTCCACTTAACTTGTAGTGTTGTTTGTGCACCTTTGCCATGCCATGCATATTTAAACCGGACATGCATCATACTTGTTTGTGCATCGTATGCCATGTTTATGCTTGAGTGTTTACCGTGTTGTTTGTTTCTTTTCGGTTGCTTCTCTTGTTAGCTTTGGTTTCGTTCCGGAGTTGTGAGGATTCGCTCGACTGTTGCTCCGTCTTCTTCATGGATACGTTCTTCTCCCTCTGTGGAATCCCAGGCAAGATGACCGGACCCGGATACCATTACTATCTTTGCCTATTGCTAGTAGTTTCGCTCTATGATTTTGCCTCAATGCCCATGCCTTTCTTGTCAGCCTCCTACTTGTAACCATGACCATGTTTAACCACCCTACCTATGCAAACCGTTGCTTGGCTAAGTACGCTTCGCTCAGCCCTTCTTATAGCATTGCTAGTTGCAGGTGAAGATTGAAGATGCTTGCTTCCTGTTGAAGTTTGTTGGGTTATATCACACTATATAAATGCTTAAAATGAAATCATCTATATATTGGCAAGGGTGGAAGGCTAAGCCTTTTGCTTGGTGATTTGTTCCACTCATGCCGTTAGGAACCATATAAACCGGTGTTATGTTCCTTGATTATGCGTTCCTAACACGGTTGGGGTGTATGGGACCCCCTTGATAAACCACTAAGTGCTAAGTCTTTTCCAGCAAGTCCCAACATTTGGTACTATTCGCCTAATAACTAATAAAACTTGCATAGGGACTAGCTATCCCTTTTATTTTAATTCAACAACCCCAGGCCAGTGCTCCACATGAGTGTTGGTCCGAAACGAGGGTCCTGCAGGGCCACCTCGAGGAAACTCAAGGTCTGGTAAAAACCTGTAGCATCGCCCATCCGGTCGTGTCCTGAGACTAGATACGCGCGGCTACCTATCAGGGTGTCGGCACGCTGGGAGGATTTGCTGGATTAGCCTTACCTTAGTTCGGAGTATCTTGAGCACGGGATTCCGAGAATACTCGGGTCTTCCCACCTTGGAGTTGCGACTCCGCGGATCGTGGGCTTGTGATGGGCCAAGTTGGAACACCCCTGCAGGGTTTGAACTTTCAAAAGCCGTGCCCGCGGTTATGTGGCAGATGGGAGCTTGTTAATATCCGGTTGTAGAAAACTTGACACAATGTTCCAATACACTACCAGCGTGTGTACCGTGACTGTCAATTTCCGAATAGGGACTCGGGAGTTGAACACGGTGGGGTTATGTTTGTTGAGCTTTAGTTAGGATCACTTCGTGATCATCTCTCAACCGAGGCACTTCTCTTCTCGCTCTCTATTACGTAAGCTAGTGCTAGTTGCTGCTGCAGACTCTTGTTGTTCCTTCACCTCTCGTTCTTTCTTCAGCCTTGTCCTCACCCAAGGCTTAAATAGTCGTGTTACCCGGGAACGGGATTGCTGAGTCCTCTATGGCTCACAGTTACTTCACCACACCAGATGCAGGTTCAGCCGAGTTCGATGCAGGAGCTGGTTCAAGTTCTTCACTGGGAGCTCGTTGAAGAGAGTGGCCGTATGTTTGTGACGTTTCGACGATCAGTAGTGGTTTCTACTAGGATTCGATCCGGACCTGTGGCTTTATGTTGTTTTGGTATCTTTCTTTTGATCTTCACCCGTAGTCGGGTTGTGATGTTTTGAATGATGTCTTGCTTATGTACTGTATTGTGTGAAGTGGCGAGTGTAAGCCAACTATCTTCTTTTGCAATTTAATCCCTCTTTTACATGAGTCGTGCAAAGATACCAAACTTGAGATCATTCTAGGATGGGCTTATACCTTTAAGTCGTGCCTCGACGCGTAGGAGGTATAGTCCCATCCTGGGCATTACAAGTTGGTATTCAGAGCCTTCTCCGACCTAGAAGCCCCCACTGATTGATCGAATCGTTGACGGTTGAGTCTAGGCACACACTGAAAATGTTTTGAGTCCTATATTTATATCGGAGGGTAGGATTTATTTTGCTTCTCATCTCTTTCATTCTGGTGAGGACTCCTGACGACTACTCTTGCCTCTTCTATTTTCAAAAATTGCACCAATTTTTTTAGGATCTCGCGAGTATTGTTTGGATTGTTTCGATGTCTTTGTGACGAGAACATTGTTCTCGATGCCTCCTGACATTAGGGGTTGTGGCAGTGTCCCGGGGAGTTGAGCTCCGAGGTGTTGTCGTCACAAATCCATCGCGGCAGTACTAGAATACTTAAGACGGCCGACATCGAAAACTCTCCTATGCGGTTAGTGGCAAGATAACCCCGACATCACCCAGTGCTGGGGAGGTAGTTCGGGAGTATTGCCATAGCTTGTATAGTGGATGCGTTTCGAAGGTCCGAGGTAAACGGTTTCCGAGAACAACTGGTTATGTGTTGAAGGATGGATACAGCTGGATGTAGGTTTAGAGTTGATTGCGCGGTGCTTCCCCTGTATCCCCAACACCTGATTGCATAACTGGAAACTTTCGGAAATTAATAGGTGGGTTCATCTAGTAGTTCTAGGCATTCTTCCAACGAATGCATGATATGAAATTTGGGGTTCTACATTGAGTGAAGTGGTTTTATGGACTTGTTCTGATCGGGAGTTGCATCTTAAAGGGTCCTTGGCTATGCTGATCCAGGGATTGCAAAACCCTTTTGTAACACGTTCCATGAGCTTTCAGCACGAAGATGTTGAACGAAGCTTCTATCTTGTATTTGTTCCATCTGCTCCTTGTTCCTTTTTATTTATCTTTTGTTCTCCAAGTGGCTTCTCGTCAAGTTGATGTACCTGCGGAATTCATTCGTTCAATTCTCTGTTCGGATGATATTGTGAAGATCATGTTGCATATCTATCCTTTGTTTTTTTTTATTCTGGTATACGAGTTGCTTCGATGCCAAATGTTGATTCCATACCTTTCCTAATCGGTGTTCTCATATTTCTATGGGAGTGCTAGTCCTTCTTGACCATCGAGATCTTCATGTTAATCCTTTTCGACCGGTGTACCTTCTCTTCAAGTTATTCCATACGGACGCCGTTGAGAAATCGTTTCATTCATCCCAAGTTGTCTTTGTTTTCCCCACCCTCCCACCCTTTTTCTTCTCGGAGCAAGAATTCTCAGATGAAGTACCCATTTTATTCATGTGAGGTTTCTTCATTCTTTTTCCTTCAACGTTCTTATCCGGTGTTTTATCGTGAAGATGCTCAAGAGCTCCAAGTTCTTCATTCTGTTGTTCTCAAATTCTGCCGGTGAATGTAATTCAAGATTTCGGTGTTGATCTTATCCTTTTCCTCATTTCACAATGCTTTCTTATTCCGGTGCACCACTTAATCATTCTCCTCTTGCTATTCATATCCGGAGTGCTGAAGATTCATAATTCCATTCTTAATCCATTCAAGCTATGTTGAGATTGTTATCTTATTCGAGCCATTTAATTCAACCGGTGCAATATCTCTTAAGCAATCTTTTTCAACGGTGATTTCTTTTGAGTGGGCCCTAACCCACAGGTCTTTTTTCCAGGATCTTACCTGACTCTTCTAATTTTCTGGAGTTTTACTCAAATTCTCTTTAAAGTGTGACGTAAGAATGATTTCCATCAGTCACATGCCTTCTCCAAGCTTGTTTTCAATTATTTCCATCTTTAGATCCACCTTCCTATTGTCATTCGTCCGGAGTATCTCGAAATTCTTCATGGCATTTCTCGTCTTCACTCCCAACTTTTGAAGATCGGAGAAGAGTTTCTCTTAATCTTGGCCCGTTCTCTTGAAAATTCGTGGTTCTAGCTTCTTGCCATCCTCATAAGTGTTCTGATTGTGAGGAATTCTTTTCATACCCATCCGAAGCATTTCATGTTTTTCTTTTCTTTGTGATCCTTCGAAGGCCATCATTTCAGAATATTTCTTTGTTCTCAGTTTTCAACTTTGTCCTCCAAATATTCTTCATTGATGTCTCTTCGTTCGTCTCCATATTTTTATGATGGTTCTTTCTAGTTTACTCTTCCGTTGTTATCATTTTAATTCACTCGTTCTTTTCATAATTCTACCGGTGGTTCGTTGAAGATTTACCCAAGCTTGTGCTAGATCTCTTTTTAATTCTTTGCAACGAGAATAAGTAGTTTGCCAAATCCTTTGGTTGTCATCAATTTAAATTGGTGAAGGAGATGCATGACATAATTCTTATTCTTATTCCTTCAAGGTGATTTAATTCTTTTTTTTCCGGAGCTTGTTCATCATATCATATTCTCGGTTCTAAGTTGTTCATCTTGTTTCCGGAGCTTCAAGATATTTCAATTATCATTTCAAGCTCCATCTAATTCATCGCAGGCCTTGAATCTTATTCTTTTCATCTTTCACTTCTCATGCTTTCATTACCGGAGTTCTCATGGTGGTTCATCAAGATTTAATTCATCCTCGAAGTCTTCATCAAGATTCTTGTTGGAGGAGATCAAATATTTTTTCTTCTTCATGCTTTCCAAGTGCAATTCTTTCTCCCTTATCTTTTCAGATGGTGTTATGTCATTCTTGACAATTTTCCCTTCATGTTTCATGATTCACGAGTTGTCAGGAATGAAATATTTGAACCCATCATTTTCTTTGTTCAGGAGATCTTTTCAACCCTTCAATTTATTCATTGGAGTTATCTTGGGTTGTATTGCACCTATAAGCTTTCCCTAAGGATTGTTGCTAATTATGGTGCTTATAAATGACCCAAATCCTTCATTTATCATTCCGGTGAAATAAGTTTATCGTCTCCTTGTTGATCTCAATCCAATCAAATGTTTTTCATTAGTGGTTGGTTGTCACCTCATAATTTTGAGATGAATTCCATAAGCCCACATCAAGCTTATTCGTTTTCGTTGTTGATTTTTAAAATCAACTCCGTTCTACCCTTCTTCGTAAGGATGATTTCATATTCAATTTGAGAGAAGTTGTCTTTTTCTTATCCGTTCAATTCTTTCTTGGATCTATATTCTATTCTTTCATTCCGGAGGTTTTGTGAGGTTGCTCTCTCCAAACCACCATATCGTTTTTTATCAAGATCATATTCTCCCTTGCTTGTCTATTTAACCGGAGTGTTGTGTCCTCCATTCTAATTCTCTAATCTTATCAAGTTTTGCCTGTCTTTAACCGGAGTGCTGTCTGAGTCTTTCTTACCCCTTGTGCCATTCTTTCAATTGTTCCAGAGGCTGTGTGTTGTTGTTTTCATCAAGTATCATCCCATCTTCTCAAGTTCATGTTCATTTCCTTCCATTTTTCAGACGGAGTGCTGTCCAAATTATTTCGTTCTTATTCCTTCTCAATCTTGATTAACCGGAGTGGTTTTGAAATTCTTCCGTCATCCGTGAGCTCTTGTTTCATGTCTTTCAACCTACAAGGTTCTCGTGGTGTTCCTTGTTCCTCCTTTTACCGGAGTGCTCTTAACTTCGTTCATCTCCGTTGTATTCTTCTTTCAGATTGTTCAACCTCTCAAGGTTCTTTGGTTTTCACTCGTTTGTCAAAGAAGCAACTTTGTTTACCTCTTCCTCTTCCATTTCTACCCGGTGATATCTCTAGGATCTCGGGTCGAGATCCTCTGTTAGTGTGGGAGAGTTGTGACGCCCGAAGACCGACGTCCCAGAAGATTCCAGAAGATTCCAGATGTTCCGGGTTGCCCGTGTGTTCTTTTGTGCTTGTGTTATTTATTTTTGCATTGCATCATGTCATCCGCATCATGTTAACAACACTAAAATGTTTAATTGTTGTTTGCTTATAATTACTAAACATGCTCATGGGGATTTTCCGGATATGTTGTTGTTATTTCCGGCCCCATTTAAAATGTCTAAATAGTGTAGTTTTATTATTGTTTCCCCTCTTGCTATGTTAACCAACATTTAATCTTGTCTTGTAAATAACGAGGGTCAACTAAATAAATAAATGTGGTGTTTCGTCAATATGCAACTCGTTGCATATTGAGCTCCACTTAACTTGTAGTGTTGTTTGTGCACCTTTGCCATGCCATGCATATTTAAACCGGACATGCATCATACTTGTTTGTGCATCGTATGCCATGTTTATGCTTGAGTGTTTACCGTGTTGTTTGTTTCTTTCCGGTTGCTTCTCTTGTTAGCTTCGGTTTCGTTCCGGAGTTGTGAGGATTCGCTCGACTGTTGCTCCGTCTTCTTCATGGATCCGTTCTTCTCCTCTGTGGAATCCCAGGCAAGATGACCGAACCCGGATACCATTACTATCTTTGCCTATTGCTAGTAGTTTCACTCTATGATTTTGCCTCAATGCCCATGCCTTTCTTGTCAGCCTCCTACTTGTAACCATGACCATGTTTAACCACCCTACCTATGCAAACCGTTGCTTGGCTAAGTACGCTTCGCTCAGCCCTTCTTATAGCATTGCTAGTTGCAGGTGAAGATTGAAGATGCTTGCTTCCTGTTGAAGTTTGTTGGGTTATATCACACTATATAAATGCTTAAAATGAAATCATCTATATATTGGCAAGGGTGGAAGGCTAAGCCTTTTGCTTGGTGATTTGTTCCACTCATGCCGTTAGGAACCGTATAAACCGGTGTTATGTTCCTTGATTATGCATTCCTAACACGGTTGGGGTGTATGGGACCCCCTTGATAAACCGCTAAGTGCTAAGTCTTTTCCAGCAAGTCCCAACATTTGGTACTATTCGCCTAATAACTAATAAAACTTGCATAGGGACTAGCTATCCCTTTTATTTTAATTCAACAACCCCGGGCCAGTGCTCCACATGAGTGTTGGTCCGAAACGGGAGTCCTGCAGGGCCACCTCGAGGAAACTCAAGGTCTGGTAAAAACCTGTAGCATCGCCCATCCGGTCGTGTCCTGAGACTAGATACGCGCGGCTACCTATCAGGGTGTCGACACGCCGGGAGGATTTGCTGGATTAGCCTTACCTTAGTTCGGAGTATCTTGAGCACGGGATTCCGAGAATGCTCGGGTCTTCCCACCTTGGAGTTGCGACTCCGTGGATCGTGGGCTTGTGATGGGCCAAGTTGGAACACCCCTGCAGGGTTTGAACTTTCGAAAGTCGTGCCCATAGTTATGTGGCAGATGGGAGCTTGTTAATATCCGGTTGTAGAAAACTTGACACAATGTTCCAATACACTACCAGCGTGTGTACCGTGACTGTCAATTTCCGAATAGGGACTCGGGAGTTGAACACGGTGGGGTTATGTTTGTTGAGCTTTAGTTAGGATCACTTCGTGATCATCTCTCGACCGAGGCACTTCTCTTCTCGCTCTCTATTACGTAAGCTAGTGCTAGTTGCTGCTGCAGACTCTTGTTGTTCCTTCACCTCTCGTTCTTTCTTCAACCTTGTCCTCACCCAAGGCTTAAATAGTCGTGTTACCCGGGAATGGGATTGCTGAGTCCTCTGTGGCTCACAGTTACTTCACCACACCAGATGCAGGTTCAGCCGAGTTCGATGCAGGAGCTGGTTCAAGTTCTTCACTGGGAGCTCGTTGAAGAGAGTGGCCGTATGTTTGTGACGTTTCGACAATCAGTAGTGGTTTCTACTAGGATTCGATCCGGACCTGTGGCTTTATGTTGTTTTGGTATCTTTCTTTTGATCTTCACCCGTAGTCGGGTTGTGATGTTTTGAATGATGTCTTGCTTATGTACTGTATTGTGTGAAGTGGCGAGTGTAAGCCAACTATCTTCTTTTGCAATTTAATCCCTCTTTTACATGAGTCGTGCAAAGATACCGAACTTGAGATCATTCTAGGATGGGCTTATACCTTTAAGTCGTGCCTCGACACGTAGGAGGTATAGTCCCATCCTGGGCATTACAACATGTTCCTCATAATTTTGTGCCTCCTTGCTTACAATGTCTAGAACTTGGCAATGCTGCTTCCAATGCTTCCTTGGAAAAAATGGCAACAACTACAAGTGATATCTCTAACCCCTCTTCCAAGGAGTTTGTCGCTATCTCTAATGAAAACTGCAGGTTAAAGAGCTTGCTTGAGACATGAATGCTAAAGAGTCTCAAATGACATCGAATTCTCTATGATGTGCTCAAGAAATCTATACTGCACAAAAATCTTCAAAAGGAAGGATTGGGTTTCAATAGAAAACTCAAGGTCCATGGAACCTACTGGACTCTCGAGCAATATCCTCGAACAAGTTGGGTTCTTGCCAAAAGTAAAATTCTTGAACCTGAAACTCTATCCGGATATAACACTCCTATCTCTGTTGTTTCTGACAAGTCTGATGACTCAAACTACAATTCTTCAAACAATAGAATGATAAGGTATTTTCTCGGTATGTTGGAACTAACTGCAGGTCTGGTTCACCCAAGAAACAAATCTCGGTGAAGAACTGCATTATTGAAATTTTTGCTATCACTGCTAACTTAAACATGCAGAGTGATTGTCCTCGAGGAAATGATTATCATTCAAGGTTTCGAACTGAAACCTCCTCGAATTGATTTATGTTCAACTTTTGACAGAAGGAGTACATGCGTACCTCCTCAAATCATTATGTTCATGTATCTGGAAAAAAAACTTCAATGTATTTTCGCATGATTTCTCTCAAAATGCACATGTGATCTACATATCTCGCTGAAGGAATGTTCCTGCTTACACTAAGCAAATGAGATCCTTGTTGCCCACGCAAGTGTGGGTTACAAAAAAGAACTAACCTTTATTGCAGGAATTATCTCAGGGATTCTTCTCGCTTATTCTTGGCCCTGAGATCACAATTGTTGGTGCTTGTTCTTTGTGTTCTAGCTCATATTCTTTGATTTCATTTTGTTGTGTTTGTGTTTTGTCCGAAGATCAACTCACTAATAGCTCTGTGGTTTTATGTTTCCTCTCGGCTGGCTAAGTGTTTTGCTTTGGTCCCTTTCACCTCTCTATGTTTTCTCGTCTAATCTATGTTATCCATCATAGGCATGCTATTTGATCTGAAGAAAAATCTAGTCCGATGTCCTTGGTCGCGAAAGAAATGGACTTCGACCTATAATTTGTTTTGGAGCTTGCCCTTCTTCATATATTTCAACCTCCGGTTCTATTTAAGAGATTTTCATAGGAAATGGTTGCCACATGCCCACGATCTCCATGATTGTGATAGCATCTGTTGAATGTGGAATGTCTCACTTCTATTGGTCGTAGATTTCAGAATAGGTGGTTCTACTCGCTAGCTATAACTACCCCTCCCGGTGACTTCCTCCTCCCTGCTCCTCAAACCCTCATCCACCTCCTCCCGAGCCCGAGCTTGAAGAAACTCCGTTGAAGTGCCTCGCCATGCAACTCTGGTAAAGTCTCGTTGCAGTTGGTCATGCCAGTGCGGTAAATCCTCCTTCCCGCATTGTTGTAGTCGATCCATGCTGCCAAGTTAGGACGCCTGGATCTCGAACTGATCCTATCTTCTTCTATGTTCTAGGGCAGTTCTGATGCGAGGCTAACCCGATCTAGGCTGATCTTTCACGATTGGAGGGATCCCCGAGGATGAACACGAAGAACATGAGGGGAAATCATGAGGGGAAACAAGAGAAATCACTCAAATCAACAAGAAACGATGACACATGTGCTAGATCTTCAACATAACGAGATACACGGTCCAAATCCAACAAAGGGGGATACACGGTAGCTAGTTCATATCTGTGAGGAGGTCTTGAATCCGCGAGGGATCTTCCCATTAGGGGTCTTGAATCCGGTGTGGATCTTCTCCGTAGAGGCCGCGGTCTCTCATGGAGTAGAACTACTATGGAATGCTCTAGGTCTCAAATGAGCTAACACAAAGCTAACCCTAACTAGGACGAGGGGAAGGAGTACATATAGTATAGCTCCACGAAGGGGTAAGTGGGAGATACATGGGCCTCGGGCCCAACACACTGTGCGCATACAGGTACCGGACGTCCGGTGGGATCCTGTCGTCTGGTGGCTCGCGGGCGTCTGGACGTCCGTAAGGTCTTGGACTTCTGCTAATATCCTTTTGTGATGTGGCACCGGTTATCCGGAGGAGCACGACCGTCCGATCGTTGGGATGTGGTCGGACGTCCAGAGGCTGGAGCGATCGCTGGCATGTCTTCTTCTAGCTGGTGTGGCCTTCAGGGGCCAGACGACCGGTCTGGACCGGTCATCCGATGGCTGTAGCTTCTGTCAGCTTCTCCATTTGGTCCTTGTACTTGGTGTCGCCGCCTTCTCGTCCGATGCTCCTAGCTGCTTCATGGTTTCCCTCTTGGTTCCCGGTCATGCATATCACATATGTTTGAGGTAGTAGCCATGTCTCACATGTGGAAAGTGAAGGTTTGGAGAGGAGTGAGTAAAACTTTTGTCCAATGGTGTGTACTTGAGGTCTTGTCGAAGTGAACATGGGGATGATCGTGGGATGCTCCGCATCATCTCCCCACCCCCTGGGAAAGATCTGACCTCGGATATAAAAGCTCATCACCATGGAAACGGTTGTCGTGGACGGACTTGTAGTTGGACCGAGTTGAAGACTTGGCGTAATCCAAGTAGTCCAAGGCGTCGCCGGAGTGGTATACATGCAAGAAGAGCAAACACAAACGACACTCGGAAATACAATGGTTAGCGCACAAGTGTCTAACATGTAAGAATGAGTCCGTGTGACAAGTTTGGGCGTGGCAAGGCACAAGATGCTTATCTAAAAGATGTACAATGACATGTAAAGCACTCATGTGAGCAAATTCATTTGTTGTGCACACAAAGGTAGGATAATTAGCATGGTGCACAAAGCTAAAAGTTCTACCATTGTGCAAAATAATGTCATAGTGTGACGATGTATCAAAAGCACAAACATGGGAAATTGTGCTCAATATGACTATGTGATCATGCAATTGATGTTTGGCAATATGATCAATATGTATGAATATGCCATCAAGGAAGATCACAACAAATTTGCTAAGGAAATGCACAACCTCATATATCATGGATGACATGGGAATACACGATGCAACAAGGCAATCATAATGTGAGTCAATCCATGCATAAGATGCAAATTTGTCATGGGTATGATAAGTCCATCGAGCATGATATGTGCACACACAATCAAAAAATATGGAGGTTTTGGTGCAATGTGCCAAAGGAGTTTTGATATACCAATGCTCAATGTCGTGACATGAGTGTAGGTCCGAAGGTGCATCCAATAAGACTGGGTGCTCCTCAATGTGAAGGTCCATAGAGCCAATCTCCAATGTCGGTCCTCCCTCCAACAGATGTATCATGTAGACAAGAAGAATGAGACAAAAATAAAAGAATGACCCATCCAATATGTGTAATTGAGGATGGCTCAAAGGGAAGGAAGTCACGTTTAGGAGATTCTCGCAAATGTTGGTGTTGCACATCATGTATGCCTTCGCATTACCAACTTGTTGTAAGATGGCACCGCATTGTGAATCCTTCAAAATGAAAGAACATGACAAAACACACAGAAAAACAAATGAGGTTAGCGTGAATGCAAAACCTATCATTCGAGTGGTGAAATACCCAACAAGTGTAGTCATCATGCTTATCATATGAAGGTACAAGGGAATGTGGCATGGTATGTAAGCAAATGATGCGAAAACAACCAAATACAATAAGCTCAATCAAACAAGCATGCATCACAAGTAAGGTGTCCAAGTCTCCAAGATCAACAAACATAGCATTGTTGCACTCAATACAAGTGATGAGGGATGCAACTAATGGAGACAAGTCACAATGATCAAGATATATAATGTGAGTGGCATGAACATATATGTCGTCAACCCAAGAAAGCAAGTAAGAGTGTAACATGGGTGATGCAACATAGCAAGCAATCATATCTATCAAGTCAAACAAGCTAGTAGTGCGAAGATGCAACATACTAGAGGTAATCATGGCAAGCATGTCATGTGTGCAAATAGTAGGCATGAATAATGCACATGGGATGGCACAAGCATGAAAGCAATATATGAGGAAAATAGGATCAATGTATTGGCGAGAGGACATATGTAAATAGCAATGGAACATCATGACTCTCCCAACACAATAAGCATCAATAGCATGGGGCACATAGAAATCATGACAATAGCTACAAGTATCTCCACCAAGCATGATACACATAGAAGTATCATGATGAGGACATGACTACCTTTAATACGACCAAAAATGTTGCATACATGTATATTTGTGAGGTGATTTCTAATGCAAACTATGCAACAATTAATTTATGTCATCCAGGACAAAAAATACTTCACAGACTTTTGTGCCATGTCTAATTCCAGGTGTATGGGACATTTGTACAATCCACATAAGAAGATAAGGGGAAAAGAGAAGTTTAGGTGCTGTTCAAAAAGTTCTCTCACGTCACTTTTGGGCCAAGAGAAGATAGAGTCCAAGTCTCTCACGTTCTGCATCCAGATTAGGACTGCACAGACATACCTCACTCAAACCGGCAAGAACTCCTTCATACGGACTCCGAATTGGGTGTTTCTTTTTTTGTTGGAAACTAGATTTCGTACACTTTCCAACCCAATTGGATTCACCTCAAATTCGTCCGGAGCGTTGAGATATCGACGAAACAATCTGACGCTGTAGCAGAATCCGAGTCAAACTACAAGTCCAAAGGTGTTGCATCACCTCCACTTAGGCCCATGAGCCTTGTACGGCCTAGGGTTAGTTTTAGGCTGCCTTGGGACGTCCTTCCACCTCCTTGGCCGCCACCCCTTGCTCCTATATAAGTAGATCCATCTAGTAGCTTTTTCTTTGGGGATTTGTTTAGTCAAAAGTTAGCCAATGCAACTTCGTGTACTTCGTTTGTGTCCAACGACCAGACCAAGACCGCTTACGGATCCCCACATCTATCAATACATCATTTATATTTGCAATATTCAGATTGCTTTATCATATTCTTGCTTGTTCTTCGATTGCATGCAGGAATAGACCTTCGTGGTCAGGCTGATCGTGCTTCTGGCATTGTCAGTAACCCCTGGAGATTGGTTTAGCGATTGCTAAGGCGCAACGTCGTGCACGTTTGTAGTCGGATCGTCAAAGTCGTCTCCACCAAATCGATAGTTACCATCTCATCGAAAGATCGGGCCACTCGCCTCTATCAAGTGGTATCAGTTTTCAGGTTGCTCGGTGAGAATTTCCAGTTATTCCTAGATTAGATTTATTTTCTTACCTATTGTCCAAGGAAAAGCCACACACAAAAAAGATAGATCTATTCATCCTTTGTCCTAGCCAGTCTGAGCCTTTGCAATTTTCTTTTCATTGTTTGCATTATTGAATTATCGGTTGCATCGTTGTGTCGAGTTGTTGGTCTTAGTGTCTAGTTCGTTAGAGTTTCGAGTTCTGTTCACATTAGTCACGTCGCCGCTGCATCGTTATCCCTTCCGCTGTCCACCACCTCATCCATCAATTTCCACCTCGTGCTACCCATCGTTCATTGTCACAATCATACTTGAAGTCGTTCGCATCTTTGCTTGATCCAATCTGCATCTTATCTAGTTTGTCTTGGAAAGAGGGAGAAAGCAAAAAAAAACAGAGAAAAAAAAGTAAAAAAAAAGGAGAGAAAGAAAAAAAAGTGTGAGAAAAAAGAAAAAGAAAAAGAAGAAAACGAAAGTTGGAGAGAGAGTTGTTGTATATTCTGCTTGGCAGTTGTTTCCATCATTATCTTTACTGCCGTTGTGATCTTCACTTATATCTTGCTGTCCAGAGCTACTTTGTATCCTTTATTGATGCTAGTTGTGCTACACCGTGACCTCATTAGTGTTCTAGGCTCGCGTCTCTTGTCCGGTCTAGACTAGGACCAGCACATTACCGTCGTTGAGCGTTTATTCAACATTGCATCTGTGAATTGATTATTGCTAATATTTTGCTATCATATATAAAGCCAACCCAGCTCCACATATTTCTACACCGTGTTACGTACGTTCACCTGGCAATCGCTTTACTCAATCTTTGGAGTTATTTGACACCGCTGGTTGCCTATCACCACCTGTTGCATGGTAAGAACTTGTAAGATATTGATATTTGCTTTACTGTGAGCGCTTTACAACCACATCCTAGTAGTTCATAGGAATATTATTCTCGAATTTTGTTTCTTGTTTCTACTAATCATGACAGGGACCGGAGAAAGAAGTTCTTGGACAATGGATACATCTTCACCATCACGAGACATGGGACAACACACACAAGCACATGGTCAGGTTATTTCTTTACCGTCATTTGAGGGTAGATTTAATCCTGCTATTTATCTAGCTTGGGAGCTTGAAGTAGAAAAAGTTTTTAGTCACCATCATTTTTCTGAACTTGAGAGAGTACAAGCTACCACTAGAGTATTTACTAGTTTTGCTTCTGTTTGGTGGAGTGTGCATTGTAAGAAAAATATTGATAACCAACCGACAACTTGGAAAGATTTGAAGGCTGTAATGAGAAAACATTTTTTTCCTCCTTACTATCGCCGTGAATTGCTTCGCAAATTGGAACAATTAAAACAAGGCAGTAACACTGTTCATGCTTACTACCAAGAGTTCAAATCTTATATGCATCATTGTGACATAGAAGAATCTGAGGATGATATAATGAATAGATTTTTTGGTGGTTTAAACCATGATATTCGCGCAAGATTTCAGTATATTACTCGTTGCATTACTGGTATGTATGTCCGTGCTTGTACCTTTGAGAGAGAAATACAGGAGGATGCATTGTGTGACTACAACAACTACTATTCCAGTTCATGCTCATCACCATTGGTTGGTTCCTCCACCATTGCACCTACTAGAGCAGCCACACCTCTGATTATGAGTGTGACATCATCTAAAGTGTATGATACATTGTCATCGTCCGTACCTACATCAGCTACGTCTTTGCAACAAGGTAACAGTAAAATCAATGATGATATAACTTCACATGAGGATGATGCATATCTAGTTAACTTGAATACATCATGTATTGAATTACCTGTTGATTTGAGCACACCACCTAGTTTAGATAATCATGTTACTGTCATGAATGCATCATGTGATCAAACAACTGAAATACCAACAATTTTGAGTGCACCCATTGAATTAACTGTTGATGCAAAAGAATCATGTGAATCGGAGAATAAATCAGATTTGGATAAAATACATTTGAAAATAATTGTGCCAATGTTTAATCATTTTGATATGACCTCTAATCTTGGTGACGATTCTATGTCAAATGACTTATTGCATGTTTGCTTATTTAAGCATGTTGTAGCCTGTGAATTTCATGCAAGTAAGGTTTATTCACCAATGTTGGGATGGTTTAATGATGAACATTGTCAATATTTTGATATGAATAAGAGCTTCACTTAATTGTGCAAATTGAGTTGCAATATTTTCATGCCTTCTACTTCTTGTGATAATATTTTGGCTTTGTATTTTATGAACTACGAAAGTTACTCATCTATACATGTGTCACATGTGCGAAAATTAAGGGAAGTAAAAATGGATGACATATATATATACAACATGTACACCTTGTCTATTTTCTTACCCACATTTCAGATTAAGCAACGTCGAGGACGGCTTTATTTTCAAGAAAGGGAGGATGATGAGGACATGACTACCTTGAATACGACCAAAAATATTGCATACATGTATATTTGTGAGGTGATTTCTAATGCAAACTATGCAACAATTAATTTATGTCATCCAGGACAAAAAATACTTCACAGACTTTTGTTCCATGTCTAATTCCAGGTGTATGGGACATTTGTACAATCCACATAAGAAGTTAAGGGGAAAAGAGAAGTTTAGATGTTGTTCAAAAAGTTCTCTCACGTCACTTTTGGGCCAAGAGAAGATAGAGTCCAAGTCTCTCATGTTCTGCATCCAGATTTGGACTGCACAGACATACCTCACTCAAAACGGCAAGAACTCCTTCATACGGACTCCGAATTGGGTGTTTCTTTTTTTGTTGGAAACTAGATTTCGTACACTTTCCAACCCAGTTGGATTCACCTCAAGTTCGTCCGGAGCGTTGAGATATCGACGAAACAATCTGACGCTGCAGCAGAATTCGAGTCAAACTACAAGTCCAAAGGTGTTGCATCACCTCCACTTAGGCCCATGAGCCTTGTACGACCTCGGGTTAGTTTTAGGCTGCCTTGGGACGTCCTTCCACCTCCTTGGCCGCCACCCCTTGCTCCTATATAAGTAGATCCATCTAGTAGCTTTTTCTTTGGGGATTTGTTTAGTCAAAAGTTAGCCATTGCAACTTCGTGTACTTCGTTTGTGTCCAACGACCAGACCAAGACCGCTTATGGATCCCCATATCTATCAATACATAATTTATATTTGCAATATTAAGATTGCTTTCTCATATTCTTGCTTGTTCTTCGATTGCATGCAGGAATAGACCTTCATGGTCAGGCTGATCGTGCTTCTGGCATTGTGAGTAACCCCTGGAGATTGGTTTAGCGATTGCTAAGGCGCAACGTCGTGCACGTTTGTAGTTGGATCGTCAAAGTCCTCTCCACCAAATCGATAGTTACCATCTCATCGAAAGATCGGGCCCCTCGCCTCTATCATAGCATAATGGTGAATCATGTGTAAAGGCAAGCAAGGGTCACAATTGCATGGCAAAGTCATAGCAAGAGGCATAACTTGCAAAGTGAACACGACAGAATGGGCATAAGGTGACAAATGGTAAATAGCCCATAGTTGTGTGAGAGACGAGTAAAAAAGATGCGCGTAGTGGTTGAGCGAAGAGAACAGTGGTAAGGACCATCCATGTGTTCCCAAATCATCTTCGCTCTCAAGAGCTCTTTTTGTCAACCCTTGGGATTGAGAGGTTGAAAAGTATTGGTTAATACCTGCACAAAACAAAGACAAAGGAAAAAATTGTGTGTGCGTGGTATATGTACACATCATCCATCATGATGCGCACATGCATGTGTTGGTTAGCACAAAATAGCCAATGCTCAAATAAATGAGATGCATGATATAGAAACATGTCATCCATCATGACAGGTTTGTTGTTATGTATGGCATAATGGAGACTCAAATTGTGCAATGCATCATGGAAAGTATGTAGAGCATTGTTATTCGAGGAATGCATATGGTGCACACAATCATGGCAAACATCCAAAGTATGGGATGCATCAAGATCTCCTAATATGTATGAGGAAACTATGGGGGTCTCCTCATGAGCATCAATGGAAACATCACATGGAGAATGTTGACAACATCCAAAACAAAACATATGTGGTTCTATGTTATCATGGCATGGCATAGTAGATGAATTGCGCAAATCATGTAAAGGAATCATGGCAATATCATCGCATGAAAAGCAAAAGCCAATGACCATGGGCTTGTCATCTATGCCACAAGTGCAAATGGGATTTACTTTAATGGGGCATGCATAGTTACTATGTTGAGATTGAAATGATAAAATACGGGAGATATCACTCATAGCATATGACAAGTTCAAAGGATTATCAAACATGATGTGTCCAAAAGAATTTTCACATGATATCCTATGGAGCATAGCATCACAACTAGGCAACTCAACATGCTCATCAGCATATTCATCATAAATAGGTAAGTCATGGCATGAAGAAGTCGCACTAGCATGAAGTGTGGTAATAGGTGTGTCAACATCATGCAAGCAATCATCGGTAAGATAGTCCACTAGTGGGACAATGATAGAGGCAAAGGTGTCTCGTCTTTCGATGAGATGGTGGCTATCGTTTTGGAGGAAGACGACTTTGACGATCTGACTACGAACGTGCGAGGACGTCGCGCCTTAGCAATCGCTAAACCAACTCCGAGAGGTTATTGACCACGCCGGAGCACGATCAACCTGACCACGAAGGTCTGTTTCCTGCAGGCAAACGAAGAACAAGCAAGAACTGAGATTGCAATCTAGATATTGCGAATTCAAGTGGAAAGCTTTATTGATCAAGTGGGGTTCTGTGACGTCTTTGTCTGGTCGTTGAACACAAACGAAGTACGCGAAGTTGCAGCTATGGCAAACTTTAATCTAAACAAAAACCCAAAGTCTAAACGACGCCCTAAGGGTTGTATATATGGGGGAAAGAGGGGGGAATTTCGTGGCCCTTGGTGGAGGGGTCCGAAACCAACCCTAACTCTTGTTTCCCCACACATACGGACTCTAAAAACAGCCTATACTCAAGTATTTCGAAATTACATGGGCCTGGCCCAATAATAAGGTGACGCAGCACCTATAATAGCCTCTGGACGAAATTTATGAAGTGGCATCTTGTATATTTCGTCCAAGGCTTCACGCACTCATTATGGTGGCTTCAAAGTCCTGAAATCATCACTTGTAACTCCATTCTTGTTCCCCTTGCGCATGCCATCATCTCCATGCTTGATCTTGCTCCAATGTTCATCCTTCTTGTCCAAGCTAGGCCCTTCATTTGTAAGCAAGACAAATGTATCCAATTTAGGCAGCATCATATTCTCATGAACATTAGATTCATTACCAAGAAACGAAAGTACCTGGTAATTTAATTGGCGTGCGCGAGCTCTAGTAATTGGTCTTGTATATGAGTCAGTTGGAGCTGTGGGTGTAACCTTGTTAGTGATGTCCTCATCAGACAAGAGAAGCACCAGCACCTATTTTACCTTTGGAACATCGCTCATTAGTTGTAGGTGAGGTGTTGAAGATCCAGTCATTGTTATATTCATCTTGATGGAACCATGTCGGTGGTGCATCTTCTTCCATCATGGCCATCATTTTGTCCATTGGAGGGATGGACTCGTCGAGGGTAGGCATGTCATCATGTAGGAGACCTAGCACCAAAGAAAACACACTCGGAGTAGAGTTGAAGTCATTAGAAATCATAGTGGCCTCACGTGCCCTCTCAACTACCTCACTCACTAAGTGTTGTGGCTTACTGACTCCCTCTTGGATGCACTTACTCGTATGGTTGGTGGAGTCAGTCAAATGGCTCGCAACCTCACATAGGAGATGTGGCATGCTCTCATGTGTGGGGCTAGCGGTGGTCACTATCATGCTCTCAAAGGAAACGCTGTCAATGTCACATATGGTGGAGTCACTCATATCACTCATGTTGTGGTGTCTCTCCTCGCATGGAAATTGGGGCATCGTCTCATATGTGGATGTCGAAGAGGTGTAGGTGCAATTGTCTCCATGCTCAACATCCTCATCCGTAATGCCTCCAAAGATGAATGACGTAGGATATGGCAAGACATCACTCTCCTCCGAGATCAAAGAGAAGGTCTCATGTTTGATCGCATAGCTTGACCCAGAGTAGGAGTCCAATATGGGTGCCATCTTCATGGCGTGGAAGAGGTTCATGCTCGTCGCGTTGGTCGAAGGGGATGGCCCTTGCTCGACCGTCTTGTCGACGTCGTGTTGTGGGTAGCTTCCAAAGATGGAAGTGTCTCCCTCGCTTGATGTTGATCGCCTTGATGATGAAGATGGCGATGTAGGCGAACTCATGGGAAGTAGGCGAAGGTGTCATACATCCAAAGGAGAAGATTCCTTGATAACACTTGGTGAAGATGCAAAAGTGGAGGTGGTAGTCGTAGCTCCGTCTTGGGTGTGCTTGTCTCGCGGTCTTCTTATGTGCTCTTGAAGCTTGGCCTTGGCACGAAGTAGATCTTGTTTGGACTTCTAGGTATGCGCGTGTCGAGCATCTTCATGATGATGGTGTTGTTGTCGTGCTTGAGCTCGTAGAAGATGTCGTTCGTCGTCATAGTGCACATGATGCTTGGAGGTGACTTGCCCTTCATGACGATGTTGATGGTTGCCATGGCGGTGTGGATGTGGACGACTTGCGCTTGCATCGTTTTTGTGCTCCGAAGACTTGTGACTTGAACGTCACTGCCGAGAAGATGATGAGGCAGAAGAAGACTTGTAGTTGACCACCATGTGTCGGAGCTCCTCCATGTGTTTGTCTAAGGAGTCGCACATGTCATCGATCTAAGCCCTTCTCCTTGCCTCGGAGTGTCGTAAGTCTATGGTGATGTTGACGAGGCGCTCTTGCATTGCTCATTATAGTCCGATGGTTTGCGTGTGGTTGTAGTTGTTCGCGTCGTCGATGTCGAAGACCAGAGATGAAATGCTTTTGCTATCCATCACAAGACTCAAGTAGTGGTGAGTGGGAGAAACAGAAGAACTAGACCAATGTACCTTACCCGATGTTGAGAATGGATCAATGATCACTCAATATGTGTCAAGGAAATAGCACAATTGGTACTGATTCTTGTCAATTCTCACACCTACACAATAAGACATATGGAGTAGCTTGGTGAGGATAGTGGCACAAAAATTTGCTGCAAAATGTTAGCAAGAGTCAATAATGTTGAAAGAGATTCACAAATTTGCAAGTGAAACAAGTAGGCCAATAGGAAAGAATGGCACACGGAAACACATGCACAGATAGATAAATGTCGTTGTGCAACCAAGGGCTGAGCGGAAAATGTGGAATCCACGGAAAATGCTCTTGTCGCACAACACTAGAGAGACGCTGGCCGATTGCTCAATAGGCGGATACGAACTTGTGCACTACCTATATGAGACAAAATGTAGCGACTTCCTATCACAAGTATGCTATGTATGTATGATGTTCCTATGCTTTTAGCACAAGATTATCCAAGATGATCATGTATGATATGATATTTTGTGATGCTATGGCTCTTGCTTACAGGATCTTTCTTTTTCTCTTTTTGCTTAAAAGCTTATTCTTTTTATATGGCCACTTATGCGAAATGCATAAACCAAGATAGCAACTGTGTATATGCGGGAACAATCTTGTGACACAAGAGATGATATGATGATACGAAGGTGATATGGTATATATGCAATGGAAGCGCGGATCTATGATTGCTAATGTGCACAAGTAACGTTGCCGGCAATACTAAAAGGCTAGTCTCTACAGACAAGTGACACAAAATGGGCTAGGGGTTAACAATGCAAAGGCAAGGGGATTATACAATGATATCGTCGAAGTTACCATCCAATGGTGATGACGAGAGGCGGTGTTTTTGATGTAGACCTGTTCCTAATTAGCCCAAACACCTTAGGAAACGGAAAAACCACAATTCAAAATCTCAAGGACAAATGTCAAATGGTGGTAGCGGACAAGCGGTGGTGGTTGCAGAATTGTTGGTGGAAACCCGATCAAAATGTGTTATGGTGGCGGAAGGGTGTGATGGGCTATTCACAGTGTTGGAGTTGAAGTCACGGTCCCTAAGTAGCCGAAACACCTTAAGAGACACTAGCCACAACTCAAACATGCTCACCAAAATTGGGTTAGGTTGGGTTGGTGGAAATATATAGTGGGCAATAGGTATGCGGAAGTGGTGGTGGTGTTTGATGAAGAAGCAATTGTCCCTAAGTAGCTGAAACACCTTAGGAGACTCGAATCACTACTCAAGAAACCACAAATGCTATGGGGAACAAAATGGGTTAGGTTGCGGAAGGATATGGTGGCTATGCGGATGATATGATGGAAGGCGTAGGCAAACTTGCCAAATTTCACAATATTTCTTGGAGTCAAATGATGATCATAGTATTTTTTTGGTATGGGGGATGTCAAGAGCTTCAAAATGAGCTAAAGAACATCAAAATCGGTGTTTAGATGAATTAGTTATGGACAAAACAAAAATCAGCCAAAGTGGGAATCTACAGGTAGCGGACGTCCGGAAAGTAGCGGATGTCCGGTGACCGAACGTTCAGAATTCGTCGGAAATCCGCTAATTTCTTCTGTATAGTGGTTCCGGTGGATGACGGACGTCCGGTGCTTCGGGAGGGTCCGGATGTCCGGTAAAATGCCGGTCGTCCGGTGGGTCGGAGTCAACGCGGGATTTGAGACCCGGGACACGATTTTGGGCGGAAATGGATGATTTTGGGCTCGAAATTGACGAGATTTCGTGGATGGAAAGTGGGAAAACTTGGGGAAATGCTAGATCCACTTGAAACCAAGAAAATCCATGGATCAAAATCAACAAAAGATCATCTAACCAACAAATCATAAAAAAAATTGGGGCTATTTTTGGTGAGGAATTTTCGAATTTGGGGAAGAACACAACAAAACAAGGCTAGAAAATAGTGAGGGGGCTCCAAACTCGTGAGAAACCTTGGCCCATGACACCATATGATGCGGGGCTAACCCGATCTAGGCCGAGCTTTCATGATTGGAGGGATCCCCGAGGATGAACACGAAGAACATGAGGGGAAATCACGAGAGGAAATGAGAGAAAACACTCAAATCAACAAGAAACAATCACACATGTGCTAGATCCTCAGCACAACGAGATACACAGTCCAAATCCAACAAAGGGGGATACACGGTAGCTAGTTCATCTCCGTGAGGAGGTCTTGAATCCGCGAGGGATCTTCCCGTTAGGGGTCTTGAATCCGGTGTGGATCTTCTCCGTAGAGGCCGCGTTCTCTCGTGGAGTAGAACCACTATGGATGAGCAATGCTCTAGGTCTCAAATGAGCTAACACAAACCTAACCCTAACTAGGAGGAGGGGAAGGAGTATATATAGTCTAGGTCCACGAAGGGGTTCGTGGGGGATACATGGGCCTCGGGCCCAACATACTGTGCGCAGACAGGTACCGGACGTCCGATGGGTTCCTGTCGTCCGGTAGCTCGTGAGCGTCGGGAAATCTGGAAGGTCTCGGACTTCCGCTAATATCCTTCTGTGATGTGGCACCAATCGTCCGGAGGAGCTCGGTCGTCCGGTTGCTAGGAGGTGGTCGGACGTTTGCTACTTGATGGACGTCCGGAGGCTGGAGCGACCGCTGCCTGTCTTCTTCCGGCTGGCACGGCCTTTAGGGGTCGGACGTCCGGTCTAGACCGGCCGTCCGGTGGCTATAGCTTCTGGCAGCTTGTTTGTTTGGTCCTTGTACTTGGTGTCCTCGCCTTATCGTCCGATGTTCCTAGCTGCTTCATGGTCTCCCTCTTGGTTCCTGGTCATGCATATCATATATGTTTGAGGTAGTAGCCATGTCTCACTGTGGAAAGTGAAGGTTTGGAGAGGAGCGAGTAAACCTTGTGTCCAATGGTGTGTACTTGAGGTCTCGTCGAAGTGAACACGGGGATGATCGTGGGATGCTCCGCATGAAGTTCTTATCGATGCATTTTTATTGATTTATCTCTTTGGGGTAGATCCTTAGGAATCACTAGGTTATGAATGGTATGGCTTGTAGTTTTTTCCTCGTACTTGTTCTTCTCGATCTAGGGTTCATGAATACTCTTCCAAAAGATTAGATAGTTTTGCCTAGTCTGACTAGGTTAAACTCTATCACATATATGTTCTCCAAAGTATACCATGGATTCCTATGCTTCGTCCAAAAAACATTCAATCTTACTCAAAATTTGTTTCTGTGCATGTTTATGATCCTTCCTCATTTCCCCTCTTATCTACACTTTTCACATGTTGTTCATGGCATAGAACTCGGATGAGTATACCAATTCTGAAGGAGATTTGACTCAGCCACCACCAAGGTCTGATCGAATGAGATTAACTGGAGGAAAATCTTCGAAACCTCCCAAAACTCCGCAAAAGAAATCTGAGTCTGAATTCGAGGAAGATGATGAAGACGTTCCCTCTGGTCATCGTCAGCCCGAGGATGAACTGGTCACTGATGCTCTAACACTCTTCTCTGATGGAAATCCTAAGAAAGGTGGTCGTGGTAGAGAGAAGAACATCACTGCTGAAATGTCTAAACCAGATGGGTACAAAACTCCACCTGGAGTTGAAACAACAACTGAACGCAACAACAAGTTGCAAAGGATTCATCGTCACTGGGCGAAAAAATGGTTCAAGTATGAAAACGTTTGCGAGAAATATCAAATTTTGTTTGCTTTCAGCTCTCCATGGAATGATTGCATTGCTGAAAATTGCATCGGCCCTGATGATGAAAAGGCCAGGCCAACACAGCCCCTACTGCTCATTCTGACTTCCTCGAAACCATCACAGATTTTACCGATGAAGTGGCCAAGAGGGCAAAGGACAAAGCTAAGCGGAGGCTAGGCAGATGAAGAAAAACCAAGTTGAAGATAAAGACGTCGCGCTGACTCAGCAAGATGTACAGAAGAAAAATGATCATGCTTCTAAAGGAAGCAAGTCCAGAAAGTGGGTTCCCCTTTATGCTCCCCGGAAGAAATCAGTCACCGGGAAATCAATGAAGGCTGCTCCTGTAATGCCCAGGATGGGACTATACCTCCTACGTGTCGAGGCACGACTTAAAGGTATAAGCCCATTCTGGAATTATCTCATGCTCGGTATCTTTGCACATCTCATGTAAAAACAGGGATAAAAAGGAAAAGAGATAGTTGGCTTACACTCGCCACGTCACACAATTCATTACATAGCCAAAAATCATTCAAATAACATCACAACCCGTCTACGGGTGAAGATCCAAATGAAAGATACCAAACATACATAAAGCCACAGGTCCGCATCGCCCCTAGTAGAAACCACTACTGATCATCGGGATAGTGCACATAGTAACGGCTACGTTCCTCATCGTACTCCCAGTATAGCTCTGTGCCGTCACCTGAGTAGCTCACCATGGTACCTGCATCTGGTGTGGTGTAGAATCTGTGAGCCACAGAGGACTCAGCAATCCCGTTCCCGGGTAACACAACTATCTAAGCCTTTGGTGTGGAACAAGGCTGAAGAAAGAATAAAAGGCTGCAGCTGCACTAGCACTAGCTTACGTAAATAAGAGCGAGAAGAGAAATGCCACGAGCGATAAGGTGATCACGAAGTGATCCTAACTAGGCACGGCAATCATAACCCCACCGTGTTCACTTCCCGAACCCCTTAAGGAAAATGACTGTCACGGTACTCACGCTGGTAGTGTGTTCTGAACATGGTGTCAAGTTTTCTACAACCGGATATTAACAAATTCCCATCTGCCACATAACCGCGGGCACGGCTTTCGAAAGTTCAAAACCCTGCAGGGGTGTTCCAACTTGGCCCATTACAAGCCCAGGATCCGCGGAGTCGCAACTCCAAGGTGGGAAGGCCCGAGTATTCTCGGAATCCTGTGCTCAAGATACTCCGACTAAGGTAAGACTAATCCAGCAAATCCTCCCGGCGTGCCGACACCCTGACAATAGCCGCGCGTATCTAGTCTCAGTCCACGACCGGATGGGCGATCCTACAAGTAAAACCAATCCTCGAGTTTCCTCGTGGTGGCCCCGCATAACCCCCAGTTTGGACCAACACTCAAGAGGAGCACTGGCCCGGGTTGTTGATTAAGAACTCGGGTTTGCAAAGCCCTATGCAAGTTTTTAGTTATTAGGCAAATAGTACCAATGTTGGGACTTGCTGGAAGACTTAGCGCTAAGCGGTTTATCGAGGGGGTCCCATAACCCCAACCATGTGAGGAACGCAAAATCAAGGTACTGCGACTTGGACTGATTGCCTTGGTTGTGTGGGTGGGAGAAAGCATGACCACCAGAATTCTTGTTGTTGTTGTTGGGAGCTCGGATCACTGGAGGAGGTGGAAGCCAAAACTTCTATTGCTTTGCGACCACTTGAGAAGAAGAGGAGGAGTGAACAGCGTCTCTGATCCTCTTTTTGGAAGCTTCCATCTTGAGCTGGGCTGCCTCTTGCTTAAGTGCCATGTTATAGAATTTATCAAACTCATCAGGCTCGAACAAGGTGAGAGCTAGTTGGAGTTCATCCTTCAGGCCACCTCAGAACTGATAGATCTTGCTCTTGGCATCTGGGATGTCTTGCTTGGCATAGCGGGCAAGGTTCTGGAACTTGACATTATATTGGTAGACAGACATTGAGCCTTGCTTCAGGTTGCGGAATTGCTCACGCATACCCTCGATGAGACTTGTTGGAATGTGGTGAAAGCGAAAGTCCTTGCAGAAGTCATCCCAGGAGATTACACGCCCTGCTCTGGAGTCTTTGTACTGCTGCCACCAATCAGCTGCTTGGTCCTTGAGTTGGAAGGCTGCAAACTTCACATAGTCCTCGGGCCTGACATTACTGCACTCGAAATGCTTCTTGATATCTGTTATCCAGTCTTCAGCATCGACAGGGTCCACGCAGTAACTGAATGCCTTTGGTTGATTTGCCAAGAACTGGTTGAGCGTAGCAAAGTGCGGTTGGTTGAACAAATTGCCTTGGTTCCCATGAGCACCCTGATTTGCTTGATTTGCTTGAATATTCTGCATCATTTGCATAAGCATCTGGGTGTTCTCGTTCGTAGCTTGCATAATTGCTCTCCAGGCCTTAGACGGAGGAGGAGGGGAAGGAGGACGATCAGGAACATCTTCACCCTCTGGGTTAGCGTTGGGAACCCTTTTAGGAGCCATCCTGAAAGAGATGACCACTATTAGCTATTGATTGAAAGAAAATATAAGCTGACTCAACGGCTAGAATTGCAACATAGTCTTCACAAAAATCATTCGAACAAGAGGAACGAATGAAATTCACTGTTTAATGATAACAACAATCTTCACGAGAAGCCACTTGGGAGAACAAAAGGTAAATAAAACAACAAAGTGCAGATAGAACAAATACAAGATAGAAGCTTCGTTCGACATATTCGTGCTGAAAGCTTATGGAACGTGTTACAAAAGGGTTTTGCAATCCCCGGATCAGCATAGCCAAGGACCCTTTAAGATACAACTCCCGATCGGAACAACGGCGATAAAACTACTTCACTCAATGTTGAACCCCGAACTCCATATCATGCATTCGTTGGAAGAATGCCTACGAGCTACTAGATGAACCCACCTATTAATTTCCGAAAGTTTCCAGTTATGGTCAGGTGTTGTGGATACAGGGGAAGCATCGCGCACTCAACTCTAATCCTACATCCAACTGTATCCATCCTTCAACACATAACCAGTTATTTCCGGAAACCGTCTACCTCGGACCTTCGAAACGCATCCACTATACAAGCTATGGCAATACTCCCGAACTACCTCCCTAGTACTGGGTGATGTCGGGGTTATCTTGCCACTAACAGCATAGGAGAGTTTTCGATGTCGGCCGTCTTAAGTATTCCAGAACTGATGGGATATATTTGTGACGACAACACCTCGGATCTCAACTCCCCGGGACACTGCCACAACCCCTAAATGACAGGAGGCATCGAGAACAATGTTCTCGTCACAAAGACATCGGAACAATCCAAACAATACTCGCGAGATTCCTAAAAAAAATTGGTGCAATTTTTGAGAGTAGAAGAGGCAAGAGTAATCGTCAGGAGTCCTCACCAGAGAGAAAAGAGATGAGGAGCAAAAGAATTCCTACTCTCCGATATATATATAGGACTCAAAACATTTTAAGTGTGTGCCTAGACTCAACCGTCAACGATTCGATCAATCAGTGGGGGATTCTAGGTCGGAGAAGGCTCTGATACCAACTTGTAATGCCCAGGATGGGACTATACCTCCTACGTGTCGAGGCATGACTTAAAGGTATAAGCCCATTCTGGAACGATCTCAAGTTCGGTATCTTTGCACATCTCATGTAAAAACAGGGATGAAAAGGAAAAGAGATAGTTGGCTTACACTCGCCATGTCACACAATTCATTACATAGCCAAACATCATTCAAATAACATCACAACCCGTCTACGGGTGAAGATCCAAATGAAAGATACCAAACATACATAAAGCCACAGGTCCGAATCGCCCCTAGTAGAAACCACCACTGATCATCGGGATAGTGCACATAGTAACGGCTACGTTCCTCATCGTACTCCCAGTATAGCTCTGTGCCGTCACCTGAGTAGCTCACCATGGTACCTATATCTGGTGTGGTGTAGAATCTGTGAGCCACAGAGGACTCAGCAATCCCGTTCCCGGGTAACAGAACTATCTAAGCCTTGGGTGTGGAACAAGGCTGAAGAAAGAATAAAAGGCTGCAGCTGCACTAGCACTAGCTTACGTAAATAAGAGCGAGAAGAGAAGTGCCACGAGCGATAAGGTGATCATGAAGTGATCCTAACTAGGCACGGCAATCATAACCCCACCGTGTTCACTTCCCGAACCCCTTTCGGAAAATGACCATCACGGTACTCACGCTGGTAGTGTGTTCTGAACATGGTGTCAAGTTTTCTACAACCGGATATTAACAAATTCCCATCTGCCACATAACCGCGGGCACGGCTTTCGAAAGTTCAAAACCCTGCAGGGGTGTTCCAACTTGGCCCATTACAAGCCCACGATCCGCGGAGTCGCAACTCCAAGGTGGGAAGGTCCGAGTATTCTCGGAATCCCGTGCTCAAGATACTCCGACTAAGGTAAGACTAATCCAGCAAATCCTCCCGGCATGCCGACACCCTGACAATAGCCGCGCGTATCTAGTCTCAGGCCACGACCGGATGGGCGATCCTACAGGTAAAACCAATCCTCGAGTTTCCTCGTGGTGGCCCCGCATAACCCCCAGTTTGGACCAACACTCATGAGGAGCACTAGCCCGGGTTGTTGATTAAGAACTCGGGTTTGCAAAGCCCTATGCAAGTTTTTAGTTATTAGGCAAATAGTACCAATGTTGGGACTTGCTGGAAAAGACTTAGCGCTAAGAGCTTTATCGAGGGGGTCCCATAACCCCAACCGTGTGAGGAACGCAAAATCAAGGAACATAACACCGGTTTATATGGTTCCTAGGGCGGCACGAGTGGAACAAATCACCGAGCAAGAGGCTCAGCCTTCCACCCATTACCAATATATAGATGATTTCAGTTAAGAGTTTATATAGTGTGATAACCCAACAAGCTTCAACATGAAGCAAGAATCTTCAAATCTTCTCCTGTAACTAGCAATGCTATAAGAGGGGCTGAGTGAAGCTTACTTAGCCAATCAAAGGTTTGCATAGGTAGGGTGGTTAGACAGATTCATGGTTACAATAGGAGGCTGACAGACAAACATGGGCATCGAGGCAATAAGCTAAAGAGCGAGACTTCTAGCAATAGGCAAAGATAGTAATGATATCTTGGTCAGGTCATCTTGCCTGTCGAGTCGTCGATGGGATCGTAAGAGGGCTCCTCGTTCTCAACCTCGGTAGTAACCACGTTCTCGTACTCGGTCTCGGCTTCCGGCTCTACTCAACACAAGAACACACGAGGCACGAAATCAAACAAGATGCCATGCGCAAACTACAGGATGCATGGCTGATGCACTAAGGAAGCACTGCAGATGCACTTAGGATGCACAGAATGACAACGAGGAAGCACAGAGAAAACAGCACAAGAAACATGACAATATACTCAAGAAAGTAGGATGCAAGACAAGTCTATTTAGGATGCAAAACATGGCAAGGATGCACTAAACATGATAGCAACATGCTTGCAAGTTTAAATGGGCTGGAATTGAATACAACAATTTCCAGAAAATCCCATATTTATTTATTTGCATATGGGACAGATTTGAAAAACTACTGTGATGGAGTTGTCAAACATGGTAAAAAACAGCACCAAAATATTCTACACTCTTTTCTACCCCATAAGCATATAAAGGTTGTTAAGTTTGGAGTTGTAGAGAATTTGTTATGAATTTTGCAAGTTTGAACATATTTAAACAAATTTTAAATTCAAACATCATTTAAATGTTTTTAAACATGGCAGCAAGTGGCATATTGATAAACTACAAGAAAAACTGAGCAAGTTTCATATAAGACATATTTTTAACAGAGGTATAATTCAAAAGATATGGCCAAAACAAAAAGCAAACATGATTTAAATCAAACAAAACAGGGCATAAATCAAAAGATACTCGGTCAGGGCTAGCCACTGTCCATGGCGAGGGGGGGCCGGGGTGTGGAGGTGGCAGGAGTGGGTGTGGGAGGAGGTGTGTGCGCGTATAGAGGATGACAGGTGGGGCCCTGGTAGTCATAGAGCCAAGCAAAAATTGGGGCTTATAAACAACTTGCTTTGGGGGGGATTCGAACCAGGGACCTCCTGAGGGTGCACAAGCGTGGTTAACCAGCTGAACTAAAAAGGATAGACGATGCTGGATGGGTCTGGTTATAGAAGAACCATCTCCCCGAACCGATTTAAATCCAAACATAACAACAACCAACAGGAGGATTGCTGTGTGGCCAAGAGTGAGCACGCACGGCAACATGTGCGCACAAAGATCAGAACAGAACTAAAAAACTGAAAGAAAACAACAACAACAACAACAACAACAACAACAACAACAACAACAACAACAACAACAACAGGGAAAGCTGGGATTTGAACCCCAGGTCCCTTGGCTAGGGAACTGCTTGGTGACCAACAGGCTAGGGAAGGACTTGTGCTCAGCATCCAGCTCGGGGCCTTGTGTAGGATTGCTCGACGGACCTGTAGCCCAAAACCGAAAATCGGGAACAAAAAAGGGCCGGTGTTGGGATCACGCTGCTCGACCTTGGCCACCTTCAGGCACACAGCAAGGCTGGCAGGCGGCAGCAGGTGTGCGCGAACATGCTAGGCCGAGCGTGTGCGTGCGGAGAGCTGCGGAAGGAGGCGTGTGCGTGCGCGTACACAAGCGGGGCGAGCTCCAGGAACTCGTCCATGGTGGACATGGCGTCAGCTTGCTCGGGAAAAGGACTACGGCGACGGAAACGAATCGGAGATGGGATGGGGGAAGTGGCTGCTCACCGAGGGGTACTGCCGGAGTTGGAAGAGGCTGACGGTGGCCTGGGGCGGCGAGAAGACGCTCTGAACGGGGCAACGTCCTCGGTTCCGTGAAGCAGAGGAAGCAGGGGAGGAAGACGTCGACGGACTTGGCGCCTCCAGCCTTGAAGTGCAGCGAGAACGAGGTCTTGGCGTCTGAATGGATCCGGGGGCGTGCTGCGAGGCCCGTGGACGTCGAGGAGGAAGCCGGAGGAGCTCCTACACCGGAGGCGAGCTCTTGCTCGGGCCGGCCATGGTGGCTCCCGCAAGGAAAAAGAAGAAAGGGAGGAGGAGATGCCCTCCTAGCTGGCGGCGGCGGAGGAGGAGAGGGAGAAGGGGAAACCCTAGGGAATCGTGGCTGGGTTTTTATGGGGAGGAGACGCGAGGCCGTGGCGTCCAGGTGGTCATGTGCTCCTGGCGCTGGAGCTCTTACCGTGAGGAGGAAAGGGGCGAGAGGAGGAAGAAAAGGAGAAAATGTGAGGCTGCCAGGCGGGGCCGGGAGGCCAGCGTGGAAAGGAGGAGGAGCGAGCTGCTCGGGCTGGAGCTCCTACTGACGCTGCGTCTGGGGCGCCCAAATGGGCTGGAGGAGAAGAGGCCCAGGACGAGAAAAAGGTAGGTCCTCTTCTCTGATTTTTAAATACACAAATTCCATGAATAAATAAATAAAAGGAAAAGAAGGAAAAGCTAGGAAAAGAAGTTGGAGGATGTAAAAATAGTCTCAAGCTCCTGAAATTACACACTATTTTATAAAATTGTCCTGGGCATTTTTAGAGGAAGTAAAATAATTCAAGTTTGAAAATAATTCAAACTTGAGCCATTTTAAAACCCAACCAAAACAAGTCTAATCAAGATGAAATCTGGCATAGAGGTTAAGGGCATGGTGCAAGATTTGTTGGGAGGAGATGAACATTTTTGTAGAGGCTAAGTCACTAGCAAAACTAATTAAAGAAAGGAAGAAAAGGAGGAAGGAGAAGGGGTGAAGAAGAAGGAGGGGTGGTTAGGGTTTGCAAGGGCATGGCTAGGCACCACACTCATACACATCACAAGGTGCCTCACACATACACAAAAGAAAAAAAAACTATGATGCCATGATGATCTGATGATGAGCATTGCAAGGATCAAAAAAATTTAATAAAAGGCATGCAATGCAAATAAAATAAAAGAGAAGGACCCCAAGGATAATGACAAGGATCAAAGAGGAAGCTTTATTGCCATTATAGGGGAAGTGTTACATTTGGGGCATTACAAACTCTCCTCTATGACGAAAAGATCTCGTCCCGAGATCTAGGACTGGAAGAAGGAAGGGTACTCGGAGTGAAGGTGATCTTCTCGTTCCCACGTAGCTTCTCGGTCGGTATGGTGTGACCACTTAACTTCAGGAACTTGATTGACTTGTTGCGGGTCTTGCGCTCGGTTTCTTCGAGAATAGCAACAGGGTGCTCTCGGTAAGACAAGTCTTGTTGAATATCAATCTCCTCAAACGGAATGGTGCGTTCAGGTGTCTTGAAGCACTTGCGGAGTTGAGACACGTGAAACACGTCATGAACATTAGCGAAGTTGGAAGGGAGCTCAAGTTGATAGGCTAGATCGCCTCTTTTGCCAAGGATCTTGAAAGGGCCCACGTATCTAGGAGCAAGCTTTCCTTTGATACTGAATCTTTGGGTTCCTTTCATAGGAGAAACACGGAGATAGACATGATCACCAATGTTGAAGGCCAAATCACGATGCTTGCCGTCATAGTAACTCTTCTGACGCGACTGAGCGGCCTTGAGATTTTCACGTATGACCTTGCACATTTCTTCGGCTTCTGAGATCAAGTCATTGCCAAGAAGTTGACGTTCACCAGTCTCGGACCAGTTGAGAGGGGTACGGCACTTTCTGCCATAGAGGATTTCAAACGGAGCTTTGCCGGCACTTGCTTGGAAACTGTTGTTGTAAGAGAACTCGGCAAACGGAAGGCAATCTTCCCACTTGATGCCAAAAGAGATGACACAAGCTCTGAGCATGTCTTCGAGGATCTTGTTCACTCTCTCGACTTGACCACTAGTCTGAGGGTGAAACGCAGTGCTGAAACGGATCTTAGTGCCCATGGCAGACTGAAAGGAGTCCCAGAACTTGGATGTGAACAAACTTCCACGGTCTGAGGAGATAACTTGAGGAATGCCATGTAAGGACACAATTATGGCAGTGTACAACTCTGCCAGTTGAGCTGCATTGATGGATTCTTTGACTGGAAGGAAGTGAGCTACTTTGGTAAGCTTGTCGATGACAACAAAGATAGAATCATTCCCCTTCTTGGACTTGGGAAACCCAGTGACGAAATCCATTTCAATGTGGTCGAATTTCCACTCTGGGATAGGAAGAGGTTGAAGAAGACCGGCTGGACGTTGATGCTCTGCCTTCACTCTTCTGCAGACATCACATTCATTCACGAATTGGGCAATCTCCCTTTTCATGTGAGTCTACCAGTTAGATTGCTTGAGGTCTTGGTACATCTTGGAACTTCCAGGATGAATAGACAGGAGGGAGTCATGTGCTTCGTTCATTATGAGCTTCCTGAGATCACCCTTGGGAACCACAAGTCTGTCCTCAAAGAACAAGGTATCTCTCTCATCAACGCGATAGCACTTGTATTTGGGAGTACCCTTTGCAATACCATGTTTCACTTTCTGCACCATAGCATCACTGAGTTGGGCCTCACGGATCTGATCTTCCAAGGTAGGAGCAACTTGAAGATTTGCAAGAAAGCCTTGCGGAACAACTTGGAGGTTGAGCTTCCTGAATGCTTCACAAAGCTCGGGCTGGAACGGCTTGATAAGGAGACTGTTGCAATATGCCTTTCTGCTCAAGGCATCTGCAATGACATTGGCCTTGCCAGGTGTGTATTCGATGCTTGGATCATACTCTTGGATCATCTCAACCCAACGAGTATGGCGAAGGTTCAAGTTCGGCTGTGTGAAGATGTACTTCAAGCTCTTGTGATCGGTGAAGATGTCGGCTTTTCTGCCCAACAGAAGATGTCTCCACGTGATCAAGGCGTGTACCACAGCTGCTAGCTCGAGGTCATGTGTGAGGTAGTTCTTCTCACTTGGCTTCAATTGACGAGAGGTGTATGCCAGAATTTTCTTGTCCTGCATTAGCACACCACCAAGTCCTTGAAGAGAAGCATCACAGAATACTTCGTAGGGCTTGGACTCATCTGGAGGGGTAAGAACTGGAGCAGAGATGAGCTTTTCTTTGAGAGTTTTGAATGCCACATCACAATCCGGAGACCAGTTGTACTTGACATTCTTCTGCAGCAAGTTGGAGAGAGGCTTGGCAATCCTGGAGAAGTTCTCAACGGACCTTCTGCAATAGCTAGCAAGACCAAGGAAGCTTCGGAGTTGCTTGACGTTCTGAGGAGGTTCCCAGTTGACAATCGCTTCAACTTTCTCGGGGTTGACCGCAATACCGTCAGCGGAGATGATATGGCCCAGATACAAGACCTTATCGAGCCAGAATTCGCACTTGGAGAACTTGGCATAGAACTTATGTACACGGAGTCTGTCGAGAACCAGACGGAGGTGCTTTTCGTGATCCTCTTCATTCTTGGAGAATACCAAGATGTCATCCAGATACACAAGCACGAATTCGTTGGTGTAGGGGTTGAAAATGTAGTGCATCATTCTCGAGAAGGTAGGTGGAGCATTAGCGAGGCCAAATGAGATGACTGTATACTCATATGAGTCGTAGCTCGTTCTAAAGGCAGTCTTTTGGATATCTTCTTCACAAATGCGAATTTGGTGATAACCCATTCGGAGATCGAGCTTTGAGAACACTTTTGCTCCTTTGAGCTGCTCGAACAATTCATTGATGTTGGGGAGCGGATACTTGTTCTTTATTGTCTTCTTGTTCAATGGCCGGTAATCAACGCAAAGGCGCTCCGTGCCATCCTTCTTCTTGACAAATAAGACACCACAACCCCAAGGAGACGTGCTAGGCCTGATTAGACCCATACGCTCTTGCTCATCGAGTTGTTTCTTCAACTCCTTCAAATCTTCAGGGGAGAGCTTGTATGGACGCCGGCATGTTGGCTCAGTACCAGGCTCGAGTTTAATGACAAATTCAACTTGACGATGCGGAGGCATGCGTGGAAGTTCTTCAGGGAAAACATCTTCGTATTCATTAACCACCAGAATTTGAGAGATGGCATTAATCTGGCACTTGTCATTGAGAGAGAATAGCCTGATTGTGTTATCTCGAGAGGCGAAGATAATCACGTCTTCGTTGGAATGATTAAGCTTGACTTCCTTGTTTGCACAATCAATGTGAGCATCAAGTTGAGAAAGCCAATCCATCCCAAGAATAAGATCGATGTCGGAGTTGCCGAGAACAACCGGAGAAGCCAGAAAGCGGTAATCACCCATGCGAATAGATACATCCGGAGCATACACACGAGAATGCATCAGTTTTCCAGGAGAAACAATTGATAACTCCCTTGGCAAATTTTTGGTGACAACATTGTGCTTGGATGCAAAAGGATATGACATGAAGGAACATGATGCACCCGAATCAAACAAGACTTTAGCAGGTTTAAGATTGACTGGAAGGTTACCAAGTATCACATCTGAAGAATTCTTTGCTTGAGCTGCATTCATCAGATTCACTCTTGCTGACTTTGGATTATGCTTGACAATAGCAGTGCTGACAGGTGGAGGAGGCGGAAGGCGCATCTGGTTGGTGCACTTGTTGAAATAATGACCCTTCAGACCACATTTGTAGCAAGTGACCTCCGAAAGTGGACGAGGAGGAGGAACACTTGGTCTTGGAGCTTGGTACTGCGACTTGGACTGATTGCCTTGGTTGTGTGGGTGGGAGAAAGCACGACCACCAGAATTCTTGTTGTTGTTGTTGTTGTTGGGAGCTCGGATCATTAGAGGAGGTGGAAGTCAAAACTTCTGTTGCTTTGCGACCACTTGAGAAGAAGAGGAAGAGCGAACAGCGTCTATGATCCTCTTTTTGGAAGCTTTCATCTTGAGCTGGGCTGCCTCTTGCTTAAGTGCCATGTTATAGAATTTATCAAACTCATCAGGCTCGAACAAGGTGAGAGCTAGTTGGAGTTCATCCTTCAGGCCACCTTGGAACTGATAGATCTTGCTCTTGGCATCTGGGATGTCTTGCTTGGCATAGCGGGCAAGGTTCTGGAACTTGACATTATATTGGTAGACAGACATTGAGTCTTGCTTCAGGTTGCGGAATTGCTCACGCATACCCTCGATGAGACTTGTTGGAATGTGGTGAGAGCGAAAGTCCTTGCAGAAGTCATCCCAGGAGATTACACGCCCTGCTCTGGAGTCTTTGTACTGCTGCCACCAATCAGCTGCTTGGTCCTTGAGTTGGAAGGCTGCAAACTTCACATAGTCCTCGGGCCTGACATTACTGCACTCGAAATGCTTCTTGATATCTGTTATCCAGTCTTCAGCATCGAGAGGGTCCACGCAGTAACTGAATGCCTTTGGTTGATTTTCCAAGAACTGGTTGAGCGTAGCAAAGTGAGGTTGGTTGAACCAATTCCCTTGGTTCCCATGAGCACCCTGATTTGCTTGATTTGCTTGAATATTCTGCATCATTTGCATAAGCATCTGGGTGTTCTCATTCGTAGCTTGCATAATTGCTCTCCAGGCCTCAGACGGAGGAGGAGGGGAAGGAGGACGATCAGGAACCTCTTCACCCTCTGGATTAGCGTTGGGAACCCTTTTAGGAGCCATCCTGAAAGAGATGACCACTATTAGCCATTGATTGAAAGAAGATATAAGCTGACTCAACGGCTAGAATTGCAACATAGTCTTCACAAAAATCATTCGAACAAGAGGAACGAATGAAATTCACAGTTTAATGATAACAACAATCTTCACGAGAAGCCACTTGGGAGAACAAAAGGTAAATAAAACAACAAGGTGCAGATAGAACAAATACAAGATAGAAGCTTCGTTCGACATATTCATGCTGAAAGCTTATGGAACGTGTTACAAAACGGTTTTGCAATCCCCAGATCAGCATAGCCAAGGACCCTTTAAGATGCAACTCCCGATCGGAACAACGGCCATAAAACTACTTCACTCAATGTAGAACCCCCAACTCTATATCATGCATTCGTTGGAAGAATGCCTTCGAGCTACTAGATGAACCCACCTATTAATTTCCGAAAGTTTCCAGTTATGCAATCAGGTGTTGGGGATACAGGGGAAGCATCGCGCACTCAACTCTAATCCTACATCCAGCTGTATCCATCCTTCAACACATAACCAGTTATTTCCAGAAACCGTCTACCTCGGACCTTCGAAACGCATCCACTATACAAGCTATGGCAATACTCCCGAACTAACTCCCCAGTACTATGTGATGTCGGGGTTATCTTGCTAGTAACCGCATAGGAGAGTTTTCGATGTCGGCCGTCTTAAGTATTCCAGAACTGATGCGATATATTTGTGACGACAACACCTCGGAGCTCAACTCCCCGGGACACTGCCACAACCCCTAAATGACAGGAGGCATCGAGAACAATGTTCTCGTCACAAAGACATCGGAACAATCCAAACAATACTCATGAGATTCCTAAAAAAAATTGGTGCAATTTTTGAGAGTAGAAGAGGCAAGAGTAATCGTCAGGAGTCCTCACCAGAGTGAAAAGAGATGAGGAGCAAAAGAATTCCTACTCTCCGATATATATATAGGACTCAAAACATTTTAAGTGTGTGCCTAGACTCAACCGTCAACGATTCGATCAATCAGTGGGGGCTTCTAGGTCGGAGAAGGCTCTGATACCAACTTGTAATGCCCAGGATGGGACTATACCTCCTACGCATCGAGGCACGACTTAAAGGTATAAGCCCATTCTGGAATGATCTCAAGTTCGGTATCTTTGCACATCTCATGTAAAAACATGGATGAAAAGGAAAAGAGATAGTTGGCTTACACTCGCCACATCACACAATTCGTTACATAGCCAAACATCATTCAAATAACATCACAACCCGTCTACGGGTGAAGATCCAAATGAAAGATACCAAACATACATAAAGGCACAGGTCCGAATCGCCCCTAGTAGAAACCACTACTGATCATCGGGATAGTGCACATAGTAACGGCTACGTTCCTCATCGTACTCCCAGTATAGCTCTGTGCCGTCACCTGAGTAGCTCACCATGGTACCTGCATCTGGTGTGGTGTAGAATCTGTGAGCCACAGAGGACTCAGCAATCCCGTTCCCGGGTAACACAACTATCTAAGCCTTGGGTGTGGAACAAGGCTGAAGAAAGAATAAAAGGCTGCAGCTGCACTAGCACTAGCTTACGTAAATAAGAGCGAGAAGAGAAGTGCCACGAGCGATAAGGTGATCACGAAGTGATCCTAACTAGGCACGGCAATCATAACCCCACCGTGTTCACTTCCCGAACCCCTTTCGGAAAATGACCGTCACGGTACTCACGCTGGTAGTGTGTTCTGAACATGGTGTCAAGTTTTCTACAACCGGATATTAACAAATTCCCATCTGCCACATAACCGCGGGCACGGCTTTCGAAAGTTCAAAACCCTGCAGGGGTGTTCCAACTTGGCCCATTACAAGCCCACGATCCGCGGAGTCGCAACTCCAAGGTGGGAAGGCCCGAGTATTCTCGGAATCCCGTGCTCAAGATACTCCGACTGAGGTAAGACTAATCCAGCAAATCCTCCCGGCGTGCCGACACCCTGACAATAGCCGCGCGTATCTAGTCTCAGGCCACGACCGGATGGGCGATCCTACAGGTAAAACCAATCCTCGAGTTTCCTCATGGTGGCCCCGCATAACCCCCAGTTTGGACCAACACTCATGAGGAGCACTGGCCCGGGTTGTTGATTAAGAGCTCGGGTTTGCAAAGCCCTATGCAAGTTTTTAGTTATTAGGCAAATAGTACCAATGTTGGGACTTGCTGGAAAAGACTTAGCGCTAAGCGGTTTATCGAGGGGGTCCCATAACCCCAACCGTGTGAGGAACGCAAAATCAAGGAACATAAAACCGGTTTATACGGTTCCTAGGGCGGCATGAGTGGAACAAATCACCGAGCAAGAGGCTCAGCCTTGCACCCATTACCAATATATAGATGATTTCAGTTAAGAGTTTATATAGTGTGATAACCCAACAAGCTTCAACATGAAGCAAGAATCTTCAAATCTTCTCCTGCAACTAGCAATGCTATAAGAGGGGCTGAGCGAAGCTTACTTAGACAATCAAAGGTTTGCATAGGTAGGGTGGTTAGACAGATTCATGGTTATAATAGGAGGCTGACAGACAAACATGGGCATCGAGGCAATAAGCTAAAGAGCGAGACTTCTAGCAATAGGCAAAGGTAGTAATGATATCTTGGTCAGGTCATCTTGCCTGTCGAGTCGTCGATGGGATCGTAAGAGGGCTCCTCGTTCTCAACCTCGGTAGTAACCTCGTTCTTGTACTCGGTCTCGGCTTCCGGCTCTACTCAACACAAGAACACACGAGGCACGAAATCAAACAAGATGCAATGCGCAAACTACAGGATGCATGGCTGATGCACTAAGGAAGCACTGCAGATGCACAGAATGACAACATAGGAAGCACAGAGAAAACAGCACAAGAAACATGACAATATACTCAAGAAAGTAGGATGCAAGACAAGTCTATTTAGGATGCAAAACATGGCAAAGATGCACTAAACATGATAGCAACATGCTTGCAAGTCTAAATGGGCTGGAATTGAATACAATAATTTCCAGAAAATCCCATATTTATTTATTTGCATATGGGACAGATTTGAAAAACTACTGTGATGGAGTTGTCAAACATGGTAAACAACAGCACCAAAATATTCTACACTCTTTTCTACCCCAAAAGCATATAAAGGTTGTTAAGTTTGGAGTTGTAGAGAATTTGTTATGAATTTTGCAAGTTTGAACATATTTAAACAAATTTTAAAATCAAACATCATTTAAATGTTTTTAAACATGGCAGCAAGTGGCATATTGATAAACTACAAGAAAAACTGAGCAAGTTTCATATAAGACATGTTTTTAACAGAGGTATAATTCAAAAAGATATGGCTAAAACAAAAAGCAAACATGATTTAAATCAAACAAAACAGGGCATAAATCAAAAGATACTCGGTCGGGGCTAGCCACTGTCCATGACGAGGGGGGCCCGGGGTGCGGAGGTGGCAGGAGTGGGTGTGGGAGGAGGTGTGTGCGCGTACAGAGGATGACAGGTGGGGCCCTGGTAGTCATAGAGCCAAGCAAAAATTGGGGCTTATAAACAACTTGCCCTGAGGGGATTCGAACCAGGGACCTCCTGAGGGTGCACGAGCATGGTTAACCAGCTGAACTACAAAGGATAGACGATGCTGGATGGGTCTGGTTATAGAAGAACCATCTCCCAAACCGATTTGAATCCAAACATAACAACAACCAACAGGAGGATTGCTGTGTGGCCGAGAGTGAGCACGCACGGCAACATGTGCGCACACATATCAGAACAGAACTAAAAAACTGAAAGAAAACAACAACAACAACAACAACAACAACAACAACAACAACAACAACAACAACAACAACAACAACAACAACAACAACAACAACAACAACAACAACAACAACAACAACAACAACAACAACAACAACAACAACAACAACAACAACAACAACAAAAAAAGGGAAAGCTGGGATTTGAACCCCAGATCCCTTGGCTGGGGAACTGCTTGGTGACCAACAGGCTAGGGAAGGACCTGTGCTCAGCATCCAGCTCGGGGCCTTGTGTAGGATTGCTCGACGGACCTGTAGCCAAAAACCGAAAATTGGGAACAGAAAAGGGCCGGTGTTGGGATCACGCTGCTAGACCTTGGCCACCTTCAGGCACACAGCAAGGCTGGCAGGCGGCAGCAGGTGTGCGCGAACATGCTAGGCCGAGCGTGTGCGTGCGGAGAGCTGCGGAAGGAGGCGTGTGCGTGCGCGTACACAAGCGGGGCGAGCTCCAGGAACTCGTCCATGGCGGACATGGCGTCAGCTTGCTCGGGAAAAGGACTACGGCGACGGAAACGAATCGGAGATGGGATGGGGGAAGTGGCTGCTCACCGAGGGGTACTGCCGGAGTTGGAAGAGGCTGACGGTGGCCTGGGGCGGCGAGAAGACGCTCTGAACGGGGCAACATCCTCGGTTCCATGAAGCAGAGGATGCAGGGGAGAAAGACATCGATGGACTTGGCGCCTCCGGCCTTGAAGCGCAGCGGGAACGAGGTCTTGGCGTCTGAATGGATCCGGGGGCGTGCTGCGAGGCCCGTGGATGTCGAGGAGGAAGCCGGAGGAGCTCCTACGCCGGAGGCGAGCTCTTGCTCGGGCCGGCCATGGTGGCTACCGCAAGGAAAAAGAAGAAAGGAAGGAGGAGATGCCCTCCTAGCTGGCGGCGGTGGAGGAGGAGAGGGAGAAGGGGAAACCCTAGGGAACCGCGGCTGGGTTTTTATGGGGAGGAGACGCGAGGCCGTGGCGTCCAGGTGGCCATGTGCTCCTGGCGCTGGAGCTCTTACCGTGAGGAGGAAAGGGGCGAGAGGAGGAAGAAAAGGAGAAAACGTGAGGCTGCCAGGCGGGGCCGGGAGGCCAGCGTGGAAAGGAGGAGGAGCGAGCTGCTCGGGCTGGAGCTGCTACTGACGCTGCGTCTGGGGTGCCCAAATGGGCTGGAGGAGAAGAGGCCCAGGACGAGAAAAAGGTAGGTCCTCTTCTCTGATTTTTAAATACACAAATTCCATGAATAAATAAATAAAAGGAAAAGAAGGAAAAGCTAGGAAAAGAAGTTGGAGGATGTAAAAATAGTCTCAAGCTCCTGAAATTACACACTATTTTATAAAATTGTCCTGGGCATTTTTAGAGGAAGTAAAATATTTCAAGTTTGAAAATAATTCAAACTTGAGCCATTCTAAAACCCAACCAAAACAAGTCTAATCAAGATGAAATCTGGCATAGAGGTTAAGGGCATGGTGCAAGATTTGTTGGGAGGAGATGAACATTTTTGGAGAGGCTAAGTCACTAGCACAACTAATTAAAGAAAGGAAGAAAAGGAGGAAGGAGAAGGGGTGAAGAAGAAGGAGGGGGGTTAGGGTTTGCAAGGGCATGGCTAGGCACCACACTCATACACATCACAAGGTGCCTCACACATACACAAAAGAAAAAAACTATGATGCCATGATGATATGATGATGAGCATTGCAAGGATGAAAATAATAATAATAAAAGGCATGCAATGCAAATAAAATAAAAGAGAAGGACCCCCAAGGATAATGACAAGGATCAAAGAGGAAGCTTTATTGCCATTATAGGGAAAGTGTTACATTTGGGGCATTACAGCTCCTGACACATCTGATGAGTCCTCCAATGAAGAATGATGCGGAGCATCCTATGGACATCACCATGCCAAGAGTCTGTTTGGCAAGTGACACGTGTGACCTCTACTTCTCATACTTAAAGGTGAATCATCTTCTTTACATGTGTTCACTTGACCCTTTCGAGGATGGTATACTACTTGACACTCCACTCGTGTGCATGCATAGGTATTGTCGGAGCTTCACGGATGACGAGGAGGAGTGCAAGCGCCAAGGATCACCTACACCATCCGCGAGGGAAGCGTGGAAGAGAAGACGGGAGAAACGGAGCTACAGGCTCCAGACGTCCGGCCTCTACCGGATGACCGGCGACTCCCAGGCAACCGGACGACCGGAGGCCACTGGACGTCCGTAACATTAGCAACAGAACCGAAATCAAGGAAATTACCAGAAGTCCGGGAGCTACCGGACGTTCGGTCCCTCCCGAGCCACCGGACGTCTGGTGTCCCAGCGGACGTCCGGCCCCATGCTGTGTGCGCACAGTTATCGGGCCAGAGGCCCATGTATCCCTCTCCCACTTACCCCTTCGTGGCCCTAGACTATATATACTCCTCCACCTCCACCATTTTTGGGTTAGCAAATGTGATAGCTCATTTTAGACTAGAGCTTTGCTCATCTTAGTGGTTCTACTCCTAGGAGAGACTGCGGCCCCTCTACGGAGAAGATCCACGACGGATTCAAGACCTCCTCACGGAGAAGATCCTTCTATGATTCAAGCCCCCATCTCCTTTGGATTTGGGATGAACTTTACTTTGTATCTTTCCCTTTGTTGTTCATGTACCTTGTGTCCTTGTGTGTTTGATTGTCTAGTGGATGTGTGATTGGACTTGTTCTTGAGTGTTTTCCCTCGTGATTCCCCTTTGTATTCTTCGTGTTCATCGTGGGATCCCTCCATTTTGTGAAAGATCGGCCATCTAGGGTTCCACCCTACATCATTATGGTATCAAGAGCCACGGTTTCTCACGAATTTGGAGCACCCTCCACCGTTTTCTAGCTTGTTTTTGTTGTGTTCTTCCCCAATTTCGAGAATTCCCCACCAAAAATAGCCCCAAAAATTTTTGTGATCTGTTGGTTTGTTGATGTTTTGTTGATTTTGATCCGTGGATTTGCTTGGTTTCAAGTGGATCTAGCATTTCTCCAAGTTTCTCCATCTTTCATCCACGAAATCTCATCAATTTTGACCCCAAAATCTCCATTTTCTGCCTAAACTCGCGTCCCGGAACTCAAATCTCGCGTTGACCCCGACCCACCGGACGACCGGCGTTTTACCGGACGTCCGGACCCTCACGAAGCACTGGACGTCCGGAACTCACCGGACGACCAGAACCACATATACAGAAGAAAATATCGGATTTTCGGCCTTTTCCGGACGTCCGGTACCTCCAGATTTTGAATTCGCCTGATTTTTGTTTTGTCCATAACTAATTCATACGAACTCCAATTTTGACGTTCTTTAGCTCGTTTCGAAGCTCTTGACATCCCCCATACCAGAAAAATACTAACATCATCATTTGACTCCATCAAATTTTTTCAAATTTGGCAAGTTTGTATAGGCCCTCCACCATATCATCCGCATAACCACCATAGCTTTCCGCAACCTAATCATTTTGTTCCCCATAGCATTTGTGGTTGCTTGAGTAGTGATTTGAGTCTCCTAAGGTGTTTAGGCTACTTAGGGACAATTGCTTCTTCATCAACTACCACCACCATTTCCGCTTAGCCTAGCCCACTATATTTTTCCGCCAACCCAACCAAACCCAATTTTGTGTGAGCTTGTTTGAGTTGTGGCTCGTGTCTCCTAAGGTGTTTCGGCTACTTAGGGACCGTGACTTCAACTCCGACATCGTGTATAGCCCATCATACACTTCCACCACCATAACCCATTTTGACCGGGTTTCCACCAACATTTTCGCAACCACCATCGCTTGTCCGCTACCACCATTTGACATTTGTCCTTGAGATTTTGAGTTGTGGTTTTTCCGTTTCCTAAGGTGTTTTGGCTAATTAGGAACGGGTCTACATCAAGAATACCGCCTCTCATCATCGACTCGGACGGTAACTTCGACGACATCTTTGTATATTCCCCTTGCAATTGCATTGCTAACCCCTAGCCCATTTTGCGTCACTTGCCTATCGAGACTAGCCTTTGAGTATTGCCGGCAACGTTACTTGTGCACATTAGTGATCATCGATCCACTCTTCCATTGCATATATATATACCATATCATATTTGTATCATCATATCACCCCTAGTGTCACAAGATTGTTCCCGCATATACACAATTGCTATCTTGGTTTGTGCATCGTGGCCATATACAAAAAAAAAGAGAATAAAGCTTTTAAGCAAAAAGAGAAAGACAAATAAGCTTGTAAGCAAGAGACATAGCATCGCATCATATGATATCATACTTGATCATCTTGGATCATCTTGTGCTAAAAGCACCGGAACATCATACACATAGCATACTTGTGATAGGAAGTCGCTACATTTTGTCTCATATAGGTAGTGCACAAGTTCGTATCCGCCTAGTGAGCAATCGGCTAGCGTCTCTCTAGTGTTGTGCGACAAGATCATTTTCCGTGGATTCCATATTTTGTGCTCATTCCTTGGTTGCACGACCCCATTTATCTATCCGTGTGTGTGTTTCCGTGTGCCACATATTGCTATTGGTCTACTTGTTACATTTTCGAATTTGTGAATCTCTTTCAACTTTATTGACTCTTGCTAACATTTTGCATCAAATTTTTGTTCCACTATCCTCACCGAGCCACTCGAAAAGCTTTACTTGATAGGTGTGAGTGAACAAGTCCGGTACCAATTCCACTATTCTTTCATTTCACATTGAGCGAAACGGGATACATCCTCAACGTTGGGAAAAGGTAACTTGGTATTGTTTATCTCATCTCCTACTCACCTTTGCTCGAGTCTTGTGATGGATAGGCAAAGCATTTCATCTACTTCGGTCTACACCAACAACGACAAGTTCGATGCCATGACGAACAACTTGTGCGCCAACATGAATGCTCAAATGGAGGAGCTCAAAGCCCTCATCAAGAACCGCAAGAGGTCTCCCTCATCTTCGAGAAGACGCTCAAGTGCACATCCTTCCGAGCTACCATCTCCGGCAAGATCTCATCGGCATCGACAACATCAACGACAAGAACGTGAAGGTCATAAGCTCAACACCGACAACCGCTCAACGACTTCACCATGTACCTTGGTATCTTCGCCAAGCGATTTCAAGGCATCTTCGCCTTTGGACATACGGCGCTTGATGGACGACTACCTCACGCTACTTCAAGTTCCTCCCCAAGATCAAGTGAAGTGCGCCACAAGAAACTTCCACGACTTCGCATCGACATGGTCGTTTCACACACCTTCGGAGGACTATGACATAAGTTGGACCAAGACGAAGAAAGTTTTGCGACGAGAGTTCGTGCCTCCCACTTACACGGAACATCTTCTACGCCAATTGGAGAACACCATATAAGGATCCAAGTCCATCGACAAGTAATTAAACGAGATGAAGAATGCCTTGCGACGAGCCGGCGTGGACGACCCCATTACGATGAAGCTCCACTTCATGATGGGATTGCACAATGACATCTACAAGACTATCTTCCTCGAGAACTACAAGTCCCTCGACGACAACTACATTGGTGCTCTCAAGGAAGAAAAAGAACTCATGAAGGCCAAGGCTTCTCCACCGCAAGCACACTTCTCGAAGACCAAGCTCCAAGAAGGCGAGCATGAGGCTAGTACCACCATGATGTCCAAGCCCAATGAGCTCCAATATGACACTCCCAAGTTCGAATCCAGTGCCATCCCTCTTTGTGGCATTAATGATGCCGAGTGTACTTCGACTCTTTTTCAAGACGGTGTGGCGACGACTACGACTACGGAGCCATTCGAGGACCAAGCTTTGGAGGCAAATGACATGGTGACGAGCAAGGATGATGCTTCCATCTTTGGAGGCGAGAGTGATGATGTGCCATCTTCGGCCTTCATCCACGGTGACGGTGACGAGATGGTTGAGCATGGGATTTTCCCTTCGACCACGGCGACGTATGATGACATGAGTGACTTGTGCCACCATTTTGAGAGTGAGAGTAAGTTCACCACTAGCCCCATATATGATGATCTGCCCCGATTCCCATGTGAGGAGACCCACAACCCCCACCACTTGAGTGAGATGAGTGACTCCACCATATGTGAGTTTGAGTGCACCTACCTTGAGGGAGTGAGTGAGCCACCACATAGAGAGAGTGAGATAGTTGATAGGTCATGTGAGGCCACTTTCAACACTAACGACTTGACCTCTACCTCTATTGTGTCTTCTCATTTGGTGCTAGGTCCCACATTGGATGACGCGCCGATCCTCGACGACTTCGTCCTTCCTATGGACAAGACAATGGCCATGGTGGAATATGATGCACCCCCCACATGGTTCCATCAAGATGAAGATGATGACCACCTTTTGGTCTTTCCCACCTCACCTACACCACATGAGTGGAATGAGAAAGGTAACAAAGGTGAAGGTGATGCTCTCGTCCAACTAGTGGACTATGTTAACATTGATTGCTTGCATGATGTTGATCCTCCTATTGCCATGCTTCATTCTAGTATGATTTCCTCATGCGATGATTTACCCATTTATGATGAGTTTGATGATTGCCATGTGGAGTCTATTAGTTGTGATGCCATGTTGCGTAGGATTTCTTGTGATAATTCTCTCGGTCACATCATGTTTGACAATCCACTTGACTTGTCATATGCTATGCATGAGATCAATCATATGTCATATTTGCAATGTCTTCATAGTGACTATGCATATGCCATTAAAATAAACCCAATTTGCACTTATGGCATAGATGACAAGCCCATGGTTATTGGCATTTGTTTTTCTTGTGATGATATTGACATGCTTCCTTTGCATCATATCCATCATATGCCATGCCATGATTACCTAGCTTCGCACATGCATTGTTTTGGATGTTGTTCCACTTCTCCACATTATGCTTCCGATATTGCTCATGAGGAGATCCCCATAGTTTCCTCATACATTTTAGGAGATTTTGATCCATCCCATCCATTGCATGATTCCCGTACTTGTGTGCACAATAAGCTCCCCATGAATGCCAATGTTATTGTTGTGCCACATACTTGCTCTAATTTGTGTCCCCATCGTGCTATACATGACAACTATTCTTTCATGATGGATGACATATTTCTCTATCGTGCCTCAAATTTATTTGAGCGATGCCTATCTTGTGCTAACTCATACGCGCACATACACATCATGATGGATGATGTGTACATTTACCACGCGCGCAATTTCTTTGGTTTGTGTGTATTCTGTGTAGGTCCCCATACTTACTCGTCAACCTCGCAAGAGCACGAGTTGACAAAACGAGCTCTAGAGAGCAACGATGACTTGGGATTCCGTGGATTATCCTTCCAACCGCTCCCTTATCGCAAAGACTTCGCGCATCTCTTCTACATGACCCTCACATGGTTATGGGTTATTGTCCATTATATCTCTTATGCCCCTCTTGCCATGTTCACTTTGCATGATATGCTCATTCCTATGCCTTTTCCATGCATTTGTGACCCATGCTTTGCATTACACATGATGATTGATTCTCATACTTGTATGTGTATTTGCAAGCTTGGTGGAGATATTGCTTGTTCTTGCCATGATGCCTTTGTACCCCATGCCTATTATGATGCGTTGATCTTGCTTTGTGTTCGTGCTTGCGATATGTCATGTGTATTACCTATACCCACTATTTGCTCACATGACATGATTGCCATGCCTTCTCCTAGTGTGTTGCATCTTCGCTCCACTAGTTTGCACAACTTGATCACCATGCTTGCTTCATGTAGTGCATCACCCATGATTCATACATGCTCATTTCATGCGGTTGATAGCCACCATTTCCATGCTTTGCACATTATTGATATTGCTTGTTGTCATATGTCTCCACATGTTGCCTCTCTCATGCTATATGATTGTCTATGCATTGAGCGGAACCATGATTTTAGTCTTGCTAATGAGATTGCCCCCATAGCATTCTCGCATTTATTTGGAGATTTTGACATATTTCTTGTGGAGCATGCTTGTCTTACCTCTTTGCACCATATGCCTAATGACATGAATATAGCAATTGTTGCACCATATTATTCATGCACTTTTACTACTGATGGTTATGTGCAAGAGAAGAGAACCATCATGATGGATGATGTGTTTATCTACCATGCGCATACATTCTTTGTTTTGTTGTGTGCATGTGTAGGATACTTGGACTTCGTGTCGACTTCCACTTCACGTGAGTTGACCATTCGAGCTCTTGAGAGCGAACCACCTTTGTTCACGGCTCTTCTACATCGCACTTGCTTGTGCTTCGGCATTGTGAAGGATGCACAAGGACACACTTTCGAGGTGATATCCTTCTCTTTCGAGACATCCAAAACCATGAGCATGGATATTTGTGGATATCACTATTTGTGTTGCTTGCACCATGAGACTTATTTTTCATCTTGGACGCCTTGGTTGGACACATGTTAGAGATCTCGCTTCGACTTGCCTTTGTCACATTGCCATGCCTCATGTTATATATGCCTTGTGTGTTGCATCCAATTCTTGTATTACTTGTCCCTATCATATGCTTGGTTGCAACAATGTCATCTCTTCTCATATGCCATGTCCCATTTCTTTTCACATGATTGACTTGATTGCCTCACACATGTTGAACAATTGCTCTTTCTATTGTGTTGAGTGTCACAATATTTTCACTACACCCTATGCACATTATGCTTGGATTGTCTTGCACTTGACCCTTGTGTTTAGACACTTCATTTTCTTTGGTGTTGTGAATGATTCGTATGCCTACCATAGACCTTTCATTGAGCGCTTTATGCATACTTGCTATGACTTTGAGGTAGATGCTTATTCTCTTGTCACACATATGTGCATCTCTACCTCACATTTACATGCTTGTTTCCATGATGACCTTGATTATGCTCAATTGATGTGCTTAAATGTCATGCCACAACCCTTTGACACACCCTATGCTATGCTTGATGACAACACTTGTTGGGTGAATCACCTCTTGAATGCTTGGTTTTGCACTAATGCTAACCACGTTTGTTTTTCCAAGTGTTTGTTGTCCTTGCTCCTTTTGAAGGAACCACTAGACGGTGCGACATTGGAGAGTGCCCATGTAGAGCTTCAAGATGATGAGCACTTCGTGATCGTCCACATCTACACGACGACGCCACCTCTTTCCCATGGTGATTTGGTTTTCGATCCGAGGTCGGATCTTTCCCAAGGGGGAGGGGATGATGCGGAGCATCCTATGGACATCACCATGCCAAGAGTCCGTTTGGCAAGTGACACGTGTGACCTCTACTTCTCATACTTAAAGGTGAATCATCTCCTTTACACGTGTTCACTTGACCCTTTCGAGGATGGTATACTACTTGACACTCCACTCGTGTGCATGCATAGGTATTGTCGGAGCTTCACGGATGACGAGGAGGAGTGCAAGCGCCAAGGATCACCTACACCATCCGCGAGGGAAGCGTGGAAGAGAAGACGGAAGAAACGGAGCTGCTGGAAAAGCTACAGGCTCCGGACGTCCGGCCTCTACCGGACGACCGGCGACTCCCAGGCGACCGGACAACCGGAGGCCACCGGACATTCGTGACATCGGCAACAAAACCGAAATCAAGGAAATTACCGGAAGTCCGGGAGCTACCGGACGTCCGGTCCCTCCCGAGCCACCGGACGTCTGGTGTCCTAGCGGACGTCCGGCCCCATGCTGTCTGCGCACAGTTATCGGGCCAGAGGCCCAAGTATCCCTCTCCCACTTACCCCTTCGTGGCCCTAGACTATATATACTCCTCCACCTCCACCATTTTAGGGTTAGCAAATGTGATAGCTCATTTTAGACTAGAGCTTTGCTCATCTTAGTGGTTCTACTCCTAGGAGAGACTGCGGCCCCTCTACGGAGAAGATCCACGACGGATTCAAGACCTCCTCATGGAGAAGATCCTTCTAGGATTCATGTGACGCCCGAAGACCGACGTCCCAGAAGATTCCAGAAGATTCCAGATGTTCCGGGTTGCCCGTGTGTTCTTTGTGCTTGTGTTATTTATTTATTTGCATTGCATCATGTCATCATGCCATCATGTCATATTTATTTTTGCATCTCAACCTAAATAAATCGTGTGGACCTTCGGTCCATTTAAACTGACTTCTCTTTATAACATATAAAAGCCTCCTAATAATCATGGAGCTATATTAATAAATATTCCATTGCTTCGGAATCACCAACACACACTTGCATATTTTTCCCCATGCCTTTTCCATATCAAGCTTGTCTTCAAAACCTTGCCAATAATTCCTTTCCGTTGTTTCGAGGTTCCTCCGAAAATTCGAACATTTTTGGACACTTCAATAATCACGTCTTAGTTCAAACCTATTTGAATTAAATTCAAATATGTTTGAATTATTTTCCGATCTGGCCTTTTGTATTTTTCTCCGGTCGTGCTCATTTTTACGAGCCCGAGAAAAATTAACCTTTGTCCTAATTCTTGCCCTAACCCCCCTCCTCTTTTTCTTTTCTTCTCTTTTGTTTCTGCTAAAGAAATAAAAAGAAGAAGAGCAGCCCTGTAGCCATCTCCTCCTTTTGGCCCAGCCCTTCTGGCCATCCCTCAGCCGCCGGCCTCCCAACCGAGGTCCAGTCCTCTTGGCCCAATCCCAGCACAGCCCGTTCCCATTACTAACCCTAGCCCGATTCTCCCTCGTCCCAGCCTCGCTCCTCCCTCTCCCGCACGACCGCCGCCACCCTCTCGTTCCCCCCGCATCCCTCGCTCGTTTCCCTCGCTGCGGACCTCCTCCAGCCCGATCCCCTCGCCATCTCCCTCCGAGCGCCCGGCCTCCCTTCTGCGCAAGCCCCCCTCGCTCTCTCTTCCATCGCCAGCGGCCAGGGGTCGCCGCGCCTGGCGCCCCGCGGGCCACCGCCGTCGCCATTCCCTCCTGTCGCCGCCCAGGACCCGCCTCGTCCTCAGCCGCGCAGGCCGCCCGAGCGCCTTCCTCCTCGCCTCCACGGGCCACTGCAGGCCGCGCGCGCCGCTGCATCCTCCCTCCGTCAGCTCCTCCAGCCGCCGCCCGTTCCTCTGCGCCCTGCCTCGCCAAGCTCCAGGCGCGACGCCCGCCTCGCCTCCGCGCCAAGGGCCGGCCTCCCGTCGCCTCTTCCCGACACGGCCCTCTGGCCTCCCTCCGTCCGTCCTCTAGGGAGCCGCGCCTCTGCCTCTGCTCTCTCATCGCCGAGGGCCGCGGCCCCAAGCCGTCCGCCGGCCACCCCATCTCCAGCGCTGGGCCGCCTGCGCCCCTGCCTCTGCGCGCCTCCAGCCCCGTCCTCCCCGTCAAGACCAGCAGCACCGCGCCCCTCTTCGAGCGCTCCGAACTCTACTGCTGCTGCCATGGCCTCGTGGCCCTTCACGCAAGCGTGCTGCCGCTTTTGTTCTTTTTGTTTTTCCTTGTACTGTGGTTTTGACAGATGACCCGTGTACAACTACGACTCGAGACGAGACCGGCAAGACCGAACGGAACGAGTACATCTACCGATGCCAAGTACCACGGCCAAGTACCACGACGACCGAACGGCTACGATGACGAGTACATCTACGAACGTGAACAACTACCGTCGCCGAGACCGCGAGTACCCTACGGAACGAGTTCCACTACCGTCGCCCGGAAAAGATGGATGCGCCAAGTACATCTACGAACTCGTCGCGAGAACGACTACCGTCGCCAAGTTCCACTACCGTCGCCCCGAAGATGTTGGGTTCATCAAGTCCCTCTCCGAGACGAACGTGTACCACTACTTCCGCTACCGTCGCCCGAGTACAACTACCGCCTCGTGAACGGCTACTTCCTCTCCGAACGTGTACGACTACTTCCTCTCCGAACGTGAACGCCTTCTTCCTCTACGATCTCGAACCGTCCTGAAACGAGTGTTTCGAAGGTATAACCCCGAGACGATGACCCGTGAGATGCTTGTTGTGGTTGTATGAAATGTTTCCCGTGTGTGCTTCGTGCCGTTTCGTCCGTTTGTCATGTTCCTCGGTTGCCTCGTCACCGACCCATGGGAACCCGACAACGGGATCACCCCACCTCTTTCATCTCGTTGACCCGCTCACGCCATCTTCTTTTGCACCGGACTCTCAACGAGTTACCGGAACCGATATGTTGCCGTGGCATCATTTTCGGAACTGTTGCCGTGGCACCCTTTTCCTTCCACCACGGTGACGATGCTTCTTATCTTCTTCATGTCAACCTTTTAATAAACTTGCATAAAACTTGATCATGTCATCCGCATCATGTTAACAACATTAATATGTGTGAATTGTTGTTTGTTTATATTTACTAAACATGCTCATGAGGATTTTCCGGATTTGTTGTTGTTATTTTCCGGCCTCATTTAAAATGCCTAAATAGTGTAGTTTTATTATGCTTCACCTCTTGCTATGTTAAAAACATTTAATCTTGTCTTGCAAATAATGAGAGTCAATTAAATAATTAAATGTGGTGTTTCGTCAATACGCAACTCGTTGCATATTGATCTCCACTTAACTTGTAGTTTTGTTTGCGCACTTTGCCATGCCATGCATATTTAAACCGGACATGCATCATACTTGTTTGTGCATCGTATGCCATGTTTATGCTTGTATGTTTACCGTGTTGTTTGTTTCTTTCCGGTTTGCTTCTCTTGATAGCTTCGGTTTCGTTCCGGAGTTGTGAGGATTCGCTCGTCTCTGTTGCTCCGTCTACTTCGTGGTTTCGTTCTTCTCCCTTGTGGAATCCCAAGCAAGATGACCGAACCCGGATACCATTACTATATTTGCCTATTGCTAGTAGTCTCGCTCTATGGTTTTGCCTCAATGCCCATGCCTTTCTTGTCAGCCTCCTACTTGTAACCATGACCATGTTTAACCACCTTACCTACGCAAACCGTTGCTTGGCTAAGTACGCTTCGCTCAGCCCTTCTTATAGCATTGCTAGTTGCAGGTGAAGATCGAAGATGCTCGCTTCATGTTGAAGTTTGGTTGGGTTATATCACACTATATAAATGCTTAAATGAAATCATCTATATATTGGCAAGGGTGGAAGGCTAAGCCTTTTGCTTGGTGACTTGTTCCACTCATGCCGTTAGGAACCGTATAAACCGGTGTTATGTTCCTTGATTATGCGTTCCTAACACGGTTGGGGTGTATGGGACCCCCTTGATAAACCGCTAAGTGCTAAGTCTTTTCCAGCAAGTCCCAACATTTGGTACTATTCGCCTAATAACTAATAAAACTTGCATAGGGTCTTGCAAACCCTCTTTTATTTTAATTCAACAACCCCGGGCCAGTGCTCCACATGAGTGTTGGTCCGAAACGGGGGTTCTGCGGGGCCACCTCAAGGAAACTCAAGGTTTGGTAAAAACCTGTAGAATCGCCCATCCGGTCGTGTCCTGAGACTATATACGCGCGGCTACCTATCAGGGTGTCGACACGCCGGGAGGATTTGCTGGATTAGCCATACCTTAGTTCGGTTTAACTTGAGCACGGGATTCCGAGAATACTCGGGTCTTCCCACCTATGGAGTTGCGACTCCGCGGATCGTGGGCTTGTAATGGGTCAAGTTGGAACACCCCTGCAGGGTTTGAACTTTCGAAAGCCGTGCCCGCGGTTATGTGGCAGATGGGAGCTTGTTAATATCCGGTTGTAGATAACTTGACACCAATGTTTGAATACACTACCAGCGTGTGTACCGTGACTGTCATTTTCCGAAAGGGATTCGGGAGATGAACACGGTGGGGTTATGTTTGACCGGCTTTAGCTAGGATCACTTCGTGATCATCTTTCGACCGATGCTCTTCTCTTCTCGCTCTCTATTACGTAAGATAGTGCTAGTTGCTGCTGCAGACTCTTGTTGTTCCTTCACCTCTTGCTCTTTCTTCAGCCTTGTCCTCACCCAAGGCTTAAATAGTCGTGTTACCTGGGAACGGGATTGCTAAGTCCTCTGTGGCTCACAGTTACTTCACCACACCAGATGCAGGTTCAGCCGAGTTCGATGCAGGAGCTGGTTCAAGTACTTCACTGGGAGCTCGATGAAGAGAGTGGCCGTATGCTTGTGACGTTTTCGACGATCAGTAGTGGTTTCTACTAGGATTCGATCCTGACCTGTGGCTTTATGTTGTTTTGGTATCTTTCTTTGGATCTTCGCCCGTAGTCGGGTTGTGATGTTTTGAATGATGTTTTGCTTATGTAATGTATTGTGTGAAGTGGCGAGTGTAAGCCAACTATCTCCTTTTGCATTTTAATCCCTCTTTTACATGAGTCGTGCAAAGATACCAAACTTGAGATCATTCTAGGATGGGCTTATACCTTTAAGTCGTGCCTCGACACGTAGGAGGTATAGTCCCATCCTGGGCATTACAAGTTGGTATTCAGAGCCTTCTCCAACCTAGAAGCCCCCACTGATTGATCGAATCGTTGACGGTTGAGTCTAGGCACACACTTGAAAATGTTTTGAGTCCTATATATATATCGGAGAGTAGGATTTCTGTTTGCTTCTCATCTCTTTTCTCTCTGGTGAGGACTCCTGACGATTACTCTTTTCTCTTCTACTTTCAAAAATTGCACCAAATTTTTTTTAGGATCTCGCGAGTATTGTTTGGATTGTTCGGATGTCTTTGTGACGAGAACATTGTTCTTGATGCCTCCTGTCATTAGGTGTTGTGGCAGTGTCCCGGGGAGTTGAGCTCCGAGGTGTTGTCGTCACAAATCCATCGCGGCAGTACTAGAATACTTAAGACGGCCGACATCGAAAACTCTCCTATGCGGTTAGTGGCAAGATAACCCCGACATCACCCAGTACTGGGGAGGTAGTTCGGGAGTATTGCCATAGCTTGTTATAGTGGATGCTTTTCGAAGGTCCGAGGTAAACAGTTTCCGAGAAAGACTGGTTATGTGTTGAAGGATGGATACACCTAGATGTAGGTTTAGAGTTGATTGCGCGGTGCTTCCCGTGTATCCCCAACACCTGATTGCATAACTGGAAACTTTCGGAAATTAATAGGTGGGTTCATCTAGTAGTTCTAGGCATTCTTCCAACGGATGCACGATATGAAGTTCGGGGTTCTACATTGAGTGAAGTGGTTTTATGGACTTGTTCTTATCGGGAGTTGCATCTTAAAGGGTCCTTGGCTATGCTGATCCGGGGATGACAAAACCCTTTTGTAACACGTTCCATGAGCTTTCAGCACGAAGATGTCGAACGAAGCTTCTATCTTGCATTTGTTCTATCTGTTCCTTGTTCCTTTTTATTTACTTTTTGTTCTCCAAGTGGTTTCTCGACAAGTTGATGTACCTACGGAACCCATTCGTTCAATTCTCTGTTCGGATAGATATGTTGCAACATGGTCTTCTTCATAAACATATCTATCCTTTGTTTTGTTTTGATTCTGGTATTCGAGTTGCTTCGATGTCAAATGTTGATTCCATACCTTTCCTAATCGGTATTCTCATATTTCTATGGGAGTGCTAGTCCTTCTTAACCATCGAGATCTTCATGTTAATCCTTTTCAACCGGCGTGCCTTCTCTTCATGTTTTCCTTACGGACGCCGTTGAGAAATCTGACGATTTGTCCGTTTCATTCATCCCAAGTTGTCTTTGTTTTGCCCGCCCTCCCACCCTCTTCTTCTTGGAGCCGGAAATTCTCAAATGGAGTATCCATTTTATTCATGTGATGTTTCTTCATTCTTTTCCTTCAATGTTCTTATCCGGTGCTTTATCGTCAAGATGCTCAAGAGCTTCGAGTTCATCATTCTTTTGTTCTCAGATTCTGCCGGTGGATGTAATTCAAGATTTCGGTGTTGATCTTATCCTTTTTCCATTTCACAATGCTTTATTATTCCGGTGCACCAATTAATCATTCTCCTCTTGTTATTCATATCCGGAGTGCTGAAGATTCGTGATTCCATTCTTAATCCGTTCAAGTTATTTTGAGGTTGCTATCTTACTCAAGCCATTTAATTCAACCGGTGCAATATCTCTTAAGCAATCTTTTTCAACGGTGATTTCTTTGAGTGGGCCCTAACCCACAGGTCTTTTCCCAGGATCTTACCTGACTCTTATTTTCCGGAGTTATACTCAAATTCTTTTCAGAATGTGACGTAAGAATGATTTCCATCAGTCACATGCCTTCTCCAAGATTGTTTCCAATTATTTCCATCTTTAGCTCCACCTTCCTCTTGTCATTCGTCCGGAGTATCTCGAAATTCTTATGGCATTTCTCGTCTTCATTCTCAGCATTTGGAGACCGGAGAAGTGTTTCTCTTAAATCTTGGCCCGTTCTCTCAAGATTCGTGGTTCTAGCTTCATGCCATCCTCATAATTGTTTTCGATTGTGGGAATTGTTTTCATGCCCTTTCAGAGCATTTCATGAATTCTTTTCTTTGTGATCCTCCGAAGGCCATCATTTCAGAACATTTCTTCGTTCTCAGTTTTCAACTTCATCCTCCAAATATTCTTCATTGATGCCTCTTTGTTCGTCTCCATATTCTTACGGTGGTTCATTCAAGTTTTCTCCTCCGTTGTTATCGTTTTTAATTCACTCGTTCTTTTCATAATCCTACCGGTGAGTCGTTCAAGATTATTCTCAAGTTTGGCTATATCTCTTAATTCTTCCAACGAGAATAAGTAGTATGCCAAATCCTTTGGGTGTCATCAATTTAAATTGGTGAAGGAGATGCATGACATAATTCTTATTCTTATTCCTTCAAGGTGATTTAATTCTTTTTTCTGGAGCTTGTTCATTATATCATATCCTGGGTTCTAAGTTTTTCATCTTGTTTTCCGGAGCTTCAAGCTATTTCATTATATCATTTCAAGCTCCATCTAATTCATCGCAGGCCTTGAATCTTATTATTTTCATCTTTCGCTTCTCATGCTTTCATTACCGGAGTTCTCATGGTGGTTCATCATGTTTTAATTCATCCTCGAAGTCTTCATCATGATTCTTGTTGGAGCTCAACCATTCTTCATCATGCTTCCCAATTGCAATTCTGGCTCCCTTATCTGTTGAGGTGGTGTTATGTCATTCTTGATAATTTTCCTTCATGTTTCATGATTCACGAGTTATCGGGAATGAGATATTTAAACCCATCTTTTTCGTTGTTCAGGAGATCTTTCCAACCCTTCAATTATTTTGTTGGAGTTATCTTGGGTTGTATTGCACCTAAAAGCTTTCCTTGAGAATTGTTGCTATCATGGTGCTTATAATGATCCAAGTTCTTCATTTATCATTCCGGTGAAATAAGTTTTTCATCTCCTTGTTGATCTCAATCCAATCAAATGTTTTCGTCAGTGGCTGGTTGTCACCTCTTAATTTTGAGATGTTTTCCATAAGCCCACATCACGCTTATTCGTTTTCGTTGTTGATTTTTCCAACAACTCCGTTCAACCCTTCTTTGTAAGGATGCTCTTTCAAATTCAATTTTGAGAGATGTTGTCATTTTCTTCTCCGTTATTTCTTCCCAACGATCTAGCTTATATTCTTTCATTCCGGAGGCATTGTGATGTTGCTCTCTCCAAACCATCTTATCGTTTTATCGAGATCATGTTCTTTCCCTTGCCTATCATTTAACCGGAGTGTTGTATTCTTCATTCAAGTTCCGTCTTTTATCTAGCTTTTCCTCTCTTTTTAACCGGAGTGTTGTCTGAATCCTTTCTTCCCCTCGTGCCATTCTTTCAATTGTTTCGGAGGCAATATGCCGTTAATTACATCAAGTATCACTCCATCTCCTCAAGTTCTTGTTAATTCCTTCCATTTTCAGACGGAGTGCTGCCCAAATTCTGTCATTCTTATTCCTTGGCTATACCATTGCGGTTTCATATTCTTTTCGTTCGTAAGCTCTTGTTTCATGTCTTTCAACCTACAAGGTTCTCATAATGTTCCTTGTTCCTCTTTTCTAACGGAGTTTTTCATATTCGTTCATCTCCGTTGTATTCTTCTTTCATTTTGTTCAACCTCTCAAGGTTCGTGGTTTCACTCGTCTGTCAAAGAAGCAACTTTGTTTTACCTCTTCCTCTTCCGTTTTTACCCGGTGCTATCTCTAGGATCTCGGGTCGAGATCCTCTGTTAGTGTGGGAGAGTTGTGACGCCCGAAGACCGACGTCCCAGAAGATTCCAGAAGATTCCAGATGTTCCGGGTTGCCCGTGTGTTCTTTGTGCTTGTGTTATTTTTTTTGCATTGCATCATGTCATCATGCCATCATGTCATATTTATTTTTGCATCTCAACCTAAATAAATCGTGTGGACCTTCGGTCCATTTAAATCGAGGGAAGGTGACTTCTCTTTATAAAATATAAAAGCCTCCTAATAATCATGGAGCTATATTAATAAATACTCCATTGCTTCGGAATCACCAACACACACTTGCATATTTTTCCCCATGCCTTTTCCATATCAAGCTTGTCTTCAAAACCTTGCCAATAATTCCTTTCCGTTGTTTCGAGGTTCCTCCGAAAATTCGAACATTTTTGGACACTTCAATAATCACGTCTTAGTTCAAACCTATTTGAATTAAATTCAAATATGTTTGAATTATTTTCCAATCTGGCCTTTTGTATTTTTCTCCGGTCGTGCTCATTTTTACGAGCCCGAGAAAAATTAACCTTTGTCCTAATTCTTGCCCTAACCCCCCTCCTCTTTTTCTTTTCTTCTCTTTTGTTTCTGCTAAAGAAATAAAAAGAAGAAGAGCAGCCCTGCAGCCATCTCCTCCTTTTGGCCCAGCCCTTCTGGCCATCCCTCAGCCGCCGGCCTCCCAACCGAGGTCCAGTCCTCTTGGCCCAATCCAAGCGCAGCCCGTTCCCATTACTAACCCTAGCCCGATTCTCCCTCGTCCCAGCCTCGCTCCTCCCTCTCCCGCATGACCGCCGCCACCCTCTCGTTCCCCCCGCATCCCTCGCTCGTTTCCCTCGCTGCGGACCTCCTCCAGCCCGATCCCCTCGCCATCTCCCTCCGAGCGCCCGGCCTCCCTTCTGCGCAGGCCCCCCTCGCTCTCTCTTCCATCGCCAGCGGCCAGGGGTCGCCGCGCCTGGCGCCCCGCGGGCCACCGCCGTCGCCATTCCCTCCTGTCGCCGCCCAGGACCCGCCTCGTCCTCAGCCGCGCAGGCCGCCCGAGCGCCTTCCTCCTCGCCTCCACGGGCCACTGCAGGCCGCGCGCACCACTGCATCCTCCCTCTGTCAGCTCCTCCAGCCGCCGCCCGTTCCTCTGCGCCCTGCCTCGCCAAGCTCCAGGCGCGACGCCCGCCTCGCCTCCGCGCCAGGGGCCGGCCTCCCGTCGCCTCTTCCCGACACGGCCCTCTGGCCTCCCTCCGTCCGTCCTCCAGGGAGCCGCGCCTCTGCCTCTGCTCTCTCATCGCCGAGGGCCGCGGCCCCAAGCCGTCCGCCGGCCACCCCATCTCCAGCGCTTGGCCGCCTGCGCCCCTGCCTCTGCGCGCCTCCATCCCCGTCCTCCCCGTCAAGACCAGCAGCACCGCGCCCCTCTTCGAGCGCTCCGAACTCCGCTGCTGCTGCCATGGCCTCGTGGCCCTTCACGCAAGCGTGCTGCCGCTTTTGTTCTTTTTGTTTTTCCTTGTACTGTGGTTTTGACAGATGACCCGTGTACAACTACGACTCGAGACGAGACCGGCAAGACAGAACGGAACGAGTACATCTACCGATGCCAAGTACCACGGCCAAGTACCACGACGACCGAACGGCTGTGATGACGAGTACATCTACGAACGTGAACAACTACCGTCGCCGAGACCGCGAGTACCCTACGGAACGAGTTCCACTACCGTCACCCGGAAAAGATGGATGCGCCAAGTACATCTACGAACTCGTCGCGAGAACGACTACCGTCGCCAAGTTCCACTACCGTCGCCCCGAAGATGTTGGGTTCATCAAGTCCCTCTCCGAGACGAACGTGTACCACTACTTCCGCTACCGTCGCCCGAGTACAACTACCGCCTCGTGAACGGCTACTTCCTCTCCGAACGTGTATGACTACTTCCTCTCCGAACGTGAACGCCTTCTTCCTCTACGATCTCGAACCGTCCCGAAACGAGTGTTTCGAAGGTATAACCCCGAGACGATGACCCGTGAGATGCTTGTTGTGGTTGTATGAAATGTTTCCCGTGTGTGCTTCGTGCCGTTTCGTCCGTTTGTCATGTTCCTCGGTTGCCTCGTCACCGACCCGTGGGAACCCGGCAACGGGATCACCCCACCTCTTTCATCTCGTTGACCCGCTCACGCCATCTTCTTTTGCACCGGACTCTCAACGAGTTACCGGAACCGATATGTTGCCGTGGCATCATTTTCGGAACTGTTGCCGTGGCACCCTTTTCCTTCCACCACGGTGACGATGCTTCTTATCTTCTTCATGTCAACCTTTTAATAAACTTGCATAAAACTTGATCATGTCATCCGCGTCATGTTAACAACATTAATATGTGTGAATTGTTGTTTGTTTATATTTACTAAACATGCTCATGAGGATTTTCCGGATTTGTTGTTGTTATTTTCCGGCCTCATTTAAAATGCCTAAATAGTGTAGTTTTATTATGCTTCACCTCTTGCTATGTTAAAAACATTTATTCTTGTCTTGCAAATAACGAGAGTCAATTAAATAATTAAATGTGGTGTTTCGTCAATACGCAACTCGTTGCATATTGATCTCCACTTAACTTGTAGTTTTGTTTGCGCAGTTTGCCATGCCATGCATATTTAAACCGGACATGCATCATACTTGTTTGTGCATCGTATGCCATGTTTATGCTTGTATGTTTACCGTGTTGTTTGTTTCTTTCCGGTTTGCTTCTCTTGATAGCTTCAGTTTTGTTCCGGAGTTGTGAGGATTCGCTCGTCTGTGTTGCTCCGTCTACTTCGTGGTTCCGTTCTTCTCCCTTGTGGAATCCCAGGCAAGATGACCGAACCCGGATACCATTACTATTTTTGCCTATTGCTAGTAGTCTCGCTCTATGGTTTTGCCTCAATGCCCATGCCTTTCTTGTCAGCCTCCTACTTGTAACCATGACCATGTTTAACCACCTTACCTACGCAAACCGTTGCTTGGCTAAGTACGCTTCGCTCAGCCCTTCTTATAGCATTGCTAGTTGCAGGTGAAGATCGAAGATGCTCGCTTCATGTTGAAGTTTGGTTGGGTTATATCACACTATATAAATGCTTAAATGAAATCATCTATATATTGGCAAGGGTGGAAGGCTAAGCCTTTTGCTTGGTGACTTGTTCCACTCATGCCGTTAGGAACCGTATAAACCGGTGTTATGTTCCTTGATTATGCGTTCCTAACACGGTTGGGGTGTATGGGACCCCCTTGATAAACCGCTAAGTGCTAAGTCTTTTCCAGCAAGTCCCAACATTTGGTACTATTCGCCTAATAACTAATAAAACTTGCATAGGGTCTTGCAAACCCTCTTTTATTTTAATTCAACAACCCCGGGCCAGTGCTCCACATGAGTGTTGGTCCGAAACGGGGGTTCTGCGGGGCCACCTCAAGGAAACTCAAGGTTTGGTAAAAACCTGTAGAATCGCCCATCCGGTCGTGTCCTGAGACTATATACGCGCGGCTACCTATCAGGGTGTCGACACGCCGGGAGGATTTGCTGGATTAGCCATACCTTAGTTCGGTTTAACTTGAGCACGGGATTCCGAGAATACTCGGGTCTTCCCACCTATGGAGTTGCGACTCCGCGGATCGTGGGCTTGTAATGGGTCAAGTTGGAACACCCCTGCAGGGTTTGAACTTTCGAAAGCCGTGCCCGCGGTTATGTGGCAGATGGGAGCTTGTTAATATCCGGTTGTAGATAACTTGACACCAATGTTTGAATACACTACCAGCGTGTGTACCGTGACTGTCATTTTCCGAAAGGGATTCGGGAGATGAACACGGTGGGGTTATGTTTGACCGGCTTTAGCTAGGATCACTTCGTGATCATCTTTCGACCGATGCTCTTCTCTTCTCGCTCTCTATTACGTAAGATAGTGCTAGTTGCTGCTGCAGACTCTTGTTGTTCCTTCACCTCTTGCTCTTTCTTCAGCCTTGTCCTCACCCAAGGCTTAAATAGTCGTGTTACCTGGGAACGGGATTGCTAAGTCCTCTGTGGCTCACAGTTACTTCACCACACCAGATGCAGGTTCAGCCGAGTTCGATGCAGGAGCTGGTTCAAGTACTTCACTGGGAGCTCGATGAAGAGAGTGGCCGTATGCTTGTGACGTTTTCGACGATCAGTAGTGGTTTCTACTAGGATTCGATCCTGACCTGTGGCTTTATGTTGTTTTGGTATCTTTCTTTGGATCTTCGCCCGTAGTCGGGTTGTGATGTTTTGAATGATGTTTTGCTTATGTAATGTATTGTGTGAAGTGGCGAGTGTAAGCCAACTATCTCCTTTTGCATTTTAATCCCTCTTTTACATGAGTCGTGCAAAGATACCAAACTTGAGATCATTCTAGGATGGGCTTATACCTTTAAGTCGTGCCTCGACACGTAGGAGGTATAGTCCCATCCTGGGCATTACAATTCAAGCCCCCATCTCCTTTGGATTTGGGATGAACTTTACTTTGTATCTTTCCCTTTGTTGTTCATGTACCTTGTGTCCTTGTGTGTTTGATTGTCTAGTGGATATGTGACTGGACTTGTTCTTGAGTGTTTTCCCTCGTGATTCCCCTTTGTGTTCTTCGTGTTCATCGTGGGATCCCTCCATTTCATGAAAGATCGGCCATCTAGGTTTCCACCCTACATCAAAGAAGCTCCCGATGAAATTCCTATGTATGATCAAAGAGCCATCCTCAATACGCCATACAAGACTCCGTCAGTAGTGAAAGTTTCACCTCCTCTAAGGAAATCACCAAGACATTCAACCACTCAAGTCACTAACAAACCTTTAGGTTCTGCTGCTCATAGTACGAAGAGAAAACTATTGTCCGGAAAGAAAACTGAAGCTTCTGCTAAAAAAAGCCAAACACAATGTTCCTGCTTCCACCGAGGAACAGAAGTATGATTTCAATCGTATGATTGATGTTATTGAAAGTGCTGCTTATGATGCAAAATGTATTGATATAAGTAGTCTGGGAATTCCTGATGACGCTATCTTTTATGTCATCCCAACTGTTGTTGTTCGCTACTCACCCTGTATCTATCTCGTCATTCAGTTCGGTGGTACCAATCATTCATGTAATTCTTTGTTCTGATCATATTTAGACTGTCGTGCCTTTCTCTGTGTTAATTTCTTTCACTACGTCATAGTTCCTCCTCATGATTTCCCTTCATATCTCATACCTAGTTTTCTCTCTATGGTACTGTTCCTGTTAGCCTGCTGCATTGTCATAGTTATTATAAACATTCGAAAGAAATTTTAATCTCCCATTCACCCACTCTGGTGAATATACTCTAGGTCCTAACAGGAAGAACCCCTCCAAACCCTAGGGCGCAGCCAAGGGGGGAGGTGGAATCCTAGTCCTCCTCCACCTTTCCCAACTGCATGGGCCTTGAGGGACTTGTGGGCCTGGCCCAATATGGCTAGAGCACCTCTCCTAAGCCCATGTTGACCCTTGGGATGTGGTGAAATCCTTAGTGGACATCCAGACTCCTCTGGAAGCTTCCGGAATACCGAAAAATTGAAACTTTTTCTAGAACCCTAAAAAAACCTTTCCATATATAAATCTTTACCTCCTGACCATTCCGAGACTCCTCATGATGTTCGGGATCTCATCTGGGGCTCCGAACAACATTTAGTTGCCAATCATAAAATATCCCAATACTACTCTAGCATCAACGAACGTTAAGCGTGCAACCTTGCGGGTTCAAGAATCATGTAGTCATGATCGAGGCACCTCTTCGGTCAATAACCAACAGCGGGACCCGTATGCCCATATTGGTTCCTACATATTCCATGAATATATTTTATCGGTAGAACCACGATGTCAAGGATTCAGTTAATCCCGTATGCAATTCCCTTTGTCTGCTGATATGTTACTTGCCAAAGATTCGATCGTTGGTATCTCCATATATACCTAGTTCAATCTCGTTACCAGCAAGTCTCTTTACTCGTTCCGTAATACAACATCTCGTGACCAAACTCATTAGTCACATGCTTGCAAGCTTATTGTGATGTTGTATTACCGAGAGGGCCTATAGATATCACTCCCTCACACGGAGCGACAGATACCAGTCTCGATCCGTGCCAACCCAACAAACACCTTCAGAGATACCTGTAGAGCACCTTTATGATCACCCGATTACGAAGTGATGTTTGGATACACACTAAGTATTCCTCCGGTGTCAGGGAGTTGCACAATCCCATGGTCTAAGGAACAGTTACTTGACATGATGAAAGCTATAGCAAATTACTTAAACGGTCTGATGCTAAGCTTATGGTTGGGTCTAGTCCATCACATCATTCTCCTAATGAAGTGATCCCGTTATCAAACGACAACTCATGTCTATGGTTAGGAAACCTTGACCATATTTGATCAACGAGCTAGTATAGTAGAGGCTTACTAGGGACATGGTATTTTTTTATGTATTCACACATGTATTTATGTTTTCGTCAATACAATTCTAGCATGAATAATAAACTTTTATCATGAACAAGGAAATATGATAATAACCAATTTATTATTGCCTCTAGGGCACATTTCCAACAATATATGTTCTGATGAATTACCGAAACCACCTGGGGATTAGTTGCAATTTCAATATCCCCCTTTTTTGGTAATTGACGACAACATATAGATCAAAGCTTCGACAACTAATTAAATGATTGAAATACATCATTGCTTTGAGAAGTATGTGATAAGCAAGAGACCCCCCTGAATTTGTGCATTATAAAATATGTGTGTTTGAATGCAAATGCACAATCGATTAGGATCATGGGTCACTCTTCCATGTCACATACAACTTGGCGGGGAGCATAAAATGATATGATTGGAATAGTAAGCGCGCATCACCAAAAAAATGAATGATCATACAAGGATAAGGATAATAATAGGTAATAAGCATAGCATGAAGCATAGTATGATCAACCACACACAACAACGTAGTGTCTCACAAGCATAGGGAACAAAGTAGCATAAACCAAATAGTAGCAATAATCTCAAGAAACCCAACGAACAAAAGCAAGACACTCCCTCTCAAAGCCTAATGATCTATACAAATTGTCCCCCTTTGGCCACAATAACTAAAAAGTTCAAATGGATATAGAGCTATACGTCTCTCTAGGTACGACCTCCGGCAGCTCCTAGTGGTGACTTTTGGCTGGCAGCTCCGGTGTGCGTAGATGGCGTTTAGATGAGTGCATCTGCGAAAGTTTTGGCTGATGTCTACTCGTGTAGGATGGAAAGTATGTCTGCAGGGGGGTGATTAGACTAATTGACCAAATAAAAATCTATCTTTTGCCAATTTTACTAGGCAAATTTTAGCAATTATGACAAGTCAAGTAACACCCTACACATGCAATTCTAAGATTATAGCAACATAATGTAGAACATTGCACATGTAAGTTGTCGGCGTTCTGGGAACAAGGGTACCCAGACTTGCCTACATGTGGCCCAATGCGGGGCCTCGCGATGCCTCGGCAGGGCCCAACTTCAGGACTACTCAAGAAGGACCCTCGCGAGGCCAGGGGCGTCAAGACCTCCTAGGGAGCAGCTCCGCAAGCTACCTCCCGAGGAGCGGAGATACCAAGGCAAGAGCCCCTGCTCCTGAGGACAGGGTGACGTGAGCCGTGACCATAACACAGGCGGGCGCCAGCGGGCATAGGGGGCAGTTTCCCCTTTCGTGCAAGAAGGACAAGGTGAGGCGTGTGTTCCCAAGAGGAGTGTCAAAGGTTTCCATTCTGGTGTTACAAGACCAAGACCACGGGTACAACAGGGCGGAGGTCATCCTTGAGCCCACCCCGACGTTAGTATCAAAGACTTTGCAGGCGAAGACTACCTTTCATCAGGATAAGATGTACCTCTTGTCTCCCTTTCAAATTGGTCGTTGTGGGATCCCTTCCCTCCCAAATGATGAGGGAAGAGGACCGAGGCCACTGTAAATAGGGATCAGTGCCCATCGTAGAGAGGAGTGAACCCATCTACACCATTCGAGCCCTCCAGGGGTAGCTCCCCCATTGTAATTGCTCATATCCACCCCTTCGTGAGGTCGATCCACCACAAAGCATGAGTAGGGTGTTACACTGCAAGGTGGCCCGAACCTGGGTCAACCACTGTGTCACTTCTCCCCCTTCAACTATCTTGTGTGGCGAGCTTGAGCTTTGAGCAAGGCGAGTTTTTACTCTTGGTGAAGCGGAGTCCTTCGTTCACGCCCCAGAGTTCGAACTTCTTCAGGTTTAAGGAGACCTTGAATCTGACATTTGGGGCGCTAGGTAGGGGCGTGTCGAAGCTCCACCTCTTCCCCAACCCCGATTCGCCCTCGCTCCATCATCCACATGGTAGGCGCCACCCTGGAAGCGTGGCCGCCCAAAGCCTACGAGGGTGCCACGGGCTGCTCGACCTTTACTCCGGGCCTGCGCCGAGTGAGGTGGCTCGTGAGGTTCAGGGCGGCGCTGCCCCCGCGGTACAATGACGCGGTGGACCCGGAGGGTTTCCTCCGGTCTTACGAGCAGGCCATCCAAGCAGAGGGAGGCGATGGCAAGGCCGGGACGAACTGGTTTCCCTTACCCCTGACAGAGGTCTCTCTGTCTTGGCTCCACGGCCTTCCGGGCGCTTCGATCTCCTCTTGGGGGGAGCTCTGCAACCAGTTCGTCACGGGCTTCGCGGCCCCGGGGGCTCCCGTGGTCGTGTGCATCATCGGCGGGTCGCAGGCTCCCAAGTCATGCCGCCATGCCAAGCAGTTTCTCATCCAGGCGGGCTCCGCTAGGCCAAAGTGATAGAGGCAAAGGTGTCCCGTCTTTCGATGACATGGTGGCTATCGTTTTCGAGGAAGTCGACTTGGACGATCCGACGAACATGCGTGGACGTCGCGCCTTAGCAATCGCTAAACCAACTCCGAGAGGTTATTGACCACGCCGGAGCACGATCAACCTGACCACGAAGGTCTGTTTCTTGCAGGCTAACGAAGAACAAGCAAGAAATTGAGATTGCAATCTGGATATTGCGAATTCAAGAGGAAAGCTTTATTGATCAAGTGAGGTTCTGTGACGTCTTTGTCTGGTCGTTGAACACAAACGAAGTACGCGAAGTTGCAGCTATGGCGAACTTTAATCTAAACAAAACCCAAAGTCTAAACGACGCCCTAAGGGCTGTATATATGGGGGGAAGAGGGGGGAATTTCGTGGCCCTTGGTGGAGGGGTCCGAAACCAACCCTAACTCTTGTTTCCCCACACATACGGACTCTAAAAACAGCCTATACTCAAGTATTTTGAAATTACATGGACCTGGCCCAATAATAAGGTGACGCAGCACCTGTAATAGCCTCTAGACAAAATTTATGATGCTGGTGGTCAACCTCATCCTCGTAATGGTCCTCCATGGTGCTGGTGGTTGCACGTAGTTCTGATTTTGGTCAACCTCATCCTCGTAATGGTCCTCCATGGCCTCATGCGCAAGGGGAACAAGAATGGAGTTACAAGTGATGATTTCAGGACTTTGAAGCCACCATAATGAGTGCGTGAAGCCTTGGACGAAATATATAAGATCCCACTTCATAAATTTCGTCCAGAGGCTATTATAGGTGTTGCGTCACCTTATTATTAGGCCAGGCCCATGTAATTTCGAAATACTTGAGTATAGGCTGTTTTTAGAGTCCGTATGTGTGGGGAAACAAGAGTTAGGGTTGGTTTCGGACCCCTCCACCAAGGGTCACGAAATTCCCCCCTCTTTCCCCCATATATACAGCCCTTAGGGCGTCGTTTAGACTTTGGGTTTTTGTTTAGATTAAAGTTCGCCATAGCTGCAACTTCGCGTACTTCCTTTGTGTTCAACGACCAGACAAAGACGTCATAGAACCCCACTTGATCAATAAAGCTTTTCTCTTGAATTCGCAATATCTAGATTGCAATCTCAGTTTCTTGCTTGTTCTTCGTTTGCCTGCAGGAAACAGACCTTCGTGGTCAGGTTGATCGTGCTCCGGCGTGGTCAATAACCTCTCGGAGTTGGTTTAGCGATTGCTAAGGCGCGACGTCCTCGCACGTTCGTAGTCGGATCGTCAAAGTCGACTTCCTCCAAAACGATAGCCACCATCTCATCGAAAGACGGGACACCTTTGCCTCTATCAAGTGGTATCAGATTTCCAGGTTACTCGGTGAGATTTTACAATTTTTCATAGTTTAGATCGAGTTTGTTCTTCATACCTATAGTCCACGAAAAAGCCAAAAAAATTAGGGTTAGTTCATCCCATCCGAACTAATCTGAGCCTTTGCATAATCTTTTCTGTATTTGCATTGTTGAATTTGCGGTTGCATCGTCGTGTCAAGTTGCTGGTCTTAGCGTCTAGTTCTTTAGAGTTTCGAGTTATGTTCACAGTTTGTCACGCCGCCGCCGCACCATATTCATCGCCACTGTCATACCACCACCGCTGCCATATCCCACCACCACCACCACATACCACCACCGCTGCCATAACCTACCACTGCTACCATAACCAACCACCGCTGCCGTATTCTACCACCATATATCCACCACCAATCCGAGTTCTTTTCATATTAGGTTTGTTCTCGAGATCCATCTAGGTTTCGGATTTGTGTTTCCTTGCCTGCGTAGGTCTCGGAAGAAAAAAACGAGTCTGGAGACCCCCGGGCAGTTTTTAGGCCAAAATTTCGGCAGGTGAAAATATTTTTCCCTATCCTATTTTTAGGCTTTTCTGAGTCTTTTGAGACACGTGCCACCATACTGTATTTTTACCGCACTTTTCGTCGTCGCTGCCCTGTTTCCGAAAAAAATTGTCAAAAAAATTGCGTGCATATCATCTTAGTTTGACTTGGGAAGTGTTTTGAGACACTCGCCATTATAGTGATTTTCGGCAAAAAAAAAAAGAGCGCAAAAAAAAGGCGATTTTTTTTTTCAGAGTGTGCTTTCCCCTTGATTACGTGCAGCGCCATGATTTTGTTAGTGTTCTAGGCTCGCGTCTCTAGTACGGTCTAGCCTAGGACCAGCACAGTACCGTCGTTGAGCGTTTATTCAACTTTGCATCTTTGAATTGATTATTGCTGACCCTTTTTCCTACCATCTTATAAGCCTTCCCAGCTCCACATACATCTACGTCGTGCGTTTTGACTCTCCCTGGTAATCGCTTTATCCAACCTTTGAGAGTTTTGACTACCACGGTTGCCGATCACCACCTACTACTGGGTAAGAACTGGTAAGAATTTGACATTTGCTTGACGGATTTGTGACGCCCGACCACCACCATTTTCTAGTAGTCTGTAGCATCATATTCTTGTGTGTTTCTATTACTGCTAACCATGCCAGGATCACAAGCCGACGAGACTGACTGGGAGAACTTTACGAACAAGGAGCTTCATGATAAGTTTCAGCAAATGATGAGTGAACAGGTGCAAGATGTGCTAAACATATTTGACGAGGCCATGGAGAAGATAGATGGCATGGAGAAGACGTTTGAAACAAAGCTCGATAACAAGTTTGCTGAATTGCTTTCACGTTTTCCACCACCACCGGCTGCTGCAGCTGTCCCACCTCTACAACAACAACAACAACTTTGCCTTCCAAATCAAGTGGGACGAGCACAGCGCGTTCCCCTTGAGCCTGGTCAAGCTTCTGGTGCCGCTGTTGATGTTTCTATAGCCCCTGCTGCTACTGCAGAGGTAGAGGACCATTACAAGGATGAGTTTGACCAAAATCAGAACTATGTGCAACCACCAGCACCACCACCACCAGGTCGTCCTCATGCATATCATCGCAACGGTAGGGCTGCACCACCACCTAAGGTACATGACCATCTTCCTAAACTGAAATTGAATAGTCCACCATTTGAGGGTAGATATGTTCCTGATATATATCTTACTTGGGAGTTAGAAACTGAACAACGTTTTACATGTTTACACTATCCCGAGGAGAGACGTGTTCCTGCTGCTGTTTGTGCTCTCACTAGTTTTGCATGTGTTTGGTGGTCTGAACATTGTAGATTATATCCTATTCCAGCTACTTGGGCTGCTTTGAAAACTGCTATGCGTACTCATTGGGTTCCACCATATTATCAACGTGAATTACTTCAAAAGTTGCAGCGCTTAAGACAAGGAAAAATTTTTGTAGAAGAATATTATCAGCAATTACAAACTGGCCTGATTAGATGTGGTATAGTTGAGGAGAATGAAGCTATGCTTGCACGTTTTATGGGTGGATTAAATAGAGAGATTCAGACCATTCTAGAGTATAAGGATTATAATAATATCACTCGTTTATTCCATCTTGCATGTAAAGCTGAACGTGAAGTGCATGATCGACAGGCATTGGCGCGGACTAACTTTTCTGCAGGTCGACCTTCATCATGGACACTGCGTGCATCCTCTACTTCCACACATTCTACTACACCGACACCTCCATCAGTTGTTACCTCCAGCCGTTATATAAGGAAGCAGGCACAACCACCATTATCTGCCAAAATTACACCTATTGGGCCTGCACAGAGTTCTTCTTCTTCCATGGCATCAACAGGGCACACCAGTGATATTATTTGTCGTCGTTGTAAGGGAAGAGGACATTTTGCGAGAGAATACAAATCTCAGTGTGTGATGATTGCTATTGAGGATGGTGGATATGAATCCGCTAGTGACTATGATGAGGAGACTTTGGCTGTTATTACACATGAAGAACACGGTGGAGACGATTTTGATCATGAGACGCAATACATGGCTCCTTAAGATGCTGACAGGTATGAATGTTTAGTTGCTCAACGTGTTTTGAGTGTTTATGAGGACATGACTACCTTGGATACAACCAAAAATATTGCATACATGTATATTTGTGAGGTGATTTCTAATGCAAACTATGCTATAATTTATTTATGTCATCCAGGACAAAAATACTTCACAGACTTTTGTGCCATGTCTAATTCCAGGTGTATGGGACATTTGTATAATCCACATATGAAGATAAGGGAAAAAGAGAAGTTTTGGTGCTGTTCAAAAAGTTCTCTCACATCACTTTTGGGCCAAGAGAAGATAGAGTCCAAGTCTCTCACGTTCTGCATCCAGATTCGGACTGCACAAACATACCTGACTCAAAACGGCAAGAACTCTTTCATACGGACTCCGAATTGGGTGTTTCTTTTTTTATTGGAAACTAGATTTTGTACACTTTCCAACCCAATTGGATTCACCTTCAAATTCGTCCGGAGCGTTGAGATATCGACGAAACAATCTGACGCTGCAGCAGTATCCAAGTCAAACTACAAGTCCAAAGGTGTTGCACCACCTCCACTTGGGCCCATGAGCCTTGTATGACCTAGGATTAGTTTTAGGCTGCCTTGGGACGTCCTCCCACCTCCTTGGCCGCCACCCCTTGCTCCTATATAAGTAGATCCATCTAATAGCTTTTTCTTTGGGATATGTTTAGTCAAAAGTTAGCCATTGCAACTTCGTGTACTTCGTTTGTGTCCAACGACCAGACCACGACCGCTTACGGATCCCCACCTTTATCAATACTTCATTTATATTTGCAATATTCAGATTGCTTTATCATATTCTTGCTTGTTCTTTAATTGCATGCAGGAATAGACCTTCCTGGTCAGGCTGATCGTGCTTCTGGCATCGTCAGTAACCCCTGGAGATTGGTTTAGCGATTGCTAAGGCGCAACGTCGTGCACGTTTGTAGTCGGATCGTCAAAGTCGTCTCCACCAAATCGATAGTCATCTCATCGAAAGACGGGACACCTTTCGATGAGATGGTAACTATCGATTTGGTGGAGACGACTTTGACGATCCGACTACAAACGTGCATGACGTTGCGCCTTAGCAATCGCTAAACCAATCTCCAGGGGTTACTGACAATGCCAGAAGCACGATCAGCCTGACCACAAAGGTCTATTCCTGCATGCAATCGAAGAACAAGCAAGAATATGATAAAGCAATCTGAATATTGCAAATATAAATGATGTATTGATAAAGGTGGGGATCCGTAAGCGGTCTTGGTCTAGTCGTTTGGACACAAACGAAGTACACGAAGTTGCAATGGCTAACTTTTGACTAAACAAATCCCCAAAGAAAAAGCTACTAGATGGATCTACTTATATAGGAGCAAGGGGTGGCGGCCAAGGAGGTGGAAGGACGTCCCAAGGCAGCCTAAAACTAACCCTAGGTCGTACAAGGCTCATGGGCCCAAGTGGAGGTGATGTAACACCTTTGGACTTGTAGTTTGACTCAGATTCTGCTGCAGCGTCAGATTGTTTCGTCGGTATCTCAACGCTCCGGATGAATTTGAAGGTGAATCCAATTGGGTTGGAAAGTGTACGAAATCTAGTTTCCAACAAAAAAAGAATTACCCAATTCGGAGTCCGTATGAAGGAGTTCTTGCCGTGTTGAGTCAGGTATGTCTGTGCAGTCCGAATCTGGATGCAGAACGTGAGAGACTTGGACCCTATCTTCTCTTGGCCCAAAAGTGACGTGAGAGAACTTTTTGAACAGCACCTAAACTTCTCTTTTTCCCTTATCTTCATATGTGGATTGTACAAATGTCCCATACACCTGGAATTAGACATGGCACAAAAGTCTGTGAAGTATTTTTCTCCTGGATGGCATAAATAAATTGTTGCATAGTTTGCATTAGAAATCACCTCACAAATATACATGTATGCAATATTTTTGGTCGTATCCAAGGTAGTCATGTCCTCATCATCCTCCCTTTCTTGAAAATAAAGCCGTCCTCGGCATTGCTTAATCTGAAATGTGGGTAAGAAAATAGACAAGGTGTACATGGTGTATATGTATATGTCATCCATTTTTACTTCCCTTAATTTTCGCACATATGACACATGTATAGATGAGTAACTTTCGTAGTTCATAAAATATAAAGCCAAAATATTATCACAAGAAGTAGAAGGCATATAAATATTGCAACTCAATTTGCACATATAAGTGAAGCTCTTAATCGTTACAAAAGATTGGCAATGCTCATCATTAAACCATCCCAACCTTGATGAACCATCACCAAGATTAGAGGTCATATCAAAATGATTAAACATTGGCACAACTATTTTCACACGTATTTGATCCAAATCTGATTTATTCCCTGATTCAAATGGTTCTTTCGCATCAATAGTTAATTCAATTGGTTCTCTCACAATTGTTTGATCACATGGCAAAGTCAAATCACGAACATATTCCTCTAAAATAGTTGGTGTGATCAAAGTAGTGGATAGGTCATCGCATGGTTCATTTAAATTGACAAGGCATTCATCATACTCATGTGGAGGTGGAAGATCGGTACCTTTGTCATTACCTCTTATGATCAACTCAGATAATGTAGGCACTGTCGGAGGTGATGTGTCACATGGTGGAGGTGATGTAGTCCTCACAACAACGGATGTGTCTGTCATAGTACGCCTAGTAGTGGAAGGAACAACCGTATCATCTCTTGGAATGTGCACCTGGCGCTTATTCTCCTTATGGACAATACGTCGTTTTATTTCCTGATCAGCACTACAAGCAAGACAAAACAAATGGTCCATAGGATAACACTCTTCATGAATTAGAATCTCCTGAATTTCACGGTTTAATCCTCCCCAAAATATATCCATAAAATCATCTTCACTTTCCTCTAAAAAGGAGTGCAACAAGGTAGTTCGTAAATCATCATAATATTTTGTTACGGTGTCACTACCTTGTTTCAAATATTGTAGTTTTTTAATCATGCCACGAGTATAATAAATATCGACAAATCTATCTCTCATCACAAGTTTTAAATCATCCCAAGTACTAGGTACATGATTAGGGTATAACCGACAATATTCACTCCACCAAACTAAAGCATAACCAGTGAAAGAACCAACCGCAACCTTAACTTTTTTATGTTCATCAAAACTATGGGAAGCAAATATATTATTGATGTTGAACTCCCATTCAATATATAAATCAGGTTTAAAACGACTATGAAAAGGTGGCATGGAATTAAGAACCTGTTTGTGCGCATTCTGGTGTCTTTGTACCTCTTGTGATGGTGATTGTATTTTCTGAGGTGATGACACGTCTCCCACGATCGATGAAGACAACTGACTCTTGAACCTGCCATGATTAGTAGAAACAAGAAACAAAATCCAAAAATAATGTTCCTATGAACTACTAGGATGTGGTGGTAAAGCGCTCACAGTAAAGCAAATATCAATATCTTACAAGTTCTTACCATGCAGCAGGTGGTGATAGGCAACCAGCGGTGTCAAATAACTCCAAAGATTGAGTAAAGCAATTGCCAGGTGAACGTACGTAAACACTGTGTAGAAATATGTGGAGCTGGGTTGGCTTTATATATGGTAGCAAAAGATTAGCAATAATCAATTTAGAGATGCAATGTTGAATAAACGCTCAACGACGGTACTGTGCTGGTCCTATGCTAGAGCGGACAAGAGACGCGAGCCTATAACACTAATGAGGTCACGGTGTAGCACAACTAGGATCAATAAAGGATACGAATTAGCTCTCGACAGCAAGATATAAGTGAAGATCACAACCGCAGTAAAGATAATGATGAAAACAACTGCCAAGCAGAATATACAACAACACTCTCTCCAACTTTCTTTTCCTTCTTTTTCTTTTTCTTTTTTCTCACACTTTTTTTCTTTTTCTTTCTCTCCTCTTTATTTTTACTCTTTTTTTCTTTGTCTTTTTTTCTTTCTCCCTCTTTCCAAGACAATAAGATGCAGATTGGATCAAGCAAAGATGCGAACGACTTCAACTATGATTGTGACAATGAACGATGGGTAGCACGAGGTGGAAATTGATGGATGAGGTGGTGTACAGCGGAAGGGATAACGATGCAGCGACGACGTGACTAATGTGAACAGAACTCGAAACTCTAACGAACTAGACACTAAGACCAGCAACTCGACACGACGATGCAACCGATAATTCAATAATGCAAACAATGAAAAGAAAATTGCAAAGGCTCAGACTGGCTTGGACAAAGGATGAATAGATATAACTTTTTCTTGGACAATAGGTAAGAAAATAAATCTAATCTAGGAATAACTGGAAATTCTCATCGAGCAACCTGAAAACTGATACCACTTGATAGAGGCAAGGGGCCCGATCTTTCGATGAGATTGTAACTATCGATTTGGTGGAGACGACTTTGACGATCCGACTACAAACGTGCACGACGTTGCGCCTTAGCAATCGCTAAACCAATCTCCAGGGGTTACTGACAATGCCAGAAGCACGATCAGCCGGACCACAAAGGTCTATTCCTGCATGCAATCGAAGAACAAGCAAGAATATGATAAAGCAATCTGAATATTGCAAATATAAATGATGTATTGATAAGGGTGGGGATCCGTAAGCGGTCTTGGTCTGGTCGTTGGACACAAACGAAGTACACGAAGTTGCAATGGCTAACTTTTGACTAAACAAATCCCCAAAGAAAAAGCTACTAGATGGATCTACTTATATAGGAGCAAGGGGTGGCGGCCAAGGAGGTGGAAGGACGTCCCAAGGCAGCCTAAAACTAAACCTAGGTCGTACAAGGCTCATGGGACCAAGTGGAGGTGATGTAAGACCTTTGGACTTGTAGTTTGACTCGGATTCTGCTGCAGCGTCAGATTGTTTCGTCGGTATCTCAACGCTCCGGACGAATTTGAAGGTGAATCCAATTGGGTTGGAAATTGTACGAAATCTAGTTTCCAACAAAAAAAGAATTACCCAATTCGGAGTCCGTATGAAGGAGTTCTTGCCGTTTTGAGTCAGGTATGTCTGTGCAGTCCGAATCTGGATGCAGAACGTGAGAGACTTGGACTCTATCTTCTCTTGGCCCAAAAGTGACGTGAAAGAACTTTTTGAACAGCACCTAAACTTCTCTTTTTTCCTTATCTTCGTATGTGGATTGTACAAATGTCCCATACACCTGGAATTAGACATGGCACAAAAGTCTGTGAAGTATTTTTCTCCTGGATGACATAAATAAATTATTGCATAGTTTGCATTAGAAATCACCTCACAAATATACATGTATGCAATATTTTTGGTCGTATCCAAGGTAGTCATGTCCTCATCACCTTATTATTGGGCCAGGCCCATGTAATTTCGAAATAGTAAAGTATAGGCTGTTTTTAGAGTCCGTATGTGTGGGGAAACAAGAGTTAGGGTTGGTTTCGGACCCCTCCTCCAAGGGCCACGAAATTCCCCCCTCTTTCCCCATATAAACAGCCCTTAGGGCGTCGTTTAGACTTTGGGTTTTGTTTAGATTAAAGTTCGCCATAGCTGCAACTTCGCGTACTTCGTTTGTGTTCAACGACCAGACAAAGACGTCACAGAACCACACTTGATCAATAAAGCTTTCCTCCTGAATTCGCAATATCCAGATTGCAATCTTAGTTTCTTGCTTGTTCTTCGTTTGCCTACAGGAAACAGACCCTCGCGGTCAGGGTGATCGTGCTCCGGCGTGGTCAATAACCTCTCGGAGTTGGTTTAGCGATTGCTAAGGCGCGACGTCCACGCACGTTCGTAGTCGGATCGTCCAAGTCGACTTCCTCCAAAACAATAGCCACCATCTCATCGAAAGACGGGACACCTTTGCCTCTATCAGCGATTCTCAACCACTAGTGGTGGACATTGGGGTTGTCTCCAAACCCTCACAAACTTTCTAGGGTAATCACAATGAACGATTCCTCGCCGAAGTACTCCTACCGCCTAGGAGTCTCCAACCTCCAAGAGTAACAATGATGCGGGGTCAACCCGTTCTAGGCCGATCTTTCACGAAGAGGAGGGAAACCCACGATGAACACGAAGAACACAAAGGGGAATCACGAGGGAAAACAATTAAGAACAAGTCCAATCACACATCCACTAGACAATCAAACACACAAGATCACAAGGTACATGAACAACAAAGGGAAAGATACAAGGTAGAGTTCATCTCCAAGAGGAGGTCTTGAATCTAGTGTGGATCTTCCCGTTAGGGGTCTTGAATCCAAGGTGGATCTTCTCCGTAGAGGGGCCGCGGTCTCTCTCATGGAGTAGATCCGTAATGGATGAGCAAAGCTCTAGTCTAAAATGAGCTATCACATTTGCTAACCCTAAAATGGTGGAGGTGGAGGAGTATATAGTCTAGGGCCACGAAGGGGTAAGTGAGGGGCGAAACAGGTACAAGGGCCTCGGCCCGGATACATGCGCGCAGGCAAGGCCGGATGATCCGGACGGGGTCCCGGATGATCTGGGCGTCGGGGTGTCCGGATGATCCGGACGGAGTCCCGGATGATCCGGCTTCAGTGGAAGCCTTCGGGTGTCTTCGGCGCAATTACCCAGATGATCCGGGGGAAGGTCCGGATGATCCGGCTGGGTCCGGATAATCCAGATGGACGTCCGGACGTCCGGCCTGACTCCAGCGGCCACTCCGTCTTCTTCTCCTTTCTTCCGTCTTCTCTTCCACGCTTCCCTCGCAGATGGTGTAGTCGTTCCTTGGCGCTTGCACTCCTCCTTGACATTCGTGAAGCTCCGACAATACCTATGTATGCACACGGGAGAAGTGTCAAGTAGTAAACCATCCTCGAAGGGGTCAAGTGAACACGTGTAAAGGAGATGATTCACCTTTGTGTGTGCGAAGTAGATGTCGCACGTGTCACTTGCCCTTGGCATGGTGATGTCCGTAGGATGCTCCGCATCATCCCCTCCCCCTTGGGAAAGATCCGACCTCGGATCGAAAACCAAATCATCATGGGAAAGAGATGGCGTCGCCGTGTAGAAGTGTACGATCACCAAGTACTCGTCATCTTTAAGCTCGGCATGGGCACTCTCCAATGTCGCACCGTCTAGTGATTCCTTCAAAAGGAGCAAGAATAACAAACACTTGGAAAAACAAATGTGGTTAGCGTTAGTGCAAAACCAAGCATTCAAGAGGTGATTCACCCAACAAGTGTTGTCATCAAGCATAGCATCGGGTGTGACAAAGGGTTGTGGCATGGCATGTAAGCGCATCAATTGAGCACAAGAAAATATATCTTGGGGCCAAGTATGCAATTGGGAGGTAGTGATGCAAATATGAGTGACAACAGAATACGCATCTACCTCATGGTCATAGCAAGCATGCATAAAGCGCTCAGTGAAAGGTCTATGGTAGGCATAAGAATCATTCACAACACCAAGTAAAATGAAGTGTCTAAACACATGGGTCAAGTGCAAGACAATCCAAGCATAACGTGCATACGGTGTCATGAAGATAGTATGGCACTCAACACAATAGAAAGAGCAATTGTTCATCATGTGTGAGGCAAGCAAGCTAAGCATGTGACAAGCAATGGGACATGGCATATGTGAAGAGATGACATTGTTGCAACCAAGCATATGATAGGGACAAGTAATACACAAGTCGGATGCAACACACAAGGCATATATAGCAAGAGGCATGGCAATGTGGTAATGGCAAGTCGAAGAAAGACCTCTAGCATGTGTGCAAAGTGTCATGGTGTAAGCAACACATGAAGTATGAGCCACAATGTTCATGCTCATGGTTTTGGAGTTCTCAAAGGATATCACCTTGAAAGCATGTCCTTGTGCATTCTTCACAATGCCGAAGTACAAGCAAGTGCGATGTAGAAGCGTCGTGGTAGAAAGTGGTTCGCTCTCAAGAGCTCGAATGGTCAACTCACGTGAAGTGGAAGTCGACACGAAGTCCAAGTATCCTACACATGCACACAACAAAACAAAGAACGTATGCGCATGGTAGATAAACACATCATCCATCATGATGGTTCTCTTCTCGTGCACATAACCATTAGAAGCAAAAGTGCATGAATAAGATGATGCAACAATGGCTATATTCATGGCACTAGGCATATGGTGCAAATAGGTAAGACAAGCATGCTTCACAAGAAATATGTCAAAATCTCCAAATAAATGCGAGAATGCTATGGGGGCAATCTCATTAGCAAGACTAAAATCATGGTTGCGCTCAATGCATGGATAATCATATAGCATGAGAGAGGCAACATGTGGAGACATATGACAACAAGCAATATCAATCATGTGCAAAGCATGGCAATGGTTGACATCAACCGCATGAAAGGAGAAAGTATGAATCATCGGTGATGCAACATAATCAAGCATATCAATCATGTCGTGCAAACTAGTGGAGCGAAGATGCAACACACTAGATGAGTTCATAGCAATCATGTCATATGATCCAATAGTATGCATAAGCAATGCACACGACATATCACAAGCACGAGCACATAGCATGCACAAGGTATCATCATAGGCATTTGGCACAAAGCAAACATGGCAATAATAAGCAATATCTCCACCAAGCTTGCAAATACACATACAAGTATGAGAATCAATCATCATGTGTAATGCAAAGCATGGGTCACAGATGCATGTCAAAGGCATATAAATGAGCATATCATGCAAAGTGAACATGGCAAGAGGGGCATAAGAGATATAATGGACAATAACCCATAACCATGTGAGTGCCATGTAGAAGGAATGCGCGAAGTCTTTGCGTGAAGGGAGCGGTGGGAAAGATAATCCACGGAATCCGAAGTCATCATTGCTCTCTAGGGTTCGTTTCGTCAACTCGTGCTCTTGCGAGGTTGACGAGTATGCATGTGTACCTACACAAAAGAGACACAAGCCAAAGAAAGTGTGTGCGTGGTAAATGTACACATCATCCATCATGATGTGTATGTGCACGTATGAGTTAGCACAAAATAGGCATCGCTCAAAGAAATTTGATGCATGGTATAAGAACATGTCATCCATCATGAATGAATGGTTATTGTGTATAGCATGATGTGGATGCAAATTGAGCATACAATTATATGGCACATCTATAGCATGTTCATTCATGGGGAGCATATTGTGCACACAAGCATGGGGATTATGCAATGGATGGGATGGGTCAAAATCTCCTAAAATGTACGAGGAAACTATGGGGGTCTCCTCATGAGCAATAGTGGAAGCATAATATGGAGAAGTGGAACAACATCCAAAACAATGCATATCCGAAGCTAGGTAATCATGGCATGGCATATGATGGATATGATGCAAATGAAGCATATCAATATCATCACAAGAAAAACAAATGCCAATAACCATGGGCTTGTCATCTATGCCAAAAGTGCAAATTGGATTTATCTTAATGGCATATGCATAGTCACTACGATGAGATTGCAAATAGGACATATTATTGATCTCATGCATAGCATACGACAAGTCAAGCGGGTTGTCAAACATGATGTGACCAAGAGAATTATCACAAGAAGTCCTATGCAACATGGCATCACAACTAATAGACTCCACATGGCAATCATCAAACTCATCATAAATGTGTAAATCATCGCATGGGGAAATCATACTAGAATGAAGCATGGAAATAGATGGATCAACATCATGCAAGTAATCAATGTTACCATAGTCCACTACTGGGACGAGAGCATCACCTTCACCTTTGTTACCTTTCTCAATCCACTCATGTCGTGTAGGTGAGGTGGGAAAGACCAAATGGTGGTCATCATCTTCATCTTGATGGAACCATGTGGGGGGTGCATCATATTCCACCATGGCCATCGTCTTGTCCATAGGAAGGACAAAGTCATCGAGGATCGGCACGTCATCATATATGGGACCTAGCACCAAATGAGAAGACACAATAGAGGTAGAGGTCAAGTCATTAGTGTTGAAAGTGGCCTCACATGACCTATCAACTATCTCACTCTCTCTATGTGGTGGCTCACTCACTCCCTCAAAATAGGTGCACTCAATGTCGCATATGGTGGAGTCACTCATCTCACTCAAGTGGTGGGGTTTATGGCTCTCCTCACATGGGAATTGGGGCAGCTCATCATGTATGGGGCTAGTGGTGAACTCGCTCTCACTCTCAATATGGTGGCACAAGTCACTCAAGTCATCATACGTCGCCGTAGTTGAAGGGAAAATCCCATGCTCAACCAGCTCGTCATAGTCGCCGTGGATGAAGGCCGAAGATGGCACATCATCACTCTCGCCTCCAAGGATGGAAGCATCATCATTGCTCGTCATCATGTAGGTCTCCTTCAAAGCTTGGTCCTCGAATGGCTCCGTAGTCATAGTCGTCGCCGCACCGTCTTGAAAAAGAGTCAAAGTAGACTCGCCATCATCAATGCCACAAAGAGGGATGGCGGTGAAGTCGAACGTGGGAGCGTCGTCTTGGAGCTAGTTGGTCTTGGACATCATGGTGGTACTAGCCTCATGCTCGCCGTCTTGGAGCTTGGTCCTCGAGAAGTGTGCTTGCGGTGGAGAAGCATTGGCCTTCATGAGGTCTTGTTCCGCCTTGAGAGCACCAATGTAGTTGTCGTCGAGGGACTTGTAGTTCTTGAGGAAGATAGTCTTGTAGATGTCGTTGTGCAATCCCATCATGAAGTGGAGCTTCATTGAAATGGGGTTGTCCACGTCGGCTCGTCGCAAGGCCATCTTCAGCTCCTTGAAGTACTTGTCGATAGACTTGGATCCTTGTATAGTGTTCTCCAATTGGCGTAGAAGATGTTCCGTGTAGGGGGAAGGCACGAACTCTCGCCGCATAGCTTTCTTCGTCTTGGGCCAATTCACATTGAAGCTCGTCGAAGGTGTGTGAAGCCACCATGTTGACGCGTTGTCGTAGAAGTTTCTTGTGGCGCACTTCACTTGATCTTCGTAGGGAACTTGATGTAGCTTGAGGTAGTCGTCCATCTTGCGCTCCCACTCGAGATACTCCTCGGGGTCTTGAGTCCCATAGAAAGGAATCTCGTGGTCGTTGTCGAGGTCGTAGTAGCTCATGGAAGTCGCGGACTTGAGCTTGGGAAGCTTCTCTTGAGCATAATCTTGAGGTGCGTGTGGGCGAAGATGCCGCACATCCAAAGGCGAAGATGCCTTGAAGTCGCTTGGCGAAGATGCCAAGGTACATGGTGAAGTCGTTGAGCCGTTGTTGGTGTTGAGCTCATGACCTTCATGTTCTTGTCGTTGATGTTGTCGATGCCAATGAGATCTTGCCAGAGATGGTAGCTCGGAAGGATGTGCACTTGAGCATCTTCTCGAAGATGAGGAAGACCTCTTGCGGTTCTTGATGAGGGCTTTGAGCTCCTTCATTTGAGCATCCATGTTGGCGCACAAGTGGTTCGTCATGGCATCGAACTTGTCATTGTTGTTGTAGACCGAAGTAGATGAAATGCTTTGCATATCCATCACAAGACTCGAGCAAAGGTGAGTAGGAGATGAGATAAACAATACCAAGTTACCTTTTCCCGATGTTGAGGATGTATCCCGTTTCACTCAATGTGAAATGAAAGAATAGTGGAATTGGTACCGGACTTGTTCACTCACACCTATCAAATAATGCTTATCGAGTGGCTCGGTTAGGATAAGTGGCACAAAAATTTGATGCAAAATGTTAGCAAGAGTCAATAAAGCTGAAAGAGATTCACAAATTCGCAAATGAAACAAGTAGACCAATAGCAATATGGGTGGCACACGAAAACACACACACAGATAGATGAATGGGGTCGTGCAACCAAGGAATGAGCACAAAATGTGGAGTCCACGGAAACGCTCGGGTTGCACAACTCAAGAGAGACGCTAGCACGATTGCTCTATAGGCGGATACGACACTTGTGCACAACCTATGAGATGCAAAATGTATCAACTTTCTATCCCAAGTATGCTATTTATGTATGATGTTCCGGTGATGATCCAAGATGATCGGATATGATATCATATGATGCGATGCTATGGTTCTTGCTTACAAGCTTCTTTGCTTTTCTCTTTTTGCTTAAAAGCTTTATTTATTTATTTTGTATATGGCCACGATGCACAAACCAAGATAGCAAGTGTGTATATGCGGGAACAATCTTGTGACACAAGGGATGATATGATGATACCAAGATATGGTATGTATGCAATGGAAGGGCGGACCGCTAATGTGCACAAGTAACGTTGCCGGCAATACTCAAAGGCTAGTCTCGATAGGCAAGTGACGCAAAAATGGGCTAGGGGTTAACAAAGCAATTGCAAGGGGAATATACAATGATGTTGTTGAAGTTACCATCCGATGATGATGATGAGAGGCGGTGTTCTTGATGTAGACCCGTTCCTAATTAGCCGAAACACCTTAGGAAATGGAAAAACCACAACTCAAAATCTCAAGGACAAATGTCAAATGGTGGTAGCAGGAAAGCGGTGGTGGTTATGCACTCGGCAAAGCGGAAGTGGAATGATGGGTTATGCGTGTCGGAGTTATCGTGACCGTCCCTAAGTAGCCAAAACATCTTAGGAGACACAAGCCACAACTCAAACAAGCTCAAACAAAATTGGGTTAAGTTGGGTTGGTGGAAATATATAGTGGGCAATGTGTATGCGGAAGTGGTGGTGGTGGTTGATGAAGAAGCAATCGTCCCTAAGTAGCCTAAACACCTTAGGATACTCAAATCACTACTCGAGCAACCACAAATGCTATGGTGGACAAAATGGGTTAAGTTGCGGAAGGCTATGGTGGCTATGCGGATGATATGGTGGAGGGCCTATACAAACTTGCCAAATTTTACAAATTCTGATGGAGTCAAATGATGATGGTAGTATTTTTGTGGGATGGGGGATGTCAATAGCTTCAAAATGAGCTAAAGAACGTCGAAAACGGACTCCGGATGAATTAGTTATGGCCAAAACAAAATTTCAGCCGCGTCAGTTTCAGGGTTACCCGGACATCCGGGAGAAAATCCAGCTCATCCGGGCTTTGTCCGGATGATCCGGGTGTACATTCGGATGATCCGGGTTCGTCAGCTCCGGTTCTGTTCTTTCGGGCACGGGGGGGTATCCGGACATCCGAGAGATGGTCCAGCTGATCCGGGTGGATCCGGATGATCCAGGTGTTCTTCCGGATGATCCGGGCAGGTCAAACGGCTCAGGATTTTCCGCTCGGGGATGAATTTGGGGGCGGAAATGGATGATTTTGGGCTCAAAATTGAGAGTATTTCATGGATGGAAAGTGGGGAAACTTGTGGAGATGCTAGATCCACTTGAAACCAAGCCAATCCATGGATCAAAATCAACAAAATCTCATCAAACCAACAGATCACAAAAAAAATTGGGGCTATTTTTTATGGGGAATTTTCGAATTTGGGGAAGAACACAACAAAACAAGGCTAGGAAAACGTGGGGAGGCTCCAAATTCGTGAGAAACCGTGGCTCATGATACCATATGATGCGGGGTCAACCCATTCTAGGCCGATCTTTCACGAAGAGGAGGGAAACCCACGATGAACACGAAGAACACAAAGGGGAATCACGAGGGAAAACACTCAAGAACAAGTCCAATCACACATCCACTAGACAATCAAACACACAAGATCACAAGGTACATGAACAACAAAGGTAAAGATACAAGGTAGAGTTCATCTCCAAGAGGAGGTCTTGAATCCAGTGTGGATCTTCCCGTTAGGGGTCTTGAATCCAAGGTGGATCTTCTCCGTAGAGGGGCCGCGGTCTCTCTCGTGGAGTAGATCCGTAATGGATGAGCAAAGCTCTAGTCTAAAATGAGCTATCACATTTGCTAACCCTAAAATGGTGGAGGTGGAGGAGTATATATAGTCTAGGGCCACGAAGGGGTAAGTGAGGGGCGAAACGGGTACATGGGCCTCGGCCCGGATACATCCGCGCAGGCAAGGCCGGATGATCCGGACGGGGTCCCGGATGATCCGGGCGTCGGGGTGTCCGGATGATCCGGACGGAGTCCCGGATGATCCGGCTTCAGTGGAAGCCTTCGGGTGTCTTCGGCGCAATTACCCGGACGATCCGGGGGAAGGTCTGGATGATCCGGCTGGGTCTGGATGATCCGGCTGGGTTTGGATGATCCGGATGGACGTCCGGACGTCCGGCCTGACTCCAGCGGCCACCCTGTCTTCTTCTCCTTTCTTCCGTCTTCTCTTCCACGCTTCCCTCGCAGATGGTGTAGTCGTTCATTGGCGCTTGCACTCCTCCTTGACATTCGTGAAGCTCCGACAATACCTATGTATGCACACGGGAGAAGTGTCAAGTAGTAAAACATCCTCGAAGGGGTCAAGTGAACACGTGTAAAGGAGATGATTCACCTTTGTGTGTGTGAAGTAGATGTCGCACGTGTCACTTGCCCTTGGCATGGTGATGTCCGTAGGATGCTCCGCATCAAACAAGATCCAAGGGGAAAAGCTCAAGTCTTGCTAAAATCACGATTTGCTTCGGTCACTAGCAGGAGAGGGAGTGGGTCTTTATTTTTATTGGAATAACTCTCTCCAACGCACAAAGATCAACTCGGGATCTAGGATTTCGTGGGGGAGCAAAAGAGAGGGAGCACTTGTGTTCTTCGAGTGTGTTTGAGTGCAGAGGTCAACCTTATCCTGAAGGGGTAAGGAGCTATTTATACCCTCAACAGATTAGAGCCATTTGGAGCAGAAGTTGACCTGCCCGGATGATCCGGATTACCATCGAGATGATCTGGACAAGGTCCGGATGATCTGGAAACGAGCCCGCACGACGGTGGTAGGAAAGTGATGCGAGGTGGTCGTATGGTCCGGGAGCACGTCCTGATGATCTGGGCAAAGCCCGGATGATCCGGATGCCCGTCTAGATGATCTAGGTCCACCCAAAAGGCTGTTGTTGCCAAGGACCAATTACCCGGATGATTCGGGATAAGGTTCGGATGATCCGGGATCAGCCCAGACTATCCGGGACAAGGTCCGGACGATCTGGGATAAGGTCCGGATGTTCCGGGTGCAGCTAGAAGGTTGCTGCTACCAGGTGGGCCCCTAGCCGGATGAATAGGGACTAGGTCCGGATGATCCAGCTAGGAACCCATATGTGGAGAGTATGAGGTGTAGGTTTTGGCTAAGTAATTTTCCTAAGGATGTTTGGTCTTTATGAAACATCTCGTGAAATAACCTGTGTGCCAGGAGATAGGCACCGAATGATGATACTTGAGCAAAACTTGAACATACCCCTCGGATCCCCTCTTAATAGTGCGGGGTCCATGTTACTCAAGAAATGTATAAAAGAAACAAACGCTTCTTTTCTCGTTGGTCATCTGCTTGAGCAATATCTCAAATAGTTATGCCAAGGGAACTAATGACCTGTGTATATACTCAGCAAACATAGTCAATCCCCTATATGTATTTTGTCATCAACATCAAAATATAATTAAGGGCAAGATTGCACTTTCAGTAGACACGTAGGAGTAAAAGGTGATGATTGTAGCGAGAACATTAGATTTCCTACGAAGGGAAATGTCCACACAAAATGTGAGTAATCATCCAGTATGACAAGATAATAAAGAAAAGCCGAATTACTCTGTATAGGAGAGGTCCATACATCGCTATGAATCAACTGAAAGGGAAAAGACGCAACTGTGGATGACGAACTAAAGGGAAGGTGAACATGTTTGCCAAGACGACACGCTTCACAATTATGAGCATCCATTTTATTACATGAAAATGAAAAAATCATTATTTGACGAAGCGAAGTGGAACTAGGATGCAGGCACGCATGCCAAAGATCAACGCCGGCGGAGAGAGCTCATGGTGCACCAGGAGTAGAAGACGGCTGATGAACAGGGTATAAGTCGTCGGGACTGTCACATCATTGAAGTACCATCCCGATTCATGCGTCCTTAACAGAAAAACCAAGTTTGTCAAATTCCACAGTTACAGAATTATCACGAGAAAGATTACGAGCAGAGACTAAATTATGAATGGGATGTGGTGAAGCAATGACATTGTTAAGAGAAAGTGGTGATGAAGGAAAAATAGTAGAACCAACATGAGAGATAGGAAGACCGACACCATTATCGACGAGGATGCAAGAAAAAGTGGATGTGGGATAGGCAAATGAGAGGTTACCCGGGTGAGCGGTCATGTGAGCGGAAGCTCCGGTGTCCATGAACCAGTCACCTCCGCCAGTATAGGGTGACGAAGGAGCTTGCTGGAGGGCGGCGAGCAGAGACGGGTCCCATGTGGGATAACCTGGGAAGCCATGTGGGCCACTAGTTGTGCCGTAGGGCGCGCCAGCCAGCGCGCCGTAGGGGCAGCGGGCGGGCAGCCGAAGCCCAGCTGTGGGGTGGCGTCGGGGCCCATCTGTGGCGCGGCGAGGAGGGCCTGGTAGGCATGTGGATGCATCCCAAGGAATCCAGGAGCAGGCGGGCGCGGCACCAGCATTTGTACGCATGCACGATCCAAGTCCAGGGGTTGTAGCCGCCGCTCCAGGATGGTATCGGGCGCTGGTTACCGAAACGCAGCACGTTGACGCCGCTGTTGCCACCGCCGTCGTCGTTGTTGCGCTGACCACCACGACCACTGTGGTGATTACCGCCATTGGAGTTACGTGGTTGTTGTTGCTGCTGAGGTGGATGCGGCGGCACCGCACGCACCGACGAACGTGGCTGGACTGACGTGAGGGCGGCTGGTTTGGAGGACCGCACGAGAGGCTGGTGGCGAGCATGGTGTGGACGGCGCAGGTGTGCCCATTCTTCGTCCATCGTTCCTCGAGACGGAGATAAGACAGGGCCCACTCGTAGGTAAGGTTAGCCATGAGGGTGAGGTTGGACGCGGCGTTATGAAACTCCTCATTGAGGCCGGTGGTGAGGGTGGAGAGAAGAAGTTCATCCCCAACCTTGAACCTGGTATCACTGAGCTCGTCGGAGAGGGTTTTGAGGCGTAGGCAGTAGGCGTCGATGGTGGAGTCGTTTTGGTGACACCCAAAAAACTCCTCCTGTAAGAAAATCCGTTGGAGCGTATTATCGGTGAAGAGGCCATTGGTCTTGGTCCACATCGTGTAGGAATCATCCCTGTCACGAACGACGGTGTGAAAGATGTCCGGCGAGACGGTGAGAAAGAACCACCGGATGAGGATGGCGTCGATGGCCATCCAGTTGGAGTCACAGCGCATGGCGAGGAAATCGATGGTGTCGTCCAAGTGATCATGAAGATTGTACCCACGGAAGAGGAGATTGAAGTAGGTTTTCCAAGCATAGTAGTTAGACTCGATGACGGAGAGTCTGGTGGGGATGTGATCGAACAGGGGGGCATCGCGGATATGGGTGACGTTGGGAACCTCGGAGTCGAAGCCAAAGGAGGAGGCGAAGGGATTGCTACGGCCGGAGGAGGACATGTGACGGCTAGTGGGAGGGGGGCGGCTCGGGCTCAGGTAGGGTTAGGGTTAGGATTTTGGGAAAGTGCTGAGGCGGCGACTGGGTTACGGAAGGAAGGCGCGGCGCGATGGGAAGGGGCGGAGGGTGAGGCGCGGGGGTAGAGAAGGGGTGAAATGGAGAGGAAGGAGAAGTGTGGCACAACGGCTAGGGGGTGGCGACGGCGCGGTGGCTAGCGGCGGCAACGACGGAAGGAGGAAGCGCGGTGCGGCTAGGGTTAAGATCGAAGGAAGGTTGGTACCATGTACTCCCTCCGTTCCCAAATATTTGTCTTTCTAGAGATTTCAACAAGTGACTAATACGGAACAAACTGAGTGAATCTACACTCTAAAATATGTCTATATACATCTGTATGTTGTAGTCCATTTAAAATGTCTAAAAAGACAAATATTTGGGAACGGCAGGAGTAGATAATTAGGATGCAACTCTCAATATTCATTGGGTGCATCTGCACATGTATATATCGTATTACAAGGGATAGTCGTATCCTCAACTATACATAAGGAGGAAGGCTTGTGGTACAAGAAATACAAATGCAAATACATATACTCAACAACTTGGACACGGCACTATCTAGACGATGACCAACATTGCACATGATTTGTTAAGGCATTATTCCTGCGGATTTGATTGATGATCATCTTTGAATGAGAGAGAGAGCACTTCCATCAAGTGTTTGAGGCGTCTTGCGAAGATAGTGGTTGAACCCCTTGGGCCAACGTACTTGAGAGATTTTGGAGATGCACAGAGCAAGGGGTTTTCCTCGGATGCTCAACTGGGTCGATTGTATGCAATCGAGGTGGATGAACTGCCCCCCAACGTACATTCTTGAAGTAGTTGCAGATCGTGAGACAAGGTTCTGGCATCCTATTTTGGAATGCATGTAGCTTGCAATGACAACAATATGCTCGACTGATGCAAGGTTAGAGCATCTCTAGCAGATCCCGTAAACCAAGCCATCCGGCAAAATAACCGCCGGTTTACGGGATGGAGGGGATTTTGCCGGCCTGAATAGATCATGCACATTCGATCATACCGGAAATTATTTTGCGGGATCCTGCAAACTGTGACCCATTTCCGCCATATCAACGGGACCTGCCCTTGTTTTGTTTTCGCCGGAACCCCTTTCCCTCGGCATGAACCAATTTTTGGCCGCTTCAATTCCCGCCTCCCGCGCTGCCGCCGCCTCCTCCCTCGCCTCCAACCTTGCTGTCCGGCCTCGTGGCGCCATAAACCGATTGGATGGAGTACCCGTACCCGCCACCACCTCCAATCTCATTGATCTGTCCACCTGCACCTCCCTCGGATGTTCATGTTGGTGCCGCCCCAACACCTTATGTCGTCGTCATGAAGAGGAAGCGGCAGGGGAACAACCTCGTCTAAGGGGTGGCATGGTCGGCGCGAAACCACCCTCTTTTGACCCCACTCCGGTTCCTCCCGTCAAGGCTACCGATGGGAGGAAGAAGACCACCTCCACCGGACCGGCCGATGCACGAGTGAAGCCCCAGAGGAAGAACACGATTGTAGCAAGAGGCGGGGCTCCTCCTCCGCCTCCGGTCGACCATGGCCTCCCCATTCGCGACGATTCCACCAGTCACGCCTAGCACGTGTTCGATGAACCAACCGTGGGATGCTAAAGTGACCATGGTCGAGAAGGAGAAGCACAAGGAGGAGAATGGTGGTGGAGGTGGTGTTGGTTTGGATAGCCCAAAAAAATATAGGTGTGCTGTTTGAGATGATCTTAGCACTAACGTAACACCCGTGTTAGTTAAATCCACCAGTGGTACATTTCACTCTCTGGAAAATATAGTTTTCAATGCCTGAGAGAAAACATCTCCAATGCTAAAATTCTGCCAATGCCCAAATCAAACTGATGCATCAACGGCTCAATGAAATAAAAGGTGTCAGGAATGAAAATTATTCTATAGGTAGAACATGTGTTGAACTAGTTACACGTTGAGTAAATTAGATGTAAACCTATAAACAGGTATGCACAGTTCTGGAATCGTTTCAAATGATTGCTCGGCTAAATTCATTCCTATAATTGACCATCTTCAATTTAATTTGTTCCTATAATTGACCATCTTCAGTTTAATTTGTTCCTATAATTGACCATCTCCAATTTAATCTGAGATGTCATGGTTATCTAACCTTTTATCAGACCACCAGGGCCTTATGCACATGAATTTAAATACTGAGAGGGGGAAAAAACTAGAGGTAAATTATATCGGAATGAACTGTGGGACAGACTCCATTTGGGTGTCCATGTCCTGGCGGCGATCTAGGATACCGATGTGTCAACATCTCCATCATCTGAGTTCGAAGACACACCACCATTGACGATCTCAGTATCTCCTATGAACAAGTCTGCCTTATTATGCCTTAGCGTCCCAACCTTTCTTTGTTCTGGAGGCAAGGAAACAAACACAAATTATGCTATGCTATTGCAGTCAATTTTGCCAAGTGATGACTACCAAAATACTTCATGACAAGTCTCACTTTTGCTGGTTATGGTGTTGCGTGTCATTGCCAGGAAATCATCCCATGTGTACTTAACCAGTTCGTTTTTCTCTTCCTCAGAAAGTTCAAAATTGGGCTCTCTTCCACACATAAAAGCAGCCCTGCACGTAGAGAAAAAAAATTGACTTGTCAAGGTATTGAATATCCCCTTAGAAAAGAAAATGGTGCGGAATCTAGGGAGGCATAGCTGACGGGAGGCATAGCTGCCATTAGGTTTCTACAGAACACTGTAATAGTAGAGACTATTACTTGCAATTTAAGCCCAAGGACCAAAATATTTAGAAGGGGAGCCATGGCGCAGTGGTAAAGCTGCTGTCTTGGAAACAGCCTCTTGCAGAAATGTAGGGAAAGGCTGCGTACTATAGACCCAAAGTGGTCGGACCCTTCCCCGGACCCCGCGCAAGCGGGAGCTACATGCACCGGGTTACCCTTTTTTTTTTATTAGTCATTGGCTTCTTGTTGTCAAGAGAATTAAGCATTGCAGAATTATGCATACGCTCTTCCACAAGTTCTGGAAACAGCTTGCTTTTCTGTAGAACTTATAGTGCATATTGCCAAATGAACATGAAATGGACTTTGATTGGCCATTGGGCAGTGATCTTCTACCATATTAGTACTGTCTAACCATTATATATACGAATAACTTTCTTTAATCATTACACAACTATACATATTACTTGCAAGTATATTGTTTTGTAAATGGTAATCCTAAAACATATTGTTACCCTTTTGAATTTAGTAGTATAGACTATGCCAGAAGTATTAAACTAGACTAGCTCATTGCTAAAATGTCCGTATATATACAAATCTAAGACAAGTAATTCGGGACGGAGGTAATAAAACGTAAAAATACTGTGCAGAAATAATGACTGTCCTGCTCATGAAAAATGTCAAAAGAGTATAATATGGTAAGAAACAGCAGAATGGTTATCAAGCAGATGCATTCTAGAAGAAAGATGGAAGTGTCAGAATCATGCATAAGTTGGTGATGGAAATAACATAACCATGCATATGTACACAACCGTAATGGCCCTGGTGCAGGAAAGCTAGATAGGAAAGATCAATCTGTTATTTTCTTTTAGTAGATAAGATTAGTTTATATTTGTATTTGACTTAGCCCACAAGTTAGGGACTTGTAAATCGTGACTATATAATGTTAGGGATGGCTATTCTGAAAATGAAGCAATGAATTAAGTTGCATCCAAGTTCATGAAGATGCTATTGGAGCTTGAGAAGAGAAGTGGTTCACGCACGCTCCTCCTCGGCCGCCACCCTCGCCACGCCTCGCCGCGACACAAGCAGATTGCGGGAATGAGCCGAGCCGAACTCACACCTATGCGCTTAATTTTTGCAGGTCAGAAACGGAGAGTCCATAACAGACGCGCCACGAATCCGAGACGTCGAATCGTGGGCTGTTACTGACTCGGACATGGGTCGTGGGTCAGCCCACGTCCTCCTACCCGACCGCGCCTATATAGTGGAGGCATCGGCAACCCTAGCTGCCACCAGAAGAACAGATCGCATCTGCTCTGCCTCCACGCGCACCGTCCATTGTCGTTCCTTTTGCTGCTGCTGCCGCCGGTGATCCCATCTCATCCACCACGTACACAGTTGACGGGAGAGCAGGCCTCCGAAACCCCGCCTCTCGAGATCCTATACGGGAGAGGGGCAATTAGGTTTTTGTGGAGCGTCTCCTACGCAACTGCTCGCCGCCGTTCGTCTACGTCCACTACATCGTCTACGTCCGGGTCGCCTTCATCATCGCCATGTCCACCGAAGCCAGGAGACTCGCTGCCAAGAAGGCCGCTACTGACAAGAAGGCCCTTGCAGAGACCGCTGCTGTCGCCACTATCGTGGCTTCGTCTTGGCCTACTGGAGCTGTCGCCGCTACCGCGGCTTCGTCCTGGCCTACTGGAGGGTATAGCATGTTTATCCCGCACCTGTTATTTCTGTGTGTGCAGTACTAGCTAGTTGAGTAGATGTTTCTACTATATGCCTAGTACGTGACAATATGATCGAATACCAGTATGTGCTTAGTATTGTTTACGTCATGCTTATGATTTATTCCTGGATTAATTTAATCGAAAAATTGCTTATATACTCAACATATTTGTGGCGCTGGGTTTGGCCAATTATAGCGGCCCAGGGTACCCTATCCCCCGTGATGCTGACAACGCCATTTTCGGTCCTTCAGCACGAAGCAACTAGTTTGGCGAGCCATCCTGCTACACCACAAAGGCATGGTGGAGGAGCACCATAAGAAATCCTCACCATCCTATCATGTTGTGAGACGTACCAGATGCACGGGACCGTGACATCTTCAACAACGGTCACCTCAATCCACTAAAGACTCAGGTAGAGCCTCTCCAAACAGGCAACACTTGATGAGGACACGGAGCTGTTTACGAGCTAAAGTTTTAGCGCATGAAAGTCAAAGTATATACTTTAGTCAATACAAAGTCCGTTTTTTCGAAGATCCACTATGATAATGAAAAAGATTTCTACATATCCTACCAAATCGATCAAGAATATCCCAATCTGATAAATCTGGCCAAGTGGGATTACTAATAGGATGCCCGAATACAGTACAAAATTGAGCTTTTGATAAGTATGGAAATCCGGGGCCAGGGGATCATTCCCTTGACTCGTGCTGATGATAAGTTTTTTACTCCATGAGAAATTGAACAAAAAGCTGCCGAATTGGCCTATTTCTTGCGCGCACCAATTGAAGTATTTGGAGGTATCTTTTTTGACTGAGTTGAATGAAGAAAAGAAGAATTGGAAGAAGAAAAGTTTTCTCGACACGGGGAGGAAGTCCCTTCGAAGTTGGATTTGTTATTGCAAGGGGAGCACCAAGCTGTACGTAGCTTCTGTCCTAGGGCATCCCATGCGTTATGGAATGACAACAACAATGGCACCAGCCGCACCAGCAGAGAGCTCAGCATCAACAGCATCCATAGGATCCAAGCCATTCAAACCGCTGACTTGTACAAAGATGAACATGTAACGAAGTCCAGCTCTTTGTTTCATCTGTGATGAAAAGTTATGTGCTGGTCATCATTGCAAGCACCTCTTGGCTATCTAGATTGTTCCCGATGATGATGATGAACATGTTGGGAAGTCAGACTAGGCCTTTCAGCTGTTGTTGCTTCTGCGGAAGGCCTCTCCTCCTATTGTGACAACCATCTATCAATCCAGTTTGAGGACAACTTAGGGATAATTCCTTTCAGTTAGATGATATTAGTTTAGACTTGTATTTGGCTTAGTCCACAACTTGGGGACTCTTGTAAACTGCCACGAATGATTATTCTGAAAATCAAGGAATGAATTAAACTCAAAGTAAACCTACGTCCCAGTTTCCTTATTCGTATCAATCCCTAGCTTTGGGGCCGGCCTCTCATCAAGCGCCCCTACGACCTGAGATCGGGAATAACAGTAAAGCTTAGTCCAGATAATACCTATCATATAGCCGGGCTGCCTCATCCTGTGTTCCAACAGTACCCAAGTGAATTTGTTTCTTGTCAACTTTTATAGCAGCTTGCCATTTCATATTTTTGAAATAGACCCCTCTCATTATGCATGGCTCTTGGTCCACATACTGCTTTCTTCTATGTCGCTTTCTGCGCTTAATCTCCTTACCTAAAATAGTAAGAAAAGACAAACAAAATGTGCTGATTAGTTATAGAGCAATTTTTTATGTTCAACGCGCATATCATGCAATCTTTGACGAGGATGAACACAAGATAAATCACGCTAATACAGAATGTTATCTAACTGCATTAAAACTGCTTGATGGTTCAAACATTATGAGACAAAGAAAGTCAAACATGACTTGCTTTGTACTCCCTCCGTCCCATAATATCAGATGTTATTACAACCGATATACTCACATATCGGTTGTAATAACATCTGATATTATGCGACAGAGTAGTTTATACTGGAGCCAAATCAAACCGAACTTTGACTGTAGAATGCCTTTTTGGCAATGAGATCACAACTGTCATCAACTTAACGATAGTTTTGCAAAAATATAGTGCATGAAAACTGATACATATTCTGTTAACGAATCCTAATTTGCTTGGAAACTTCATATGTAACTCTAGAACACGTCACCTCCATATAAATTGGCCACAAATATTATGCACTGTATACGGTTACAAGAAATACCGAGAATACTATGTAAGAAAAAAGTATGAACCTGGATAGTATTGGTTTTTCTCTTCCTTCAGAGAGTCGGAACCATTTGAGGATTCTGGAAGTAAGTCCGAAGTCCTGGTCTGCAGCAAAAGGTTCTTCATGAAGCAAGGCCATCCTTGCCGTTGTAAACAAGTTTTCAATAGCATTAGAAATAGACTTACCAATGGCAGTGGGTGCACACTGAGCGGATTGACATTTGCGTGTTCAACTTCCCCATGTTTTTCATTCTCAACAGGCTTAGGAAGATCAACTGGCAATGAATCTTTGCCTGAAACAAAATCTAAACTGATGAACTGTTCAAAAGAACCCAAATACATACTGAGTTCATTGACCCATAGAATTGTCATTTTATGTAAATGATCCTACCTTATTTGGGTTCCAATAATGGGAAGAAAAATGATGAGAACAATAATATAATGGTGGTCTGGAAAAATAATCCAACAGTCTTGGGAAGCTATTGCCTATTATCATTATTAGTCAAACCAACAGTTAACCTATAAGTCCTGCACATTCCACCAGTAATCTACATAGCAGAGCTGTACTCACAAAGGTTTATTTCCATGTACTTCTCAGTATTAACGCACAAATCAGGTTCTATTCCACAAATATTTCCTGACTATTTGCACATACATATATGAATATGAAATGTGTACACATATGTTATTGCCAAATTTTTCTAAGAGTAGTCTGTTGCTTCAGAATGTAAAATGATAACAGGTTACAGGAGTGCCAGAACAATTGATACCACTTTTCTCCAAATGAATGATGTAATCCTGGAAAAAAAGGATGGCCCTACATGGCAAAGGAAAAAAAGATGCCCTGCTCTATAAATAGTGCTCTCGTATGATTTGTTCAACATGAGTCACTTCTACTTTTCACCATCTGTTTCTGTAAATTGGCGGACTGCACATTTGGGAATGAAATTCCTACTGCTTACAATGTAAATTAGGCAAATTGACCACCCTGCGCCCGGTTTGATAGCACTTGGCTGTGCAGGGAGGCGGCAATGGCATGTTGACATGCAGGAAGCTGCATTTGATGCAGATTTATCCAGTGCAGTAGGTAGGTTTTTGTCCTAGGCGTGTCTGATGTGTGTGACCTTTGAGGGCATAAGAAGCCAGCATTGTGAGTCAATGAGTCAAGACGAGACCCCACTTGCTGACTCATAGTTTAGTGTTCAAGTAGTCGAGAAAGTAGATAGCACAAATACTAGTGTGATACGTAAATATTGAAGGAGCAGAGTGCTTTAGTTGGGGGAGGAGCAGAGCAGGCGGAGGAGTAGAAATAGAGGAGGAGCAGAGCTGAAACAACTGCAACAATGACCGCCACCAGCCTCGGCCTCCTAGAAGTGGCCCGTCGTGCAGCCTGCTGTGCAAAGAGCTATGTTTAGAGCGCATACTCCACGGAGTAAAGCCTTATGCTCCTAGACAAACCTAATAAGTGGGCCTTTTGACAAACCTAATAAGTGGGCCTTTTGCTCCTAGTAAAGCCTTAGAGCATCTCCAACAGCCGCACTACGCGCCGCGCCCAAAAAATGCATTTGCCACGCGCGCTTCGGCTGGTTTAGCGCGGGGATAGGCGCCAGCTCCAACAGCCGCGCTATAATGCAGCGCGCGCGCGCCGCTCCAGCAGTGCCCAAAAATGCAGCGCGCGCAGCAAGCACAAACCACATATACAATTCAAAAAATAGGAGAAAAACGATCAAACAAACAAAATAAATCAACAATAAATAGTTATTACAACTCAAACAAATAGTTTATCGTGGGGAGGCCGGCGAAGCGCCTGAACGGTCGCCGGGGGGCGCGGGCCGCGGCCGCAGCGGAGACAAACCGGGGAAGCGCTTGAGTGGTCGCCGGCGGGCGCGGGCGGTGACGGCGGCGCGGGGATAGGCCGGGGAAGCGCTGAACGGTCGCCGGGGGCGCGAGCGGCGGCGGCGGCGCGGTCGGATGGGGGCGGCGGCGCGGTCGCGAGAGTGGAGGAGGGAGCGAGCGAGCGCGGGAGAGAGCAGTGGCGAGCGCGGGAGAGTCGCGCGCGCGCAAGCCGGCGCAGCAAATAACGGGCGCGGGATTGCGTTGCGGCCAGCGCGCTGAATTGGAAATGGCGCGCGCGCCGTTTTTGCGCGTCCGCTGGAGCTGCCCGCCGCGTTGCGCGCGCGCTAAAACTGCCTTTTTTACGGCGCGGCGCTTGTATAGCGCGGCTGTTGGAGATGCTCTTATGCTCCAAGACAAACCTAATAAGTGGGCCTTTTGACCAGTCACTCAACTAAAAGCCCTTGACTAGTCAAGAATAGTCAAAGGCAATTCAAGAGGTCGATCAACTACACCAGGAGTTGAGTCAAAGTGCCGTGTCGACAGCCAAGTAGACTAGTCGAGGCGAAATGGATAAGCTGCTTCCTTGTGCCCTAACAAGCTAGGTCAGAGATACCCTTGTGAAAAGTCACCTCCTGGCTCTAGCATGGACAACTTAGCCAGCTCGAGTACGCCACAAATTGCAACGAGTAAGCCAGCTATAATATGCCTCAAATATCATCCTAACTGGCCTCTAACAATTGCTAAATCACTCAGGGGGATTCAAGGTGAGCCCCACCTGACAGAATGGACATCTACAATTAAACCAAAGCATCATGTTTAATTCATACAAATTTACATGGTGCAAGGAAGAGTTTTGGTTTATAAACAAACAAGCTGCTACCTTCACACACAGATGGTGAAGTGGTGAAATTTGGTCTCTAAACAACCCCCAAAAAACAGTTATATGAGTATACAATAAGCATACCCAATTACCTTGTCATTTTGTCACCAACGAATTATGAAAAGAATGGAAGTTTTGCCTTGTCATTTTGTCAATTTCCACACTCAGTTTCATGAGTATACAATAAGCATACCCAATTACCCATTATCAGTGAAATGGTTAATCTATTACCATTCCCACCATTGCAAACCTTGGAACAGAAATATTGTGTCACGTCGCCTCCGATTATGGTCCCATCAGGTCGGTACCAGCAGTTCCTGCCAAAATTGTTTTTAACCGCCGTGCTTGTACCGGCAGCAATCAATTTGTAACTGAATATCCCGCTCATGACAACACATGCTCTCCATACATTTCATCATCCCATAACTACTCACACCTCCTGCTTTAGTGTTTACAGAAGTACCAAACCTACTTACATGTGGGCCATGGAGCACCGTACAACATTCTTTACATGTAAGTTTCACAAAAAACGTTATGTATAGAACAAGAACAGATTAGAGCTAGCTATAGCTATTTATGTACAATTTATTTTCTTTTATCTGGAACAATTTGCCACATAGGCTAGAAGGTTCAATTGAATAGACAGGAATGGAACTAGTCAATATGATGAAAAACCATGTTTTGACAGCATATTATACATAAAACTAAAAATATTTACACATTTTCACAACATAGATTCTCTTAAAAATTCTTTACAACAGAATCTAAACGATTCTTTACAACACATCAGCAATATGTTTCACGGTGTAATGAGTTTGTCTTACCAGAACAAAGACCCAATAGTCGACGTCTCCTCAAGCTAACCATACTTGAACTGCCACCTGCAAGTGACCCACATATGAGAATATACTAAACAAATCAAAGTAACTAATAAAGAATTGGTTAAGCAAACAGTATGGAGTTAGAAGTGGAGACTTTGAGAAAGCAACAAATGGAGTGCAAATACTCAAGGGCTTCTGAAGTTCTGATTATGCTATCCATTACTAATATGCTCAACTGTATACTAAACAATACCAGTGCTGTGTAACACTGTTCTTAATGGCCATAACTACTGCTCATAAACAATAATATCACCCATGTTCAAAGAAGCAATACAATAATCCTCGACTACTTGTTCAACACTTCCATAGACTCTTAACACGATAAGAAGGTGTATGTTGCTAACCATAAACCACACTTCTAACAATTATCACCCGCTTAAATTGTGTGCCAGGGACAGGGATCACATGAAAGCTTCAATACTAAGAAAAAACAAGGTAGAATAAACAACACTGAGCAAAATTCAGGCCCTTCACAAATAACAAGGTTTAAACTTAGAGAAAACCAAGTGACTCCGTTTAGAAAGATAGTCATCAGGCCCACAATAAAGTAGCTAAATTGTATGTGCCAAACATGTTCAATCAAATAGCACTCGGTGTAATTCCATCATGCATCTGGTAAGCACTCTAACATCTTAATAGATTGTTAGTTGCCTCAAACACATGTATGCAGAAGACCTCACTCATTTCTTAGTATCATAAGCTACTAACACATTGAACGGAGCCTAATTATACTGTATGGCCATAGTGAGCATAATAAGAAACTCATAAGTTATCTTCAATTCCTTAGCACAGGAACACCACCCCTTCAAATTCCAATCAAGTATTCACTGTTACAGGACATACAACTTCCAATTGTGCATTCTGAAACCATCACAAGTATAACAAGATGGAGACCTGGGAGGACAAACATTGAACATGAATAATAACAATTGATGCGGACTTGGCGCCAGGCCTCCGCCGCAATTTGGGCACAGTGCGCCGCCGTGAGGCTCATGTACCACATAGCAAAGGACCAGGCCATGGCGACGACGGACGGGTGGTTGAACGGTGGGAGAAGGGCTCGAAGGGGTAGGGTTTTGGGCCGTGGGCGGCTGGCTTAATAGCCGAGGCAGGCAGAGTGCCGGGTTGAATGCCGGGTAGGCGGACGGCTGGTCAGCCAGCATGAATGCCGGGCAGCCGGCCGGTCATGTCCGCTCTGAATGCACGGGTGGTTCTCGAGATGACGCGGAGAGAAAGAGGGGGGTTTTGAGTGGGGCCGGGGCATCGGAATCTTACGTGGCAGGCGTCTGGACTAGCCAAAACCTCCCCTGGTTTGGTGCCATTTTGCAGGATTTCAGACCAGTCCGGACAAATTTGGTGACCACACGTTGGATGGACACCCAAAAGTGTCCCGACCATCCGGTCAGACATTTGGGAGAGATTTGGTGATCCGCATGGGAGTTGCCCTAAGGTGTTGTACTAGTCAATGATGCTAGTTACCACAGCTGACCAAACACACAGACTCCAGGGCCTACAGAATCCTGCTACACATCGGACATTCCAAGAATTATAGAATTTCCTAATAGTGAAGTCTAAAAAAATCATCACATATCACAAGCCTTCAATGCAACTCCAAATACGGTTACAGATAATTACAGAATCTACCGTCAAATCAAGACAGACAACACTTGCCAATCAAAACAATGTTTTAGTGACAATTATCATAATATCAATATGTAATTCTACCAAATCTTCATGCCACGATTCCTGATTACATCCAGTGCCATGAACCGAACGGAGAAAACATCATATAAATCAATAAATCGCAAACACAGGACGCGAGAAGCCTCGCCCAACCACCCAACAGCCCAATCGACGAATCCAAAGAACCCCTCAAGGACACAGGAATTTTCTATAAGTCTGCCCCCACCAGTTCCCAACCACCGCCACCTTCCAATCCAAACGCAGAAGAACTCAACCAGCAAGAACGCACAAGATAAGATTGTGGAGCAAGCAAACAAGCACCGTCACAGCCCAGAGCAGGCGCGGAATTCACGGAAACAAGAAAGGTAGCCAATCCTACATACGGGACCTGTAATTCAATAACCATAACGACGACCAGAATCAATGCGACGCGACGTCCAACAGGGGCTGGCAAGAACGGTGAGTACGTACCGGCGGCTTCGGCCGGCCGGCGGCGGCAGTAGGAAAAGGCGGCCCAGGGCCAAGGCGGCAGCGGCCGCGAGACGAGGGGAGAGGAAAAGAAGTTGGTAGGAGAAGTTGGCGAGGGATACAAAGAGGTGGCTCACATCTACCACCTTTGTTTCTCTCTCCTTCCGCTGCGACGACTCTTATCTCGCTCCCTCTCCTCCCGTTAATTACTTGTGTTTTCTTGGGACATTTTCTCTATTATTTCGTGATGAGGATCGGCTGACGCATCGCCTTAGCGGTGGTGGCTTCGGTTCGTCGTATGAGGACTTTTTTCGGGACTTTTTTCTATTATAATTTATAATATGCCTAAGGTGTGCGCTGCATAATATATTTTTTTAGTGACACACGTATGGCACGAAGCAATTCGGTCGTGTTAAAAATCGAAAAGAATAAAACAAACAAAAATAATAATACCATGCAGTAAAGTTGACATACTCGCGTCACTAAATTTATCATAAAAATGTTCGGAGTTGTGATGTGTTCGTGCCACACGTGTGACTTATCAGGATATTTTTTTAAGGAACAGCATTATATTTTGAGATTTATAAAGTCACCACACACCTCATAGTTGATGGGAGCTACTCTTCATCGCCAAATTTGGAAACCTAAAAAGCAGTTGGGTTCACTTGAAAATGACCTATTCCCAATATTACTATTTTTTCATGGTAATACATGTCTCATTCACAATAAATAGCAAAGTACAATCCACGTAGACACCAACCTAAGAAAACTGAAAAGACAACAGAACGCTATCCTTTGCACTAAGGACCGCCAATCAAGAAAGAAAAATTACAATCAACGACACCCTTGAGCTTGACTCCAAGGCCCGTCACTTGCCTCCAGCACCATCATAGCAGCCGCCAAAGGAGAAATAATGGATCGCCTCTTCATCTGAGCTCGACGCGGCTCCATCGCTGATATGCAGCTTTTCGGACCTCCAAAGTATCTTCCCGTCTTAGGGCCCAGGAAAATAGGCAAAACCTAACGACATGAGGGGTCCTCGGAGCCCGGGTAGGCGGCACGAGCTCATCTTGGCGAGCAAGCCAGGATGGCGGCCGCTTGGACCATATTGATCTCTTGTAAAACTGTTGTAGGGTGGAACCCTAGGTGCAGATCTTTCACGAATTGGAGGGGAAACGATGCGGAGCATCTCATGGTCATCCCCATGGACCTATCTTTGTCCCACCATGTGCCAAGTCGACCCATGACACGTGCCCGTGCAAGAGCTCTCGAGACCGAGGTGACATCTCTCCTTAACCAACTTCCGTGCGAATCATGTGAGACATGGCTACTACCTCAAACGGAATTGCTTTGCATACTCAAGTGCCAAGAAGATCCCCTCGGAGAGGCTCATGAAGATGGACAAGTCCCCAGGCCCACGAAGAAGGAGCAACATGGAGCGGAACCGGAGAAAACTCCAGGCCCCGGACATCCGGCCCCCAAGCTCGAACATCCGGTCCCTCAAGCATCCACATCAGCTGAGCCCCACAGCCGAAGCTACAAGGGTCGGACATCCGGCCAGACGCCAAGGTCCGGACATCCGGTCCCGGGCCCGGAAATCCGGCGCTCCCACAGAAGCACACATGTGGCTTGACCCCGTCAGCCCGGACATCCGGCGCTCCCACAGAAGCACACACGTGGCTTGACCCCGTCAGCCCGGACATCCGGCGCCAAGCCCGGACGTCCGGCGCCTCGTGACAGCCCGGACATCCGGCCCGACGCACGGACGTCCGACCTGTGATGCCTGCGTGCATTTCGTCTAGGCCGAAGCCCATTTATCCCCTCGCCCCTTTGGACTATAAATAGACCCGTACCTCTTCCTAGTTAGGGTTAGCATTGTGATAGCTTATCTAAACCTAGAGCATTACTCGTCCTTAGTGGTTCATCTCATCGAGAGACCGCGGCCTCCACGGAGAAGATCCACACGGATTCAAGACCTCCTCACGGAGAAGAAATCAAGACCTCCTCACAGAGAAGACTATCGCTACTTGTATCGTACTTAGTTGATTGTGGATCGTATATCCCTCTTTGTGTTTCCGGATCTAGCATATGTGTGACCTAAACTTGTTGATTTGAGTGTTATCCCTCGTGTTCTTCGTGTTCATCCTCGAAATTCCTCCTTTTTGTGAAAGATCGGCCTATCACCGGGTTGTCCCCGCATCATTTGGTATCTAGAGCCAAGGTTGATCACGAATTGGGAGCCCCTACCCTTGTTTTCTAGCCTTGTTTTGTTGATTTTGTCCCAATTTCGAAAATCCCCCCAAAAAATAGCCCTACCAAAAAAAAATTGCGATCTATTAATTTGATGAGGTTTTGTTGGATTTGATCCATAGATTTGCTTTGCCACGAGTGGATCTACTACTTCCCCCACTTTTCCCCAAATTTTATCCACAAAATTCCATCAAATTTCGCCTGAATTTTTTTCTTTCCAAAACGAGTTCATCACGGATTGGGGAGCCCGGACATCCGGCCCGATACCCTGGACATCCGGCCAGCCTGGACATCCGGCTTTGAGCCCGGACATCCGGCGTCCCCAGCCCAATTACATTTCCCCACTTGCCGCCACACTTCCGCATACCACCACCATCTCCGCAATCACCATCGCTTACCTGCTACCAACTTTGGAAAATTTTGTCACATTTTGTCATGGAGACTTGAGTTGTGGTTTTCTCCGTTTCCTCGGGTGTTTAACGACTTCGACAACACCACCGCTCATCCTCGACAAGGACAGTAACATCGACGACACCTTGTATATCCTACCTTGCAATTGCATTGTCACCCCATAGACCATTTTGCGTAGCTTTCCTATTGAGACTAGCCATTCGAGTATTGTTGGGCCACGACACTTGTGCACATTGGTGATAGTCATAGATATTGCATACTACATCATTACACCCCGGTGTGTCACAAGAGTTTTCCACATACACAATAGCTATCTTGGTTCGAGCATCTCACATAAGTGGCCAAAGAAAGAGCTCAAAGCTTTTGAGCAAAAGAGCCATCAAAAAGCTTATAAGCAAACGACCTTAGACCATTACTAGTAGAACCCTCAAACCCTCAAACCCTTAAAGCAGTTTTAAGGGTTGAGGAGTGCCACTTTTTGACGCTTTTAAGGGTTAAAAAACAGGGGCAAATACTAGAACCCTCAAACCCAACCCTTAAACTGCTTTAAGGATTGGATTTGAGGGTTCTAGTCTTTGCCTCAACCCCAACCTTTAAATCTATAATTTGACATCTCACAAATTATGACAACAAGAACACAATCAACTTCCAAACAAACTACCAAATGACAATCATTGATGCATGGTTTAATAGTTTACATCACAAAATCATCATCTTCCCCCTCTCATCGGCACCATCACCAAAAAGTTGCACCTCGGCGCCATCTCCTAGACCACATGCGGGCTCCATCAAGCATCTCCATGGGCACCGGTGGAGTCGTACACACCGCCATCGCCACAACTACTCATCGGAGTGTCACCTCGAAAAGTAGAGGACGCAACACGGAACATCCTCTTCCTCTCCGCGATGTCCTCCTTGTAGTCCTTCCACCATTGCAATTGGTCTTGATCCATGTCCTTCTTGGACATCATCATGTGCTCTTTCTCTTCCACCATGAGTTCTTTCCATACCTTTGCCTCTTTGAGCTTGATCATCCTCTCCTCCAACTCGGCCTTGCGCTTTGCTTCTTCACGCTTTGCTTCAACTTGTGCAAGCTTGACCTCTTTCTTCTTCTCGGTGATAAGAAGCTTCGTCTCCAATGTCTTCGTTGTCAATTCCTCTCTTGCCTTCATCATGTGGTCCATCTTCTCCCTTAGGCTTGACGCCTCTTCTTCCATCTTCACCCTTAGCTTGCCCTTCTTGGTTCCCTCGGGCTTGCCCAAGTTCCTCTCCTCCTCATCTTCACTATCATCCATCCTAAGCATTGCCGACTTCTTGGGTGCAGTCTCTTGATCCCTCAACTTCCACTTGTCAAAGGTTTGAAGAACTGTCCAAGCATGCTTAAATGGGAATGGCTTGCCCTTGGAAGCGGCCATCTCCTTGTACCTCATGCGGGCAATTGTCTCCTATCAACCACACATAAATCACATAAGAACCCACCAATAGCATAGTACACACACATAATCAAAATAGTGAAGAAATATGTACTCACATAGTCACTCTCCACGGTTCCACTAGGTGGTGCATCCCTCACTTGGTCCATGGCCGCACTCCAACGAGCACAAGCGGGCTTCATCAACTCCCACCGGCCTTGAAGCGACCGGTAAGTGCGAGAGATGAACCCACTATTCTTTGGCTTGATCCTACAATAGGTGTCCTCGATCCTTTGCCAATACCGTTTACCGGTTTGGTCGGTGCCGGTGGTTGCATCCATTCCCACAACTGCCCAAGCACGAACCAAGAGGATATCTTCCGCCTCGGTGTAGTTTGTCGACCGCGTGTGTGGGTGGGAAGCGGCGGTGAATGCCTCCTCCCCTATCTCGGCCACCTCCTCCCCGTCATCACCTTCATCCTCCTCATCTTCCTCTAAGTCGTCACCAACCCTAAAGGGTTCAAGAGGCGGAGCCCCGAGGTCCACCTCCGCGTTTTGGAGGAGGTCCATGTACGAGGATGGGGTTGCCATTTTCTCGAACACCTCGTGCGCGGCGGGAGGAGGTTCGGCCACGGTGACGAAAGGAGGTTCGGCGACGGAGGCGGGCGGGGGCGCGGGCTTCTTCCGCACGGCGGACTTCTTCCGCGGCATCTTCACGGCCGGGGCGACCTTGGATGCCGCCTTCGGCCGGCTCTTCTTGGTGGCCGGGGCGGGAGCCGGGGAGGCGGTGGGGGCGGGCGCCGGGGCGGGAGCCGGGGAGGCGGCAGGAGGAGGTGCGAGGCCCGCCCATTGCCGCTTGGCCCCGACGTGGGTCGTCGCCACCACGTCGGCCACGGTCGGGTGGGCGGGGCGGGCACCGGGGCGGGCGCGGCGGGCGGAGGCGCGGCGGGGCCCTCCATGGCCGGCGCGGCAGGAGGCGGCGGGAGGAGGAGGAAGTTTCCGCCCGCGCGAGAGAGGAGGAGTGCGGGTTGGGGGGAGATTTTCCTCTCAACCCCTACTTATACAGGTTGCAAACTGGTTTGAGGGTTGGATCTCTAATTTTTTTTACGGGTTTGAAGGTTTAGAGGTTCTAGTCTACGGCGTTTTTTCGGCGAAAACTGTAAAAAAGCGGTTATTTATTAGGGGTTTGAGGGTTTGAGGGCTCTACTAGACTTGCTCTTAGCATCATACATTGTGCTTCAAGAGAGATCTTATGAAATAGCAATACACCATCCTGTGATAAAGCATCGGCATATCATACAATTATAGCATACTTGTGATAGGAAGTCGCTACTTTTTGTATCTATAGGTCATGCACAAGTGCGTATCCGCCTATTAAGCAATCGGTTAGCGTCTCTCTAGTGTTCTGCAACACGAGCATTTTCTGTGGATTCCACATTTTTCGCTTATCCTTGGTTGCACAACCACGTCAATCTATTCGTGTGTGTGTTCCGTGTGACTTATTCTTGCTAGTGATCTACTTATTGCTTGAGCAAATTTGTGAATCATTTCCAACATCATTGATTCTTGTTAACGGTTGCATTGATTTTGTGCCACTATCCTAACCAAGCTCCATCAAAAGCTTTATTTGTGTAGGTGTGAGAGATCGACAAGATATGTTACCAATTGTGCTATTTCCGGGTTACATTACTAAGTGATCATTGATCCATCTTCAACTTCGGTCAAGGTACATTTGGTATAGTTCTTCCTTTCTCCAACTCACACATTCTTGCTTGCAATGATGGATAGGCTAAGTACATCTACGAACCCGCTATTCAACGATCCTCAAGAATCGAACAACTACATCACCAAACTACATCTATTCGATGTCCAACGAGCTCTACATTAAGAGAATGAAGCGATGCAAGAGCGCATTGAGAAAGTTGCCGCCAACGCACGACAATCTGAAGCTCACACATGAGAGAAATTCGATATCATCAACACCAACATGTCTACTCAATTCGACGAACGGACTTTGATAGTCAACCGACGCTCTTCATCCACGTCCTCTCAAAGACGGAGCCGCTCAAGTCGTCATACCGACTATACTTCCGGCTCAAATACACCTACATCGAACACTCTTTGCCAAGCCGTGCGTCAAGCTCGACATGACAACCGGAACACACTTCATGACAAGAGTTCACAAGAGCTATTTGAAGAGCAAGAAATTGACATCGTCAAAACCAAGCTACACTTGAGCAAGCACAAGAATGGCAACGATTATGCCAACAAGAAGAATAGCGAGCGAGCCAACACCAAGAAGAACAAGATGCTGAGGCACAATGTCTAGTACAATAATGCCGAGAAGCTCAAGCTCTTGAGGCGCAGCGTGCCCTACGTGACTCACATCGCAATGTTGCAAGTCGCAACGGACACATTCGTCAAGAGGATGAAGCACTTCGCGCTGAGATGCAAGAGAGGCGTTATCAAGCATGAATGCAACATCAAGTTCCTCCTCAAGCACGACAAGAGCAACAACCTCGACAAGAACCACAAGCTCGGCAAGAACAACATGATAACGAGCATCAACTCCGCCAAGAGCAACATGAGGTTGATGATCCTCCAAATCAAGCACGCCCTCACAATAGGCAAGCAAACAATGAAGAGCATCGCTATAGCAAGCTCAAGTTCACCATACCAAAGTTCTCCGGAAGCATTGATCTCGAATACTACCTCTCATGGGCATTGGAAGTTGACAAGATCTTTCGCCTCCACAACTTTGATGAAGAAAAGAAGACCGTGATGGCATCCCCTGAGTTCCAAGACTATGTTCTCATTTGGTGGGAGCAAATCATTGAGAGAAGAGAAGCAAAAGGTGAACCGCCTATCACTACTTGGAGTCAAATGAAGGAAGTCATGAGAGCACGTTTCGTGCCAACACACTACAACCGTGACTTGTTCAAGAAGTTGCAACTCCTCAAGCAAGGAACCAAGTCTGTTGAAGAGTACTACAAGGAAATGGAGATTGCCATGATAAGAGCCAACATCACGGAAGATGAAGAACAAACTATGGCGAGATTCTTGAATGGACTCAACTATCCTATCAAGAAGATTGCGGACTTCCAACCTTACACGAATCTTCTCGAGCTAGTACACCAAGCAACCAAAGCGGAGCGACAAGTTCAAGAAGACTACAAGTACTCCAAGTTCAACTCCAAGACCTATGGCTCCTACAACCAAGCTTCAACGACTTCAATACCTCCTACCTCTACCAAACCATCTACAAGCTTAGGTGACAAGTCAAGCTACAAGAATTCGACTACATCAAGTCGTCCCCCTTCTTCGAACAACTTCAAGCCAAGAGCTTCATCATCTACAACTCCAAACGAGGATACCTCCAAGAAGAGTTCCATAAAGTGTTTAAAATGCCAAGGACGAGGCCACAAGCCAGTTGAGCGCAAGACCGTTCGCACCATGATCATCAATGACGATGAATCATATGACTCAATGAGCGATGATGAGATGGAAGCCCTTGAACACGTAGCTATGCATCACCAAGTGAACGAAGATGAATGCAATCAAGTGTTTTGCAACAATGAATCGAGTCCCAATCTCGTTGTCTCCAAGGTCTTGACACTTCAACATCATCAAGATGAAGATCAATGATGTCACATCTTCCATACCAAGGCCGTCATCAATGGACGTTCCTGAAGGAAATATGCCCTAGAGGCAATAATAAAGTTATTATTTATTTCCTTATATCATGATAAATGTTTATTATTCATGCTAGAATTGTATTAACCGGAAACTTAGTACATGTGTGAATACATAGACAAAACAGAGTGTCCCTAATATGCCTCTACTAGACTAGCTCATTGATCAAAGATGGTTATGTTTCCTAGCCATAGACATAAGTTGTCATTTGATCAATGGGATCACATCATTAGGAGAATGATGTGATGGACAAGACCCATCCGTTAGCTTAGCACTATGATTGTTTAGTTTTACTGTTATTGCTTCCTTCATGACTTATACATGTTCCTATGACTATGAGATTATGCAACTCCCGAATACCGGAGGAACACCTTGTGTGCTATCAAACATCACAACGTAACTGGGTGATTATAAAGATGATCTACGGGTGTCGCCAAAGGTGTTCGTGGTGTTGGCATAGATCAAGAATAGGATTTGTCACTCCGAGTGTCGGAGAGGTATCTCTGGGCCCTCTCGGTAATACACATCATAATAAGCCTTGCAAGCAAATGACTAATAAGTTAGTCACGAGATAATGTATTACGGAACGAGCAAAGAGACTTGCCGGTAACGAGATTGAACTAGGTATTGAGATACCGACGATCGAATCTCGGGCAAGTAACATACCGATGACAAAGGGAACAACGTATGTTGTTATGCGGTTTGACCGATAAAGATCTTCGTAGAATATGTAGGAGCCAATATGATCATCCAGATTCCGCTATTGGTTATTGACCGGAGATGAGTCTCGGTCATGTCTACATAGTTCTCGAACTCGTAGGGTCCGCACGCTTAACGTTCGATGACGATCAGTATTATGAGTTTACGAGTTTTTATGTACCGAAGGTAGTTCGGAGTCCCGGATGAGATCATGGACATGACGAGGAATCTTGGAATGTCCGACACATAAAGATCGATATATTGGAAGGCTATATTCAGACATCGGAAAGGTTCCGAGTGGTTCGGGCATTTTTGCGGAGTACCGGGAGGTTACCAGAACCCCGCGGGAGAAGTTATGGGCCTTATGGGCCATAAGAAGGAAGCACACCAGCCCACAAGGGGCTGGTGCGCCCCCCTTGGGCAGGAGGACGAATTGGAATAGGTTTGGGGGGGGGGGGCGCCCCCCCCTTTCCTTCTCTCCTACTCGTCATTCCCTTCCTCTCCTACTCCAACTAGGGAAGGGGGGAATCCTACTCCCGGTGGGAGTAGGACTCCTCCTAGGCACGCCATAGAGGGCCGGCCTCTCCCCCTCCTCCACTCCTTTATATAGGGGGTGGGGGCACCCCATAGACACAAGTTGATCATTGATCTTTTAGCCGTGTGCGGTGCCCGCCTCCACAAAAACACACCTCGGTTGTACCGTTGCAGTGCTTAGGCGAAGCCCTGCGCCGGTAGCTTCATCATCTCCGTCACCACGCCGCCGTGCTGACGAAACTCTCCCGTGAAGCTCAACTGGATCAAGAGCTCATGGGACGTCATCGAGCTGAACGTGTGCTGAACGCGGAGGTGCCGTACGTTCGGTGCTTGATCGGTGATGAGGACATGACTACCTTGGATACGACCAAAAATATTGCATACATGTATATTTGTGAGGTGATTTCTAATGCAAACTATGCAACAATTTATTTATGTCATCCAGGACAAAAATACTTCATAGACTTTTGTGCCATGTCTAATTCCAGGTGTATGGGACATTTGTACAATCAATATATAAAGATAAGGGAAAAAGAGAAGTTTAGGTGCTGTTCAAAAAGTTATCTCACGTCACTTTTGGGCCAAGAGAAGATAGAGTCCAAGTCTCTCACGTTCTGCATCCAGATTCGGACTGCACAAACACACCTGACTCAAAATGGCAAGAACTCCTTCATACGGACTCCGAATTGGGTGATTATTTTTTTGTTGGAAACTAGATTTCGTACACTTTCCAACCCAATTGGATTCACCTTCAAATTCGCCCGGAGCGCTGAGATATCGACGAAACAATCTGATGCTGCAGCAGAATCCGAGTCAAACTACAAGTCCAAAGGTGTTGCATCACCTCCACTTGGGCCCATAAGCCTTGTACGACCTAGGGTTAGTTTTAGGCTGCCTTGGGACGTCCTTCCACCTCCTTGGCCGCCACCCCTTGCTCCTATATAAATAGATCCATCTAGTAGCTTTTTCTTTGGGGATTTGGTTAGTAAAAAGTTAGCCATTGCAACTTCGTGTTCTTTGTTTGTGTCCAACGACCAGACCAAGAGCGCTTACGGATCCCCACCTTTATCAATACTTCATCTATATTTGCAATATTCAGATTGCTTTATCATATTCTTGCTTGTTCTTTGATTGCATGCAGGAATAGACCTTCATGGTTAGGCTGATCGTGCTTCTGGCATTGTCAGTAACCCCTGGAGATTGGTTTAGGGATTGCTAAGGCGCAACGTCGTGCACGTTTGTAGTCGGATCGTCAAAGTCGACTCCGCCAAATCGATAGTTATCATCTCATCGAATGATCGGGCCCCTCGCCTCTATCAAGTGGTATCAGTTTTCAGGTTGCTCGGTGAGAATTTCCAGTTATTCCTAGATTAGATTTATTTTCTTACCTATTGTCCAAGAAAAAGTCTAAAAAAAGTTAGATTTATTCATCCTTTGTCCAAGCCAGTCTGAGCCTTTGCAATTTCTTTTTCATTGTTTGCATTATTGAATTATCGGTTGCATCGTCGTGTCGAGTTGCTGGTCTTAGTGTCTAGTTCGTTAGAGTTTTGAGTTCTGTTCACATTAGTCACGTCGTTATCCCTTCCGCTGTCCACCACCTCATCCATCAATTTCCACCTCGTGCTGCCCATTGTTCATTGTCACAATCATACTTGAAGTCGTTCGCGTCTTTGATTGATCCAATCTGCATCTTATGTAGTTTGTCTTGGAAAGAGGGAGAAAAAAAAGAGAGAGAAAAAAAGTAAAAAAAAGGAGATAAAGAAAAAGAAAAAAAGTGTGAGAAAAAAGAAAAATAAGAAAAAGAAAGTTCGAGAGAGAGTTGTTGTATATTCTGCTTGGCAGTTGTTTTCATCATTACCTTTACTACCGTTGTGATCTTCACTTATATCTTGTTGTTCAGAGCTACTTCGTATCCTTTATTGATGCTAGTTGTGCTACACCGTGACCTCATTAGTGTTCTAGGCTCGCGTCTCTAGTCCGGTCTAGCCTAGGACCAGCGCAGTATCGTCGTTGAGCGTTTATTCAACATTGCATATCTGAATTGATTATTGCTAATCTTCTGCTACCATATATAAAGCCAACCCAGCTCCACATATTTCTACACCGTGTTTACGTACGTTCACCTGGCAATCGATTTACTCAATCTTTGGAGTTATTGGACACCGCTGGTTGCCTATTAGCATCTGCTGCATGGTAAGAACTTGTAAGATATTGATATTTGCTTTACTGTGAGCGCTTTACCACCACATCCTAGTAGTTCATAGGAACATTATTCTCAATTTTGTTTCTTGTTTCTACTAATCATGACAGGTACCGGAGACAGAAGTTCTTGGACGATAGATACATCTTCACCATCATGAGACATGGGACAACACACACAAGCACATTGTCAGGTTATTTCTTTACCGTCATTTGAGGATGGATTTAATCCTGCTATTTATCTAGCTTGGGAACTTGAAGTAGAAAAAGTTTTTAGTCACCATCATTTTTGTGAACTTGAGAGAGTACGAGCTGCCACTAGAGTATTTACTCGTTTTGCTTCTGTTTGGTGGAGTGTGCATTGTAAGAAAAATATTGATAACCAACCCACAACTTGGAAAGATTTGAAGGCTGTAATGAGAAAACATTTTTTCCTTCTTACTATCGCCGTGAATTGCTTTGCAAATTGGAACAATTAAAACAAGGCAGTAACATTGTTCATGCTTACTACCAAGAGTTCAAATCTTATATGCATCATTGTGACATAGAAGAATCTGAGGATGATACAATGAATAGATTTTTTGGTGGTTTGAACCATCATATTCGTGCAAGATATCAGTATATTCCTCGTTGCATTATTGGTATGTATGTTCGTGCTTGTACCTTTGAGAGACAAATACAGGAGGATGCATTGTGTGACTACAACAACTACTATTCCAGTTCATGCTCACCACCACTGGTTGGTTCCTCCACCATTGCACCTACTAGAGCAGCCACACCTCCAATTGTGATCGTGACATCATCTAAAGTGTATGGTACATTGTCATCGTCTGTACCTACATCAGCTACGTCTTTGCGACAAGGTAACAGTAAAATCAATGATGATATAACTTCACATGAGGATGATGCATATCTAGTTAACTTGAATACATCATGTATTGAATTACCTGTTGATTTGAGCACACCACCTAGTTTAGATAATCATGTTACTGTCATGAATGCGTCATGTGATCAAACAACTGAAATACCAACAATTTTGAGTGCACCCATTGAATTAACTATTGATGCAAAAGAATCATGTGAATCGGAGAATAAATCAGATTTGGATGAAATACATTTGAAAATAATTGTGCCAATGTTTAATCATTTTGATAAGACATCTAATCTTGGTGACGATTCTATGTCAAATGACTTATTGCATGTTTGCTTATTTAAGCATGTTGGAGCCTGTGAATTTCATGCAAGTAAGGTTTATTCACCAATGTTGGGATAGTTTAATGATGAACATTGTCAATCTTTTGATATGAATAAGAGCTTCACTTATTTGTGCAAACTGAGTTGCAATATTTTCACGCCTTCTACTTCTTGTGATAATATTTTGGCTTTATATTTTATGAACTACGAAAGTTACTCATCTATACATGTGTCATATGTGCAAAAATTAAGGGAAGTAAAAATGGATGACATATACATATACAACATGTACACCTTGTCTATTTTCTTACCCAAATTTCAGATTAAGCAACGCCGAGGACGGCTTTATTTTCAAGAAAGGGAGGATGATGAGGATATGACTACCTTGGATACGACCAAAAATATTGCATACATGTATATTTGTGAGGTGATTTCTAATGCAAACTATGCAACAATTTATTTATGTCATCCAGGACAAAAATACTTCATAGACTTTTGTGCCATGTCTAATTCCAGGTGTATGGGACATTTGTACAATCAATATATAAAGATAAGGGAAAAAGAGAAGTTTAGGTGTTGTTCAAAAAGTTATCTCACGTCACTTTTGGGCCAAGAGAAGATAGAGTCCAAGTCTCTCACGTTCTGCATCCAGATTCGGACTGCACAGACACACCTGACTCAAAATGGCAAGAACTCCTTCATACGGACTCCGAATTGGGTGATTATTTTTTTGTTGGAAACTAGATTTCGTACACTTTCCAACCCAATTGGATTCACCTTCAAATCCGCCCGGAGCGCTGAGATATCGACGAAACAATCTGATGCTGCAGCAGAATCCGAGTCAAACTACAAGTCCAAAGGTGTTGCATCACCTCCACTTGGGCCCATAAGCCTTGTACGACCTAGGGTTAGTTTTAGGCTGCCTTGGGACGTCCTTCCACCTCCTTGGCCGCCACCCCTTGCTCCTATATAAATAGATCCATCTAGTAGCTTTTTCTTTGGGGATTTGGTTAGTAAAAAGTTAGCCATTGCAACTTCGTGTTCTTTGTTTGTGTCCAACGACCAGACCAAGAGCGCTTACGGATCCCCACCTTTATCAATACTTCATCTATATTTGCAATATTCAGATTGATTTATCATATTCTTGCTTGTTCTTTGATTGCATGCAGGAATAGACCTTCATGGTCAGGCTGATCGTGCTTCTGGCATTGTCAGTAACCCCTGGAGATTGGTTTAGGGATTGCTAAGGCGCAACGTCGTGCACGTTTGTAGTCGGATCGTCAAAGTCGACTCCACCAAATCGATAGTTATCATCTCATCGAAAGATCGGGCCCCTCACCTCTATCAATCGGTTGGACCGCAAAGACGTTCGACTACATCAACCACGTCACTAGACGCTTCCGCTTTCGGTCTACGAGGGTACATAGACACACTTTCCCCTCTTGTTGCTATGCTTATAGTAGATAGATCTTGCGTGATCGTAGGAAATTTTTGAAAGACTACGTTCCCCAACAGTGACATCATGAGCCAGGTCTATGCATAGATGATATGCACGAGTAGAACACAATGAGTTGTGGGCGATAATAGTCATACTGCTAAGCATGTCATACTTTGATTCGGCGGTATTGTGAGATGAAGCGGCCCGAACCGCCATTACGCGTACGCTTACGCGAGACTGGTTTCACCGTTACAAGCACTCGTTGCTTAAAGGTGACTAGCGGGTGTCTGTCTCTCTCACTTTAGTTGAATCAAGTGTGGCTACGCCCGGTCCTTGCGAAGGTTAAAATGGCACATACTTGACGAAAAATCGATGTGGTTTTTGTATGCGTAGGTAAGAACGGTTCTTGCTAAGCCCGTAGCAGCCAGGTAAAACTTGCAACAACAAATTAGAGGACGTCTAACTTGTTTTTGCAGGGCATGATGTAATGTGATATGGTCAAGACATGATGAGTTATACGTTATTGTATGAGATGATCATGTTTTGTAAAGTTATCGGCAACTGGTAGGAGCCATATGGTTGTCGCTTTATTGTATGAACTACAATCGCCATGTAATTGCTTTACTTTATCACTAAGCGGTAGCGATAGTCGTGGAAGCAATAGTTGGCGAGACAACAACGATTCTACGATGGAGATCAAGGTGTCGCGTTGGTGACGATGGTGATCATGATGGTGCCTTGGAGATGGAGATCAAAAGCACAAGATGATGATGGTCATATCATGTCACATATTTTGATTGCATGTGATGTTTATCTTATTTTGCTTAGTACGGCGGTAGCATTATAAGATGATCCCTTACAAATATCAAGGTACATGTGTTCTCCCTGAGTATGCATCGTTGCGAAAGTTTGTCGTGCCGAGACACCACATGATGATCGGGTGTGATAAGCTCTACGTTCAAATACAACGGGTGTAAGACAGTTTTGCACATGCAGAATACTCGGGTTAAACTTGACGAGCCTAGCATGTACAGACATGGCCTCGGAACACTGGAGACCGAAAGGTCGAGCGTGAATCATATAGTAGATATGATCAACATAAGATGTTCACCATTGAAAACTACTCCATCTCACGTGATGATCAGACATGGTTTAGTAGATTTGGATCACATGATCATTTAGATGACTAGAGGGATGTCTATCTAAGTGGGAGTTCTTAAGTAATATGATTAATTGAACTTCAATTTATCATGAACTTAGTCCTGATAGTATTTGCAAATTATGTTGTAGATCAAAAGCTCACGTTATAGCTCCCCTATGTTTTTGATATATTCTAGAGAAAAACTAAGTTGAAAGATGTTAGTAGCAATGATGCGGACTAGGTCCGTGATCTGAGGATTATCCTCATTGCTGCACAGAAGTATTATGTCCTTGATGCACCGCTAGGTGACATATCTATTGCAGGAGCAGATGCAAACATTATGAACGTTTCGCAAAGCTCAATATGATGTCTACTTAATAGTTTAGTGCACCATGCTTTACGGCTTAGAACCGGGACTTCAAAAACATTTTGTATGCCATGGAGCATATAAGATGTTCCAAGAGTTGAAATTAGTATTTCATACTCATGCCCATGTCGAGAGGTATGAGACCTTTGACAGTACTTTGCCTACAAGATGGAGGAGAATAGCTCAACCAATGAGCATGTGCTCAGATTGTCTGGGTACTACAATTGCTTGAATCAAGTGGGAGTTGATTTTCCAGATAAGATAGTAATTGACAAAGTTCTCTACACACTATCACCAAGTTAGTAGAACTTCATGATGAACTATAATATGCAAGGGATGACGAGAGTTATTCCCTAGCTCTTCGCGATGCTGAAATTGGCGAAGGTAGAAATCAAGAAAGAGCATCAAGTGTTGATGGTTAACAAGACCACTTGTTTCAAGAAAAGGGCAAAGGGATAGAAGAGGAACTTCAAGAAGAATGACAAGCAAGTTGTCACTCCCGTGAATAAACCTAAAGCTAAAATCAAGCCTGAAACTAAGTGCTTCTACTACAAAGGAAATGGTCACTGAAAGCGGAACTACCCTAGATACTTGGCGGATAAGAAGGATGGCAAAGTGAACAAAGGTATATTTGATATACAGATTATTGATGTGTACTTTACTAGTGTTCATAGCAACCCATGGGTATTTGATACCGGTTCAGTTGCTAAAGTTAGTAACTCGAAACGAGAGTTGTAGAATGAACATAGACTAGTTAAAGGTGAAGTGACGATGTGTGTTGGAAGTGGTTCCAAGATTGATATGATCATCATCGCACACTCCCTATACTTTCGAGATTAGTGTAGAACCTAAATAAATGTTATTTGGCATTTGCGTTCAGCATGAATATGATTTGATCATGTTTGTTGCAATACGGTTATTCATTTAAAGTCATAGAATAATTGTTATTCTGTTTACATGAATAAAACCTTCGATGGTCATACACCCAATGAAAATAGTTTGTTGGATCTCGATCGTAGTAATACACATATTCATAATATTGAAGCCAAAAGATGCAAAGTTGATAATGATAGTGCAACTTATTTGTGGCACTGCCGTTTAGGTCATATTGGTGTAAAGCGCATGAAGAAACTCCATAATGATAGACTTTTGGAATCACTTGATTATGAATCACTTGGTGCTTGCGAACCGTGCCTCTTGGGCAAGATGACTAAAACTCCGTTCTCCAGAACAATTGAGCGAGCAACTGGTTTGTTGGAAATCATACATACTGATGTATGTGGACCGATGAGTGTTAAGGCTCGCGGCGGGTATCGTTACTTTCTGACCTTCACTGATGATTTGAGCAGATATGGGTATATCTACTTGATGAAACACAAGTCTGAAACATTTGAAAAGTTCAAATAATTTCAGAGTGAAGTAGAGAATCATCGTAACAAGAAAATAAGGTTTCTACGATCTGATCGTGGAGGCAAATATTTGAGTTACGAGTTTGATCTTCATTTAAAACAATGTGGAATAGTTTCACAGCTCATGCCACCCGGAACACCATAGTGTAATGGTGTGTCCGAACGTCGTAACCGTACTTTATTAGATATGGTGTGATCTATGATGTCTCTTAGCGATTTACCACTGTTGTTTTGGGTTATGCATTAGAGACAGCTGCATTCACGTTAAATAAGTGCACCATCTAAATTTGTTGAGACGACGCCTTATGAACTGTGGTTTGGCAAGAAACCAAAGTTGTTGTTTCTTAAAGTTTGGGGCTGCGGTGCTTATGTGAAAAAACTTCAACTTGATAAGCTCAAACCCAAATCGGAGAAATGTGTCTTCATAGGATACCCAAAGGAGACTGTTGGGTACACCTTCTATCACAGATCCAAAGGCAAGATATTCGTTGCTAAAAATGGATACTTTCTAGAGAAGGAGTTTCTCTCGAAAGAAGTGAGTGGGAGGAAAGTAGAACTTAATGAGGTAATTGTACCTTCTCCCGAATTGGAAAGTAGTACATCACAGAAACTAGTTCTAGTGATTCCTACACCAACCAGCGAGGAATCTAATGATGATGATCATGAAACTTCAAATCAAGTTACTACTAAACCTTGTAGGCCAACAAGAGTGCGTTCCGCGCTAGAGTGGTACGGTAACCCGGTTCTGTAAGTCATGTTACTAGACCATGATGAAACTATGAACTATGAGGAAGCGATGATGAGCCCAGATTCCACAAAATGGCTTGAGGCCATGAAATCTGAGATGGGATCCATGTATGAGAACAAAGTGTGGACTTTGGTTGACTTGCCCGATGATCGGGAAGCCATTGAAAATAAATGGATCTTTAAGAGGAAGACTGACGTCGATGGTAATGTTACTGTCTACAAAGCTCGACTTGTTGCGAAAGGTTTTTGACAAGTTCAAAGTGTTGACTACGATGAGATTTTCTCACTCATAGTGATGCTTAAGTCTGTCCGAATCATGTTAGCAATTGCCACATTTTATGAAATCGGGCAAATGGATAACAAAACTGTGTTCTTTAATGGATTTATTAAAGAAGAATTGTATATGATGCAACCAGAAGGTTTTGTCAATCCTAAAGGTGCTAACAAAATGTGCAAGCTCCAGCGATCCATCTATGGACTGGTGCAAGCATCTCGGAGTTGGAATATGCGCTTTGATAAGTTGATCAAAGCATATAGTTTTATACAGACTTGCGGTGAAGCCTGTATTTGCAAGAAAGTGAGTGGGAGCACTACAACCTTTCTGATAAGTATATGTCAATGACATATTGTCGATCGGAAATGATGTAGAATTTTCTGGAAAGCATAAAGGAATGTTTGAAAGGAGTTTTTCAAAGAAAGACTTCAGTGAAGCTACTTATATATTAGGCATCAAGATCTATAGAGATAGATCAAGACGCTTAATTGGACTTTCACAAAGCTCATACCTTGATAAAGTTTTGAAGAAGTTCGAAATGGACCAGTCAAGAGAAAGGGTTCTTGCCTGTGTTACAAGGTATGAAGTTGAGTAAGACTCAAAACCCGACCACGGCAGAAAATAGAGAAAGAATGAAAGTCAGTCCCTATGCCTCAGTCATAGGTTCTATAAAGTATGCCATGCTGTGTGCCAAACCTGTTGTGTACCTTGCCATGAGTTTGACAAGGAGGTACAATAGTTATCCAGGAGTAGATCAGTGGACATCAGTCAAAATTGTCCTTAGTTACTAGATGACTAAGGAAATGTTTCTCGATTATGGAGGTGATAAAGAGTTTCTTGTAAAGAGTTACACCAATGCAAGCTTTGACACTAATCCAGATGACTCTAAGAATCAATCAGGATGCGTATTAAAAGTGGGAGCAATTAGCTAGAGTGGGTCCATGCAGAGCATTGTAGACATAAAAATTTGCAAAATACATACGGATCTGAATGTAACAGACCCGCTGGCTAAACTTCTCTCACAAAGCAAAAATCACACCTTAGTACTCTTTGGGTGTTAATCACATGGCGATGTGAACTAGATTGTTGACTCTAGTAAACCCTTTGGGTAGTGGTCACAAGGTGATGATAACTATGGGTGTTAGTCACATGGTGATGTGAACTATTGGTGTTAATCACATGGTAATGCGATCTAGATTATTGACTCTAGTGAAAGTGGGAGACTGAAGGAAATATGCCCTAGAGGTAATAATAAAGTTATTATTTATTTCCTTATATCATGATAAATGTTTATTATTCATGCTAGAATTGTATTAACCGGAAACTTAGTACATGTGTGAATACATAGACAAAACAGAGTGTCCCTAGTATGCCTCTACTAGACTAGCTCATTGATCAAAGATGGTTATGTTTCCTAGCCATAGACATGAGTTGTCATTTGATCAACGGGATCACATCATTAGGAGAATGATGTGATAGACAAGACCCATCCGTTAGCTTAGCACTATGATCGTTTAGTTTTACTGCTATTGCTTCCTTCATGACTTATACATGTTCCTATGACTATGAGATTATGCAACTCCCGAATACCGAAGGAACACCTTGTGTGCTATCAAATGTCACAACGTAACTGGGTGATTATAAAGATGCTCTACAGGTGTCTCCGAAGGTGTCCGTGGTGTTGGCATGGATCAAGAATAGGATTTGTCACTCCGAGTGTCGGAGAGGTATCTCTGGGCCCTCTCGGTAATACACATCATAATAAGCCTTGCAAGCAAAATGACTAATAAGTTAGTCACGAGATGATGTATTATAGAACGAGTAAAGAGACTTGCCGGTAATGAGATTGAACTAGGTATTGAGATAGCGACGATCGAATCTTGGGCAAGTAACATACCGATGACAAACGGAACAACATATGTTGTTATGCGGTTTGACCGATAAAGATCTTCATAGAATATGTAGGAGCCAATATGGCATCCAGGTTCCGCTTTAGGTTATTGACCGGAGATGAGTCTCGGTCATGTCTACATAGTTCTCGAACCCGTAGGGTCCGCATGCTTAACGTTCGATGACGATCAATATTATGAGTTTATGAGTTTTGATGTACCGAAGGTAGTTCGGAGTCCCGGATGAGATCACAGACATGACGAGGAGTCTCAGAATGTCCGATATGTAAAGATCGATATATTGGAAGGCTATATTTGGACATCGGAAAGGTTCCGAGTGGTTCAGGCATTTTTGCGGAGTACCGGGAGGTTACCGGGACCCCCAGGGAGAAGTTATGGGCCTTATGGGCCATAAGAAGGAAGCACACGAGCCCACAAGGGGCTGGTGCTCCCCCTTGGGCAGGAGGCCGAATTGGAATAGGTTT